>OX424482.1:12400000-13600000 GCA_949152455.1 Lithophane leautieri | reverse complement strand
CTGGGTAATTGTGTGTATACAAAGGAGAAAATCAGACAACAGTAGATTGCGATTTGAAATATTTTCCAAGAAAATATAATAGCAAAAACTTTTTATTCCGCAGGAGAATAGATTCCACGACGGAGGTCGCTTATTAACCGACTTCCAAAAAGGAGCAGGTTCTATGTTCGCCTATATATTTTTTTTAATGTATGTCTTTCGATAATTTCATCAATTGTGAACCGATTTTGAAAATTCTTTCTTCATTTGGTATAGGAAGCTTGCGCAGTAGTCTCGTAATCTTTTTATTAACTTTTCTTGGGTAGTTTTTGAGCTACCTTCAATAATACGTATTTTTCGCACTTAGTATAAGTGGATGATATTATAATAACTTCCTGTCACTGTTATTTACATAGCGGGTAGTGCTATTTGAATTTGTGTGGGGTAGGTACCGCAACTAAAAAGTGAAAATTAACTTACAATTTTCGGTATGGGTGTCAAAATGTAAATCCAACCAACCAGTTAAACACCACCAACAAACATAGAATGTTTTTATACTATCATATTTGGACTGACAGGGTTCTTTATGCTTTGGTTAACGTGAATGATTAATAGCCCCAAGCCAAGTAACGACTCTGAGTACCGGCCCAAGTCATACAGAGGACAATATGTTAAGTGTCACCCTCTGGAATTCCGCCAATTACCAAGTAAAGATATCCAATCGCAGAAACCCGCTTCTTCTATTTTTTCGTGTGGTTAGGGACAACCTGGTGTCAAAGTTTTAAAGCCGCCCAAGGGCCTCTGACTTGACTTCACATGCCGTAGAGGAATATCTCTAAGGCTTGCCGGTTCCTCACGATGTTTTCCGTCACCGTGTTTAAAAGCAAGTGATAATTATGCAACAGGTTCGCACATGAATCCGAAAAGTCTGAGGTGTGTGCTTTGGGTTCGAAGTCCCTATGACTTGGCAGTCCGACGATCACACCACTAGGCTATCACTGGTTATGTTGAGACAGAGCAGAGACACGCTGTTGAGTATCTTTATTGCCCGCCCCACCGGTGAAAACTTTAACAAGTTTGTACGGGCCATCGGGACTTTGAACAGCCTAAATGAAGTTATCCAGAAAAGAACCAGAGTGACCGACATAGCCTGCAGAGTAAGCAAGCTGAAGTGGCGGTGGACTGGGCATGTTTTTCGAAGGACCTATGGCCGGTGGAGTAGACGAGTCCCAAAGTGGAGACCCCGTGTCGGCAAGCGTATTGTGAGACGCCCCCCGGCTAGATGGACTGACGACCTTAAAAAGTTGGCTTGGACAGATTGAATGCAGAAGGCGGAGGACAGGGTGTTGTGGCGCAGCCTGGGAGAGGCCTATGTCCATGGTTTTTGCAGGTGGCCCCTACTGACTGACCGAAATGAAAGACATTTCACGTCAAAATGATCATAATAACGGAAAGAACAAGTGACTTTCGGCTTCGTTAAGGGTATTTTTACAACCCATTATAGAATAGCGTTGAGTCAGGTTGGTGCCACAGAATGAATACCATCACGTCTGTAAAGTTTCGCTAGCCAGTTTAATTTGACCCTGAATATACAGCGTGTAATAAAAACCCTGTCCGATCCGTGAGGTGTTGTTAAGAATCACACTGAGAGTGGTACTGAGGGTGGTGGTGATGGGTTATGTGGTTTTATTTGAGAAAAGAAAAAAAAATCGGCGGTTTTTTTTCAATCGGGAATTTTACCAGTTTATTACATGGGGCACGGGTGGCCGTCATCTAGCGTGTATCTACTATGACCTCTGCAGAAAATTTATAGTGAAATTGGGGTAACTTAGACACAAAAATGTGAATTCCAAATTGCAATAACTTTTTACTAAAAAAATTAAAAAAACTGGTAATATTATTGCAGTACCAATGTGCCCCTTTCGGATCGGACAGGGTTTTTGTTACATGCTGTATATTTTTGTTTTCAGTTATCATTGTATGACTTGCACTACGACATGAGTAGCTGTGTTCGTCTTACCGTAAGTATCAGAAGATTATCATTATCAGAATCACTTAATTCCGTACCTACTTATTCCAAACATCATAATACTACCACCAGCTCTGGAAGATTCGGAAGTCACTTTCAGCAACGACTGCTATTCCTACACAACCCTGCTATTCCTGTCATTACATCATTATTTAAAGTAATTTGTGTAATTGAATTTATGTAGGTACTCACAAAGAACAGCAAAGTAAAGTACACAAGTAATTCTTATTTATTGTAAAATTAGCACACATAATAATTTAATTATATTTGAAATCATAAAACTATTCACTTATAAAAATAAAACATACAAAATGATTAAGTCAATAAAAAAAAAACATGGTTTTGATCTTGTGTAATTCCCTCAGTGTGTAGATTGTACGGCACGTTCAGACGCTATACTCGCATTCAAAGAAGAAATCCACCTCAAAGACAACGTAGAGATGGTTGATGACTCAAATTGGGAAACACCCGAAGAAATATATAGATACTTTCTTTTTAATGATAGAACAATTGAACCAAAAAAAAAAGGGGAAGCAGTAAGGAACGATTCAGAGCTCTTCGAACCTGAATTCATCAGAGACAAAAACGATCTAGTACCCAAAAAAATACAGAATCATGATTTGTATATTAAATTCAAGTTCACTGGGCACGCTATATTGAAGTTTGAAATGTTGGGCAGAAGGAACAGAACTAGAAAAACAAGCACGCGGGCTCCAACCTTCAGAAGGGCAAAATCAAGGGTAAAGAAAAGGCCGAGGTCTCATTGGGGAATTGTCAATTGGGCGGATATGTTGTTAAAAGAAGCAGAAATGAATCTAGTAGTTGACGTGAATGAAGTGCAGGAGGCTAAGAGTGCAGCGCGCAGTGAGGGGCCAGCAGGAGCTGTGGTGGTGGTATGCTGGCTGGTCAGCGCTTGTCTGAGGAGAGCGTTCTTCATTTATTAGTTACGTCCAAGTCACAGCCTCAAGCGATGCGCGTCATCACTCGTTCCGCAATTCGCGTCACGGTGACTCGTAGCATACTCAGAACAACTTCTTTCATTTGTGTTCTCCGCAGTCGTTGCCGCAAGACGCGTGTCGCTTAAGCAGTAGTCTTGGAATGGTACAATTTAAACGTTTTTCACCCTGTGTGCGTATTTTGATATGGGTAACATAAATTGGATTGTTCAACTGAATGAAAGTTGGTATTGGTGCCGATTCTCTTGTCATAAATGCCTCTAAACTAAACATCACCAAAATTTTGTTTATTCCTGTAAACGACGTTTTTTCATTCTGAAATAAGACTAAAGTGACACAACACAAGTGCTGTCAAACTATATTTCAGTTTGACAGCACTAAGATGGCACTGAGTTATTAATTTAGTGAAAATGGTAATTTTGTAATTCTGAAGTTGACGTTTTTCACTTAAAATTTTGACTGTCTAACTACGTCTAAACTAAATCTGACTATTTTTAATCGCGATTAAAAAGGTGTGGAATAAAATTAGTTGTCATGAACTAAAATTTACACCAATACCTCGACTTCGGGTGCAAAAACAGTACTTACTGTATCTTTTTTATTTTCTTTTGCTTATATCTCGAAAATGGTGTCCTATCTCAAAAACAATGAAAATTTCGACCCCCTTTTAAAACCTGTAAACCCTTAAAACTCAACATGTAGGTAACCATTTTTCATATATTCCATACAAAAAGTGAAAAATTCCATACAAAACAAGGTTGGCAAGGATGCCAAAGCCGGGCCGCGCGACTCCGGCTCTAAAAAAAATTCACGGGATAGGACAGACAAGTACCACGTGGAGTCGCGATTGTCAAATTCGATTTTAGTTGTGTCAAAATATTTTTTTAAAAGACAATTTGGTTTGTAGATTAAGACAGCTTTATGATTCTCATAACCAAAAGTAAGAAATTAGTAATTTAGTTCGGTGTAGAAGAGAATCGGCACCAATGTCCAAATGTTTGCGGTTTTGTGAGACTGAGTCACATTAGTATTGTTACTATTTTTTAATAATTAAAATAATTATAATTTCTATACGTCTAGTAGTGTCTGATTTGTTTTTGCTGTTTTATGGACAGTTAGGTGATTAATTGATTATCCATTAGTTTATTAAAGAAACACTGGTCTTAACAAAATTCTATGTTATAGGTATTGTTAAAGCACTTCATTATATCCTCAATCTCAACTTTCTAATTGGTGTCTGAGATTTTGTTACATTATCTTGTGGTTCCAATTTTTTACTTATTTTTGTTTATATCTATGTTATAGAAACACATTAAATAGTTTTTTTAAAGTAAATTAACAAAGTATGACACAACCGCGGTATAAACCCGTAAATCACAGCTTTCACTAAAGTATAATATAAAAAACTGTAACTATTTAGACTTTCGTTTTATTTTATTAAAAATTACCACATAAAATAACCTTACGCCTATATTCCTTAAAGGGGTCGTCAGAAGCCTCATGTGATATAGCGAGCCTATTACCATCAACCTAAAACAAGGGACCAGTCTTCGGGCTGCCACCTATAAACTTAATAACACTGGCTGACCTGGGAAACGAACCCAGGCATTCTTATAGCTATATACATTACATAATCTTAAACATTTCAACACACCCTCACGCAAACGCAAAATACTACTAAACACACTCTTACACACCCTCACATACATCCCTCATTCTACATACACATCCTTACTCTAACATACACACACATATACACTTATAAGAAGTCGTTTTCAATATCCATAATACCTTCATAGTTGAATTTGATAATTATCCCTGTTCGCACTATGCAAGGGCACCCAAGGATAACCCCCGGGTGGTTTGGACTATTGCAGGATATGGAAACAAAACAATGATATTGAACTATGGGTTTGGGTGGCTAAAGTGGACTGGTAACCTGGAACTATGGAAGGACTATGGCCCCTGTCTGATCAATGTTTTATATATACACGGATAAAAATGGCAGGGGTGACTTGCACACTCAATAATGGGCCCCCGAAAACGGTCGCTAGCACATAGTGACGTAGCGACAAGGGGGCAATACTTCCTGAGGTGCTTGAGAGGAGTGGAGAGGTATTCCACGGCTATCAGGACAATCCCGGAAGTACGGTCAAGATCCCTACCAGCATCTTACTGGAATACTTCCTTCCTCCGAGCACATTTGCTCTAGCGAATCTCCACTCAAGCCGGCTAATCAAGGCAAGAATGAGGTGGGAGCTCTGTTCCTCATCAGTGTTCACTCCAGCCGGCCAATAAAGGCAAGCCAGAGGTGAGGAACAAGACTTCTCCCGGGCGGTAGGGTCCGTGGGGTCGCTACTGCCCAACAGCTCGCCACATGCTGCCCTGCGGGTTTTTGTATCTCTCTTGGTCTGGCTCCTCATCCTAGACCTGTTCCGGCAAAGTAAACTCTACCGGCACAGACCTAGAGTTCGGAGCACGCAAGCCCCACCACGACGTCAACGTAGAGATAGAGATACGGCGGTGGGGTTATTATTATTTTATTTTTATGTGTTTACATATCTCGGGGCCATGGGGTCCCGGTCTTTTGGAAGGCGTACGAGGGTACGAAGCCAACTCGCAGATGCCCGTTAGATGTTTTATAGAATGAGGCACCAACCGACGATTATCCCTGTATGCACTATGCAAGTGCACCCAAGGATAACCCCCGGTTGGTGTAGGACTATTGTAAGCTATGGAAATAAAGATATTGGATTATGGATTTGGGTGGCTTAGTGAACTGGTTATCTTGAACTATGGGGAGACTATGGCCCCTGCCTGACCAATGTTTTATAATAAATACACAGATAAAATGGCAGGGGGTGACTTGCACACTCAATAATGGGCCCCCGAAAATGATCGCTAGCACATAGTGACGTAGCGACAAGGGGGCAATACTTCCTGAGGTGCTTGAGAGGAGTGGAGAGGTATTCCACGGCTATCAGGACAATCTCGGAAGTACGGTCAAGATCCCTACCAGCATCTTACTGGAATACTTCCTTCCTCCGAGCATGTTTGCTCTTGCTAATCTCCACTCAAGCCGGCCAATAAAGGCAAGAATGAGGTGGGAGCTCTGTTCCTCGTCAGTGTTCACTCCAGCCGGCCAATAAAGGCAAGCCAGAGGTGAGGAACAAGACTTCTCCCGGGAGTTAGGGTCCGTGGGGTCGCTACTGCCCAACAGCTCGCCACATGCTGGCCTGCGGGTTTTTGTATCTCTCTTGGTCTGGCTCCTCATCCTAGACCCGTTCCGGCAAAGTAAACTCTACCGACACAGACCCAGAGTTCGGAGCACGCAAGCCCCACCACGACGTCATCGTAGAGATACGGCGGTGGGTTTTTTTTTATTTTTATATTTTTGTACATCTCGGGACCCTGGGGTCCCGGACCTTTGGAAGGCATGCGAGGGGCCGAAGCCAACTCGCAGAGGCCCTTTAGACAATTTTAAATGGAATGAGGCACCAACCGACGATTATCCTTGTTCGCACTATGCAAGTGCAGCCAAGGATAACCCCCGGTTGGTGTAGGGCTATTGCAGAACATGGAAACAAAGATATTGGGCTATGGGTTTGGGTGGCTTGGTGAACTAATTATCTTGAACTATGGAAAGACTATGGCTCCTGCCTGACCAATGTTTTTAAATATATAGATAAAATGGCAGGGGGTGACTTGCACACTCAATAATGGGCCCCCGAAAACGGTCGCTAGCACAAAGTGTCGTAGCGACAAGGGGGCAACATCTCCTGAGGTGCTTGAGAGGAGTGGAGAGGTATTCCACGGCTATCAGGACAATCCCGGAAGTACGGTCAAGATCCCTACCAGCATCTTACTGGAATACTTCCTTCCTCCGAGCACGTTTGCTCTTGCGAATCTCCACTCAAGCCGGCCAATCAAGGCAAGAATGAGGTGGGAGCTCTGTTCCTCGTCAGTTTTCACTCCAGCCGGCCAATAAAGGCAAGCCAGAGATGAGGAACAAGACTTCTCCCGGGAGATAGGGTCCGTGGGGTCGCTACTGCCCAACAGCTCGCCACATGCTGGCCTGCGGGTTTTTGTATCTCTCTTGGTCTGGCTCCTCATCCTAGACCCGTTCCGGCAAAGTAAACTCTACCGACACAGACCCAGAGTTCGGAGCACGCAAGCCCCACCACGACGTCATCGTAGAGATACGGCGGTGGGTTTTTTTTTATTTTTATATTTTTGTACATCTCGGGACCCTGGGGTCCCGGACCTTTGGAAGGCATGCGAGGGGCCGAAGCCAACTCGCAGAGGCCCTTTAGACAATTTTAAATGGAATGAGGCACCAACCGACGATTATCCTTGTTCGCACTATGCAAGTGCAGCCAAGGATAACCCCCGGTTGGTGTAGGGCTATTGCAGAACATGGAAACAAAGATATTGGGCTATGGGTTTGGGTGGCTTGGTGAACTAGTTATCTTGAACTATGGAAAGACTATGGCTCCTGCCTGACCAATGTTTTTAAATATATAGATAAAATGGCAGGGGGTGACTTGCACACTCAATAATGGGCCCCCGAAAACGGTCGCTAGCACAAAGTGTCGTAGCGACAAGGGGGCAACATCTCCTGAGGTGCTTGAGAGGAGTGGAGAGGTATTCCACGGCTATCAGGACAATCCCGGAAGTACGGTCAAGATCCCTACCAGCATCTTACTGGAATACTTCCTTCCTCCGAGCACGTTTGCTCTTGCGAATCTCCACTCAAGCCGGCCAATCAAGGCAAGAATGAGGTGGGAGCTCTGTTCCTCGTCAGTTTTCACTCCAGCCGGCCAATAAAGGCAAGCCAGAGATGAGGAACAAGACTTCTCCCGGGAGATAGGGTCCGTGGGGTCGCTACTGCCCAACAGCTCGCCACATGCTGCCCTGCGGGTTTTTGTATCTCTCTTGGTCTGGCTCCTCACCCCAGACCCATTCCGGCAAAGTAAACTCTACCGGCACAGACCTAGAGTTAGGAGCACGCAAGCCCCACCACGACGTCAACGTAGAACATTATCATCATTAACATTAACATCTACTCTCGTAATTCTGTTGATCAGATAAGAAGTCAGAAGGTCCCTTATTTTTAATCATAAATCAATCTGCCTAGGCTTTTCCCAACTATGTTGGGTTCGGCTTCCAGTCTAATCGGATGCAGCTGAATACCAGTATTTTACATGGAACATCTGCCTATCAGACCTCCACAACCCAGTAACTGGGTAATACGATGCCCCTTGTAAAGACTGATTGCCAGACTTTCGAGCTTCTGACGACCCGTAACGACTGTCAAAGATCCACGAATGACAATCATAGTGATATTTGTGATAATTTGCCTACGCATTGCCAACTTCTAATATGTGCATCAACTGCATCTATAAAATAATTTCAACGTACTCTAATTTCATATAGTATCCTTTAATTTTATACTTTAGCATAAGTAACTGATGAGTGAATCTACTATAATTGAACATGAAATGACCTTATTCTTAAATAATGGTACATAAAAGCTCTGACCTATTACGAGTAATTCATTAGGCAACAAATTATTTTGAAGACGAGAATGACATTTTAAGCGCTCAAGGCTCATTTTAATTAGCTTCGGTGTTATATGGATATGCGCGCGTATCTGCCGGTGTTAGGCAACTAATTATATTTGAAGACGAAAATGACATTTTAAAGAAGTAACGCAGCTTCTTTTTATAATAACACAACAAAATTATGAAAAAAGAATATGATTTATTAATTAAGTTGTTAAAAAAATTGTTAATTTTGAGGCTAGAGTTTGATTTTATTAGCAGACGGATGTTGAAATATTATAAAGTAGCCCACTTACAACTTAGTCGCTGAGTTATCAATTCAGAAGTGAATAATTATATTTATCGGTAGGTCTGAGTTATATTAAATTTACGTTCGTAAAATAACGCGGGTTTTTTTATATTCTGTTGGAATAGTAAAGATGATGAATTAGTAATAGAAGCTTTTCTATTAACTCGTTGCTTACAAACAAAAAAAGAGGTTAGGTTGCAGGTGCTAAAGAGGTTAGGTTGCAGGTGCTAAAGAGGTTAGGTTGCAGGTACTAAAGAGGTTAGGTTGTAGGTGCTAAAGAGGTTAGGTTGCAGTGCTAAAGACGTTAGGTTGCAGGTGCTAAAGAGGTTAGGTTGCAGGTGCTAAAGAGGTTAGGTTAGGTGCTAAAGAGGTTCCCCACCGAAGGTGTCTCCACGTTGTCGTCGTGGTGGGGCTTGCGTGTCTCAATGATCTTGGGGCTCTGCCGGTAGAGTTACTCATGCCGGAAAGGCCCAAGTGAGAGACCAGACTAAGAGAGATACCGGGACGGGGTCGCTCCTGATCGATCGACGACAGTCGATCGACAGATGACGTGACCATGCCGCTGCGGTGCAGGCGCACCAAAGCGGCGCGTGTTTCTCTCGTTGAGGAGTAGTCTTCAACGAGAGAACTTTCGGCGGGTTCGTTGAGTCGGGTTGGCCGGACAGCGAACGGAGGCATGTTTAATGCCGCCGTCGGGGGCTTGGCTTAATTGCCTGGCCCAGAGGAAGGCTACCTCTAAGATAAAAAACCTCCTAATCCTAAGCTTTGAAGCGCGGCGAGAGGATGAGTGGCTGGTGGGGGACCAGTCGCTAGCGCTTCCCCTGTAGATACCTGCCGCACTCTACAGTATATAGGCTTACCGGGTATCTAGGCTCTGCCCGGTGGACATGTAGTACCTATATCTACTCGTGGGATTAAGATATGAATAAAACAACAAATAAAAACAAACAAATAAATAAATTGCCGATGGGCGTGGATGCGGTGTCAGATTCTGACACCACATCTGATAGAATGAGCGTGGCGAGCGTAAGCTCAAAGCGCTCGCGGATTGGAGAGGAGATGGGTGGGCGTGCCTCCAAATTTTTGAGGAAACGCTCACATAAAGAAAAGGAAGAATGTGCAGGGTTGACAGGCCTCTCTTCTAGCGAGGAGTACCTGCCGGCCCCCAAAGTGCCGACAGGCAAGAGAGGGCGAGGTCGCGCAATTGGTGGAGCGCCAGCTCCTTCAACGTTGCGTGGTCCTCAGGGGCGCTTCCTCAAGGGCCCCGACACGTCAGCGCCCAGCGGAGGAAGCGACCCGGGGACCGAGCAAGTGGAGGGTGGTTCTACCTTAAGCCCCACCTTTTTGGTCAGCACTAAGCGGGACATTAACTCCGCTAGAAGAGAAGAGAGACGGGCAGTAGCTCTAGACGAGGTGGCGGAAATGGCCAGTCAGGCCAGAGAGCGGCGGTCTGCTCGCTTGACCGCTGCTGAGGATCTGTCGGCGGCGGCCCTGAGCCGCCAGGTAATGGACGGCGTGGACGTGGTCTTGAAGGTTGCCACCAAGTCTGGCAACCTGAAGGGCACGTTCACGCGAGCCCTAAAAGAGGCGGCAGACGCAATAAAAGAGGCGGTTGGAGTCCTCCTAAATCGCACGACATCAGAGGAGACGGTGAAGTTGTGGGAGGAGAACAGCTGTCTCCGATCCGAGCTGGAGGACCTGAAGCAGGAGTTTGCCGCTCAGAGGAGTGACTGGCAGCGACAGGCAGCTCCCGCGGCCGCCGGCCCCCCTCCTGCCATGCCTTCGTCGGCTCCTGCACCTGCACTTGCCCTGTCCGACCACGACATCGAAAGGGTGGCAAGGATTTGCATGCTGCAGTGTGGGGGCATGGTTAACGCCCGATTAGACGCCATGGAGTCTCGACTCCCCCCGGCCGAAATCCTCCGACCGCCGCTTGCGGCAGATACGCGGAGGAAGGAGGAGTCCGCTAGGACGAAGCCCGTGCAGGAGGCCAAGAAGAAACGTGCAGAGGGGGTCAAAAAGCCCACGGAGGGGCAAAAGAAGACCGCAGCGGGTGCGTCCGCGCCCCCTTCCCACTCAACCGTGCCCCAGGCGGCCGCGACTCCAACTAAAGAAGCCTGGACGACCGTCGTTAAAAGGGGCCGCAAGAAGAAGGTGACGGTGAAGGCGACGGTGCCGGTACCCCCAAAGGGCCCAGCTCTAAAAGCAACGAGGCCACCCAAGGTCAGGGCCCCACGCTCCGAGGCTGTGGTCATTACATTGCAGCCCGAAGCCTCAAAGAGGGATGTGACCTATAAGTCGGTCCTGGCCCAGGTAAAGGAGAAGCTGAACTTCAGCGAATTTGCCACCCCGGCTGGCTTTGTTTTTAAAACGGCAGCCACGGGTGCCAAAGTGTTTGAGGTGTCGGGTGAAGGAAGACAGAAGAGGGCGGACCTACTGGCCGCCAAACTTCGAGAAGTCCTCAAACCGGAGGACGTCCGGATTTCAAGGCCCACTAAAACATCGGAATTGCGCATAGATGGGCTGGACGACTCCGTGACTCCAGAAGAAGTAGTGGCGGCCATTGCCCGAAATGGCGGGTGTCCGCCCGAGAGCGTGCAGGCGGGCGAAATTCGCTGCAGCGTGGCCGGACTGGGCACGGTTTGGGTGCGGTGTCCGGTAGCAGCGGCAAATAAGGTCGCAGGTGGCAGACGGTTGCTGGTGGGGTGGGTGTCAGCGAGTGTGAAACTCCTGCCATCTAGGGTCATGCAGTGCTACCGTTGCCTGGAAAAGGGGCATGTCCGGGCACAATGCACTGCAGTAATAGACCGCAGCGACCTCTGCTATCGATGCAGTCAACCCGGTCACAAGGCGGCCCAGTGCTCCGCGGCACCAAACTGCAGTCTTTGCGCAGCTGCAGGAAAGCCTACGGAGCACAGACTTGGTGGGAAAGCCTGCAAGGCACCACGAAAAGTTGTCAAGAGGACCGGGGCTATTGGAGGACTTGCGCCTCTCCCACAGACCGCCAATCAAGCGGCTGACTCCCGACCCAGGGAAGGACATGCTGAGGAAATGGAGTGCCAGTGATGACACAATTCCATTTCCTCCAGGCGAATATCAACCACGCTGCCAGAGCTCAGGATCTATTGCTCCAGAGCATGGCGGAGTGGTCGATTAACGTGGCTGTGGTCGCCGAACCGTATTTTGTTCCCCCTAGGGATAACTGGGTGGGAGACTTGGACGGTTTGGTGGCCATCATTGGCGGGGCTCTTGTCAACCCGTCCCGAGGTCACGGCTGGGTAGCCACCCTCGTGGACGGTATTGGCACGGTTGGGGCGTATTTTTCGCCCAACAAGAGTCTCGCCGACTTCGAGAGGTTCCTTGTCGAGTTGGGTGCCGTCGTGGGCCGTCTCCACCCTCGTCCGGTGCTGTTGCTGGGGGATCTCAACGCCAAGTCTGCGGCGTGGGGATCCCCTGTGACCGATGCTAGAGGTGAGGTGTTGGAGGAGTGGGCGGTCACGACGGGCTTGACCGTCCTAAATCGGGGCTCGGTTCACACGTGCGTGCGGCAGCGGGGCGGGTCTATAGTGGACGTCTCGTTCGCTAGCCCTGCTGTCGCGAGCCGTGTCCGCGAATGGCGTGTCGCCGTGGAGGTGGAGACGTTGTCGGATCACCGATACATCCGCTTCGACGTCTCCGCCCAGACCGCCGGCGGCCGTGGTCCACCGGCCCCACGAATGGACGGTCCGCGCTGGGTGCGTAAGCGCATCGACAGGGAGCTTCTCGAGGAGGCCGCTATTGTCCAGGCCTGGAGCCGGGAGTCGGCAACGTTCGGACCCGTCGACGTCGAGCAGGAGGCGCTGTGGTTCCGCGGGGCGATGACGCAAATTTGCGACGCGTCCATGCCCCGGGTCCATGCACAGTCCGCAAGGCGCCAGGTGTACTGGTGGACCGCCGAAATCGCGCAGCTGCGCATCGCGTGCGTGGCGGTTAGACGCCAGTACACCCGTTACCGGAGGAGACGTCTTCGGGTCCCTGACGAAGAGGCCGCGCTGTATGAGGTGTACCGCGCGGCTAAGGAGACTCTGTGGCTGGCCATCGGCGAGTCGAGGACGCGAGCCAGGGAGGAGATGTTGGAGACCCTAGACGGGGATCCGTGGGGGCGCCCTTATCGCGCGGTCCGAGGGAAACTTCGAGCCGCGGCGCCCCCACTTACGGAGAGTCTCCAACCCGAGCTGCTGGAGGAGGTGGTCTCAGCCCTCTTCCCGGCAAGAGCGGAGCATACTCCACCACCGATGGCTTTGCCCACAGCCGCAGAGTCTACAGAGGAGGAGAACGCCATCAGCGTCCCAGAGGTGACACAGGCAGAGATGAGGGCAGCCGTGATGCGGCTCCGGGCCAAGAACGTGGCCCCGGGGCCCGACGGGATCCACGGCTGCGTGTTAGCCCTCGCTCTGAAGGAGCTTGAGCCCCAACTAAGAGGACTCTACACAGCGTGCCTTGAGCGGGGCCAGTTTTCCACTTTGTGGAAATCTGGTCGTCTGGTCCTGCTCAGGAAGACGGGGCGCCCTGCGGACTCGCCGTCCGCGTACCGGCCCATAGTGCTGCTAGACGAGGTGGGCAAGCTATTTGAGCGGATAATTGCAGCCCGCCTCGTCGGCCACTTGTGCAGAGAGGGGCCGGACCTGGATGACAGCCAGTTCGGGTTTCGGCACGGGCGCTCCACAATCCACGCTGTGTCGCGGGTAAGAGTCCTGGCGGAGGAAGCGGTGTCCCGGGGCGGGGTGATGTTGGCGGTGTCTTTGGACATTTCCAACGCCTTCAACACCCTGCCCTGGAGTTGCATTCGGGAGGCACTGCGATACCATGGGGTGCCTCCCTACCTCCGCCACATCGTTGGGGCTTATTTGTCAGAGAGGTGTGTCACCTACATGGGACGTGATGGCGGAAACCAGCGCCGCATGTCGTGCGGTGTTCCGCAGGGCTCGGTTTTAGGCCCACTCCTGTGGAACATCGGGTACGACTGGGTGCTGAGGGGCGAGCTCAGTCCGGGGGTAGACCTGACGTGTTATGCGGATGACACGCTGGTCACTGCCCGGGGGAGCTCGCACAGGGAGGCAGCGTTGCTGGCGACGGCTGCGGTCTCACAGGTGGTGAGCCGCATACGTCGCCTAGGCCTGGAGGTGGCCCTCTGCAAGTCGGAGGCCATGGTGTTTCATGGCCCCCGGCGGGCGCCGCCATCCGGCTCACACATCGTGGTCGGGGGGGCTCGGATCGCTGTCGAGTCTACCATGAAGTATCTAGGATTGGTGCTCGACAGCCGGTGGGACTTCGGGCCCCACTTCCGACGGCTGGCGCCCAAGTTGCTGGGCGCTGCTGGGGCGCTGTCAACGCTGCTTCCCAATCTGGGGGGCCCGAGCGCCGCTTGTAGGCGGCTCTACGTGGGGATCGTGCGATCGATGGCCCTTTACGGGGCCCCGATCTGGGCGGCTGACCTGACGGCCGGTAGTATCGCAGTCCTGCGCAAGCCGCAGAGAGCGATGGCCGTCAGAGTCATCAGGGGGTATCGCACGATCTCCTACGAGGCGGCTTGTGCACTGGCCGGATCCCCGCCCTGGGACCTCGAGGCGAAAGTACTCGCGTCATCGTATCGGTGGCGCGAGGAAGCGAGGGCGCGGGGTGAGCAACCGATGCAGCGACACATAGAGCTGCATCGGTCTCAGCTTCGCGAGGTCCTGGTGGCGGAATGGCGGGAAAGGCTTTCACGCCCTACCGCCGGCCTCGACATCATCGAGGCGGTCCGGCCGGTGCTCGAGCGCTGGCTCGGGAGGAGGCACGGCTCCCTGTCGTTTCGGGTGACGCAGGTGCTCTCGGGGCATGGTTGCTTCGGGAAGTACCTGTGTCGCATTAACAGGGAGCCGGATGCCCGGTGTCACCACTGCGTCGACTGCCGGGAGGACACGGCGCGGCATACGCTGGCAGAGTGTGCCGCTTGGGAGGAGCCACGCCGTGCCCTCATCTCAGAAGTAGGCAGTGACTTGTCGCTGTCGGCTGTGGTGAATGCCATGGTCGGCAGCGGGGAGTCCTGGGACGCGGTGGTCTCCTACTGCGAGACGGTCGTCTCGCAGAAGGAGGCTGCGGAAAGGGAGAGGGAGATCTCGTCCACTCACCCGGCCCGCAGCAGGCGCACCGGGCGTCGGCGGAGGGCGGATAACGCCCTCTTCCAGCCCCCCTAAATGGGTCCAGGGGTGACGGACTCGGGGACGTCCGTCGCCCCCCACACATCAGGACCCGAGGTGGCGGCGCGTAGTGTTCCACGCGCGCCCCTCTTAGACGTCACGGGGGGAGTCAAACACCTCACTCCCCCCCCTGACCCGAGGAGGCCCGCAGTGGCGGGCCGGCACCAGTCGGGGGTTGCGGAAGATTCTTACGTTCCCGCGACCCCCGGCGTAGGTGTGAGTCGGAACACCGGGGTGGTTTTTAGTCAGTAAGAGTCTGACAGACCCCTCCGCCCACCCCAGGGCGGAGGACATCCATGAGGATTTTCCACCCCGGAAAAAAAAAAAAAAAAAAAAAAAAAAGGTGCTAAAGAGGTTAGGTTGCAGGTGTTAAAGAGGTTAGGTTGCAGGTGTTAAAGAAAACTTTTGATGTTGCACTCATTATTTCCCATTAATCTTTGTCTGGGGTGAATATGTTGACATGTCTTTTCAATTTGTCAGACAGCCATTTTAAAGTTTTGACCACTTTTACAGGTTATTTTATACCATCTTTTAAACAATGACAATAAATAAGCGAAATTCCCCATTGCTATTTTAAAAGACTTGTCAGTGTTTCACCAACGAGTTATCAACTTATTCACCGAGTTGTCAATTTGTTCAGCAACTCATTGTTATCAACTCAATCACCTTCTGATTATGGGTAGGTAAAAACATTATTTTAACGATAATGGGTTTGTCATTAAAATAATATCATATATTATTATATTATTGGACTGCAAATAGACGACGAATATTAAAAAAAAATTGTAGATTTACTGAAGTACCTACTACCGACTTACTCTAGCAATGTTGTTTTAACTGTCTAAGATCGGGTTTATAGATTTTTTATTAATTCTTAAAGAACATACACTGGCCACTTAGCGAATAAATACTTAACTAGGGTAAGTGTAGTCCAGTAGGTCACGTAGGGTGTCACAAGATCCGGTATTATACGTAAATATTATTGTACCCTCATCTGTTATTTGACTATGACAAAGATTATAAGTTAGGTATTATACAGGGTTATTGGTTATAGGTACGTCGGTAATCCATTGAGGGGATGCAGGAGAGGTCATTTGCAATCAAATTACCCCTAATGGCGCCTATGCCAATGTCAACCATTTTCGCGTAATTTTACATTTTTAAATTTAAAATTAATGAAATAAAGATATAAAATGTCAAATGATCGCGAACGAAGCAATTGACATTTGCATACGAGTTAAAAGGGGTCATTTGGTTGTAAATGTCCCGTTAATGGATTGCCGACATATCCATACTATTAAAACTATATACTTATCCTTACATATTATTAAAACAAAGACCTACGTCGCGTCTGTTTGTCGTCCTGTACGCGAGAAACTCAAAAAATACTGCACCGATTTTATGCTATTATCACCAATGGATAGAGTGGTCGAGAACCACTCTATCCATTGGTGACAGGTTTTAGTATATAATAACCGACATTCACGCTTGCGAAGTCGCGGGCATCAGCTACGAGTAGTATACTATAATATTACAAATTTGAAAGTAATTCTGTCTTTCTGTGTGTCTGTTTTTATGTTACCTTTTCATGCCTAAACCACTGGACAGATCTCGACGAAAGGAGATAGATGGCGTCCTGGGGAAGGACATAGGCTACTTTTTGTTTTAAAAATAATCCTATAGTATAGGGGATGAAAGTTTGTATCGGAAAACCAGCCTTTCGCGGCTGTACCCGGTGAGTGCGAGATGGGTTCCATACTAATTGAAATAAAATGACGTAAGATCGAATAATACTTGCTCGAAAATGACTATAAGTCATAATTATAACATTACATCCGCCTGTAATCCCCGTAGCTTTAGGCAGAGGACACCTACATTTCTCCCTATGCTGCTGTTGCTGCTGATGTTTGCTTGCTTCTGTGTAATAGACGGTAATTAAGGCGAAACCTTCAGGGTAGCCCGCGAAATTCAAAATTTCTTACGTTTTTTGCAATTTGCAGGTCGGTATCAGGTTGTATATTGATCTAAATATGATTCGCGGCCGTAACTCCCTTAGGCCTTAGCCCCCGAAACGAATAGCCATCGTAACAAATTACGCGCTGGCGATGTGCTAGCACACACACACTGCTCCTGAGTTCACAAACCCGAAGGTCAGAACAACACATATGATGCTATTTATTGCACACATGCTTAAAAGGGGCGGGCATTAGAAAGTACATATGAACGCACACAAGCAACTCTAGCCTCAACTGGGGAAGAGGGGTTGATATAAATATTTGATCGATAAAAATATCGATGAAAACCGGATATCTATGATGAAAACCGACTTCAAACAAGAAAAGTATTTTTGGGCGTATTTTGACATAATTAAAACCAAATTAAGTAAAATATGTATGGTATTTAGATGATGGAACGCTAGGAGGTGATGTAGACACCGTTTTGAAAGACTTACAACTCCTCAAACAGCAATTTAAATCTATTGGCCTGGACCTTAACCCATCAAAATGCGAAATTTACCTTTCTGACATTACCGACAGACCCTTGAGACATTTAATGCAATAGCCCCACAAATCAAAATTTTAGAGAAAAGTTCACTGCACCTCCTGGGTTCCCCAATTTTAGAAGACAGCTTTTCATCTTTCATCGACGAAAAAATCAAAAACTTCAACGATATTTTGGACAGACTCTCCAAAATCAATCTACATTCAGCATTCACCCTAATTAGATACTGTTGTTTTGGTCCAAATATTATATATTTTCTACGTTCTTCCCCTTTATGGAAGCAGTCACACCTCTTGGACAAAATTGACCAAATTATTCGCAGCACACTAACATCCATCCTAAATGTGGCCCTGGACGACCGAGCGTGGCTGCAAGCCACACTACCCATCCGTTTTGGTGGCCTCGGCGTCCGCAAAATTACGAGTATTAGCTTACCGGCGTTCCTGTCCTCTGTCCGCAGCACTGAAAAGTTGACCGGGAAAATTTTAGCCCTCTGCCAGGTTGACCCTGAAGTGCCGTGCTTGACTGATGCAGAGAACGCCTGGAAAGCGGCTTGCCCGGGTACAGATTGGCCCGTGAACCCGTTTTCCCAGAGGCAATGGGATGAGCCGCTCTGCAGGTTGGTACGGAATAATCTTATTAATACGTCCACCAATTCTGCAGAGCGTGCCCGCCTGCTGGCTGTGGGTGAATGGGAGTCGGGCCTCTGGCTTCAGGCACTACCGTCACCCAACATAGGCACTATGCTGGGTGACACCACCTTCCGGCTCGCTACTTGTCTGCGTCTGGGCGCTCCTTGCGTGGCTCCGCATCGCTGCCAGTGCGGTGAAGGTGTCGACTGCCTCGGTCACCATGGCCTTTCCTGCAGCAAGAGCGCTGGTCGGTTGGCACGGCACGCAAGCATTAATGACATCATCCGTCGGGCTCTTGTCACCGCCGGGGTGCCAGCTGTTTTAGAACCCAATGGCTTGGCACGCGACGATGGGAAGAGACCAGACGGAATGACCATAATGCCTTGGAAGTTGGGTAGGTCTTTGGTGTGGGATGCAACTTGTGTCGACACCCTCGCGCCATCCCATCTTCCTAGCACGGCGGGCTGTGCTGGGGCGGCTGCTGCAGGTGCAGAAAATCTCAAACGGCGCAAATATAACAACCTCATTGGTAGCTATATCTTTGAGCCGTTTGGGGTTGAAACACTAGGGCCGTGGGGTCCGACTGCTCATCGAGTATTTCGGGACATCGCCAAGCGGTTGGTCGACTCTTCACGTGACCAGAGGGCTGGCCAATTTCTAGGTCAAAGAATCAGCATTGCCATCCAACGTGGCAATGCTGCCAGCCTTTTGGGCACTTTTCCCACTGACAGCGATGCGGAAGAATTTTTTGACGCCCTATGAGCCCTTCCTTTATATATAATGTTTTCCTTTGGTATAGTTAGTTAGTTCTTTAGTTAATTTAGTAGAATAAATTTACTCTTTTAGATAGAAAAAAAAAAAAAAAAAAAAAAAAAAAAGTAAAATATAATTCAAAAGTTATTTATTAATAAAACTGAAATAAAATGCATATAAACTCTAAAAATAAAAACGGCTGAAATAACTAGATCGAAGTATGAAATATGTACTATGTTTTTTACCGACTTCAAAAAAGGAGGAGGTACTATGTTCGGATGATTGTTTTTACCGACTTCAAAAAAGGAGGAGGTACTATGTTCGGATGATTGTTTTTTTTTTTTTTTTTTTTTTTTTTTTATGTATGTTCACCGATTACTCCGCCGTTTGTGAACCGATTTAAAAAATTCTTTTTTTGTTCAAAAGCTTATACTTCTGAGGTGGTCCCATTGTCACCAAGTCAGGATCTGATTATGGGATCCTAGAGAAATCGAGGGGAACTTTCAAAAATCGTAAGGGCACCTAGTGCATTCCTTAATTTATTCATTAAGTATTTTACAGCACTACAATTTTATGAAGATCTGGAGTCGATCTGATGATGGAGCTGAAAGACAGTCAAGGGAACTCCTCAATGGTTTACAGCAGATACCTCGTGTTTGGGCTTGATTAATTTGTATTGATAAAAACTTTACAGTTTGATGGGTTGTGACTGTCGTTAGGGGTCTGATGATGAAGACGAAAGACAGTCGAGGGAACTCCTCAGTGGTTTACAGCAGATATCTTGTGTTTGGGCTTGATTAATTTGTATTGATAAGAACCTTACACTTGGATAGGTTGTGACTGTCGTTAAGGGTCTGATGATGAAGACGAAGGACGATTAACGGAACTCCTCAACGGTTCACAGTAATTACCTTGTGTTTGGACTTAATTCATTTATATTGATAAGAACTTTGCAACCATATAGGTTGTAAGTGACATTACAGATCTGATTATGGTCACCTTATAATATGATGATGAGGGGAACTATACAGTGTAAGCAAATGTATAGTGTTCACCCTTATATTCTTGAGAAGGCACGGGAGTCTCATTAGCCAGCCGGTTTCGTATAACATCTAAACGATACTTGCGCTGTTCAGACGACTCGCCACTTAATCGTTTTTGAATAAGATTGAGTCGGCAGATCTTATCATTTGGCGACTCCTGCGACAAATGAGAATGCATGTAATTTCTCATCTGAGATAACCTAGCATGAAGAGCTAACGGTGATTCTTGGGAACCGGACATAGCACTCCCTTTGCGATTCTTAGATAGGCGTTCTTTTTCAGCAGTATTAGTCTCTTTAATTCTGTTTTTCTTCATGCGGGCGGCTCCTTTAGTTGGTCTACCCATAGTGATTACAAAAATCAAATTACACAAAAAATGGAAAAATAATAAAACTTTAAAAAAAAAAATTGACCGACTTCAAAAAAAAACAAACAAAAAAGGACTACTGTACTAAAACCAAACGACAAAAGAACTTCTTTAATAAAAAGAGAAAAATTAAAAAATAACTTTAATTTCGGAAGTCGGTGGCCGAAAACTAAAATTAAAAGCAAAGACACCGACTTCCGAAATTAAAGTTATTTTTAAATTTTTCTCTTTTTATTAAAGAAGTTCTTTTGTCGTTTGGTTTTAGTACAGTAGTCCTTTTTGTTTGGTTTTTTTTGAAGTCGGTCAATTTTTTTTTTAAAGTTTTATTATTCAAAAAAGTTATCCGTGTTATTTACTAATAAAACAAGTGGCTACCTACACTTCTATAAATTTCACTCCTCATAAAATTTTGCATACCGAGGGCCCTATATGAAAATCGATTCTTAATGAGTAAACTCCAATAATATCATTTTATATTAATAAGAAAATGTAAAAAAAAAATTAAATAAATCCGTATCAACAAGTAACAATTATTGATATCCATATCTCAGCGCTGTTGACAAATTGAAGAATAAACTAGTAATATAAATTCATACGACAATCGACATTATTGTCGATAGCCTACGTTAGAAGGTCGCCACGAGCACAATATCACTAATGTCGCACGCAGCGCTCCTGTACTAAACGATGCGGACGCTTACGTAAAGTATCGTTTTGTGAGTTTTACATTGCTTGTCCAGTCCCTTAGCGAAACACTTAGGTAGTAGTTAAGAAGCAATTTTGTTTTTACTGCAAAAGGCAACAACTCCACCGGTGGGGGTGGCGGACTCGCAAAAATTGGCACACTTCCGATCTCCAACTTAATAATATTAATACTCACTTTTAATATTTCACATTATTTCGACCCATATTTATCACATTTTTTACGACCTTTATTATGGTATAAGTTTTATTATTCAAAGGCTAATAGAACTCAAATAAAATAATAATGTGACCGTAATTTAGACTTGTCTTTGCGATTTAATTGGATGCAGTAAAGTGCAAGTAATCGTGTATCGCATAGCCGGAATCTAAAGATCGAAGTATGAATTATGTAATATGTTTTTTTCAAAATTTAAATCCCTGTTATCTACGAATAAATCACAATAGAAAACGACGTTTTTTAGGGTAACCTCGCCTTAATTTTTGATGGCTACATGTTTTTTTTTTATTATTGGTTACTCGTAGCCTGAGCTGGGAACCTAGGATCTCTCACGCTCAGCAGGCCAACGAGGCAGGCAAAATTAAACAAAATATAATAATTATCACCATTCCGCGCTGCAGTGAGTAATGCATTGCACAAAAGAATGCTGTAGCTGCCCTTTCTGTAAATACAGAGTTTGTATTCTCGTTCATCACAATGACATAACAACAACAAGCAAACTAGTTGTTTGCTTGTTGTTGTTTGTTTACCCATATAAACGGAATAATTATTGCAGGAGATGGAGTGACAACGTGTGTTTTTATACTGGCCGGCAACAGCACGGTGATAGTAATAAAATTATACGGCAAAATGTGGGTGAACTAACGAAAGAAAGAAAATAAATTTATTTGTCTTATGTTACTTACAACACCGCTCCCTAGCCCTGCCCACTCGGGCGTAATTTATGCTTGTATGTATGGATGTTTCAACTTTTTAATTTGAGTCAAAAGTGACATACTCGTACGTTCAAATAATTGCACGGTAAATAACTGAAGCAAGAAAGTCGCGCTCTGGGCAAAAACAAATAATTGCCAAGCGAAGTCAAATCACACACTCACCGAGCTTCTCTCTTATGTATGACATTATTTGTTTAGAAGAATTCAACTTGACTGCAAATTACATATAGAGAAGGCACGAACATTGATCACCACACTTGCTCAAGACGGGTTGGCGATATCAGACATATATTCTTATGTACATACATACATATTGTAAAACAAAGCCGCCGCGTCTGTCTGTCTGTCCTGTATGACCGCGCGCGGTACACCCGCGTACCAAAAACCATTGTAGTTAATTAGAATGTCTTTGAAGAATTAACGCGATAAAATCAAAATCTACTGAACCGATTTTCAAACGGTTTTCATCAATAGACGGGGTGATTTATGAGGAAGGTTTAAGTGTATAATTCAATACGATTTTTTGTAAATTGGCTTAAATATGACGGTTATTGTTGAAGATATCGGAAAAAATCATGCCGGTAAAGTTCCCAGTCGGCATGAAAGTCACTTTGGTACTTGCTCAGATTTGAACCCACAACAACACCTCGTGCATGAGAGGCGAGGTCCTAACCACTGGGCCATCACCACACAGACAGACTGCGAATAGATAATACCATAATATTCGCCTGCTGTGCAAAGTTGTCTATCGTGATAGTTCGGACTGAATACTCCATTTGTTACCTCCGCCGTGTCTGTTTGCAAGTTAACTATTCGGCTCAAATACAGCTAAAATAATCTTAACGAACCTTGCTTAGTATCTGAACAGCTGTAGCAATAAACGTGTGATGGGACAATCATATAGTAATTTAAAAAATATAATGTATTTTTGGTTTAGGCAAATTATGCGCGGAGTGTTACTTGTCAAAATAGTTATAATTCTTTTAGGTGAGTTGGATTCTGTATTTACTATATTAACTGAAATAACTAAATTGTTTTAAAGTTACTATTTTTCCATCCCTGTATTTATCTTTCTTTCAAACCCTGCGTCTTAAACGAAATGAATAATGACGTACACACGCCACTTAATTGATTGCGCAATTATGCCATATTCATAAATAAATGAGTGCGACGAGCGCCGGCCGGCGTACTTGCAGGACTGTTGCTTTGAGTTTGGTCGTGGCCTAAGTAATTAAATGGCAGAGGGAAGGCCAAAGGAAAACGACAAGGCAGAGTGTCGCCTCGCTTTTAAAAATGGACATTTCATAAACAATACTAACTTGTAGTTTTTGGATCTAGCCTGAATGGGAATTTGTGAATGGCTGTAACACTAGAAGAAGTCCAAAGAAACGATGGATGGACTGTGTGAAATGATATATGGCTAGGAAGGGAGTGAATACCGAGATGACGATTATTATAGAAGTATGGAAGAACAAACATGTTGCACCGATTACAAATAAATTGGGTTATGGGCAAGAGAATGATGATTTGTTGTTTTCGGAAGGACACTCTCGTCTCTGGGCGTCGGGACACTCCGTGTCAATGAGCCTTTAACTGTTATAATAATAACAAAATAATTTATTTCAGAAGTTAAACCCATAATGTTGTTAGTAATAATCTTACAGCTATATTGCACTTAGCACACATAGAAAAAATATCCCTCAACAGCACCTATGACTAAGTCTATCCAGTGCTTTTGTATAGGCACAGTTCAGGGCTGTCTGAGCGCTCTGAAAACCATTTTAGAATGTTGTTATTATTACCGCGAACTCTTGTGATTTGTGACTCTAGTGATGACGTAACGGACATCGTGTGTTTCAGAGGTCACGTCGGCAGCGCCTCAATGTGACATGACGACTAACATAGACCTGGATGAGGGCAACATGGGACAGAGCTCCGACTTCAACTGGCTCGGGATACTCAAAGTGTTCTTAAGTTAGTGCTCATCTTGTTTTGTTTGACTAGCAACGATTGGCAAAAACATGATTTGTCATATTTTCATCAATTGCAACAAGTTTGGCAAATAATTCACTTATGAAATAATTATACGTTAAACTTTTTTTAATAACGTATTATTTGACAAAATATTGTTTTTATTTTATATTCATGTTATCTCATTTAACAACGTTTGCAATAAACTCATTTGAAATAGACTAATTTGGAATTACAAATGATTGTTCTTTGTTTTTTCAATTTGTAGTTTGACATTTGCACCTGTCAAATTAGTCGACGGGATTCAAAAACGAACTTTAGTTTAAATATTTTTAGTTACAAAAAGGTTAGGTTAGGTTAGAACTACGACCGCCGGCGGCAAAAAGAACTAGAATACCTTTTTTGTGTGGAAAATCATCAAATGACTTCTCCCGCTCTGGGAGAGGCGGGAGGGCGTGTCAGACTCTACTGACTAAAACCCACCCGTGTTCCTTCAGTTGTCTGTAAGTTGCCAGAGGCCACGGGATCCCTTTCAGACTTTCCCGCGACCCCGGCAGGCATCGGCCCTAACGAACCCCGTCAATTGTGCTGACATCTCTTTGAGGCGCGCGTGGAACACAACGCGCCGTAATCGTGCAGTAGAGCGCCGCCTGAGGAAACCAAACTGGCTCTCCGTCAAATCCGGCCCCACCCGCACCAGCCGCCCGACGAGGCGGTTTGCAATGACTTTCAAAGAGCTTGCCCGCCTCGTCGAACAGCACGTTGAGCCAATAAGCGGACGGAGAGTCCGCAGGGCGCCTCGGACCAGTTTCCCCGACTTTCAACGAAGTGGGAACTGGCCCCTCTCCAAGCATGCGCTTAGGAGCCCCCTTAGTCGGCCAGGCCAGGGCTCAGGCTTTCCCAGGAAAGCCGTCGGGTCCTGGGGCAGTGTTTTTGGCATTAAGCCTGTGTACCGCCACTCTCATCTCTCATATTCCTCGGTCACCTCCGGAGCATTGTCGTCGTCGTCTCACGACTAGAATATACATATAGAAAAAAAAAATACTTTAGTAGTTAAAGAACTTCAGTACTTGCCTAGATTACTTGACCCAAATGGAAATTGCAACCATGATCACTTTGTGACTGGTTTAGAAAATTTATTACAAAAATGTATTATAAAAAAATAGACGTCGGCATGGCAGATCGGTGTGGCAACACGTCGTGTTCTGGTTTGCAATTGGTCAATCGTCATCCTGAGGATGCCTCGTTGAGAGGTGAAACACGTGTCGATTTCGTACAGGAGTTTTGATGACTCTTGAAGAATAGTTAAGCGGAATAGGTTACTAAATATATCTACGTCTATTGTATTTTAACAGAATCAAAATAATAAATGAAAAAGGTATAAACTATTAAATGATTAAATATCATGCTGAACATTTTGTGAAAAGAAGCAATTGCTAAATAAATGTTTGTACAGAACATTAAAACAATGCGGAATAAGTTGTTTCTGAAATAAATAGTCTAATAGGTAAGGTTGGGTGTAACAAAAAAATTTTCAACGATGTTTGTTGAAACATTTGTGAACCTTCTTTACATCTTCCATTACAGAATCAAACACGGCGCGGAGGTTTGTATTGGTACGCATACTATAACATGCTTGTCACAGTCCGATCATGTTTTTTCTTTCTTTCGATTTAATAGAATTTAAAAAAACTGTTTTTAGACCATTCGGGAATACTCCAGAGCGAATGTACAAATAATATGACACGGCCTGGCCACAGGAAATTAGCTGCAACGAATTTCCGCGCGGCGCGAATTGCGGTGCGTTTTGAAATAAAATATAGAAATGTACTATGCATGCCACGCGCAGCGGCGCCGGTGGCAGGCGGGGCGATCGGCGAATTTGCCAAGCGGATCGCACAGGCGGCAAAAACAAATGCGAATCAGTACGGTGCATGTAGGGCTGCCAACTTTTTGTACAAGAAATAAAGTACGAAAGAGACGGAAAATAAACAGTATTTAGAAATAAAATTTAAGTAAAAACCTTTTTAAAAACAAGCTTTCAATGAACTAAAACGTACAAAATAAAACTTACGTAAACATCGAACTTTAACATTTTCTTAAAAGCTTGAGGCGTAAACGTCCTTCTTAAACTGATAAGCCTCAATCTTTTAAGAAAATGTTTAAGTTCGATGTTTACGTAAGTTTTATTTTGTACGTTTTAGTTCATTAAAAGCTTGTTTTTAAAAAGGTTTTTACTTAAATTTTATTTTGTACTTTTTAGTATTAGAATTTATTTAAATATCGGTTCTATCACCTTCACTTGAAAGTTACTTGTAAAGATAAATCCAATGAACCCAGACACGCCTTTACATAAGTCATGGCGTGAAGTCAACCAAGTTGCATTTTCTAGTCATGTGCAAATTTAATGTCTCTGCTGTTGGCCGCTGAGCAGTTTCCTCGTCTGGCGCCAATCTTGGTTGCAGCAGCCAGGTCATGGTGGACTTTAGAATTAACTATAATAATTGAATGCGTAATAACATTTTGTGTCTATATGCTGTTGACTTCTGATAGGAGCTCGTGGCTAAGTAATAACAGCCGCACGGGCCGATCCATGAGGTTAAGCTACGTTTGCCGGGGTTCGTCATTGGATGGGTAACCATCTTTACATACCGAGACTCTAACGTGCCTCGGAAAGCATGTTAAGCCGTTGTTCCCGGCTGTCATGCGTGGATCTTAGACAGTCGTTACAGATCGTCAGAAGCCCGAAAGTTTGACAACCAGTCTTGCCAAGGGGTATCGTATTACCCAGTTAATGGGTTGTGGAGGTCAGATAGGCAGTCGCTCCATGTAAAATACTGGTATTCAGCTGCATCCGGTTAGACTGGAAGCCAACCCTAATATAGTTGGGAAAAGGCTAGGCAGATAATGATGCTGTTGATTTCTGACGAATTCCTTCTTCTGGATTCAATCCTGAGTGCAGCAACCAGATTATGGTAAAGTTAAGAACGGACTATCATAATTGAATGCGTATATAAAACGTAGTGTCTCTGCTGTTAACCGCTGAGGAGTTCCCTCGTCTGGAGCTAATCCTCGGTGCAGCAGCAATGTCATGATGGACTTTAGAAAGGACTATCATTTAAATGCGTATATAACATTTCTAGTCTGTGCTCTTGACCGCTGAGGAATTCTCTTGCATGAAGCCAATCCTGGGTGCAGCTGCCAGATAACCGAGAACTTAATAACGGGCTATCATAATTGAATGCGTATATAAAATTTCATATTTGTACTGTTAACCGTTGAGGAGTTCCCTCATCTGAAGCCAATCCTGGGTGTAGCAGGCACATCATGGTGGACTTTAGAACAGAATATTATAATTAAAGCTTATATAAAATTTCGTGTCTGTACTGTTGATCGTCAAGGAGTTCCCTCGTCTGGAGCCAATCATGGGTGGCCAATCAGGTCATGCTTACCATAAAAATTCAATTTTTTGTAATTTTTGCTATTACTTCAAAAACTAAAACTCTTAACTAATTCAAAAACTACTGAATTTCGGTAGAACATTTGGTGGCTTAATTTGTTGCATTTTAACCCTACTATGACGTCCTGCAAGGAATACGTCGAGTTACCAGTAACCCTGTATATTCTTTTTTTAAATCTCGTGGGCTGTTATGACATTTCAAATGATTGTTGTTTGTTTTTTCAATTTGGAGTTTGACATTTTCACCTGTCAAATTAATTTACGGGATTAAAAAACGAACTTTAGACTGACAATTTGACTTTCTAGGCGTTTTTGTAAGAGAAGATAAAGGTGAATGTGAAACGTTTTCATTTTTATTTTTATTTATTTATGTATACTTTATTGTACACCACAAAAATATATAACAAAAGGAAAAAAACAAACACTACAAAATATACAATGGGCGGCCTTATCGCTTTCCGCGATCTCTTCCAGGCAACCTTGGAATGGACAGTGATTTGCCTGGACATAAAATGGGGCTGTCGTTTATATTTAATTAACAAGTAACAGGACTCAAAAAGATAACATTCTTAATTATCAACTATGTTAGTACACTTAACCTACACATTTAACCTAACACTGCCTTAAAGGTATGAGAATCCTTGCTACAAGCTCAGAACCGATGTAGAAAGCTTGCAGCAGCGATTCACACACAAACAGTCCAGTCTGCTCGCAACACACGTTCCCAGCTAGCTCGAATATGCCGTATCCATTTGGAACCCATACTATGGCAAATACACTGACATGATAGAAAACGTCCAACGTAGATTTTTCCGTGCAAAGCACTACAGATGTCACAAAACTTATCTAAAGTATGATCAGTTGCTCTGTAAATATAAGCTTTTGACGCTCAGTTCTAGACGTAAACAATTGGAAGCAATAACATTGTATAATATTGTTAATGGCAATTTTGATTGTATAGATTTAAATAATGTATTGTGCTATGCAGTTCCCAGAACTGTCCATAAACGGCAGGTACGTCCATGCAAACTCTTTGCAGTAGGTACCTGCCGATCTAACACTGGTCTACGTTCACAAGTTCGGCGAATGACAGCAACCTACAATGACGCATTCGAACACATAGACATTTGTACATGCTCTTTGAAAAGGTTTCGTTGCCTCTTGTATGAGACGCTTGAACTGTCATACTAATTGTTTGGTGTTGGAACCTTTTTTGTTATTTTTTTATTTTTACATGTTTTTATAATATTAGTGTAACTGTCATGCATTAACGGTTCACCTCTTAGTGATTTAAAGGTTTTATCTAATAGTGGTAATCTGTGAACAGCGTTGTGGGCTACATTATTACTTAAGTTATTTATGTTTTTTTGTTTGTAATATTGTATAGTGTAGTGTTTGTTGATCCTATTTAATAAAAATAAAACTAAAATAAAAACACACTGCAGTACCTATAATGTTGGGGCTGGCCCGCACCCGGCGCACCAGGGAAGCGCATCTTTTCCGCATCGTAGTGTAGAAACAATCGACACGCGCATCAGCAAACATCCCTGATGCGCTACAGAAGCGGAACAGCCCCATCAATACCCGGAACGCATTATTATATTGCACTCGAAGGGCGCTGTACAATTTTTGAGTGTAATCTACCCACAGGCTGCACGTGTAAAATGAGGTGCAATATGCACGAAACAAGGTTCTTTTTCTTCTCTATAACAACGTGCGAACCTGCGAGCGATCATATTAGCTCTCACCGACAGCGCCCTCCTTTCTCTTTCAATATCATCATCGTATCTGAGGTCAGCGGTCAAAAGATGTCCCAAGTACTTCTCTCTGTATACCCTTATAAGTGATATTCCGTTCAACTTGACCGAAGGAATAGGATCTGGACATCGACCACTGACACCAAAGACCATGACTTCACTTTTAGTGACGTCTTAGACCAATCCATGAAGTAAAGCATATTCTTCACAGATATCCACCAACCTTCCAAGACCACAAACCGAGGCGCTCAGCAGCGCCATATCATCGGCGTAACTAATGTTGTTAACACATACTCCGTCAATGTAACAGCCGGCACGCTCTCTGCTGAGTACCTCGATCAGCTCATTGACATACAGATTGAAGAGCGTGGGTGAAGTCAACCCCCCCTGCCTCACCCCGTACTCCAACCTATACGGCTCCGAAAAACATCCGGCCCAGCGTACCTGATTGATCTGGCCTCCATACCAGCATTTAAAAGTATTTATCATTTCTGGAGGAACTCCAGCTTCCTCTAACTTCCTCCAGAAGACACTGTATGCGACCAGATCAAAGCTTTGGAGAGGTCGAGGAAGCAAGCATACGTACGAGTTTTCCTATCCGAGTCACAGCCCACTTTAGACACAAGATGGCACTTTCAGTCGACAGTTCGGATCGAAACTGATTGTCGTGCAGCTGAACAAAGTTATTAAGTTGTCTGCTAAGCAGGCTGTCAAGCACTTTCGCGATCACTGTTGCCAGAGAAATGGGCCTGTAGTTGTTTAGGTCAGCGATATCACCCGTTCTATTTTTAATAATGGGTACTACAATAGTTTTAGTCATATGGCTAGGTAAATACGCATGACTCACATAAAAGTTAAAATACATTGCTAACACTCTCGGTAAATGAGGGCCCGCGTGAGGTACTCGATGCTCAGACCATCGTGACCTGGAGACTTGCCTCTCGACATAGTGTTAATAACTCGTTTAACGTCCTTGTCAGTGAATCTCGTTGCAAGGTCACCATGGTCAACAACATCAGGCTCGGAAACGCAGGGACCCAGCGGAGACTTTATTCTAAAATGTTCCTTGAAGAGGTCAGCAATGCCTACAGGATCGCTCTCACCATTGACAGACACAGGGAGGCCAGGTTAACTACTCATTAAACCACAAAGTAATCACAATTATGATAAGTAATAGGTTGAGTTGGAAAACTTGGAAACTAACAAAACGAAAGCAAGGCCCGAAAAAAGGTTAAGTTATCCGCGCGTATTCGAGTCAGTAGACGTCACCGTCAGTCTGACAGTCTGCCGACGGTGCTTGACGGCAATTTGACATTTGACAGTACTTCAGAAATCCACCACTCGCATTTATTTATTTAAACAGGTTTTATTCATGGCTTATACACGCGATAAAAGTATTTTTGGATACTTTATTTTTATTGAACAGTAAAAAGTATTTTAAGTGGAAATAAAGTATAATACTGTTTTTAACAGTATGGTTGGCAACCCTAGGCGCATGACACGCCCACGGATAGTATAGAAGCCAGGGACTTGAAACTTTACTCAAAATAGGGGTATGAGGTATGATAACGTTACGAATACGTTCCAGTAACCATGCACGAACGAATTTCTAGGCAATATTACGAAAATCTATCGGAACGACATCAACTATTAATTTAGTTACGATCCGGGTGGAACAGTAGAAATTATCGTTACTGGAACGGATCGTAACGATATTTTAACGTTATTTCATAACGTTTCAAGTCCCTGATAGAAGCTCAACAAGTTCTTCTTGTGAAATACTCCGTCTACCTATACCCCGATTTTTTAGGGTCCGTAGTCGACAAAAAACCCTTCGTTGGAAAGGTCCGGTTTACAAATATTGTGAGTTTGTGAAAACCTTTTATGGATTCAGGGATCCATTTGCGAAATATTACGCTTTAAAGTGCTAATTTATGGTAGTCAAGTGTCATATCCAAAACCAACCATTTCGCTGGCAGGGGCATTTCCCTACAATTGAAATGGTTGGTTTTGGATATGTGAAAAAATTCACGGCAGTAGTATATACATATAACGAAATCAAAAGGAAAACTATCGCAGCTACGTAGGCCCAACAAGTTACCGTGTAATTATTAATAGACCAGCTTACAAGTTTCTGTTGTTTAAGTTTCTCAACTACAATGTTAAGTTTGTTCTTGGGATAAATTCATTCCAACTACAAAATCCTTCATTGTGCGTGGTTTGACACGTAATTGGCCGGTTTTTATTAAAATAGTGAACTCCACAATCTCTTCCAAATATTACCTACGTCTTGAACCTTAAAACTACTACCTACTCTCTAAGCAATATCGAGATAACTTAGATAAAGATATTTTTCTCTCGGTCTATATTAATCGCGGCGACAAACGCTCTGCCCGTGGCTTGCATTCTGTGCCGCTTGTTTTGCCGCCCCGCTTGCCGCACCCCAATTCGCGCCGCCGTTCGCACCGCCTGTCCCGTGGCCAGGCGGTTAGTGTGCCGTAATATTATTCGACCCAAATTTTACTATTTTTGTAGCATGCACAAAGCTGTTTGTATTTTTTAATGACTGTCTCATTACATCTTGTGGTATCACTGGAGACAAACATTGAATGTATTTTGCTAATTAAACCATTAGTTACATGTGTTGATGACGTATTAGATTGTATCAGATTAAAGAAGAATTTGTTAAATGCATTTGCAATATCTTCTGCGTACTAATGATGGTGTCTTGGATTTAGATTTTGCATACTGACTCGACATTGGTTGTATTGTTATGTCTAGATTGAGTACCTATACAGACTTCCAAGTTACCAGAATCTATCCGTGTTTGATTCTGTAATGGAAGATGTACCTACCTATTAAAGAAGGTTCACGATACTTTTTGTTTGTCATAGGAGATCTTTATAAAATACTGTAGTCGAGCCTTAACGTTTGTTTACGGACTAGCCCTTAAGCGCAGCAACGGGAGACGACACCCCCGCTCGCGCCCGCGCCCTCGCACCCCCGCCAACCGACAGTGGACGAAGGAACGCGAGAGCGTACGCCACGCTCGCGAAACGCTCGTTATAGTTTTAAGGAAACGGTTGTTTTACCTGTTTGTGCCATCTAAACCGTGCTGAAAAGAAATCTCCTACAATACTTGTTTAGCACGCTTTAGGTTAATTTTGATAAATTTTCCTGAATTATTTGTCATTTTAATAAATAAATAAATAAAAATCGTTTATTTTGACCACCAAAAGGGTCATAGACAAAGAGATGACAAATTAAAAAAAAAATCAGAAATTATAATTAAAACACACAATTACACAGAACAGAATTATAAACTTCGATTGCTCAGTATGTGAACCATACAGCAATGGTTCAGGTACCGACAATCTAACCTCTGCGCAAATGCCCTCAGGATGCCGCTGGAGCTAGCCCGAACCCTGCGCACCAGGGATGCACACCGTTTCCGCATAGTAGAATAGGAACAGTCTACTTGCGACTCGGCTAACATCCCTGATGCGCTGCAGAATCGGGGCAGCCCCATCAGCACTCTGAATGCATTATTATATTGCAAACGCAAGGCGTTGTACTATCCGCGCGTGTATAATACCCACAGGCTACTCGTGTAGAAAGATGTACAATACGCTCTGAACAATGTTATTTTCACTTCAGTGGTACAACGAGCAAACCTGCGGGCCATCATATTCGCCCTTACAGACAACGCCCTGCGTTCTCACGCAGGGCGTTGTCTGTAAGGGCGAATATAGCAGACATAGAGCGAGAGCTCTATGTCTGCATCGTCCATCAGATCAGAGGACATCATATGTCCGAGATATTTAAAAAAAATCCATCCTCTTTAGTGGTGTTCCACATAATTTTATGGCAGGTATCGTTGCCGGACATTTTCCTCTAGCCCGAAAGAACATGCATTCGCTTTTCTTTACATTATAAATCAAGCCATGGCTGTGAGCGTAGTTTTCACATATGCCCAACAGTTTTGTAAGACCACATACAGAAGCACTCAGCAGCACCATATCGTCCGCGTAACTTATATTATTGAGACATACATCATCAATATGACAGCCGACATGGGTGCTGCTGCGCTCCTCTATCAGGGCGTTGACGTACAGGTTGAAGAGCTTGGGTGAAGTTAGTCCGCCCTGCCTCACCCCACATTCCAACCTGTACGGCTCGGAATATGCACTCAACCATCGCACGACATTGACCTGGTTATGATACCAAAACTGAAAGATCCTGCGTTCTGATAGGGATATATCTTTCAGTTTCTGCCACAGGATATCGTAACTAACAAGATCAAATGCCCTCGATAAGTCGAGAAAACATGCATAAATGGGTGTTTGTCTATCTGTGTAGTACTTGATAGTTTGCTTCACACACAAGATGGCTGTCTCTGTGGAGAGGCTAGGCCTGAAACCGAACTGGTTGTCACTAATGTTCAGGTATTTATCCAGTTCAATTGTTAAGCAAACTATCAAGCACTTTCGCTACTGCAGTGGCAAGTGAAATCGGCCTGTAGTTGGATTTATCAGAAATATCACTATCACCCGCGATGGCCCCAATGGCGATTTTACAGTAAAATGATCCTTAAACATATCAGTTATACAACTGTGATCATTGATACCGTTAACGCACACTGGGAGGCTAGGCTTGTCATTGAACTTCTTGGTAGAATTCCAAAAGTGTTTAAAATTATGCTTCGAATGGAGCGATGCCAAAATGTCCATTTTTATTTAATCGCTGTGATTCTGACACCATTTTAAGCGAGACTTTAAAACATTTCGACTAATTTGCATTTCCTCAAAAACACGGCCCGACTTCGGTTTTCCACACCATACCCATAGCTGAAATTTACACCTAGCCTCCTTATGAGAATCACTAACATGTCTGTTCCATCCAACTACAGGCTTCTTAATGTTACGCCGAGTTACGACAGCAAAACTGTCAGTGGCGGCCTTACTCAGTATAAACATTACCTCGTCGTAAAGTTTATCAATGTGTTTATTATGATCTACATTACTACAAACATAGTCACTGTAGTCGCGAAACACACTAGGAAAATCAACAAGTCTCAATCGCTCATGACAGATCTCATTATATAATTTTGGTTTGGTTTTCTTTCACCCCATAGTACCTTATTGACTAAAGATCGGGTGTTACAAGATATTTTTGGTTTTATAACATCAAAATTACATTCTACAATTAGGGGGTAATGATCTGACCACAGGACGTCATACTTTACATAAAGCATTTACTATAGATTGAAAGGCGGCGTTCGTGGTCACACAGTGGTCTAGCCAGCGTCTAGAACCGTTCGCCTCACTAACAAAGCTAAACGTGTCCGAATCAAATCCTGACCACTCTAATTCATTACAAAAACAAATAAGCTCGTTGTAAAATAATTCATTTTTGGAATTAATGTTAATTTTCGGCTGAAGAGTCTCGTCTGGATTTCCATAACAGATGTCGCTGTCTTTTGAAAGTTGGTTGTTTTTTTATTGTAAATAAGTTATTATTTTTCACTTTTTATTTATGATTCATACCCCAGAATTTGTAAAATCGGTTCATAATTTACGAAGTTCTGACATACATTTTAATAAAAAACAACCGAATTGAGAACCTCCTCCTTTTTTTAAATTGGTAAAAAACCAACAGTATTTTTTACCTTTTACAAAAAAGTATTTTGTTTACCATAAAGTACTTATGCGATTTGCGTCGTTTACACAAATATTACAATATATACTATGTTTAAACGACGCAAATCAATTAAGTAATTAATTATGTAGTTGCTCGCTGACAGGTCACACTACTGGCAAGAACTCTCTCTATTGTAAGTTGCTTGAGCGAGTCGACAGCTAGTCGCTTCCTCGTCGGACGTGGACGTGGGACGTGTGCCCTTTTGGGAAATACCTACTCATACTTAAATCAATTCCTATACATCCACAGGTGATGTCTTGACTTTTTCAATTAATAAGTACTTTTCGAGTTTATCTTGGACATTACTGACATCGGCGAAGGAAAATATCGTGAGGAACTTATAGTTAATATAAGTTTAACATTGCCTGCCCGTCTTGCGCAAGCGATCAGTGCTCATGCATTCTCTGTTGGAAAAGAGGCCTGTGCCCTGCAGTGGAACAGTAATAAAATATAGGCTGGTACACTACCTACACTACACACACATCCACAGATGACGGCGACCCCATGCAGGTGGCGGTGACAGGCATTGTGCTGGTCAAAGCGAATCGCGCGCTCGCCAATGCTGACGTTATTGTGCAGATACCAAAGCCAATCTTCCAGTAAGTACCTTTACTTTCAAATGCCTTGCTTTATTGGGTAAGAAGTTATTAATAGGGCAAACATCACATGAGATGGTTTCTGTAACTATACCCGCGACACGTTACCGTCTATTGGGATCCACTGCTTCTTCACGACTGTGATAAGATAATGTACACAAAGTGAAGTGTGTGTCTGGGTTCGGACCTACGACCTACAACTATTAAGTTGCAGTTGTTCCCACGGGGCCACAACTGCTTTTCAATTATTACGACATGATGTTCTTTATAACCCTGTCAGTCAAAACAGGACAGTTTAAAAACGTTTTATATTTGTTGGTGTTTAATTGGTTTTTGGGTGACTTCTCTGAGTGTGGAAATTGTGACTATATTGTTGTGATGGGTTCCACCCAAAAAAAAAATGTAAGTGGTAATCCTTACATATTATTAAACAAAGTCCTCCGCTGCGTCTGCCTGTCGTCCTGTACGCAATAAACTCAAAAACTACTGCACCGATTTTCATACTGTTTTCACCAATGGATAGAGTGGTTCTCGAGTAAGGTTTTAGTATATAATAACCGACATCCACATTTTTTATGTCAAATCAAAAACTTCAGACTGGCTCATACTGCAGGACTATATCAAAACGAGGCTTTACTAACAAACATCGCTTCAAACAACAAACACCATTAATACACACATACACATACATCGATACACACTGCTTCCCCCGTCACACACACACACTCATACACACATACAACACTCACCCATATTTTGATAAATACTAATTGTATAAATAAGAATTTAAATGGTAGATCGACACACTTTCACTCGTTTAAAGCTCAGTTTTATTAAATACCAATTTTTGCCCGATCACTGTCTCGTTAAGATACAGGCCTCCTAGTTTAAGAGACAGGGTTCATTATTATTTTGTATACGTAGACTTTTTTCTTGTAGACTTAAATCTTTTGTGCTCAAAGCTATTATTATGCTCATTGTATTTCCGCCACTTTACTTTGAACTGTGTCTGTGTGTATTATTTGGATAAATAAACAATTTTATTATTATTTATTTATTGATTTATTTTATTATTTATGTACACACAGTAAAATATATAGAGATACGACATAATTATAATATGAGTACAAAGGTACTGCTTATTTCTTAAGAACTTTCTTTCAGCAGACCTGCGAAAGGAGAAATGAGAAAGATATGTATACAATAGTGTATGAGAACAAGAAAAGAAAAACATGAATATGCAAAGTCATAACTAAAATATACACATATACGCAAGAAAATTAACATATACTTAAATAAATACATAAAGCTTAACTATAATAAACATAAATACGCTATAGGTAGCTATATAACTGTATATTATTATTATTCACACTCGACTTCTTAATACTCTCACGAAATTGTTTAAAAGAATGCATAAATAAGCAAACAAAAGTGGTTGCAAGTTACCTGCCTGTGTATGCAGTGCAGCTTCCTTCATCTGTTTCAGGCACGACACTCACGCGATGTTCTATTCGGACGGCGACGTCACCGTAAACTACTCGCTGGTCTCCTACGTCACGCACCCTGAGTACCGGATAGGGACCTTCAGCAGCATCGCCATCATCCTGCTGGACGTCGACGACGATAGTGAGTTGTCAATACTTCAACACCCAATCCAGAGGTACTTCCATATTATACAATTGTGATGGATATTTTGTTTTCAGATCCGTTGGTACCAATATGCTTTCCTATCGTTTCATTTGATACGAGTTATCTTTACCTCACCGGTTTTACGGACGGTAAGTTCTTTTAAATAAAGCACTATAGTTGTTGTGTTTTAGCATGGCAATAGCGGTCATTTCCCTTTTCCTAATATCTCTGTAGGAGCCCAAACACTAGACAGAGAGAGTAGACAACTAAAAAAACAGAAGTGATGATATTCAGGATTCAGGAAAAGGGGCGTGGAAGTGATGAGATTCAGGGAAAGGGGCCTCAAAATGTTCCACCAGTGTGCATTGGGGGCAGACGGTGATGATTGTGGAGAGGTTCAAGTATCTTGGTCACATTCTGAGAATGAGAATCAGCACTTTTAGAACATCAAAAATACATAAGCTAGTCCCCCAAAAACGCCCACCTTTCACCACTTACTAGTGCTTTAGCTTGGAAGAAGTGGCGCAACAAACTCCCCAGGAGCACGGCTGTCTGTTCAGTAAGAAAAAAAAATGTTTCTATACAATAGTATATAAAATCTTTTACAATACACAACACGAAACATAAATCAAATTATAAAAAAAAGAACATCGAGAACTATACTCAAGCAGAAATAAAACAGACTAAACATAAATAGAACAGATTCTAAATAAAAGCCTCCAGGCATAAAGGGCGTGCCCGCTTACATATAGCTATTTATAGCTGTAACAGTCAGAAATCATAAATGATAAACTAGGACCATTGAAGTCAAAATAAAAAGTTAGTTACTAATAATAATAACAAAACCAAGATCAGCAAGACGACCAGTCACCACAAGCAGCACCCGTTCACGAGCAAACGCAAAAATCTGCCATTATTACTCCCCTCGCCATATTTGAGCGAAGGAGGCAACCCGACCCCCGACGCTACCGCAAGCAGTGACAACTGAGGGAGCATGACGAACTTGCTGCCGATTGCTCAGGCAAGAATAATAATGATCATCGATCAATTCTCGAGGTCGCTAGCTAATCACATATTGCAATACATCTCATATAGAGAACATTGTAATGAGTAGATTAAGTCAAAAATAAATGAAATTAAAAATAATATTATTAGGGTATAAGTGTATATTATTTTGCCTAATATATAAGATGTTGGCGAAGATGAATTGGTATGCCATCGTGAGAATACATTTGGATGCTAAATGGTGGCATCTTTAAAAAAATCTCTCAGAGAAACTCTGACACCAACCTGGTAAATTGCTCCAACAGCTTGTTTTTGCAGGACAAATATATTTTGAATATCAGCAGCTTTGCCCCACAGCAGAATTCCGTAGGACATAACGCTGTAAAATAACTAAAATAGACTAACCGAGCAGTATCAAGGTCAGTGTATTGTCTTACTTTCCTAACGGCGTAGGCGGCTGAACTGAGTCTCCCTGCTAGGCTCGATATAATTATGTGGGCCAGACTTCAGTGTATGAAGTTTGGCATATATTGTTAACCCCAGAAAAAACTGCCGTGTTCACAGTTTCAAGCACCTCTTTATCGAAGACGATGTTGGGTCGTAAATTTCTAACATTTGGTAAAGCGAATTTTACACATTTCGGTTTCTTGGTATTGAGAACAGGTTATTTGTCGTAAACCAATCCGTAACCATTGAGAGTGCACTGTTTACATCGTCAAAATCTTGTTTATTACTATCTAATTTAAAAATAAGAGAGGTATCATCTGCAAACAGCATAACTTCACAAATACCCCTTAAATAGAACGGTAAGTCATTGATATACACTAAAAACAAAAATGGACCCAATATTGAGCCTTGAGGTACACCTAACTCAACTGGTAGCCCGGATTTCACACCATTAACATCTACACATTGGAACCTATCAGATGTGGGAAACATGCTAGCTAAAAGATTTTTTTAAGGCTAATTTTTTTAAGACTAAGGTAAAGTCACCTAATTGGAACCTACTGTTATACGTACCGGCTCTGGACTGATTATACAAAGAAGTTTTGGAATGGCATTCGTGTTCAGTACATAGTATGTCATCTACAGACACCTAAAGGGGTTGAAGCGTTACTGTAGTGCGTCTGGAATGTTCGCGGAGGAGAGGTTGAACCTAGCTAAACTCCATTTGAAATAAGATTAGACATATAAATAACCCTTTTTTACAGTCCGTTCAACAGATTTTGACTTCTATTGCGTTGGTGGCATGAGAAATGGCAGCTGCAGTAGACAGTTGGTATTGTGTAACGTTTTTTTGATTTTAATGCCATAATGCCATGCCAGTCAAAATCAGTTGATCGGACTGTAAAAAGGTTTGTTTAAAGAACAATGTCAGGTTTCGGCTTACACAACTTTTAAAACTAAATTCACACGGACACAAAGTTTTTACCTACAACAATTTAAATATTTAATTCCAACTTATTAGAAAATATTTAATTCTTTTCGAGAACTTTTCGAAAAGAATATCATTTTAATAAGTAATAATTTTGTCGTCATGTTCCGGGTTTTTCTTTTTCTAAACAAAAAAGGTTCAGGTGAGTTACCTATTCTGCCACTGTAATCGATTATTCTAAATAATTAAAGCGATTTACTCTTTACTTTTTATTTATTAAAACTTTATGCACAAGTAAAAAAAACTACTATACAAAGGCGGACTTAATGCCTGAGGCATTTTCTACCAGTTAACCTTAGGGTGATGCAGAGACAGACATGGCAGGTGCAACAAAAGACAATACATATAACTTGAGAATTAATGAATACTAATTAATACATACATAGATACATACATAAATTATAAACAAAATAAACTTAGTCAGGAGAAATAACGACAGGTAGAGGAGAAAACGAATCCATCTAATTAACGCTGGAATGATTCTGCCAACTTCTTACGAATGTGATCACGCGCCTTTATTTTAAATGATATGCGACTAGTTGCCGTCTTGATGTCCAGGGGGAGCGCATTCCAAAGAAAGACCGCCTGGACGAAGAAAGAAGAGTGGATGAAACCAGAGCGGTGAGAAGGATATCGTAGAAGACGATTGTTGGTAGAACGAAGATTTTTACTATGAGCAGAGCATAAGTATTGAACATGGGAACTCAGGTAAGAAGGAGAAGTGGGTTTGTCGAGTATAGAAAACAACATAGACAAAGCCCTCAACTCTCTGCGCTGACGAATGGGTAACCATTTCAAAAGCAATCGATGCGCGGATACATGGTCATACTTACGAAGATTGAAAACGAATCGAATGCAATTATTGAGAAGGCGATCTAGTTTATTAAGGAGATCTGCATTCAGGTCATAGTAACACACATCACCATAGTCAATTATGGGAAAGATTAGGGACTGTACAAGCATTGCCTTTATGTGTGATGGGAGGTTTTTCAACCGATAGAGCGACCGCAACGTTCCGGTGACTTTATTACTAACTGTCGTGACCTGCTTTCGCCAGTCAAGACAAGTGTTGACATGCAAACCAAGATCCTTTACATCCGAGCTAAACGGAATGACAGAGTTGTCGAATATAACAGGTGGAACGGTTATGCCATTCAGCTTCCTCATGCTATAGGGGCTCCCTACTATGATGGCCTGACACTCGGTAGGGTTAACCGCAACCCCAAATCGATCAGACCAATTTTTTTCCGTATCTAAATCCCGGTTCAACTCCTCGATGGCATCGGAAATGTTGTCAACGCTTGCCTGGCACTAAAGCTGCAAATCGTCAGCATAAAGATGATACGCAGTTGAAAGCACGGTGGTGATGAGGTTAATAAAAATACTGAACAGAAGAGGAGATCATATACCGCCTAGAGGGACGCTAGCCGCAAGATCACATAACTCGAAGACGAGTCTCCAGCATGAACAGACTGCTGACGCCCCCGAAGATAAGAAGAAAACCATTCCAATACCTCCGGAGAGACCATAAGATAGGAAAGAATGGATAAAAGGACTTCGTGACTGACGGTATTAAAACCATTGGAGAAGTCAATTAAAACTAAGACTGTTACTTTAGTGTCTTCCATTCCCCGCCTAATATCGTCAGTCACTTTAAGGAGAACTGAAACAGTACTGTGCCCGGACCTGAAACCGGATTGAACCCTTTCAATCCGGTTTCAGGTCCGGGCACAGGTCCACAACTCCCTCATCAGTCCCTACTGATGAGGGAGTTGTGGTGAATAAAGCATGAGAATTGTTTATGGACACTGGCCTCGAGCACCTTAGACAGAAAGGGACCACCTCACAAGTGTTTTTTTTCTACCTAAATAATTCGTTCATCGTGTTTACTATAAATATTAATAGTTTTTAAAGAATATAAAAACGAAATTCAAGAAATCGATTTTCCTGACCTGTGCCCTACGACTTAACCGTAATGTAATGACAACTCTGTTACCTTCTGTCAAGATCGCGCGCATGACAGTGAGTTGACGATGACAAGATGTCAAACATCTTGTGTTGTTGTTTTTCTATGTGTACAGTTGTTTTCTTCTCAAATTCCTCTTTTAAACTAATTGTGTTATATCCATATCACACATTTTGTGACAATGTCCCATCAACTACGTTGTATTAATTGTGGTATAAATGTGTTCCGGATGAAACGGCATTTTGTTGAATCTGACGATGTCCGTTCATTGACGGCAATGGACTTCACTTTCTGAGGTATAGTACATTACTGTCGCGGCCAGCAATAAGGGGATTGACAGACGGTCGTGAAAGTGTGGGCCGAGGCGAAGCCGAGGCACACATACGTGAGTCCATCAATTCCTGATTGCGGCCAAGGCTTGTATAGTACTTTTCTCAAATAATGCGCGGCAATTCAAACAGAGAAAATAAATAAAAATTCTAGAATCCATGACGAACAACTCTAAATTTTTCATGCGCCACTACGTTCATTTATTTCTTCTTTACTATAAAGTACTATAGGCATCTGACATTGTTCTTTCTAATCTTATTTCAAATGGAGTATAGATTGATGTTTCGTCCACGTAAACCCCTATATTGCAATTTTGATCGAAATCGTTAGAGCCGTTTTCGCGAACGTGATAAAAAATATACAAATATTGCTCGTTTAATAATATGGGATAGGTACAGGTGAACAAAAATTTTGAACGACCACAAAAAAGCGACGAATTCATACACGTTGTTTAAAACTCTCTGCAGATTATCTAGTCAGTGTAAGAAACGAAAAAATTTTTTCTACTTTAACGGACATTGGCCGTAACATTTTATACAAACATTGCTCATTTAATAGTATAGGATGTATGGTGTTTTGTTATTGTGATCAAATCTATCGTGATCTTCAACGTGCGGTAACGAACTTTATGAAATAAAAAATGCTAGAAAATTTAGGAGCAATCAATGACCGCTATTGCCATGGTAACACGCGAGAACTATAGTGTAGTATACTAAAAACCTAGCCAGTAAACACGTCATCTATAATTAGAAATTGCATAATTCTATGTTGCAGAAAATGAAATATTAGAAAAAATTATTTACCGAATACAATATACGGACAGATCAGAATGCGAGGAATTTTATGAAAAAGAGGGAGTGAGTACTTTTTAGACACATCCTTTCAAACCAATGGTTGGTATGTCGTGTGTCAGGTCGTGGAGGTCTCTAATATAAAAAATAAATAAAATCATTTTAATTCGGAAAACTACGAGAGCCATAAATTGTTAGTAACGGGCACTTAAAACACTATTGTTAGTAACTTAAACTAAAGACGAATTTCTGAGAAAACCTCCCATCACTAGACAACGAGAAATGAAAACTAGGGTATAAGATAGGGGATAAGTCTTCTCACAAATTGCCTTATTATGGCGGAGGTAGTATCTGCCGCCACAGCCTTCAAGATGCTATTGCGACTGCCTCATAGTCTGCTCAGGAGTGAAGCGGTCTTTTTGCGGATGAAGGCATGAAATCTAACGATATGGTTTACCGCAAACATTTCTGAGGCACTGCAATAATGAGGCAGTCGCAACAGCATCCTAAAAACATTGTTGTATTGGACGCGTAGAACATCCAGCGATCTTTTCGAGTAGTTGACCCACAGATTCCTGGTGTAAAATCTCTAACAATAAGCTTTAAAAAGCGTAATTTTAACTTGATCAGTACACCGAGCAAATCTGCGTGCCAACATATTACCCCTGAAAGCCAGAGTCCTACGCTCCCTATCAATGTCTCCATGGTCACTGAGGTCGTCAGTAAGAAAATGCCCAAGATATTCGAACATAATCAGTCTACGTATTGGGGTACCGTTTATGGCAAGTTTGAGTGTACTTTCCCGGCACTTACCGGCGACCCTAAAGACCATGTATTCACCTTTTTTTGCATTATAGACCAGTCCATGTTCATCAGCGTAGGTCTCACATATATTTAGCAACTCCGCGATCGCCCCCGGCGATGGGCTCAGCAGCACCATGTCATCCGCATAACTAATATTGCTGCAACTAACACCATTTACCATGCATCCGACACGCATGCTGCTGAGCTCGGCAATGTCATTAACAAATAGATTGCCGTAGCCGGGGAGACGACAAACCACCCTGCCTCACCCCGCACTCCAATCCATAAGATTCCGAGAGCGCAAAAAACCATTTAACACGGTTTGTCTGGCTACGATACCAAAACTGCAACACACTGAGAGCAGTTGTTCCGGTGTACCCCTACTCCTCAATTTATTCCAAAGCACGTCATAAGAAGCGAGATCGAAGGCCTTGGAGAGATCAAGGAAGCAGGCGTACACCGGTGTCCTACGGTCAGTGTATTTGGTATACTTGACACATAGGATAGCACTTTCGGTTGATAGTCCAGGGCAAAACCCAAACTGTGCATCGTGTAACTTAACATACTTTGCCAAATTAGAGTCAAGCATATTGTCCAACACCTTAGCCATAACAGTTGCAAAAGAGATCGGGCGATAGTTGCTTATGTCCGAGATGTCTCCTGTCCTACTCTTTACGATGGGTACTATGTACAATGGTCTTGATTTTATGTCTGCTGGTAAATACAAATGGCTGAGACACATCGTATAGAACAAGGACAGGACCTTCGGCATATGCATGCCTGCATAAAATAATATGGGTTGAGCTATACGATACTGATGTTTGCCATCTGTTAAGATAAGTCATTAATTCACAATTTCTAGCGTTTCACGCACATAATACTCGTACATCATTAATTCTGTACCCCGTAGATTCGGGGTCAAATGTTGAGTTGTCCTTTATCACCATCATTCTCCTGCCCTTATCACAGTTTACTTATGGTCGGTGCACCATGTCTTTTTCTTGCATACTTCTGTATTAGTCGTCATTGCGGTAGTCACAGCCTTTCTAGTCATATCATCTTTCATACAGTCCATCCATTCTTTGGTCTGCTCCTACTCATATAGCCATCCTCATTCGTAGGTACTCAAAACTTTTCTGACGATATTTTCCTCATTCCTCCGCATAACGTGCCCATACCATAACATCTGATTTCCTGGTGTGACTGTACCTAAATTACCCTAGACCGATGAAAGTTTCATTTTTCCTAATTATGCTAATATTAGTGTTTTAGGTCGGTTTCCCCGTAGGGGAAAGAACTACGCACCGTCGCCCGTTCCGCGTAGTTCTGTAGAGCTCGTCCCAGACTGGTCATCCTCCCACCGACATAAGAAATGAATTCCCATTACCTAAACTGTCCCGACCGACATGGCTAGGGGACAGGAGGGAGCAAGGAAATTAATATTGGGAATTCACAGTTAGTAAACATAAATAAGAGTAATATAATATTATGAAGCTAAGAAGACGAGAGGGCATTCAAAAGTCTATAATATATAAATGTTGAAGCGCGGCGTCTGCCCTTGCGCAGGCGAGCACCAATATCTGCAATACAGCTTTGATTATGTGGGGAAGGTAAGGAATCGTTACGCTTGCGCTTAAATTCATTAATTACGGCTACTTTAATTTGTCTGTTTACAATGTGCCCAATTCACTGAGACCGGGAACCGTTTCACAACGTTTGTCTCATTGTACGTGTTCTGTTAGACCTAACGCATAGAACCTCTGAGGACACTAATACGATTCTAACGGAACACGTTCCCTAAGCACTACATAAATGTCTTATTCAATCCTATAACAGAGTACTGCGAAGCCCAACTGTTATTGAGCAAGACAAGTATTGAGTAGTTTTAATCGCATACTTATTATTGTGAAAGACACCCTTACAGCGGCCTAGCCCCTTTTTACTAGGATAACAAAACTAGCACAAGCGCACCGTAGATTCAGTCTCTAGCAGAACACAATACGATCGCACTTGGTGAGCGCCGAAGTGGTATTTCGTCACTTCACATTTCTTTAATCTTCCCCATTTAGAGGATGCTTCAATGTAATCGGCAGCCGTGCGGATCGTCTTTATCTGGAAACAGGGCGTTTCTATTTGGCATCTTAGTGACGTGTCTCGCTAATAAATTTGTGAGAGGCCCGAAAGCCGGTTGTGATTTAACGAGACACGGTTTCTAGCGTTCCTTAGAACAAGCTATCAATTCAGTTTAGGGAAGTGTAAGAAGCCTAACCCTCTCCCTGAAATGTGCGTTAGAGCAAGACTCATGCAAAGTGTTCTGTGGCAAGACCTTTTTGGATACAGAAATCATCATTAACATTTGGTGTTTTTTGAATGCAATGACAAGTCGGCCTTATAGCCTAGCTTACTTTTACTGTGCTGTGAGTATCTATGGTTCTGCCTTCCAAATGTGGTGCGTCAGCTCAAGGTCAATAGTAGTCAAAAGTCAGGAGCGTTAGTGCTCATTGTCAAGTATGGTGAAAGGCCATCACCATTTGCCTATAACCAACTGCAAATGACAATTATCTGTCGAGGTACGGATGAGGAGATTGACACGTGATACATGAGAAAATAGCCTGAATGATAAAATACGATAATTACTAAATAAGAGTAATTTCGCCATTCTGGAATAAATGATCATTAATAGCTCGACAACGATATCACCTAACTGTTACATATAAAACCAATATAATTTAACTTATAAGAGATAAGTTTGTAACTACGACATACACACTATTACTAGACATAAAAGTTAATTAAAGTTGACACTTACCAAATAATTCCTTAGAGAGAATTAGATTACCACTCACTTACAGAATACTGCACACTTTACCAGTTTCGCCTCAGACGTAGCTCCTTCTTCCGACCAGTCACGAGCGCGTCCCAAAACCAACTCACACACACACATACTACGTTAAATACTAGATTAATCTAATCTGGGCTTTAACCCAACTATATTTAACATATTAACTAATACTCGCAATCTTACGACAGCCTACTCAGACATGGCCTCTTGGTATCCACCAAGTCTCCTATCTTCACTAGCCCAGACACCGACGTCTGTACCCTATCGTGGTCCAAAACCAAGTATCTCTCTCGACCTAAAATGAGCAGCCACCTAAATCCCTAAAAAATACCACGTTCAATCCAAAATGCCATGCCTTCCCGGAATCGGCCTCTTGTCGCTTTTTGTACAATTTCTCAATTGTTTTAAGGGTCCGTTTGGGTATTGCCTGGGCTCGGTTTATGGTTACCAGATGTGTATTGTGTCCTAAGATTAGAAATTGGATATTTATTTATTTATTTATTTATATATACTTTATTGTACACCACAAAAATATATAACAAAAGGAAAAAAAAATAAACACTACAAAATATACAATGGGCGGCCTACATATTTTACGTCGTTTCTTTAGAATTTGTTGAATTATTGCCTTCGACCTTTTCGCAGCACTTGTCCATGGCTTGTTTCCCATAAAATAGAGAATTTATGTGTTCCTAAGAGGCACGAACCATGTGCTTGTTTTAAAATAAATATAATATTTTGTAATTAAATAGGAGTAGGTGACAAACAGTCACACTGGTAAGACTGGTTGTCAGACTTTTGGGTTTCTGACTGACTGACTCGTAATTACTGTCAAAGATCTACGAATGACAGCCAGGACCAACGGCTGGACGTGCAATTGATGAAACGTTGCTTTACCTTGAAGATCGACCCGTGCGGCTGTCATTACTTAGATTATTTTGAATTACTTACTTTTTTATACGTTTATTCTTGTTTCAGTTAGTCGTCGAGAACCGGCAGCCTATTTCATACCTATGCGGGAAAGGACTGAGTTCTAGGAAGAGATGTGTATGGGACAACGGCATGGCGTTGGTGTCGAACAGCTCAGGATGGTTCACTCTGGTAGGTACAGTCAAACAAACTATTTAGTTCTAGGAAGAGGTGTATATCCCTTCCAATGACGTTCGCCGTACTACGGCAGCTGTCAAAACATAGTTGACTGACGCTCTTTGTACCACGGCAGTTCAACTATGGTCCAACTTTTTTGCGATTATCTGTAAGCGCCCTAACTCTTTCATTCTTGTGATAAAGTGAGCACGAAAGACAGAGCTAACAATAAAACACGCCATGCACAGAAACCAAAATGAAAGCATGGCACAAAGAAATTACTGCAAACAAAATGACGACAAAATGGCGGAAATTCGCAATTTTTCCGAATTTGTATTTTTATGTTTAATTGCTCAAATTAATCATAAAAATTGAACTGCTTTTAATTTATAGCTAATTTAATATAGTTTTTATTAAAATTAACTAATAACGATAAACCATAGAGCTTTTCTTTTTCTTACTAAAATTCTGAGTGACGTCTGTAGTGGTCGAGCGCTTTGTGGTTTTGTTAAAAAGTGGTAATATTTAATCTGTTGGAACCATTTTACCGTTTGTAATACGTCATTAATCAAATAAACTTGCAAAATGACTCTCAAGCTAGGCAACTTTGGCATTCATACAACAATAATTACAGAGCGTTAACTGAGTCTGATTAGCGCCGTGAGGCCGAAATAGGCCGAACGTCAGTCAATTTTCTAGACTATTTTAACAGCTGACGGTCGAAGCGATATGTGACAACGGCATAGCGTTGGTGTCGAACAGCTCAGGATGGTTCACTCTGGTAGGTACAGTCGAACAAACTATTTAACAGAAAAGCCGCTAAGTTGCTATTACTTTTAAATCCAACCAGATAGCCGTAGCTGTTCCTGTGGTTATAAAGAACAATGGCTCGGTGGATGACCGTGACTTAAGAGTTGTAGATTTTTGATTATAATTGTAATGTCTAGATGGAGTATCAAATGCGCGCAAACGTGCAATAACAGCGATAAAATGACGGTATGTGGTATTAAACTGTGCCGGAATTATATAGGAAGGGTAACAAATACCAAGCACATCACCTATTATCGGTAAGTAACCAAAAACTATATATTTATTTTTTGTTTTTATGAACACAAAGTTTCTTTTTTTCATTCTCCCAACTTAACGTCATTTTTTTGTGGGTATATTAGTTAGTTTAAGGTTACGTTTATATTATTTAGTTGGTGTACTTTTATTAATTGATTTAAAAAAAGATGGAGTTTTTCAATTCGTCCGTACTTTTTTATAATAATATAATGTTCGCGTATAACTTTTTTGTTTAAGAGCTCATTTTAATGATTATTTTTGCATTAGGTCCAATAAACCGATTTCAAAGGTGCCAAGACTCCAAGAGTAATTAAGATTCATTTATTAAGTCTTTCTTTATATGATTTTGAAGTCGATGCCCAGTAAAAATTGTTATTATATTAGCTAGGTAAATAATTTACTTGGTACCGACTTCATGTTCACATTTTAGTAATCCTACTAATATTATAAATATGAAAGTTTGTGTGTTTGTGTGTTTGGATGTTTGTTACTCAATCACGCAAAAACGGCTGAATGGATTTGGATGAAATTTGGCAAACAGATAGTTTATAACCAGGATGAACACATAGGATACTTTTTATCCCGATATTCCCACGGGATCGAGACTTACGCGGGTCAAACCGCGGGGCGCAGCTATTTATTAATAACTGGCACTGATTAATAGTATTAAATCATAGATTTAACCTCCATTTTAATTTAAAACTCATATAAAAAAAAGCTTGAGCGCTTGCAAAACTTGTGTATTCGCTTTGTTTTCGGTCTTCGAAAGTATGACCATGTTTCTCACCTTCGCAAGGAACTCAAGTGGCTCCCAATCCGCCTTCGCAGGAACACTCGGATTTTATGTCTCCTCTTCAACATCTTACACAACCCGTCTTATCCGTCCTACTTGCGTGAGCGTTTTTCTTACGCTCGTCCTCGTGACGCACCGTGTAGATCACACCTTAGATCCCTCCTTAAGTCTCATCCTCATAAAACTAGCTATTATTCTTATTCCTTCTCTGTCCATGCTGTAAGATTGGGGAACTCACTTCCGCCTAGCATTCGTGATTTAAAAACTGTTTCTCTGTTTAAATTTCGTGTAAAAGAGCATTATCTTTCCTCTCAACTATGAGTATATTATTATATGGGTATTTATGTTTATATATTTAAGCTTTATGTATTTATTTAAGTATATATTAATTTTCTTGCGTATATGTGTAGGTATATTTAATATTTTTAGTTAAGACTTCGCATAATATTTTTTTTCTCTTCTTGTTCTCACACACTATTGTCTACATTTCTTTAATATTTCTCCTTTCGCAGGTCTGCTGGAAGAAATTTCTTAAGAAATAAGCAGTACCTTTGTACTCATATTATAATTATGTTGTATCTCTATGTATTTTACTGTGTGTACATAAATAATAAAATAAATAAATAAATAAATAAAAATTACACTTTGTAAACATGCTGGTCTTGCTCCATAGGACAATTTAGAGTCTGGACAAAATCAAACTGGTTGCTAATTTAGTTGTATATTTTATTATTTGTATGTCATAGATTTTTACACTCTGTGATTGCTTAAACTCACGCACTGACTTATTGGTATTACTTGTAATAATGTTGGGAATATTGTAATAGTATACTAGTTTGTAAATATGTGAGCACCATGTACCTATCACATAACTAATTTTTTTGTCATTGCTCCATTTATAATTCTTTTTACCTTTTGTGGGACAGTAATCTTATTGTAGGTGCATCGTCTTCACATATAATTATATAATTCATGTATACAAAATATTGTAAAACATTTTTAAAAAGAGTAACGGAGGAGTTTCTTGCCCAGTCTTATTCATACGAAAGCTACCTTTTGGAATGGGCAACTAGAATCAATTCTATTTCTTTGTTTTTCATTGACGTTCAAAAGTGTCTGTTATGTGCCTATTTGAAATAAATTATTTGACTTTGACTTTATTCGTCGGATAAAAGTTATCTGACTATTGAATAATCAGCCTTTATCAAACATAATTATTTAATGAGTAAAATATGGAGATCAACACAAAATCTTATTTTTTAGAATACCCAACAATCCTTTATTTAATACCACTTATTTAATACAACATTCACACATACAACTCCAATTAAATTTAAATAGTGTTTTTTATTCATTTAAGATAGTAATTACTTATTAAAAAGACACTACTCAAACTGAATAATACTACATACATACATCTAAAACTTATCTTATTTAATTAGTCTATTTTTTTAATATGTGGTTTATGGGAGAATTGTAGTAGCTGGTATCATGATTCACGCACACAGAGACATAGACGCACAGTGTAAAACACCGCCTGCACGCACACATGCTTGAAATTGTTGGCTCGTTTTCTTTGTTTTGATTGTAGGGGGACGCTCCATCTAGACATTATATATTTTAATCAAACTAAGCCGCCTAAAAAATTTATGTTTTAAATTGTCAAGTTAAAGTTTTACATTTTCAGTTAGTTTTTTAAGATTGCTTATATGCGTAAATATAAACGTTTATGAAATGCGAATTAGGCCCAAATTACATGAAAATATATCGAGGGGTGAAAGGTTGTTTGAAGCGACATTTTGGACGATATTGAGTTATATACATATTCGGAATCAGCGAATTTTTCTGCGTCCGATGAGCCGGGTTTCGTACAATTCTGAGCTCTTTTTTGGCGTTTGAAACATCAGTAAAGTTAGGTCGAGTTTGAATCTGACTTGACTGATGCGACAAAATTTTATACAATTGTAGTAAAGATTTACTTTACACAGACCAAATATTTTGTGATTTTGACTTAAGCTGTTTGTCTTGACATAAATTTCGTAACATAGGGCGTTTGAATCGTTTTGCCTGCATCTGAAATCCATGTTTGATGTCGTTTGAAACATTTAGCCTGCACGTGGAATTTATACCTGGAATTTATTATAATACTTAATGTGAAGTGCTACATAAATCATTTTGGTCTGAAACTATTATTATGATACTTCAGCTGCATAAGCTGAATAGCCTGATTCTATATTACTATCGCGATGGTAGCTATTATTATATTTAACCTTTCACTAAAACAACATCATCATCTGCCTAGCCTTTTCCCAACTATGTTGGGGTCGGCTTCCAGTCTAACCGGATGCAGCTGAATACCAGTATTTTACATGGAGCGACTGCCTATCTGACCTCCACAACCCAGTAACTGGGTAATACGATACCCCTGGGTAAGACTGGTTGTCAGACTTTCGGGCTTCTGACGACCCGTAACGACTGTCAAAGATCCACAAATGACAGCCGGGACCAACGGCTTAACGTGCTTTCCGAGGCACGGAGGAGTCTCGGTATGTATAGATGGTCACCCATCCACGGACCAACCCCGGCAAGCGTAGCTTAACCTGATAACCTGATTCACTAAAACAACATCGTGTGCTACTTAAATCCTTTTTCCTGAAGCTATAATATACAGTTTATGGCGCTTGAATCATTTAGCTTGTTTCTAAATAAAAGTGATTTGAGATAATTTTGTATGAAGCGACATTTATTTCTGGTTTAAAAAAATAGCTTTAAAAAAATGAAAACTAGACTAAATTTTGTGGTTTTTATAAAGAAAAACAACATAGAACATTTTTTTTGTAATAATATTAACACTTTTTTTATAATGTTATTTTTTTCCTAAAAATGAAACTTTGTAATGCTCTCCTGTAAAATTCCAAAAATGGCTTTTAATACAAATAGCCCGTGAACCCTCGATATTATCGTAGTTATAGTTACGTAGAACAATCGTTCGTTCTTGTACGTCATTTTTGGGGGGATTAGAGAACGAAGAGGTTACTTTTACTATAGAACCAAACATAAAAACGCGAAAAAAAATCAGCTGTTCCCAATATTTTGACGAGCTACGCGGACATAGGACATGTAGGGAGTAGTTTTTATTAACTTATGCACGATTTCACGTTTATTAACGTATGACGTCGTATAAATTAGTTCTGAAAACACATATATACATGCCAAAAACAATTAGGATTAAAAAAAAAAAATTTTTTTTTTCTAGTAAAATATTTACAAAAAATATTAAATTGTTACGGAAAAGAAGCACTCTGTACACGCCTACTTGTCTACGTTAAAATACAAGTGTGCGTGTACAGAGTGTTTCTTTTACGTATCAATATTAATAGTTTTGTGAATAGCTCACTACATATTAAAAAAAAATTAATATATTTTTTGTTTGTTAATCTTCTTTTTTTTCATTTTTAGACGCTATACTATTACGGGTTAGCGGGAACGGCCTTTGTTAGTTAACATACTGTATAACCGTTCACCAAGTACATCTACTTCTGTGGTCAAACACAGAAATCAATCATAATATCATAGCACACGAGTGTTCCTCTAAGGAAAACTGTACTTGTTCTAAACTAGAGCGTGTAACAAAAATAGAATATCTAGGCGTTATCATAGACAGGAACCTCAACTTTGAGGAACACACTAAGGCCCTCTGTGCTAGGATCAGGAACCTAATTTACATCTTTAAGGCCCTCCGACACGTCACCGAACCCTCTGTGCTGAAGCGGATATGCTTTGCCCTCTGCCAGTCCCCCATTACTTACTGCATTACGTCATGGGGGGGATCCCTTAAGACTATCATAAAACCTGTTGAGGTTGCCCAGCGTGCCATCCTGAAGGTCAGCACTTTCAAACCAAGATTGTTTCCAACCTCGCAGCTTTACGAATTCTGTGGAGTTCTTTCAGTAAGATAACTATTCCTTCTTCTTTTACAACCCACTCTCTCAAAATAGGCGCATTAAACACTTGGTTTGCCCTCAACCCATCGCGTCTAAAACAAAATTTTGCACCAGATTTTCTCCATTTATTGGCCCCTACATCATCATCTGCCTAGCCTTTTCCCAATATTGTTGGGGTCGGCTTGGCCCCTACATCATCATCATCTGCCTAGCCTTTTCCCAATATTGTTGGGGTCGGCTTGGCCCATACATCATCATCATCTGCCTAGCCTTTTCCCAATATTGTTGGGGTCGGCTTGGCCCCTACATCATCATCATCTGCCTAGCCTTTTCCCAATATTGTTGGGGTCGGCTTGGCCCCTACATCATCATCATCTGCCTAGCCTTTTCCCAATATTGTTGGGGTCGGCTTGGCCCCTACATCATCATCATCTGCCTAGCCTTTTCCCAATATTGTTGGGGTCGGCTTGGCCCCTACATCATCATCATCTGCCTAGCCTTTTCCCAACTACGTTGGGGTCGGCTTCCAGTCTAACCGGATGCAGCTGAATACCAGTATTTTACATGAAGCGACTGCCTATCTGACCTCCACAACCCAGTAACTGGGTTATACGATACCCCTTGGTAAGACTGGTTGTCAGACTTTCGGGCTTCTGACGACCCGTAACGACTGTCAAAGATCCACAAATGACAGCAGGGACCAACGGCTTAACGTGCTTTCCGAGGCACGGAGGAGTCTCGGTATGTAAAGATGGTCACCCATCCACGGACCAACCCCGGCAAGCGTAGCTTAACCTGAGGGATCGACCCGTGCGGCTGCTATTACGTAGCCACGAGCTCCTCCCATGCACATGTGCAACAAAAATAAATATCTGAATATTTACCAGATGTGAAAAAAAATCTTGCAAAATTCAAGTAAGTACCTAAAGAAATCACGTATGAGGAGACAGAAAATTTTCTTCAACTATTTTTACTAAAGACTCAATAACCTGTAAAATTTCTAAAATTAAACTAAATAATCTATTCCAATCTTACACACGTTCTCACACTCATTCACGCACACCTCCATCACACACAAACGGACCTATAAACTGGTTATACACCTATAATGTTACCCATTTTGTAATCTTTTTTCTTGTTTTTCTAAATTTTCTTTTATACCTATGTTGAAAAGATACGTACATTCCACATCATTGCAATCCTTACATATTATAAAACAAAGTCCTCCGCCGCGTCTGTCTGTTATCCTGTTTGCGATAAACTCAAAAACTACTGCACCGATTTTCATGCTGTTTTCACCAATAGATAGAGTGGTTCTCGAGGAAGGTTTTAGTCTGTCTTTAAGTTTAGATCTGATGATGGATCCGAAAGTTGGCCATGGGAAAATCTAAATCAAACAAGATAGCACCATCGTGTTTGGACTCATTGGTTATGTATTGACAAGTGCTTTGACACTAGGTGGTGTATTTTGTGGAATTTTGTAAAAAGTGCAGTTGACTTTTTCTACTTTACTGCCGTCGTACTGTCCGCATGGTACGGCATTTTTGTTTACTCTTCCGTTGACAAAACGGTGCTCGTGCTGATCCTGCTGATTGACTTTGGTGAGCTAACGCACATTGAAACCGGTATTGGGCTTATTGTGTGAAAGAGAGGGCCTTTAAACTCTGTACTGCAATGTGGATTACGTCTTAAGAGCGCCAGAGAGCGTATCAGAGTTAGTAGTAGTGATTGAAAGTCAATGAGCCGGTAAAAATCACATAACTTTTTTTCCCCATACATTTGGATTAAAATAAAAACATTTCGTGAAATGTTAACCCTAAACCTTCAAAACAAACCACATTTCAATAATGGACGCGTACTTCGAGGCACCGCGGTTCAAAAATGCCCAATGACCTTTTGTCGAAATCCGTTCAGTGGTTTAGGCGTGAAAAGGTAACATACAGACAGACATAGTTACTTTCGAATTTATAATATTAAGTATGGATAGTATGGATTATTATATTATATTATAGTTAGGATTGTGGAGAAACCGGCAGGTCCTATTACCACATTTCTTCGAATTTTTACCACATATCCTCGTCCGCGTGATGGATTATGGCCCACACACGTGTCACTGAGAAAAAGCCTTTGTCCCAGCAGCGTAGACACTATAGGCTGACTATGCTACATTCATTAGGTACATTAATTATAATTTTATTAGCATTATACCTACACATAAATTAGCAACCAGTTTGACTTTGTCTAGACTCAAGATTGTCCTATGGAGCAAGACCAGCATGTTTCCAAGTATTATTATCTTGGATTTCCGTTTTTTCTCAGATCGGCTTCAGCATCCACGGGCCTGGCTGCGCGGCGCCGGCTCGGTTCATCAGCATGCTCCACTACTCCACTTGGATCCAAAAAGTCACGCGCGACAGGGTTGACGACTATGACTACTTCTCCCCTGACTTCAGGAGAACTGACGGTTTAGACTTGGGATTCATTCCCATTCATAGGACGTTTACGTAAGTGTTCTGCACCCTTATTTTTCTTCTGCGTGTCGATGGTTTCATTTTCATATTTTGTACGAGTTTCGACCAAAATTCAGCTATGTCGACAGCATTGGCCTGGGAAAAGTTAACCTGCATTGCTATTCTATAACCATCTCACCGTGAAAACTTAGGTGAAGTGAGCATGGAGTGAGCTGTCATTGTCATCGTTACCTACTGACGCTAAGGCAGTGACAGTTCACTCCAAGCTCACTTCACCTACATTTTCACGATGAGATTTTTACAGAATAGCACAACTGCATGGAAGACAGAAAGCAGAAAGTATTTAAGGCTCCACAGTCACATTGTTTATCATCGGAGAACCCACATAAGTTGTACCTACCTACAGCGGCCCACCTGGCTTCGTAGTCGGTTTAGAGATTCTGGTTCACCTTATACAGCTTACCCCTATTACAGTTTGAGAATTAACAAATGAATGCGATAATTTGCCGACCGAGTCAAGCCAACGAGACAGGCAAGAATTTAAAAAAAAACGCACCTTTATTGGGGAACAGAATGATAATCTCTTTAATTTTGACGTTATTGACTACTGTGTCCCTTTGATTGTGTTTGATTCGTCTGCTCGATCACAGTAATAGCTCAATGGATATTGTTGCATAAAACAATTTCCTAAAACTATTGCATCTCACAATACTTTTTTGTAGTTGTTTGGAAGACCGTATCTTTGTCTTAGTTGTTTGGAAGACCGTATCTTTGTCTTAGTTTTTTGGAAGACCGTATCTTTGTCTTAGTTGTTTTTCATTGTTATTATTTATTTATTTATTTATTGAGCAAGGCACACCAACGACATATTTACATGGATAGTTCATCATCTGCCTAGCCTTATCCCCAACTATGTTGGGGTCGGCTTCCAGTCTAACCGGATGCAGCTGAATACCAGAATGATGAAATTTACATGGATAGTTACAATAGATAATCACTAGTCTTCAATACTGTGTAAATACATCACTTATAGGCATGCACAGCATTCCTATTAAAGGGTGAACAATTATTCAATTATAACAATATTTTATAAACAATAAAAACATAATAAAATTACTAAATCATATTAGGTTTAAAAAAATAAAAAATAAAATAGTACATTTCGTCACATTGCATGAGATCAATACAACCATTCAGAATCACATCAAAATATTCGCACATTAGGCAACCAAATTAATTAAGGAATAAAATACAAATCTAAAAGACAAAATAAAAGCAAAAATAAAACAAATATCGTACGTCAATTAAACTAAATTCAAATGAAATTATTATTCTTCATAGTATTATTCGATTAAAATTCGACACAATTAAATTTTAATGAAATCAAATCAATTAAATTAAAAGTATCGTTAGTCTAATCCAAATGAAATTAAGATTATACTATAAATTATTAAAATTAAAATTTACATGGCCTATTATGGCCCTAAAGACTTTCAAAACTTTCACACACATAAAAAATAGCGCCAAGGAGCGCGAAATACTAATTTCTTTCAGTTTTTTGACATTTGATGGTCAGTGTCAGGCTGTACATTGATCAAAATATGATTCGCGACTGACAAAATATATATTGCAACAATACAAGGGTCAGTTCACAGCGAGACGCGACGCGCACTTTTTTACGATCCGACACAATATCGAATTTATTTACTAGATACACAATATGGTACACGCCGCTCACGTCGCGGTCGGAACTGACCCTAACTCTAAGTTCAAATTACCCTAATGAATGACTATTTCACGTTTTGACATATGCGGCCCATTTTCACTCAGTGTTTGAAATTCCAAGAAACGTAACATTTGAATTGCGCGGCTTACCTTAGCGCATCACCCTTAAGGCCCGACCCTGCCTCAAATTTCATCTCGCTCGCACCATACTACTCGCGGTCTGAGTGAGAGCGAGACGGAGTGGGGTGCTGGCGGCTCTCAAGCCTCAAATAGTTTAGGTAATTGCTTTTTAGGGTGAAAATAATGTTAATAAAAAAAAATAAAAAACGTAAGACGTGCTTTATAGTTAGTTCAGTTATTATGCAAAGTTTCATGATCATTTATTTGCAAAGAATGTAGGTAATAAAACAATTGTTTTGGTGGAGTAAAATAAAATTACAACACAAGGATCCAGTACATTCTACCGAATGGCATGCAACATTAAGCATTAAAATAATCATAATTATTACAAATCTATATGTCAGGTAATCAATTTTATAATGTCTTTTCTTGAAATTTAAACTCACTGGGAAAATAATAGTCATAGTAAATAAAATTAGAATAAAACAAACCTAATAAATTGAAATATGATCTAATTTGAAGTTTTTTTTTTTTATACCAGCTGTTTATAGTTCTGTCGAGAAAATGTTATGTAATCAGTAATCACATCGAGATATAAGTACTAAATATCTCGATGTGTAATCATGTTTTCACCAAATATAGTACCTAGCATCAATTTTCAACTTTAACATATTTATTTCAAAATTAATGCTGCAGTATTTTCGGCATAACGGAGGATCATGCTAAGCAATTTGAGGTAGGGTAGGGCCTTAAACGTAACATTTGAATTACGCGAGCTACTTTAGCGCATCGCCCTTAATAGTTATTTATGATATAAATGTGGAAAGTAGGTGATCATCTTGCGCACGTGAAGGTATCATACAACGTTTACTATGTATTGTGCGAGTAAAAAAACACCTAATTATTGAAAAATTCGTAAGTTGATCAAAATCTAAATCTAGAGTAGGTAATTAATAACGCATTAAGTGAAGTATTAGTTTTAGAGAAATAATAAAGCTTCTGAAAAACAAATTAACTTCCAGCAGTCTGTGGTTGACTGTAATACTAAATAAGCTGTGTTAAATGAATCACTGAAAAAAAACGGCGGGTGTCGCAGCCGCGGCCGGCGAGCGCTACTTCCAAAATGCTCGCAGAATTTTTTTCAGCATTTTCTAATCCGGGTTGGGATGAAAATGACTAACTGTAGTTTTCGTTAAAACACAATTTAAGCTGGAGGAAAATATTACGTCAGCAAATGCTGCATTGATTTTTCTGTATTTTATTCGGTCGTTTCTTTATTTTTATTCACATAAAAGCTGTCGGGTAATTAGTATATTATGTATGAAGCAGTAAATTTCATATTTTGAGTATGCTCATATTTTTTTTTTTTTTCGTATCTTTTATTACTAATACTAGCGAACTACCCTTAGTTTTATTGTTATGGAACTTCGTTCCTGACGGGGGTCGACCGCACACGGCGGTCAACACCCGCGTCACGTATGATTTAAAACAAAAACAACGTCAGGCTAACGACGGAGTTAAAAAAACAGAAAAGTAAAAAGCGCTAGTGCGAAAAAGTGCTCTTTTGCGAGCACATGCATTGTAATAGTACATTGTGATACGAGTGTGCTCTATTGGATATTACAGTCGAGGCGGTATTATTCGTGCGAGCCGCAGGCGAGCGCGATAAGGTAGCCAAGAGCGTAATAATCAATGCACACGCGTTTCATACGACGTTTTTCAACACACTTGCGAAGAAAAAACAGACTTGTTGTAACTTATGCTAGAATAACGTAACTACAGAGATGATAGATTTATAAAGTTTAACTGACCTTTGTTGCCAGGTACTGACTATCCGGAGTGTCTTTTAAAAACTTCTATGTCGGTCGGTGACAATACTTTAAATTTTGTATTGTATGATAATAATTAACCACACAACGAAAACGATAATAAATATTTATGGAATATAACGCACTGGTTTTGTTTTACTATAGGTGTAAACAAGGGCACTGGCAAAACCGTTAGACAGCCTATACAAAAAATATGATTTGAATAAGAAAACAAATAACAAAAAAAATATTACTGTAACTAAACGTACCATGGTGGAGTTAAATCTATTTATTATTATTTACGCTCTTCTCCCATACGTGAAATCGACATTTTTAATAATGATTTTAACCACACAACAAAAAAGTTAACAAATATTTTTGGAAAATGGCGGCTGGTTTCGTTTTTCCGCTAGCGATGAGCGCGCGGGTGTAAATAAAGGCACTCGCCCCGGAACAGCCTATATGAAAATATAATAATGTTAATAATACATAATACGCAAATGGGGTTAGGGTAGTGAACAATATAGACTGAAATAGCCACAGACGATATAAACCCTTATTTAGTAGTACAGAATGACAGAGATTCAATCCGCGCGAACGCGGTGGCACACGGCAGGCCAGCGCGGTTCGTCGGGGCGGGTCAAGTGGTCTGCGCGCGTGCCAACCGCGGTCTTACCGGAAAAAAGCGCAAGTCTCTGCTCGGGTGTAAATAGAGAATGCTCATTTATTAGTAGGATATTTCATACTAATTCAATGTGTAGTATCCCAATGACATTTAGTTATGGTAAAAAAAAATCCCTTGGACATGCATGGGATTCTTTTTTGCGTATGGGTCTTTTTTTTAAATAAAAACTTGCTTTTGAGCGCTTGTCTTTGGTAAAAAGCTTCACCAAAAACAATTTCTATTGGATACAAATTCCATACTGCCATGATAGTACTTACTAATTCCATACTGCCATGATAGTACTTACTAATTCCATACTGTCATGTCATTACTCCGACTAGTAAATAGTCATTTGTGGCGCACATTACCGCACTAGTGCGGTAATATAAAGTAAAAAGCACGCTTCCATAATACACTGCATTATGAACCTAAAAGCGGTTCAATAAGAGCCACTTTACGAGCAAGTGTGTTGAAAACATATTTAAAAGCAGTTTATACTTTTGTAGCGCCCCTTAGTTGGCCTTCCGGAATAACACTACCCGGTTATTTTACTGATAATTTATTCTTTTATTGTTCAGAGCACTCCGGAAAAACGAGGCAAACAGATCATACGAATTAAACTTGGCTGGAGGGGAAACTGGGACAAACAGAGTAAAGACCGACCAATTAGAAGATATTGACAAGTCAATCGGAGCCAGAAGAGTGTGGATGAACAAGTACGAATATTTTAAATGGCCGTTCCCAATTGAAACACTGGAGCACTTTAAAATAATGCCGGATTTGACAAATCAAATCTTAATAACATGTAAGTTACCTTAATTCCCATGTACGGTCCAGTTCAAAACCGCATTGACACGTTAAGAATCGTATTCGTTTGAACACACGATACAGTCCGTACATTTGTATGTGTAAGCAACACGGTACACACAGTGTTGTATTGTCACGTTTTCGCGAGCGTCGTGCTACACGAAACAAACATATTATCCCGCCACTTTTGCTAGACACGTTCACACACACGCATCATGCGTGTAACCTTGGCTAGTTTATCCCATTGCTTAATTCGGGTGAAACTAATATGATCTGATAGCAGTGAGCGTCTTGCGTTGGACTGTGAAGCAGATGGTTTAGGTTTTTATCTATTACAGCACAGCACCTTTTTTTTTTTTTTTGCAATTATTGTAATATTCATTAGAATTGCTGCTTTGAAATGTTATTATTGCAAAGGGTTTAGAATAAAAAAACGCGTGATGAGTGATAAGAAATATAAAAAATATTTATTCAATCCAAGTACAAACATAAAGTTAACTAAACGCTACAGATAAGTATTTATTATTACTTCAGCTGAAAAAGATGTGAAAACTGATTCTCAAGGCTAACGTTTAATTATGTATATACGAGAACGAAACGTCAAATCGGACTTCTTAGATTGTTGTGAGTGTAGTAACTTAAAATTAAATAATAAATAATTAATTAATTATAAATAGTAATTATTAAAAATTAAAATATAAGTAAACCGTAGGCGAGATTCGATCCTTGCTCGCCATATTAGCACCTAACAAAATTTTATTATTAATTAACCACTGAGCTAGTATGCCAATGCTGTGTTGGTTTAAATAATAAACTATTAGCAGTTGCAAACAAAGTGAGTGTGTGTGCGTGTCGAAGTGTCTATAGTATTGAAACAACTTATAGAAGAAGGTCGTAAGTCAAATTGAAACGTCATCCCATTGCTTTGTGAGATTGGATGGCCTTATGAACGCTACTATACATACACTCTGTATTTTAGTATGGAGTTTGTGGTAAGAGAGACATTAGACACGCGTCGAACAAGTGTCCAAGTTTTGTGATGAAAGTCTTATCCCAAGCGTTTGTTAGTTATCCCAAGTTCCCAAAGGGATTACAGCTTGCCTTCTTATTATTTAACGTGTAGTAGTAACAGTTGATAGGAAAGTGCATTGTGACAAAATGATTTTGATTTCGAAAATATAGCTATAAAACACGTGATCTGTACGACTGATGCCCCCTAAGGCGTGTGACTGCGGACTTTTAATTTGTCTGTCCGTGATGTCTTGACCTTGTTTAAACCTTTTTAGTTGACTTTTTTCGTAGTTGGGTTTTAGTCTTATAACTTTTATTTTGTACCGGACCATACCCGGGAACCTCCGGGCTAAGGAGATTTATAACTTATATATATATAACTTATATTTTTATTTAAATATTTGGGGTTATAATATATTTGAAATGTGCTAATTAAGCCCTTTCATTTGATACCCAACATGGCATCATTAAAAAATATTAAATTTTTAGTTCATGACTTTATGTCTTCTAGAGGGCGCCATAATCAATTTAATGTGATGTCATAGCCTATTACCAGCGGACGATCATGAAGCTTCCAACGATACCTCATTGTCAAATTATCATAAGTAGGTAGTTTAGAAGTTATGACGGAATAGATGAATATACATAGATACATAGCTACATACATACATACATACCGGTCAAAATCGTAACCGTCCTTTTTGCTTCGCCGTAGTCGGGTAAAAATGATCACAATGCCACTCTCGGCTTCGTTAAGCGTCGTTTCACCTGCTATGTTACCTATGTGTATTCTTCGGTCATGCTACGCGTGCTGACGCTATGATCACTATGTATTTTGAGTCATTTACACAAGAAAAAGAAGTAATAAATCTTTAAAATTATTTTAAGTCAACGACACTTTTGAGTTGCCCCCTGGCAGCTGCTCGGAAAAATGGAAAAAGCTTATTTATGCAGAGGATTTCAAGCTGAATGCTGCGCGAGGCATGTTTGGTACCGTGGAGTATTCGGTAAGTGACTACATGCTACTCTACCACACTTCTCTCAACCATATACTTGAACTAGCGACTCGCCCCTGCTTCGCACGGTTTTTACAACTTGACGAGTTGTGTTCGTTTTGATGTCCCATAACTCTCAAGGGATATTCAAATTAAATCATTTATTTCAAACAAGCTGTTGCCCGCGACGTCGTCTGCAGAACAGGATAAGAAGTAGGGGAGCCTATGTCCTTCTCCAGGGCATGGTCTACCCATGTGCCAATTTACATCCAAATCCGCCGTTTTAGCGAGTAAGCGTAACAAACAAACTCACTTTCGCATATAAAAGTTAGGATAGGCACATATACACTTTTGACGCATGGCCAAAATCGGAACTAATGCCGCCATCTTGTTTCAACAATACAATTTCTGTGAGAGTTTCACAAATGTCTACCGAAAACTGTCAATGTCATAATTATAAGCACCAAACGATTCTTGTAGTAATCTATGGTAGAACTTCTTCAGACAAGGTCCTTAACGAAGAGCTCTAAAGTCTAATGCCTGTGCTGTGTTTCAGCCTTTGCTGAATAAATGTATTTTCTTTCTTTCTAATAGAATCAGTAGACAGTTATACAAGACCAGTATGACCCTTATTTAGTTCAAAATATTGTTTTGTATATTTCCAGATATCACTGTATGACCTTATTGCCATCGATTGCACCTGTGTGATACTCTCGGTAAGTAATAAAGGAACATCTATTTTTACTCGCCTACGGCGAAAAAAAAAGGAGGGTTATGATTTTGACCGGTATGTATGTATGTATGTTCATGTGTTCCCCCATATATTCTAAAGAACCATGGGGGATTTTAAATGGACCTCGTCCCCACCCTCCAACAGTCATATATAAGATACATGTCAATATGTTTATAAGGATCCAGAAAAAGACTTACTGTCTTGCTCAATTGCAAAATCAATGGGGTTTTTCTGTAATAACAAAATAGTTTTCGGTTAGCTAACCTAACCTAAGCTAAACATACGAGTACCTATCCTTACCAAACATAACCTGTCTAAGGTTTTTTTTTTTTCCGGATTGGAAAATCCTCATGGATGTCCTCCGCCCTGGGGCGGGCGGAGGGGTCTGTCAGACTCTTACTGATTAAAAACCACCCCGGTGTTCCAACTCACACCTACGCCGCACGGTGGGCTGAAAATCGGCTTTCATAGACTTAGGGATTTCAATTTGCAAGTGTTTGTTTTTATGCTGGATATCGCTTCTATTAGTCATTACTATGTACAAAAATGACACCCGAGTTAATTCTGCCCAAAAAAGAATGAAATATAATTTTTTTACGAAAAATTTGTATGAAGCTAGTATGAAAAATCGAATTATCTCCTAAACGGCATGTTTAACTGTAATATTCTTGGAGGTGGTCATAGTGCTAATTATTTATGATTTTTTGGTTGCCGATTTGACGAAAAATTTTATGCCGTTTTTTTTAAAAAAGTCGTCAATATATTTTTATTTATTTTTACATGTAAAACGATCCCTTTTAGTGTCCAAGTTAAAAAGTACGATATGTTATTAACCCAGATATTAAGAACACACAAAATAAGAAAAATTAAATAAAAAAATTGCTGTTTTTTAACACATTTTTATTAATTTAAATAAAAAAAGATTATCAAACTCTTATTTAAGTAACATATAAAGTTATATTATATACAAAATAATTTAATTTAAGGAATTAATACTAAGCATTTGTAAAATAAAGTAAAATAAGTAAAAAAAAGACAAAATATGTCAAATAAGATGTCGTCTACATAGTAGTCTATGTATACGACATCTTATTTGACACAGTCAAATGTGAGAAAAATACGAAATTATTGAAGTTAACTCAAAAACTACGAAAGTAAAGTTAATAAAATTTATATGGGACCACACGGGAACCACCAGCTTTCAAATAAAAAACGAAACATCAAAATCGGTTCACCCCAGTCGAAACTTCTGAGGTAAAAAACATAAAAAAAAAAAAAATACGGACTAATTGATAGCCTCCTCCTTTTTTTAAGTCGCTTAAAAAAGCAAACACGCGCGATAGTCGTTCATTTAAGTACATGAACGACTATTCTGCGTGTTTCGACTTGTTGTTTGGTAGGTAGTTATGCCGGGGCTACATTGTCGCGATATCGCGAACTTTACTTAGCGCGCTCTCTCTCGCACACCGCTCAAGGTCTCACTGAGCAACAGCGCGACGCCGGTAAACCAGGCACCGCAGGCTCCGTAACCGCCCTCCGGATACGGAAGCCATTCAGGCGGAGCTGTACGAGGGGTACAGAGCGGCGAAGACCGCCTTCCAGGCAGAGATCCTGCGGGCCAGGGCACAGGCCCGCGAGGAGACGCTGGAGACTCTGAACAGAGATCCGTGGGGACGCCCATACAAGATGGTGCGGGAGAAATTCCGCCCATGGGCTCCCCCGCTGATGCAGAGTCTCCGGCCTCAGCATGTGGAGGACGTGGTGAGCGCTCTGTTCCCTTCGAGAGGGGAACATACCTCCCCACTCATGGTTCCGCCTACTGCGGTGGTCTATGCGGACCACACCACCGACGACGACGACGATGCTCCGGAGGTGACCGAGGTAGAAATGAGAGTGGCGGTACGAAGGCTGAATGCCAAGAAAACCTCCCCAGAATCCGAAGACCTACCTGGGAAGGCCTGGGTCCTGGCGATGGAGGCTCTCGGGCCTTGACTAAGGGGTCTCCTAAGCACATGCATGGAGAGGGGCCAGTTCCCACTTCGTTGTAAGACGGGGAAGCTGGTCCTCATTAAGAAGCCGAGACGCCCTAGGGACTCCGTCCGCTTATCGGCCTATCGTGCTGCTTGACGAGGTGGGCAAGCTCTTTGAAATAGTCATTGCAAACCGCCTCGTCGGGCGGCTGGTGCGGGTGGGGCCGGATTTGGCGGAGAGCCAGTTTGGTTTCCGCAGAGGGCGCTCTACGGTGAATGCCATCATGCGCGTGCGGGCCCTCACGACGGGGGATGCTGTGGCCCGGGGCAGGGTCGTCTTGGCGGTGTCTCTAGATATCGCCAACGCCTTTAACACCCTGCTCTGGAGTTGCATAAGGGAGGCACTCCGCTACCACCGGATGCCGACCTATCTCTGTCGTGTGGTCGAGGCCTATTTGACGGACAGGGTCGTCATCTACCCCGGTCACCAGGAAATGTGGAACCGGCGAGAGATGTCGTGCGGTGTCCCACAGGGATCCGCCTTGGGGCCGCATCTGTGGAACATCGGATACGGCTGGGTGCTGTGCGCCGACCTCCCTAGAGGCGTCAGCGTAGTTTGCAACGCTGACGACACGCTGGTCCTGGCGCAGGGGAGGTCACACCAGGCGGCGGCCGATCTAGCGACACGCGGGGTTGCGACAATCGTCGATAGAATCCGGCAGCTGGGACTCGAGGTGGCCTTGCACAAGTCCGAGGTCATGTGTTTTCATGGCCCTCGGAACGCGCCACCGTCGCGCGTCGGTTTCCCAAATTACGGTAGGAGGGATACACATCGGCGTCGAGTCGACGATGAAGTACCTAGGACTCGTCCTCGATAGCCGGTGGAACTTCGTGGAGCATTTCTGACGTTTGGCTCCCAGGCTTGACCGGGCTGGGGCCGCCTTGGGGCGGCTCCTGCCCAATCTAGGGGGTCCAAACGCCTCCTGCCGGAGGCTCTACGCGAGGGTCATGCGGTCCATGGCCCTTTACGGGGCACCGGCGTGGGCGCGTTCTCTTAGGCTTCGGCCAGCCCGCCGGTTGAACGCGTCCGAAAGGGTCATGGCCATTCGGCTGGCCCGGGGATACCGCACGGTCTCCCGTGAAGCGGCGAGCCTCCTTGCCGGATTACCGCCATGGGATCTGGAGGCGAAAATCCTCGCGCACATTTGGGAGTGACGTGAGGAGGTGAAGCTCCGGGGCGTAACCCCGCTGCCACGAGAAATCGGGGCACAGCGGACAGAGCTCCGGCAGGATCTCATGGCGGCATGGAGAGTGCGATTGTCGCAACCCAGTGCTGGGCACGCCACAATTGCGGCGATAAGTCCCCTCTTTGAGGAGTAGCTAAAGAGGCTCCACGGCGTCCTCACCTTCCGCCTGACACAGGTCCTCACCGGACATGGCAGCTTCGGGAGGTTCTTGTGTCGGATAAGGCGGGAGGAAACGTCCGGGTGTCACCACTGTGCGGATCGCCCGGAGCATACGGTGGAGGTATGCCCTACTTGGGCGGAGCACCGCCGTGTCCTCATGGAGGCGATTGGCGGCAATGACCTCTCGCGTCCGGCCCTGGTCCAGGCCATGGTACGGAGCGAGAGGGCATGGAAAGCCGTCACCTCCTTCTGCGAAGCAGTAATGCTCGCGAAGGAGGAGGTGGAACACGTGAGGGAGAGGCAAAGTTTGCGCCCTGACGCCCCTAACCACCGCCGCTGGAGACGCCCTGGGCGTCGGGAATCCCAGGCGGATTCCCGGCCACCATAGGCGCGGGCCTGCGGACGGCGAGCAATGGGTAGCTCGCCGACCGATAAGGACCAGGCCTGGGTCGATGGCGCGTCGTGTTCCACGCACGTCTCAGAGATGTCAGCACAATTGGAGGAGTCCGGTAGGACCGATGCCTGCCAGGGTTGTGGGAAAGTCTGAAAGGGATACCGGGACCTTGGCAACAGGCAACTGAAGGAACACGGGTGGGTTTTAGTCAGTAAAAGTCTGACACGCCCTTCCGCTCCGCCCAGAGCGAGAGAAGTCATTAGATGATGTCCCACCATCAAAAAAAAAAAAAGGCCCGGCTTTAGAGAATCGCGTTGTCGTCGCGTGTGTTAGAGCAAGAGCGCACCATAGCACGCTCTCGCTTTCGCTCGCTGTATTCCCATAGAAGATCATCGAAGGTTGAAAACCTTTTTCAAAGCAGCTATTGCAAAAGAAGTTTCGGAAAATGCTGAATTTAGTTCAGCAATAAATAAACACTTTAGAACATTAATACACACATTTGAACACGATACTCGTACGATGGTCTACTATAGGAGATATGTGTGATGTCGATACTATGGTACATACTTTTGGCTCATACATGCTCCAACTTTTTGATCTTCACGCTCCTATCAAGAAAAAGACCTTCTATAAGCGGCCTACGCCTTGGATCACCGACAATATTCGTCTGATGTTCAGACTGCGAGATGAAGCTAAGGACAGACGTCGTAAAACTAAAGAATCGCATCATAAGCAGTACTACCTGGACCTTAAGCATGAAGCCGCCGCGGCATTAGTTAGGGAAAAGACAGCATATTTCACAAAAAACATCAACGATCTTAGTAAGGATATCAATGCGGCTTTTTTGGATGTCCCAGGAAACGGTAATGATAATGTCTCACAAATGTCCCACTTCTGTTCTCGCGCCTTAGTCCAGCCGAGTTCTCGCTCACTACAACCAACCAGGAGACAATTCTGTAGATAGTCAGAAGTCTACGATCAAACGCTCAGGGTGTTGATAGTATCAGTTTGGAAATGTTAACACTCACATTGCTAACTACCCTGCAAGTGATCACTGATATCATCAACAGGTCAATAGAATCGCGTACGTTCCCTAGCCTCTGGCGACGAGCAATTGTTCGATCTATCCCTAAAATTAGTGACCCAATCAATTTGAAAGACCTCCGGCCAATTTGTATACTGCCCTGTCTGTCAAAGATTCTGGAGCGTGTAGTGTATCTACAGGTAATTGAATACTTGGAGGCTAATAACATTCTTCCTGAACTTCAGTCAGGTTTCCGTAAAGGAAGAGGTACTGCAACAGCTCTGATAGATGTAGTGGGTAATATCCTGGAGGCACGTGATAGAGAGGAAGGATCGATCCTGGTGCTACTGGATTTCTCACGGGCATTTGACGCTATTAATACCAATCTACTGCTGTCCAAGCTAACATATTATGGCTTTCACAGTGATGCTGTGGATTGGTTTAATAGCTATTTAACTGGTAGATCACAGTATGTGCAGATTCACAGGGAGGATGGATCGACTGTGTCATTCCCTCCACTCCAGGTGTCAAGGGGAGTCCCACAGGGATCGATTCTGGGCCCTTTGCTGTACATCCTCTACAGTGCTGATGTTACCAGGTCCTTTGTAAACTGCAAGCATCACATGTATGCTGATGATATCCAGTTGTACATGTCCTTTAAAGGAAAAGGAAAAATGGAGGGATACGACCCACATGAATTCGAATTTTTCGAATTCGAATAACTTATAAGGGTTTTTTTTTTAATTACAGTTCATTGTTAGTGAAACGTGCCTGCATCACAATGTTCTTTTTTTAAATGAGTTGCATTATGAAATTTAGTACAACATTAAAACACCCGATTGGATGATATTATGGTTACAATGACACTGGTTGTTTTAATGTTGGCAATAAGCTAACTGTTTCAGAAACTTTTATAGAGGATTTATAGCATGGGTGGAGATAATAAATTTTTAGGGGATCAGTTTCCACATCGGAATCCGTTGGGCAGTTTAAAAAACAACGCGGTCACAGTACTCACAGTATGGTCCTAAGTGACCACGTTGTTCTTTTAGGGACACAAAATGCGATTTTTTATAACATGTATAGATAACAATAGACGTAGATATTATGTTATATAATATGTGTAGATAACAATCGACGTAGATATTATATTATATAATATGTATAGATAACAATAGACGTAGATATTAAATTATATAATATGTATAGATAACAATAAGCTATATGTATAGAAAAAAACGAAAGCTACCTTTTGGAATGGGCAACTAGAATCAATTCTATTTCTTTGTTTTTCATTGACGTTCAAAAGTGCCCTTTATGTGCCTATTTGAAATAAATTATTTGACTTTATTTGACTTTTATAATAGACGTAGATATTATATTTAGTAACCTATTCCACTTAACTATGCCTAAAGAGTAATAAAAAACAGTGTTTTTTCAAAGCAATCATAGTCCGTAAAAAATAGCAAGTTCGTCGAATGTATTCCGAAATAAAAGCAAATTGAAATGTGTCACCCTCTCTGGCAGGGCCACCAACAGGGATTTTAATTTTGATAACACAAAAATTTTGTCGTTAATTTGTCCAAATTTGTCACCAAATATCAGAATTTGTCGTTCACTGGTTCAAAAGATATAAGGGTTTATAGGTGGCCCTGCTGGAGAGAGTCTCCCCAGCAGGGCCAAATTTATATCTCAAAAACTAGGGCACCTAGCGAAGATCTGTTTTCTCCTATATTTAGTCGCCAATTTGTCCAAATTTGTCACCAAATATCAGAATTTGTCGTTTACTGGTTCAAAAGATATAAGGGTTTATAGGTGGCCCTGCCGGAGAGAGTCTCCCCAGCAGGGCCAAATTTATATGTCAAAAACTAAGGCACCTAGCGAAGATGTGCTTTCTCCCATATTTAGTCGCCAATTTGTCCAAATTTGTCACCAAGTTACAGATTTTGTCGAGTCTTAGTTTAGGAGATATAATGAGTTAAATTACTAAGGTATAGTCCAAGAGCTAGATCGAAGAATTCACGAAAAATTGTGCCAAGTAAATGTATTTATATTAATATGTATAATATACTTCTAGTTTTATCGGTCTACAGTCCTTAGAAATGTCCGAGAGAGATAAATTCTCAAGTAAATACATGTTTTTATGTTTTAAATTACTAGATTAGAGTGGCATAAACTTCTTTGAAAACATTAAACCTTGCTCTTGGTCTATTTGGTGTCAAGATGTACAGTCGCATGCAACTGCTTTACCAGTTTAAAATGTTAAGCTCTAATTTACGTTAGAATAAAAAAAAAAACGTACCCTTAGTTAAATGTTTAAAATAGGTAGGTACTAAAACATTGAAAACATATTATCGTCAATTGCAATCAAATTTTATTTTATAACAATGAATTTCCAAAAAGTTCGCTTGACGTGTTTTGTTTATGTATGTATTTTGAGGTGATTGATTATTGTATTTAGAAGAACTTTTGCATGGGATTGTGTATCTAGTTTTTTATTAGTGATCTATGCGCGAAGTAGTTGCTCTTGCATTATCTAGGTCTATCTATATCTGTGATACCTACCTACTAAATGGTTCGTCCTGTTGCCTATTCAGGCTCATTCGAGCATATTATATCCTCGCGAGGCATATACAACATGTAACTCGAATAATGCACACCCTGTCTGATACACTCCAATTAGAAAAAAACTGGCCAAGTGCAAGACGAACTTGTAGGTACCTACATGAAGGGTTCCATACCATCGACCAAACTTAACATTTTAATTGAAAAACATGTTTACCTGCAAATTACAACATACATTTAACTGCAAATTTAAGTTTGGACGCATAATATTGAGAGATTTTCCATGTTATTTTAGCACCATAGACTTCTTATAGGTTTTCCTGTAATCTATAATCTATTATGTGTTGCTAATTTCTGTATTTGTTTCTGCTTGCTCCCCAAAAGTGACCCCCATATTCAATAGTACATTGTGATTGTGCTCTATTGGATATTACAGTCGAGGCGGTATTATTCGCGCGAGCCATAGGCGAGCGCGATAAGGTAGCCGAGAGTGTAATAATCAATGCACACGCGTTTCTTACGACGTTTTTCAACACACTTGCGAGGAAAAAAACCGACTTCTTGTAAGAACTTATGCTACAATAACGTAACTGTAGAGATGATAGATTTATAAAGTTTAACTGACCTTTGTTGCTAGGTACTGACTATCCGGAGTTTCTTTTAAAAACTTCTATATCGGTTGGTGACAATACTTTAAATTTTGTAATTTTGTTATTAATTAACCACACAACGAAAACGATAATAAATATTTATGGAAAATGGCGGCTAGTTTTGGTTTTTTCCGCTAGCGATGAGCGCGCGGTGTAAATAAAGGCACTGGTAATACCCCTGAACAGCCTATCCTACTTCCTACTAATATTATAAATGTGAAAGTTTGTGTGTTTGTGCGTGTGTGTTTCGTGTGTTTGGATGTTTGTTACTCAATCACGCAAAAACGGCTAAATGGATTTGGATAAAATTTGGCAAATAGATAGTTTATAACCTAGGATACTTTTTATCCCGATATTCCCACGGGATCGAGACTTACGCGGGAGAAACCGCGGGGCGCAGCTAGTATAAAAATATAATAATGTTAATAATACATAATATGCAAATGGGATTAGGGTAGTGAACAATATAGACTGCAATTGCCACAGACGATATACACCCTTATTTAATAGTATAGAATGACAGATTCATTTCGCGCGAACACTGTGGCACACGGACAGGCCAGCGTTCTAAATAGCTCGTCTGTCTGTACGAAAGGCGCATAGTCTATCTCTTTCTTACTTACCGTAAATGAAACGGAGCGCAGCGATCTATCTGCCACCGACTTGTGTGTGGTGGTAAGTGCACACAATACCTACATAATTATATTTAGATAAATAATTACCTACATATATTTATAGTAGATTTGTTTATAGGTATATATAATGAATACAGCTTTCCTTTGGTGGATTGAAATTATAGAATAAGTTTATATTTATTTAATTCGAAACAAACATTCCTCCATAAGACATCATAGATACTGTCTAGAAACTACATAAAGTATTTTGTATTTGCTTGTACCACTGTATGGGGAAATTTAATTCTTTAATATCTTTTTAATTACACACCGACAAAATCTGTAACTTGGTGACAAATTTGGACAAATTGGCGACTAAATATGGGAGAAAGCACATCTTCGCTAGGTGCCCTAGTTTTTGAGATATAAATTTGGCCCTGCTGGGGAGACTCTCTCCGGCAGGGCCACCTATAAACCCTTATATCTTTTGAACCAGTGAACGACAGATTCTGATATTTGGTGACAAATTTGGACAAATTGGCGACTAAATATAGGAGAAAACAGATCTTCGCTAGGTGCCCTGGTTTTTGAGATATAAATTTGGCTCTGCTGGGGAGACTCTCTCCAGCAGGGCCACCTATAAACCCTTATATCTTTTGAACCAGTGAACGAAAAATTCTGATATTTGGTGACAAATTTGGACAAATTAACGACTAAATTTTTGTGTTATCAAAATTAAAATCCCTGTTGGTGGCCCTGCCAGGGAGGGTGACACAATTGAAATCACTACACAATGCGATCACGAAGAAATGCAACAATAGCTTCAAATATCTTGACAGTTGAGTTGATTGACATGACATGAGAAGGATTAGGGATGCCCATAGACTAACCCGTATCGATATATTTCAATCAAAATCATTACCGTACCAGTGCCCAGCGTGTTATTCTATTTGAAATACTGCAATGCATCTCACTTAGAGTGTTTGTGCACTACCTCGTATGATTCGAAATAGCCTTCATTATAAATGTATGGTTATGGTGGTGAGAAATAAACACTTTTATTTTATTTTTTAATTTTTTTATTACGGTTGTTTGAGCACTGCTTCCGTATCGTGTTTTTATATTCGTGAATTTCTCACATTGAGTCAGGTTTTACAGATCGAAATAGACTGTCCTCTTATACCTTTTTTTTTTTTTTGAGGGTTTGAAATCATGAAATGACTTCTCCCGCTCTGTCGCTCGTCAGACTTTTACTGACTAAAACCCACCCGTGTTCCTTCAGTTGCCTGTTGCCAAGGGTCCCGGTATCCCTTTCGGACTTTCCCACAACCCTGGCAGGCATCGGTCCTAGCGGACCCCACCAATAGTGCTGACATCTCTTTGAGGCGCGCGTGGACCACAACGCTCCGGCGGCCCGGGCCTGATCCTTATCGGACGGCGACCTACCCATTGTCCGCCGTCCGCAACCCGCGCCTACGGTGGCCGGGAATCCACCTGGGATTCCCGACGCCCAGGGCGTCTCCTGCGGCGGCGGTTAGGGGCGTGAGGACGCAAAACTTGCCTCTCCCTCTCGCGTTCCGCCTCCTCCTTCTCTTCTACTGCTTCGCAGATGGAGGTGACGTCCTCCTGCGGAGCGAGAGGTCATGGGGAGCCTCCCATGCCCTCTAGCTCCGCAAGTCGCATTTCTCTCATACATAATAACACTGTAATTTGAAAACACAGTAAAATCCATTTGTTTTTAAAAGAGTAACCGTGCAGTTTCTTGCTGGCTCTTCTCGATTTCTATTATTCGATTCGTATTCGTGTTTTTAAAAGCGGATCATGATAAATTTCCCAAAACTAATCACAAATAGGAATCGACCACGAGTGAGTGCACAGCGCCCATTCGTGAATTTCTCATCCATTTTTATGCTATTCGTAAAAAAACACGAATACGAGGTAGTGTACAAACGCCTTTATGTGTAGTAATTGTATAGAAGAAGATAATAATTAATTATTTAGGATGCATGAATTAGGATATGAAAATCGGTTTTGATGTTGTATTCTTTTCGCACCTAAGGTGTAGGTAGGTATGGTACCAATAAAAACGTCGCACAAGTCACTACAGAAGCGTTTTATCCTAGAGCGAAAATGGTTGAAAAGGAAAGTACGTACGGATGCGTATGACATCCGTGAGGAGGTGGTCAACTCAAGTAATCTCGATCTCGATGTGTGGGAAATGGAAGATTGGGCATCACTAATTGACATTGTCATGTTAAATCTAATTGTCAAAGATGGCAGCATTTTGATTTTAAGTCGTAAATCGTTTTATATCTTTTAATTGTTCATTATAAAACGCAGAATGTCCGTGTCTGACTGTTATTCGCAATTTGTTTATTAAAATATATTTATAATTATTATACAGGGCGTCCCACGGATATGCCACATGGAGGGAAAGAACCTTGAATATTGTAGATGGAACATTTTACTGAAAGAAGACATTATTTGAATAAAATAAAAAAAAATAAACTGCATTCATAGATATTTAAATAATTACATGGTTGAACTGGGAATCGAACCCGTTACATGAGAAAAATAATCATCCTGTAGCTTTATCATACCAATCGAAAGGCTTCATCATAAGAATTATTTTTTGCTAAATAGCATAGTGTCACAAATGGGTACACTACATATACGAAAAACTTTATTCCGACATTCACAAACACGAACTTCAAAATACCGATTTTCATAATTCCGAATGGTTCAAAATTCCTAATATAAGAACTCCGATTTATCATTCACCCTATTTTTATAATTCTAAAATTTCAATATTCCTAACTTTTATAATTACTATTCTCAAAATACTGAGTTTCAATAGATCGAATAACAAAAACTCCGACTTAATGATAATTCGAAACATCAAATATACGAATTCCGAATATTAAAGTACCGATTAATTAGAATACCGAAATAAAAATGCAGTGCATCGGTTCTCATTTAAAACTATGATTGTTTACTTTTGAATTAAACTATTTTCTTTCGTATAAAATATTTTCTTTTGCTGGTCATCATGGTTCTAACCTAACCTAACCCAAATGATTCTACAACAATAGAGAGCAAGGATGCTTGCTTCAAGCATGCAGCATGCAAGTAGGCATGCAGCGTGCAAGCAGGCATGCAGCATGCAAGCACCCATGCAGCATGCAAACAAACATGCAGCGTGCAAACAAGCATGCAACATGCAAGCAGGCATGCAACATGCAGCAAGCATTGTTTCTGTCACGGCTCCAACGCTGCGGAGTTTGGGCGGCCCCACGCGAGCTTATTGTCGCAGATGGTTTTAACGCTCACCACCGCAGTTTCGGCTTGCTGGCCAGCTTCGCCGGCTAACCTCAGCCCCGGCGGCGGGCCCTCAAACCACCTACTCCTCAACTCGCGAGCCGCCCCACCCCTCCGCGCCTACGCGGGCTTAAATTACACTCTAGGGGTAGGGCAGACAAGACTGCGTGAAGTCGGTTTTGCAGCGATTCGTTTCTGCCACTCATAAAGACGTCGGTCAATAGTCTTCAGTAAAACGAACAAAAAAAAATCGGTACAGTGATCGGTTCCCTATTAATACTAATTGAATCAGAATCAGAATCAGAATCCAAATTTTAGCAGTTTATTCGAAGTATTGAAAATCGGAATGTTGTTTTTTAGACCGAAAACCCATCGAGCATTTGATTCTTCGTACGTATGAAAATCGGAAAACAAACAAATCGCATTTACGACTTTCGGTAATACAAATTTCGTGATTTTTAATAATAGACATTCCAATTCTTAGGTATTATGAAATTCGGACTTTTGAAAATCGGAACATCGAAATTCGGAATAAAATATTTCGGAGTTTTTGGGTGTTCCTGTCACATTAAAAGGAAGACCATGATCATGGTCTTGATTATTTCGCTCCCTGTCGATTTTTTGATCTTGTTGTGGTGGATATTTAGAATAATACGTCTAAGTCAATGACTATATAGCCTCTTGACTGCTTATGCGGGCGACTCGGGCTCACGACACATATGTTGAATAGCACTGATACTAGATGGAACTACGAGTGGCCATTTTAGTTTTGACCAGTTATTGGATCTCTGCACACGCGGGTATTTTGATACCTTTTAAAACATTTCTGCATAAATAAAAACAATCATGAGTTCCTGTTCAATTAAATGGTGTGGGAAATACTCTAGAATATCCAGCTATAAAAAGATTGCATTAGTTTTCATCGGTAAATAAAGTGTTAAGTCAAAGTGTTTAGTCAGAAGTGTTTAGTCAAATAAAGTGTTAAGTAAAGTGCAGATATGTTTCGACAACATTTTACTGTCAAATCTCCATTGGGGTCCTCGCAGTCGGTGATCAATGTTAAGAACGGTGAGAAGATAGGTTTTGGATGTACATACAACTAGAAAAGTGAAGTTGATAATCAAATCAATGACTAGAGGTAAATCTCCCGGACACGACGGGTGGAGCATTGAACATCTTCAGCATGCTGGACCCCACTTACCGAGATTGTTGGCTATGCTATTTAACCTTTGTCTAAGCCACTCATATCTGCCTGAAGAGATGATTAAAACCATTGTTATACCTATCGTTAAAAATAAGACAGCTGATCTATCAGATAGGAACAACTGCAGGCCTATCTCTCTTGCCACAGTGGTATCGAAGGTGTTTGACAGCATGTTGAACTCACAGCTGACCAAACACATTAAACTTCATGACAATCAGTTCAGCTTCCGGGGCGGAGTATCCACTGAAAGTGCAGTTTTGTGTGTTAAGCATGCTGTCAAATATTACACAAGACGTCAAACATCAGTTCACGCATGCTTTCTTGATTTGTCGAAAGCTTTTGACCCGGTTTCCTATGATATACTATGGGAAAAGTTAGAAAACACTAAACTACCAATAGAACTCATCAACATCTGCAAGTACTGGTACGGAAACCAGGTCAATGGCGTGCGTTGGTTGGGAACCATGTCGCAGGCGTACAGGTTGGAGTGCGGGGTGAGGCAGGGGGGTTTGTCCTCGCCAACCCAATTTAACCTGTATATGAACGATCTGATTGTGGCACTCAGTAGCACCCGAGTAGATTGCCTCATAGACGGAATTAATATAAATAACATAAGCTATGCTGATGACATGGTGCTGCTGAGTACATCGGTATGTGGCATTAGGAAACTGCTTACTATCTGTGAAGCATATGCCGGGGCAACGGGTTTGATACTTAAGATCAACAGCCATAATATCAGCAGTTAAAACATCAACACCGTAAGACCAACGATTCAAAATCTCAACATTTCAGAATGTCAGCAGCTTAGTAAGTCAACAGTTCACCAGACCAAAGTTTAAAATCTCAACTTGGAAATTATTAGGTATATACTACTAATGTTATACATGTTTTAAGTAAACATTATTTGACGAGGAGTGCTTACCTTTTATTTACTTTTTGGTCGGTCAGGTATAGGTAGGTACATACTTGAGTAATTACACAATATATTAAAATAAGTAAATAAATAACAATTGTAAATAAAAATCCTATTTAGTTATCTTTTGGTACTTATATTGAAAAAAAAAAATGTGTTTGCAAACTTCTTAAATAATTGATAATTACTAAATCAGTAATACCACAGTAATACAAACTACGAAAACAATTTATAATAAAGCGATTCAAATCACGTTCTTTTATCATTTAAAACATTACGTACGTAAGTCAGCTACAAAAAATAACAAAAAATATTGGTAATTTTCATACTCAATTAAATATTAATCTGTAATTATTTAAATTTATATGTTATATAAATAACTATTTTTTTTTTAATGTTATTGTGTCCATTTCCTCTTTCTTCGATATAACCCTTTGTAAAGCTTCTTCAAATTTTTTTTTTTTTACGTGGTGGTGTGCGTGGCACCTCTGCAAGGATCCTTTCTAGATAAAGCATTGTTGATTTTTGCTCTTTTATCAATTCCTTCAGAGTTTTCGACAAATTCCATTTTTTATTGCTCAATAATGTGTTCCACCTTCTGTGCCAAGCTTCAATTGAGTTCTGCGATCGAGGCATATCTTGGCACAAATTTTCATGAATTGACCGTAGACTTGGGGCAAACAATGGTTCAGTTTTTTTTATAATAACAGTCGTTGAATTTTTGTTTTTTTTAGTTATGTGACCATGTACGTAATATCGCCGAAACCATTGTACCAATTCATGGGCTTTATCTGGAATTAAACTTTCCGCCATCAATCTATCAAATGCTTGAGGAATTTCTTCTGAGGGCAGAAAAGCCAAAGCAAATAAATATCTTATTTTCAATGCAAAGCCAGAATCATTACCATAATCTGCAGCTAATCCAAGTTTTTGTATTTTTTTCCACACGTTTTGAGTAAAATGAAAAAAGCAACATTTATGGATACTCAATGAAAAAACACGTTTGCAGGCATTTATTGCAGCATTTTCAAAGTCGGTTAACACATATAGCGAACTTAATAGCAGTTCGAAAGTATCACCACATTTTTTCACTTCTCGAAAAAATATTTCATAGCATATTTCAGTTTTAGACGGCAGAAAAGCATAAACCATTGGCAGTAATCGCCGTGTTGACTCATCGTTTCCCACTAAAGCGTGTATTGTGTACATTTGTAGGAACGGAAGTGGAGTACACCTAAATGTACCATCCATAATCCAGTACAGAGTGCAATCAAGGAATTGCAAGTTTTGCTTTGTTGTAAAAATCAAAATACGTCCAACACCATCAACTTCTTCATTAAAAAACAAAAATTGTTCGTCATCATCAACTTTACATGCCCAGTCGGGTAATTCGTTTAAAAGGAATGTAGATGTTGAATTTTGTCTTCTGACTCTGTTAATCACTTGACGCAGTGCATTTTTATTAGGTAAATACGGCGCACTGGTGCTGGGAACACCCTCTAAAGAAGATTGTATTATCTGCACCGGACAGTCCATAGACGTTTCAGCAGTCGATTTTATTGTGTCGATTACCTTCAAATTTTCTACACGGCTTGGATCAGGCATATGGTTGTGCTGTATTTTACAAATATCTGATGTTATAAATATACCATTGTCGGTACTTACAGTTTTAACAAGTCCAGAACAATGCATTTCCTTGGTTTGCGTACATTTCCAGTAGGTTATATCTTTGCGTACATTGTTTTTCATATATAAATAACCATCAATATGCCATAAGTCACGCTTTTTCTGCGATTTCACAAATTTTGCAGCACGTAACATTTTATCGAACGATTATATAACCGTAATGCGTAACATGTAATATAGTTGTCATTCAAATATACTTTTACCCTCATTTTCAAAATAATACAAAATGCTTACGCGTTACTACCTGCCTACATAAAAATAAAATAGCAGTGCAACTACCCACAACTAGTATGACCTACTCACTTTTTGCAATATTATAATTAGTTTTTATTTCCTATTGCTTCAGCTCACTCGCTTCACTGAAATGTCTCGCTGGTGGTGGCGCGTGTGTCGGATCATTTAGCTCCCTTCAAAATGGTTGAGCTGAATGGTGCTGATCCATGCGTCATGTTCGTGAACGGGCGCCGTCAGTTGTGACTGGTCATCTCTTAGCTGCCATGGCTTATTTTAATTTTTGAATTGTTTTATGTAATAATTGCGGACGCTTTTAACGTGCTTTCTACATTGTTCTCACATGTATAATTTCAACATAAATGATGTAACCCACATATTGTAACAATATTTTGATTTAAAAGAGTGTCCATGGAGTTTCTTGCCTGTTCTTCTCCATAGGTACCTACTACGCTTTGGAATGGGCAACTAGCTTCATATTTCTGACTGACCGACTCCTTGACAATTCAAAAGTGCCTGTGAATGGTTTAATTGAAATAAATGCTTTGAGTTTGAGTTGAGCTCAATATGATTCATGAATAATTATTATTTCCTGTAGATTGGTTCAAAACTATGCACAAGTATTTTAATGTCGAAACTATAATAGATAGATTTACTGGACGTGTTTTGTTTGTAGTAACTGTAACATGTATAATATTAATTAGTATTTACCTAATACTTTCCAAGTTGAGATTTTAAACTTTGGTCTGGTGAACTGTTGACTTACTAAGCTGCTGACATTCTGAAATGTTGAGATTTTGAATCGTTGGTCTTACGGTGTTGATGTTTTAACTGCTGATATTATGGCTGTTGATCTTAAGTATCAAACCCGTAACGTGTTTCCCAGCATTACGCTTAATGGTACAGCTCTGCGTAGGGTGTCCAAACTTAAGTACTTAGGACATATGCTGACCTCTGACCTCAGGGACAATGATGACATCGAGAGGGAACGGAGGGCGCTGGCATTGCGGGCGAACATGATAGCTCGCAGGTTTGCACGAAGTTCGACAGAAGTAAAAATTACACTTTTTAGGTCTTATTGTACATCATTCTACACGTGCAGCCTGTGGGCCGACTATACTCAAAAGTCTTACAGTGCCCTCCGAGTCCAATTTAATAATGCGTTCAGGGTGTTGGTGGGGCTGCAGCGATTCTGTAGTGCATCAGGGATGTTTGCTGAACGTCGCGTAGACTGCTTTTACGCTACGATGCGTAAAAGGTGCGCATCCCTGGTGTGTAGAGTGCGTGGCAGCACCAATAGCATTCTTAGGATGATCGCCAGTCGGCTGGATTGTGGTGACATCAATCATTGCTGCGCCATTTCTCATGGAATGGCGCGGTAGTGATTGTTGAGTTTACTTTCTTTTATATGTTTTGTTGTGGCTAGTTTTAAGTATAACTAACACTAGTCTATAAGAACATTGTTACTAACGAAATGGACACTATGGTCTGAAATAAAGTAATTAAATTAAATTTAAATTAATAAGTACTTATGATAATGTCAGTTGTATGTCCTTACGGCAATGTCAGCTTTTCATTTTTCTGAACAAAATTTCACATAAAATGTTAAATTGCATGGTCTTCCTTTTATTTGTGACACTATGTTATTTAGCAAAAATAATCCTTATGATGTAGCCTTTCGATCGGTATGATAAAGCTACAAAGTGATTATTTTTCTCATATAACGGGTTCGATTCCCGGTTCAACCATGTAATTATTTAAATATCTATGAATGCAGTTTAATTTGTTTTTAAAATTCAAATAATGTCTTCTTTCAGTAAAATGTTCCATCTTACAATATTCAAGGTATTTTCCCTCCATGTGGCATATCCGTGGGACGCCCTGTATACGTCTGATGTTTATTGGTCCTAGGGCCATTCACGACGATGTCCTTTGCCTCCTTTTCCTAAAAAGAAAGAAAAAGTAGTCAAAAATGCAAAGATCTGCTTAGCGTATAGCCATAGGTAATGCGGTTTTTAATACTTTTACCCTTCAAATACTGCCACATAACATGAACTTGAACGTTTCCGCTTCGCAGATGGAGTGCACTAATCGTACGGAAGCTTCTTTAGAGTTCTCTGAACACTTTGCATACACCGCCATGTTCGAGACTGAGACACCCGATGAAGTACTGCAATTGAAAGTAGTAACTGAAAGAGGCTATAATTTCACAAAAGTTGAGAAAAGTCCCTTCCTTAAACCAAACTTCATCAAATCTGGCAAACCATACAAAGGGTTCCAACGAAATTACGTATTGTCTATACGATTTACTTTTAGAACAAAAGCTGTAATGAATTTTAAAATGTTTTCGAATGAAGGTAAGCCGGTAGATACAAAAAGGCGAGTTTTTAAGAAAAAAACGAAGTTTCCAACGAAAAAGATGCGTTACTGGGGCTCGGCTCAACCAGTTGATAAGAGTGTTAAAGCAGCTGCTCTAGTGTTAGATCGTGAAGTAGTGTTGGACACTGTGAGTGAAGCACGACGCAGCGACGTCACTCCGGGAGTGGTAATAACAGGGTGCTTGCTCATAAGTGCTTGTTCTACGAGAAAATCGTAAGGCAAATAAACCGACGGCCCCACAACCTGTGGACATCTGCTATACCAGAGGCATCAGCGATGTGTTGTCTTCTCAGAGTCAAAACTGATGACTCATGCGCCTGTAATTACTCAGCGCTCGGCACCTTCAAACAGGACGCTGCTTGGCGTAAAGCCGGCGCCAGACACACTCACATATTTGATCAAACACCTTTGATAGGCTTTGCACACACATTTGAACACTTGTTTGCTGTTACCGGCCAGACACAGTCACATATTTGATCAAACACTTTGATAGAATGCTCACACATTTGATCACTGGCTAGGGGTGAGGCGTATATATATCGTAAGTCGTAACAGATAAAAATAACAGATATTAAAAAATAACAAGTATCAATTTGTTCCTAACAATATAAAATACCCGTTACTTAAAATAACAGACTCTCAAGACTGTTACCGCGGCTGTTACTGTTAGTACATTATAATAATCCCCACACAAACTGTTACCACGGCTGTTACTTGCATACACACTCACACAAATGAAGGAATATAGCAAGGTTATCAATTTCTCTCTCTTCCTCATTAAAGAATGGAAGATATTAAATTGAGATTTAAATACGTATTTATCGTCCGTACAAAAATAACAGGCTGTAATTTAATAACAGATATTTGGAACGGTTATTTTTTTGTAACAGTAACAGTGATAACAGATATCGTGTTTAACCTGTTACAACCCATCTTTACCAGTGGCGACATGCTTTGCAGCACAGAGTGTTGCCAATTTATCATTTTTTATGCTAAATTTGGCAGAGTTTCTTCCTGTTTAGCACACTTTTTCGTCGTTTATCTAAATCACAGATATTATAATAGTACGTACAGATACGCAATCCCATACAAAGAAATGACACATCTCTAAGTCTGGCTATTGAGCTGGCTATTTTGCTTCCTCCATTTTTTTAATAGATGGCAGCATCAGCGATTTACTACTTATCAGAGACTGTAGTTTTACAACGCTATCTAGGAGTCTTGCCTAGATGTATAGAAAGTTTTATAGTTGCGGGTTCAGTAAAATTTAAAAAGAAATGATAATTATGTACCAAAAACATGATAATAGTTTTTTTTTCAATTCGTATATTTCTACGTAAAGTACTAGATTTAAAAAAAATGTTTGTTGATTTTCCTAATTGAAACAACTAAACGTAAGTTTAGTCGTGGCAGAACAAATCAATTGAGTAAAACGCCATCTATTGCATTCTAAGGGTTCGTATTGAAATAAAAGGCTTAACTTATGTTTTTTCGCAGATTTTATGACACCGCCCACAAAAAAGGTCGGTTGTCGTTTTTATAGCACCTACCTCCATAAGTAATTAATTTTTTATAAGACAAACTACGTAGTGAAACTTAAAACTAGCCCTTACGTCAAAAATTATAGAGCCATTACAGTCAAGCGTCGAAAAGCCACATGTGGCTTCTGACGGCTGAAAGAAACAAAGATGTTTTGATTTTTACTAATATTACTTCAGCCAAAATTTGCCGTATTTTTGCTTTTTAGAGATTGTTAATTTCCTAATTATTATAATTTGTTCGATTTGAGGCCCCATGCCTAAGTTAATAAATTATGACGCCACAAACACAAATAGGTAGCATTTCGTTACAATTTTGCCTACAATAAGTATTAGGTAAGTACTGATGATATTCGGGATATCTACCTACTACGCGTGGGAGCGCGCGCGCGCTCGGCGCCGCACCACCGCGCCAGTCATGTCATGTGTGCGTGGTACCTACTGGTTGTATTTGGGTACTGTGCTATGGGTATCTAAATACTATAGGTATAAACTTACTAATATATATTGTCTTTCAAAACTAGTTAGGGTCCTATTAACAAAGAATTGATAAAAATAAATTAACTGAGTCTGAGCAATAAATTGACTGAGTAGATACTGTCGGCCGGTAATCACTAATCATAAACAGTAACAGTACCCATGTATGTTGTGCATGGCATCGAATGCAAACCATGATGGTCTGTAAATGTCTTCAGCACGAGATCCTGTCCTGTAGACTGCTTTATTTTTTTTTATACATTCCCTTTAATTAATGGGTCAATAAAATGTTTCTCTTCTTTTTTAATTCCTCGATAGAGCAATGTACTGAGAATTTATTATTTATCCTGATCCAGGCGTCATTTACCAAATTCCTATTTTTATGTTGTTTTTTACTTTTGGGGTTCCATAAATACATGGTTCTCCTTCAAACAACTCAATAAATTTAGGGCACTCGTTGCTCCATTCCATCTTGCGATTGAGCAAAGCGACCGTTCCGCTCAGTTATTTACGAGAAACTGGGCTTGCAGGCTACGCTACGCACTCATTTGAAATTCGAACGCGCTACGCACACATTTGAACTTTAAACGCTTTGATGTGCTCTCGAAAAACCGACACCGAATGGAAAAGTTGAAATAAGTGATCAAACTTTGATGAAATACCCAAACACCCCTGCCCACATGTGTCAAACAAGTGTTCAAATATGTGTTCAAATATTGTTGCTATGTCTGGCGCCGGCATTGATGTGCTCTCGAAAGAATGACACCGAATGGCAAAGTTGAAATATGTGATCAAACTTTGATGAAATACCCAAACACCCCTGCCACACATGTGTTCAAACAAGTGATCAAATAAGTGTTCAAATATTGTTGCTATGTCTGGCGCCGGCTTAGGACATAGATAGATAGTAAGAATATTATGCTTTATTGTACCGTCATGTCTTCTATATTTGTCAGTTTTCAAATTCTTTCCCTTATAAAGTCACGACACATAATAACTTTTAAGGCACTGAGCAGACTATTGCATAGAAACCCATACTTATTTATTTGATTTAGTAGATCGCTAATAGCGATATTTGCTAGACAACCTTTGAGAGGACAGGGACACAATAAATTAATCGTGGTGCACCTACTGCAATTAGCATACCTACAGGTATCACGAATACAAATACACACAGAAGATAAATATAAAAATATATAAAACTAGCTGGTGCCCGCGACTTCGCCTGCGATCAGGATGAAAAGTAGCTTATGTCCTTCTACAGGTCTACGTCTACCCCTGTGCCCACTTAAATCGTATATACTGTGTCAATAACAATAATAATGTAAAAATATAAATTATTAAAATATATCTTTATCTTTCAAGAAGCGAAAAGTATGTCTTGTTTTAAAAACCAACTTAAATCGTATATATTGTGTCAATAACAATACTAAATAATGTAAAAATAAGAATATAAAAATACTATCTTTATCGATCTTCTCTCTTTTTCTTTCAGCAAACAAGCAAACTAAAAAAAAAAAGAAGATAATTACCTTATTTAGTCAGTGCGCTGCCATGTGTGCGACATCTAGTAATACATCTACTTTTATTTTACTTTAGATCCGTGACCTTCCCATTTGTTATTATAAATATAAATCTAACGTCATTTTTGTACGCTCGTAAACATTTTATGTAGGTAATAATTTCTCGGTAAGTGAATTATTGTTAATTTTTAATGAAAAATAATAAAGTTCTTAAACCATAATAATAATATATAGCTGACCGCAAACCGGAAGCATCACCCACGATCATCGGTGATGAGATTGTACATCCTGCGGAAGTGCGGGGTCGAGGCTTTTTAAATGCAAAGACCCTCCACAACTGCGAGGTGTGCAATCTCAGAGAATATTTTTTTTAAAGCTGAAGTTGGTATGCACCGCGATGTGGTGGCAGTGGACAAGGGACTCACCCCGCTCTCCATGGCTAAAGAGAACTGGCGCAAACCTGTGGTACTTACTACAGAAGACCGCAAGGAGGTATGGCAAAGCAAGGAGCTTCACGGGCGCTTCTATCGGGCTCTTCATGAGCCCGGTGTAGATTTCTTAGCGTCCGTATCCTGGCTACGTTTCGGTGACCTTTTCGGGGAAACTGAAGGTTTCGTCTGTGCAATTATGGACGAAGTTATCATGACGAATAACTACCGGAGGCATATTATGAGGGACGGGATGGTTGACGTGTGTCGGGCATGCCACCGTCCGGGTGAGTCCATCAGACATATTATCTCTGGTTGTTCTCGTCTGGCTAACGGCGAGTACTTGCACAGGCATAACCAAGTGGCCAGGATTATCCACCAACAACTTGCCTTGAAATATAAACTTGTGGACTCTGAGGTACCGTATTACAAGTATGTGCCCGACTCTGTTTTCGAAAATGACCATGTCACGTTGTATTGGGATCGGTCTATCATTACTGACAGGACTATTGTTGCCAATAAGTCTGATGTAGTAGTGATAGACCGATTAGCGCGCCGCGCAATGATAATCGATGTTACCATCCCACATGACGAGAACCTCGTGAAAGCTGAGAAAGAGAAACAAATAAAATATCTCGACTTAGCACACGAGGTTGTCGACATGTGGAATGTGAGCTCGGCTATCATTGTACCGATTGTCGTAACGGCCAATGGCCTGATGGCCGAAAGCCTCGACCAACATCTCTCGAGGCTCTCGTTAGGCGGTTGGATCAAGGGCCTGATTCAGAAAGCAGTACTCCTTGACACGGCTCGCATTGTGAGGAGGTTCCTGTCTCTGCAGCCCTAACCACCGGCAGCTTGGACCCTGCTCCCGACACCGGCGGACTTCTATTTTTTATATTTTTAAACGGTTTTTTATATTAAGTATAATTTTAATTTAAAAAATATTTAAAAATATAATTACTTATGAAAGCAAATAAATAAACGAAATAATATATAGTTATATGTATAATACAGTTAGGATAATGTGCTGCAAAGATCTTTATGCGCTTGAATGACGTCGTCAGGGTGGCGCTGTTGGTAAAGATTGTATAATTGTGTTTTGCAATTAATTGAAAAAACAAGATGGTTTTGACGTTCGAAAATTTCTCAGCCTAGTTTGAATAAATGACTTTTGATTTTGATTGAGGTCCTTTACAAAGGGTTCGTATTATATACCTACGTACTAAAGAGCTCTTCTTAATTCGTTGTCTCCAGCAGACGACATTTTTGTATAATTAGGTGAGCAACATTAACAGTCATGTCGACGTGGTAACACGGGATGTGAGAGAGATGTACCTACTTGTAACGAGAAATACGCGCCCCGGGCAAGTGGTGCGATCGACGGGAACTGCTTACGTTGATGTTGGAGCATTCGATACTAACAGGATGGCGACGTCGAGATACATTTAAATTAGCTTTTAATATAGCTTGTGGTACGTAGCGTGTGATGCGTCCTAGCTAAATGGATCAACTTGAAAAAGAGGTAAGGAGATATTGGACGCCGAAGGCGGAGTGTTGTGCCCAAATTGGGAGAGGTCTATGTCCAGATATATGATTCACTTCACCTGTATTTTTTACATCGAATAAGACTGCCAGCTGACCTCCATAACCTAATTACTGAGAAATACCGATACTAATAATATGGTTTAAATGTTGCCAGACTTCGTTTGATGTTGTAACTTGTTGCTGGGCTCCTGATTTCCTGTCAGTAAAATACTTAATATTATGCATTCTATAATATGAACTTAGCTGGTAGGATTGCAAAGAACAGCAAAGTAGGAGGGAATATAATTTGACATCTTAATATGTTTTATTTAGAAATGCCGTTCGTGGGTAAGTGCATCAGTTGACAACGACTGGACCGATTTGGCATATTTTGTATTGAAAAATGTTCCTAATAGTGCATAATTATTAGGTTTGTATGGAAAGAAAAACTGGAAAATGTTTTTCAATTTTCCTTTTTGTTCCGGATAATGTTGTATGAACTATTGACATTTGTCCAGGACAACGTCGGGTCAGCTAGTACTATATATTATTATTATAAAGTAATTACTTCGGCCAGCGGCCGCATGATATCTCTATACAGGGTTACTGGTAACTCGACGTATTCCTTGCAGGACGTCATAGTAGGGTTAAAATGCAACAAATTAAGCCACCAAATGTTCTACCGAAATTCAGTAGTTTTTGAATTAGTTAAGAGTTTTAGTTTTATGAAGTAATAGCAAAAATTACAAAAAATTAAATGTTTGGTTAGTGATATTTGCCAAAGTTTTAGGCATTATTGAACTTTTAATTATTAACGAAGGTCTGCTACGGCGTCAACTATGATAATAACTTAAATTTCAGTACAGTCGCGCCGTAAATCATTTTTAAATTGGTTTCAAATGATTTAATCTGGGATTTTTCATAAAAAAACTAAAACTCGAACTAATTCAAAAACTACTGAATTTCGGTAGAACATTTGGTGGCTTAATTTGTTGCATTTTAACCCTACTATGACGTCCTGCAAGGAATACGTCGAGTTACCAGTAACCCTGTATATGATAGAATATTATTGTTACTAAGTGATATTATAGCATTCTACTGGTGAAAGTACTTTTAAAATCGGTCCAGTATTTTTTGAGTTTATTCAACACAAATACAAATCGTCACTTTATAATATTAGTGTAAACAACCGGGAGCAACGGTTTAATATCACCTAGGACATCTTGACGAGATAGACTTCTTGACGTTCAAACAATAATCGAACTTAAAATCCAAAAATGTATCAAAAATAAAGTCATTAACAAAACTACACCGATTTAATATGCAAACCACTATCGACACAACATCGTTCGAGACTTTTTGTTTGTTTCGCATTCATTGCAGGTGTTAATTATATTATAGAGAAGAGCAGGTGCGAGCCAGCAATGTACGGTGTACGGTGATGCCTCGGGCGCTGTCGACGAGTTATGCTGATCATTCAATAACTGCAGATTGGATGCCTTGATGAGACTATAAGAAAACACATTAATAGTTTTAGTTTTATTGTGCTTTCTAAGGGAATATGGTGCCTATATATCTGTTTGAAATAGCACTTTTTATAAACTGACATGAGACAGATTTGCAGTCTATCTGCGCACTTTCTGTTTTATTATATTTTGTTTGTTTTCAAGCTATTATAGAACTTTGAAGAGGCTCTTTATCCAGTATTGAACGCTGTGTTTAAAATGAAGATATGAAAAAGATCAAAACGGGTAATATATAATGTATACAGAAGCTTGAGAAAAATTCAGAGATCCTAAAATACTTTATAGTCGTAATATATTATACTACATATTAAAACTACTTAGATGAGAACCATTTTTATTATTTCGTTTTGGATAATATAATAAGGAAAACATGGTAATCCATAGTATCCGGTGGGAAGCCACAAGATACACACTGCCTGTAAGGTTAATAACAGAGTATAAGTTGGGAAGACTCGAGGTAGGTACACACTGCCTGTAGGGTTAATATCATAGCATGAGGTGGGAAGCCACAAGGTACACACTGCCTGTAGGGTTAATATCATAGTATGAGATGAGAAGCCACAAGGTACACACTGCCTGTAAGGTTAATATCATAGTATGAGGTGAGAAGCCATAAGGTACACACTGCCTGTAGGGTTAATATCATAGTATGAGGTGAGAAGCCACAAGGTACACTGCCTGTAGGGTTAATATCATAGTATGAGGTGGGAAGCCACAAGGTACGCACTACCTGTAAGGTTAATATCACAGCATGAGGTGGGAAGCCACAAGGTATACACTACCTGTAAGGTTAATATCATAGTATGAGGTGAGTAGCCACAAGGTATACACTGCCTGTAAGGTTAATATCATAGCATGAGGTGGGAAGCCACAAGGTACACACTGCCTGTAAGGTTAATATCATAGTATGAGGTGAGAATCCACACGGTACATACTGCCTGTAAGGTTAATATCATAGCATGAGGTGGGAAGCCACAAGGTACACACTGCCTGTAAGGTTAATATCATAGTATGAGGTGAGAAGCCACAAGGTACACACTGCCTGTAAGGTTAATATCATAGTATGAGGTGAGAAGCCACAAGGTACACACTGCCTGTAAGGTTATGGCATCAAAAAATCAAGTTAGGTATTTGAATAAAAACTGAGTGAACAATTTCACACGCTCCAACATGTCTGGAGGCCTTGTTGATTATCAGAAAAACTCCCCGAAATATAATTAGTTTAGTGGAATTGAGTTGGCGTGTGAAGCAGACATCTTCGGAATACGGAGTAATAAGTAAATGGAGATCGCACACGCTTTATAGTTCATCAACGTGTATGAGTTTGTAAATCAGAGTAATGCCACTGCACATTGGTTTATATCGAGGAAAAGCTTACGGATTTAGAATAATTATTTGTCTAGAAAAGATATTTCACACGAATTTCATGTGCCTTCTAAAAACAGGTACGATGGCAACATATGAAGGCGCTCTATAATCGATCTATATAAAAAAGGAATATTATGAGCGCGACGATCGCGTATTGGCGCGACGATCGCTTCTAAATAGGACGCGGGGTTCATGTACTACATACTCGGTGGTTCAAAGCATGGGAGACAGGAACCAGTTTCAAGAAGTTTTTGTGGAACAAAATAATGGGTAGGTAGCATTTTTGGTGATGGTAACATTCAACACATCCTATATTCTCACATTTTAAAACGTAGTCTTTATGACTGTCTGTCCGTTAGGTTGCTTATAACCCGAGAACCACTTATCCAATACTTAATGTTTTTTTATAGTTCATAGGCTGGTGTACTCTGGTAAAGGAGATTGCTCAAAAACAGTACTCTTGAGAAAGGTGTCGTGTCTTAAAAAATCGAACAGCATGAAATATCTAAAATAAAAATATATTCTTTTAATGAGACTTAATGATTATTTATAATGGGATAGTTTTTTGAACAATAATGAGTACTTTCAAGTTTCCGACTATAAAGTATGCCATTTTTTACTATCGCCTGTAATAATAGGGATGACCATTTTGTTTATTGCGTGTAATGTGACTGCTTACATAGATAAAATATAATGATATCGATTCTGTATTGATTATTCGATTTATTATTACGTATCGAGTTAAATAACTGTTTATTTAGCAAAAAAGGTGTATACCATTTCATTTCCATATCGATAGATAGCTCGCAAGTTTAAATAAATTAATCTGTTTCTATAATCCCAAAGAACTAGATATTAAGTAGTAGTTACATTTTCTTTATCTTTTTTTTTCATTGAAAATGTGACGAGACTATAGTCTAATTGAGGTATATTTGGTTGGTATATGTTTATTAGCTTTATTTTTATTTATTGTTGATATTGAAATCAGAATAGTTTCGAACGATTTTTATTTTATTTAATGTTGGCAACCGATATTTTTGCTTTTATTCCTTCCTAAGCATAAAGTAAAGAAATTTTCACACAACTTTAGCCCATATGTACTGAACTCTATTAATAGAGTTCTAAATCACATGTACTTGCCGGTATTTGTAAAAACCACTGGCTGGTTTGCGGAAACCGTTCAAAAATCGAATGTATTAGGATATTTTATCAGCACGGGTACAACCGTATTTGACATTTATTGCCTGTCTGTCATATTTTAGCATTAGGGATGGGTAGCACACCTTTTTAAAATAAGGATCGTGCGAGGCACTCTTTTTACAAAGTGTGCTAGCACACTGTGCTACCACGAATGAGGCGAGACTGCGGTGGCTTGTGAGCACAAACGTGCTGTGAGTGTCAGTGAGTCGCGTGACTCGCCGAGTCGGGTGTGTGCTGACTGGTGTATAGTGAGTAGTGACGATAACGCGACACGACACAGCACACATACGCAGTAGAGTAGGCACACGCGCGGTGAGTTCTATGTTGTGTCTTTGTGCTAGCAACAGTGAACGAAGACATCAATGATCAAAATACAAAAAATAGTGAGTGACTCGATCGACTGACTCATTTCGTTAAAAACTCAAAGGTACAAATATTCTGTGTGTAGCTAATCTGTGCCAGTGAAGTGTGTGCTAGCACATCAAAATAAAAAGAGTGAGTGATTATTTTTATCCAAGTGAGTAGCTACAACTGTGCTAGCACGTGTGCTGCACCCAGCACTATTTGGCATATATTAACATTGTCAATTGTCAACCATTATGTTTATTCTGCTGGTTTTGGTACGTTGTGCTTCAAGTTTGATCCTTTTAGTTCCTCCATTACTAGACCATTTCATACTTACTACAATATAAGATATAGAACATAACTTCAAAAAAGTAATTTAATTTTTGTAAATATCTCGGAAATGCCATTGTAGATTGTGTTGAATTTTTTGTATCGAGTATTTTAAAAGTGATTTGATGAAGACACAACAATGTTGAATTCAGTACATTTGTCCATAGTGCCGTGGGCAATCTCCTTTAGTAGAGCCCTAAGCAGTCGTCAAAAAATATAACTTAACATACGCCTGTAATCCCCGAAGGGTTGGGCATCTACTGCCTAACTGTAAAAACTATAATTATTTACATTGTATAAATTCAATCTCCTAGTTTTGTATAACTGCATAGCACATGTGTGTGAGCACTATGTACTTACCTAAGTACTTTAAAGCTACCATTTACTAGGTACGCCTTTCATTGACTTGAATGTGCCCTGGCGACTGAGAGTATGTCATGCTCACTTTAATGTCTCGCTGGTGGTGGCGTGTGTGTTGGATCATTAAGTTCCCTTCAAAATGGTTGAGCTGAATGGTGCTGATCCATGCGTCATGTTCGTGAACGGGCGCCATCAGTAGGGACTGGTCATCTCTTAGCTGCCACGGCTTATTTTAATTTATTTTAATTTTTGAATTGTTTTGTTTCTTTTTTATCTTTTTACGGACGGACATTGTTCTCACATGTATAATTTCAACATGAATGATGTAACCAATATATTGTAATAATATTCTGATTCAAAAGAGTGTCCGTGGAGTTTCTTGCCCGTTCTTCTCCATAGGAACCTACGCTTTGGAATGGGCAACTAGCTTCATCTTTCTGACTGACCGACCCCTTGACAATTCAAAAGTGCCTGTAATTGGTTTATTTGAAATAAATGCTTTGAGTTTGAGTTTGAGTTTTGAGTTTAACCCTTAGTAGTAGCACTCACATTTCGCCAGTTACGTTTTAGTGCGATATACGTTATAGGGGCGCGCCTATTGCTATCAACCGGTCACAAATCCAGACTCCGGGCTGCTACTGAGAAATTCCAGAAGGAAAAACTAAATAAATGCCTGACTCGGGAGTCGAACCCAGGACCTCATGCTCAGCAGTAGCGCTTCCGACTACTGGACCAACGAGGCAAAAATGTGACTCATTGTAATGCACAAACGGTCTAAAAATAAACCTACTTGCAGTCAAACAACACATTAACGAAATTACCATGCTATCCATCGAATATTAAATAATCTTTCATTAGTTGACCTATTTTAATCCGTACATTTTGTTCTACAAATTCAAATAAACAATATTTATTGGTTCGAGACTTTAGCCTATTACAATTATTGTACGTTAAATATTCCTTATAATTTAGTGGCTAGATACAAAACTTGTGCAACTGGGCTTAAACTAGGAGGACTCCTGTGCAATAAGCACCAGTTACTTCCGTCACCACCGTGATCAAGCTGCCATTACAAGTGTGGTGCGGTCCAAAAGAAAGTACTTATTTTTTATTCATTTATTTTTTTATTTTTTATATTTTTCTTTATTTTGGTATCATGCGTGTGTATGAAGTAATGTGTGTGAGTGTGTTTGTGTAAGTGGGTTGTGTTGTGTTTGTATGTGTGTGTATGTGTTTAAGTGTGAGAAAGGGCCTACATTGAATTATTTTATTTTATATGACAGGTCTTGTTATGTTGGTAATCAGTGTTGGGAAAACAAGATAGGCTTATCAGATTATCTGTAGCACATTGTTAAGATAATGACAATGGAAAATTTATTTTATGATGTAGGGCACAAGATTTAGTTTCAAGTGAAGTTGTCAGAGGAAGATTACGGTTAGTCAGTCAGCTGCTGTGTAAATTGTTTTTCAACAATCGAATATGTTTTGACGTAGAAGACATTTTGTTTCTATTTCAATAGAACATTATTAGTAACAACTTTCAAATCGAATATTCTAAGCATTATAATTATTATCTCGTGGTCCATTTCACCCTGAAATGATTTTTCAAATAACTAGTTGTCTTTATTTTATGGTTTTCGAGGCAGACTATTATTCAGACGTATGGGCCATAAATCCTACTTCCTACTATCCTACTATCCTTACTATCCTAATATCCTACTATCCTACTATCCTACTATCCTACTATCCTACTAATATTATAAAAGTTTGTGCGTTTGTGTGTTTGGATGTTTGTTACTCAATCACGCTACAAAAACGGCTGAATGGATTTGGAAGAAATTTGGCAAACAGATAGTTTATAACCTGGATTAACACATAGGATTCTTTTATCCCGATATTCCCACGGGATCAAGACTTACGCGGGTGAAACTGCGGGGTGCAGCTAGTTCTTAATAAATGTGTCACTTAAATATATTTTTTGTAAGCACCCAATTCACATAATCAAAATATAATATGCCATAGAGTGTAGCGATTTTTTCGGTTATAATCATGCTAGAACCGGCCAAACACACATTTGACTTCAAAACAAACAACAAAACCATCTATTCTATTTCCTATTTTCCAGCAAACATTCAACTACTGAACTTAGTATACAAAAATATAAGACAACCAACACAGTGTCATCGATCAATGACACTGTGTCGCAATCACTATCTCTTAAAGATACAAGATCAGCGTCAGTTGACAACGAACGAATGCAAAACAACACACGATCGAATTTGATTCTAAAAAAAAATAGCTACAGAAGTGCTCTTCGATCTAAAATGTTTTTAACTGTTAAAGAGATAGTGTTTGTGTGTTTTTTGATGACTGTACTTTTGTTAGTGTTCATATACCTGCAGATCTGTGATGTGATGGTTGGACGATATGTCTTCAGAGCCTTCAGTAAGTCTTTCTTTGTTTAAGAGTCATTTTGCTCAATTTCCAAAGCATGACACCCAAGGGGTTTGCTATTGAGATACTTATTTATTAAACAGCTGCGGCAATAATATTTTGTTCTATTCTATCCTAATTTCTATAGCGTAAGTGACAGTTTCCAATGAACTAATATTTAAACACTTTAATTTTGTAGGTTATATAAGTCATAGTCAGCTGTGTTACTACTATCTCTTTATCTCTTATATTATATGGCGATAGCTCGGAAAAAAAGGTCTTCCGCTGTAAGTATGCCTCGATTTTTTAATGAATTGACATTCAACAACATTCGACATTCTGCTAGGTTTGGCATGTACTTGATTGTTAATGGATTGACCGCGTTGAGTCATCGACTGTTTTATTATTGTACTAGCTGCGTCCCGCGGTTTCACCCGCGTAAGTCTCGATCCCGTGGGAATATCGGGATAAAAAGTATCCTATGTGTTAATCCAGGTTATAAACTGTCTGTTTGCCAAATGTCATCCAAATCCATTTAGCCGTTTTTGCGTGATTGAGTAACAAACATACAAAGTTACGCATTTTTACTTTATCAAAGGAGAATGGGCAACAATACATGGGATTTGTCCTGATGCCCAATAGCCATAGGATATATAACAATAGAAAGAGCTTTTCAAGGGGAACCTTTCCTTCTTACACGACTTTTGCAAATTATTAGTCAGTTCGGAGTTATTACCTAAACAAGTGTGACAACTTCGGCACCGAAGTTAAGGAATTCTTGGAGTCCAATAGCCATATGATATATACCAATGAAAAAAGCATTAAGGAGAATCTTTGCTACTAACACAACTTTCGTCAATTATTTGTCAGTTCGGAGTTAATGACCAAAATAGGTAAAAGCTTGGGCTCCGAAGTTAAGGAATTTTCTTGGCCCAATAGCCATAATATATACACCAATAGAAAGAGCTTTCCAAAGAGAACCTTTGCTACTAACACGACATTTGACAATTGCTAGTCAGTTCGGAGTTAGTTACCCAAATAGGTAATAACTTGGGCTTCGAAGTTAACGAATTTTTAGCGTCCAATAGCCATAAGATATATAGCAATGGAAAGAGCTTTTTAAGGAAAACCTTTGCTACTAAAACGACTTTTGCCAATTGGTAGTCTGTTCGGAGTTAGTTACATAAATAGGTGTGACTTCTTGGACACCAAAGTTAAGGTATTCTTGGCAACCAATAGCCAGAAGATATATACCAATGAAAAAAGCTTTAAGGAGAACCTTTTCCACTAACACAACTTTTGCCAATTATTTGTCAGTTCGGAGTTAATTACCTAAATAGGTAACAACTTGGGCTACAAAGTTAACGAATTCTTGGCGTCCAATAGCCATAAAATACATACCAATGGAAAGAGCTTTTCAAGAGGAAAATTTCCTACCGACACAACTTTTGCCAATTGGTAGTCAATTCGGGGTTAATGACCTAAATACGTAATAATTTGCGCACCGAAGTTAAGGAATTCTTGGCGTCCAATTGCCATAATATATATACCACTGAAAAGAGATTTTTAGGGACAACCTTTGCTAGAAACACGACATTTGCCTATTATTAGTCAGTTCAGAGTTAATGACCTAAATAGGTGATGAATTTCAATAATGCTTAATTACTCACATTTAGAGCTCTGTAGCTCCTTTCGTACTAACAATCGAGAGAAGCGTCCTATCACAAAATATTAGCCTTGTAGAGATCTTTCCATTGGCATATATCTCAACTTTATTGGTGTACGCGTCAGGCTTAACGATCCGTCTGCTCGACCAACTCTTAAAAACATTGTTCCTAAAACGCCATCTATTGGAGACCAATGTTTTAAAATGTTCGCTTATAGGCTTGAAAGATGATGTTTGCAGGGCACTGAATCATTGAAAGTTATTAAATTGACGAAATACCAAAATTACAATAATATTTAATCACTCACATTTAAAGCTCTGTAGCTCCTTTCGTACTAACGATCGAGAGAAGTGTTCAGAATAAGAAATATTCTTCTTGATGAGATCTTTCCATTGGTATATATCTTAACGCTATCGGGGTCCAGGGCAGAAACGCCCAATCTCCTTTGAGTGAAAGAAGAAACCTGTACAAGCTATAATTATAATTGAAATACCTGAATAGTGAATAGCTCATATAGTCATTGTACTCATTATGAAAAACATTTAACCATGACACTAAAAAGTGTTCAAGGACCGAAGGCCGGTGGAGCAGACGAGTCCTGGAGTGGAGACCGCGTATCGGCAAGCGTAGTGTGGGTCGGACACCAGATAGATGGATCGCCGACCTTAAAATGGTGGCTGGGACAGACCGGATGCGGAAGGCGGAGTACAGGGTGTTGTGGCGTAGCCTGGGAGAGGCCTATGTCCAGCAGTGGACTGCGATAGGCTGAGTTGATTGAAAAGTTGTTCAAAATGATAGGTACAATGACTCCTTATAGGCTTATCTTATAGGGTAACCTCTTATATTAACCTCTTATGGGGTCATTGTACTTAATAGCTATATGAAATCTTTTAGCCATACTAATTATTTAACAATGACCCTTTAAGAGGTTTTCGGTTATTACACTTTATACGCATTATTGAGGCTGCCATGCGTGACACCATGAGTAGGTGTTTCCCAAATCCTTTCCACATTGTCACTACGATATCTGACTAATAACATTCAGCTATCAATTTGAACTGATACATTATCTGTCGTTGATAATACCTCCGAAACGTTTAGTTCACGCGACGCGACCCGTTATTTAAGACATGGAGTATACCGTGCTGTTTCTACCTTTCATAGTGATCATCATTTTCTACTCTTTGACTTGTGTGTGTCTGCATTGCTATCGGATGTTTGGTGAGTGTTTTTCTGATTTATGGAACTAACTCTAAGTTTTTATGAAGTAGCCGGATAAGCCGGGCCCTAAGGGTAGAAAAATATGGGTTGATTGTTTTTTTTTACCCCTACTGAATTTTCTCCATTGATCCGTTTCTGTGAAACCTTGACACTCATGCAGTAAAAGTACCGCACCGCCTCAAAGTAAAATCACCACATCAAATCAAAATAAAATAAATGTTTGTATAAGGTTCATAATTCGGTTTGCGCAAATATGACCATGTTTCCGAAGTTCGTGTGAAGCTCAAGTGTTACCACTTCATCTTCACCAGAATGCTCTTATTCTATCCCTTTTGTATAATGTACCTTTTCCCCCTTTACCCCTCTCTATCTCAAGAAACGTTTCTATTTTCTTTCTGGCTCGAACTCGTAAATTTTAAGGTCATCTTGTAGCTCAAAATGCCAATGCATTCCACAATTTTACTCGACAAATCCTTTGCCGTCCAATCCCCTCGTTTGTACAATGCATTGCCAGTTCAAATTAAATATGCGCAGTCGTTATTTTCGTTTAAAAGACTCGCAGTTGTCACTGTGATATTGTTCTCATAGCTGTAATTATCAATAGTCTTCATTTATTTTCGTTGCTTCTATATTTAGGATGTACCTATACTTATTTGCACCAAAGACAGCCTCATTTTATGTCCAGGCAATTCACTATTCATTCGAAGGTTGCCTGGAGAGAGATCGTGGAAAGCGAAAAGGCCACCCATTATATATTTTGTTGTTTTATTTATATTTTGGTAAGTATGTATTTGTTGTGGTGTACAATAAAGTAATTATAAATAATAAGTTACTTTACGAGCTTAGTTAGACTAAAACATTTTATTTTATTAGTCAATCAACAGAGTTCTTAGGACTGACAGAAGCGATTGTGAAAGCTCTGCTAATGCACAACCTATTGTAAGAATGATTATTAACGATGTGCATAACTTCTTTAATATTAAAACAACATACCTAAATTTTTCTTACTAAAAATATCTTCTCTGCAGTGCAGTGGCCGAAGAAAAAAGGGCTTTTATGGCCGTTTCTCAAAATGATGAGCAGTACATCCTTAGTGTTTTAGGTAATTTAGAAATACTAGTCCTATAGAAGGACGAAAAGATCACACAAGAGTTGCGTGTAACACACATAACGGTTGTGAAGAGATGTACGAGTACTATATAGTATTATCTTGAATAGCAGCAAAAGTCTAAGTGCCATTTACACTTCACCGCCACACCCTTCATTTATTAACTTCTGTAAGTACTCTGCCAATAATCATCATCTCCGGGGCCTTTGTCCCATGTTACTTGGGGTCAGCGCAACACTTTTTCTTCTTCCATTCTCACCTTTAGCGGTTTAGTTCACGTTCAACCCCTACAATCTCAACCAACGACCATGTTCAACCCTTAAATGTAGCCACCACGCTACCATTCTCTGTCAAACATTGGAAGTAATTAATGCATCCTTTTCTTCTTTCGTGTCAGCACGATCTTTTCCACATTCTCTCTCTCTCTTCTTAAAACCGTATCCACTCAATGCTGACCTACCTACGTAGTAACGTAGGTCTCAATTACATGCAATCCTTCTCGGTCTTGGGTGTCCCGGTTTCAACTCTTTCCTGCTACCCTGACCAGACCATACCAACACTTGTCTAAGGTTTGTTGTGTGGAAATTGAAATCATTTATGGTATTGAACTGGTTATTTGCTAAGCAGGCAGATCACTTGATGGATAACGTCACCGCTTATGGACATTTGCTATGCCAGAGGCGCGTCTAAGTCATTTGACGATTTGTCCTGTGAGCAAGGTGATTTATACATTTAAGGTATTATTGGAGATTCCCAAATATAACGGAAAAAAATCCCCAAATTATCAGGACCGACGGACTTAAAAAGGTGGCTGGGACATACTAGAAACGGATTGCGGTGTTGTAGTGCAACTTCCTATCGGTACCTACAATCTGAGTTCGAGACAAGTGTTTAACAGCGAATCAAAACTCAAAAATTAGTCATAATTTCTAAATCGGAGGGCATTTTGAAGAACCTACGTGAAGAAAGTCTCGTTCATAACCACTGATATAGGTAGGTACATTGTGTTTCTGTTTTCTTTATCTTTATGTTATTGTTTTTTTAGAAACAAGGAATTCGCATTTGCTGATTACTGATCGATTAGTAAATGGCAGTGACTCATTTTTACTGAAATTGTATAAGTTTACGAAATATTTATTTCCTACGTAGACTTGACGGAATAACTAGTATTAAAATAAAAAACATGATTTTGGAAATTGATTACCTACGAATCTCATAGTACTTACCTTATAAACGAAAGTTGCTATGAGGCAATCTGACTAGCCTTTTACCAATTATATTGAGGCCCTAGCATGAACGTGTTGTGAAGGGCCTATCGGAGCGTCGAACGCGGTTGAAGCGTAAAGTCGAGATGGTTAAAAGAAACACACTAGGGCCTCATAATCAGAAATAAAATTATACCGTGTTATCATCAAAGTTTAGAACAGCGCCATCTAGTGGTGAATAGCATACTTAAAACGGAATAGATTTATTGCCATCTAGCATCTGGTAGCAAAGTCTAAATAATGTTCACAGTCTCTGCTAGATGGCGCTGCAAAACTATTTGTGTCATCGTCAACAAGTTTTGTACAAAACAATAAGATTTATGGATCATATCCTTCTGATTTTTGTTCAACGTTTTGTTTAAAATTATTATTCATTTAGCCAGGAGAGCCTTTAGCAAATAATTTAATTAGGTAAATTATCTTGTGAGCGGGTATTGTAAGTAGGTACCTACAAGGTAATTTAATCATTATTTTTCTCATAAATATTTATTATAATTATACTAGCTTTCAATAAGAGACAGAAACCACTCTTTCTTGGTATGATGTTTTCACGGCGATTTCCCGGATTAATAGTCCCATAGAATTTATTATTTTGGAAGTTGTTAGAATTGAATGGGTTTCACGGTGGCAAATTAATTTAGTATTGACTTTCAAACTCTAGGAACTGCACTAAGTTTTGAACCATCACCAAAAGCAGGTCAATAACCGCAGAACCATCACAATTGTATAAAGTATACCTACCTATAGAAAATATTCCGGGTATTTGTAACCAAAGTGTCAACGTAATGAACTTGATTACTACAATGGGGTTCAATCTCATTCACTTTACGCCTCATGCGAATAGTCATAAGACGCATCAATGCTGGACACATTACCAGCTGAGTCCTGTGTCTCTGTGACACACTACTCTTGATTGTCGATGTAAGTGATGATCACCTTATGTAAGTGCGATATAAATCGTGTTCCAACATCCATCGGGTAAAAAATGTACGTCTACCAAAATTGGAAAGATGCAAAGACAAACCTAAAAGAAACAAAACTCATCACGTACAGCAGTACCAACAGACTTTTAACTTCATACGTTCATAATGGCATGGCAATTATTAGGTGTCTATGTCAGGAAACGGCAATTAATTATTTCTCTACCACCGAACCAAGCAGCATTACTATACCATGTTAGATATTCCATCATTTATGTATTGAGTGTTACGCGAGCTGAGGCCCAAGAATAAATATACTGTTCAGAGTAATAGCGCGGGCAGGCGATGCCACGCGACGGGTTGGGTCAGAGTGAATAAAAAATTTTACGCTGACGAAGTCGCGGGCAGAAGCTTGCATTCATAATATAAAGGAGTGCGACGATCGCGTACTCGCGCGTCAATCGCTTTTGGTCAGGACGCGGAGTTAGGGTAAACTTCTGAGTGAGACAAAAATCACTCGCTTGGTAAATAAAAACTGTAACAGAAAAGTAGCGTAAAGTATATCAGATGAATCTTGAAGTAGAGCGAGGCCCTAGCACGGAGTAATTTGTCAATTCGTTCTACATGCCTCCAGCCTATTTAGGACGACTTGCAGAAAATCAAAAGAACGTCCTAAATGGGCCTTAAGCATGTAGGACGAGTTGCCGAATTACTCGTAGCACGAACGCGCGACGTAAACGCAACGTGAAATCAAACGACTTTTTTATCCGAAATATCAACCGTCCGACTGGACCGTGTATAATGGTACTTAGCCTGGATATAATCATTGTAAGCGACCCAAATCACATTTGGTATTATTTGTAGCTAAATACTAGGTAATCAAAAGATCAATTTAGGTATACTTTAGTGAGTACAATATGCTTGCGAATATGAGCCAGGGTCATATACGAATAAGAACGTTAACTTCGTACGAATAATATTCATTCTTAGTAAAGTCAAACTGCGATATTATGCATTGTGACCTTAGACTCTGTTGTATTATGTACTCTTGTTTCTTTACGCCGTGTTGAACGAATCGTACAGCTCGTCTCGTCTCAAATACGAAGGTATTTACTAACATGACACAACACTACGCACTCCGTAGGTGTTTCGTAAGACATCCATTCGTTCCTACCTCTGTCACTGCGGACGTGAGCATACGCTGGATTTATTTAATGATGATCCTTGACGATTCATTGTCCTGCAGCAATACTATGTATTTTGCACTTTATGAGCGGTTTAGGCAATAAAACACAATTTTAGGAGCGTAGTTAAATGTCTGCAGTACTAAGATACAAGTAGATATTTACGTATCATTTTATTGTCTTCTTAATACTGCAAAAGAGAGCAATCAGAGGCATACAGGTTATTTACTAGCTTTTACCCGCCGTTTCGTGTAGGTTGAAAGTTACCTAACCTTGGTCCTGGTACCTGTATGCCAAATTTTATCGAACTCCATTCAGCCAATAACGCGTCAAAAGGTAACAGACAGAGTTACTTTCATATAAGGATGAACCAAATTCTAACTATATAAGTAAACTGGCGACCCACTCCTGCTTCGCACGATTTTTAAGACTTGACAAAATATCGAAATTTCTAAGTTTTAAGTAGGTAAGTTTAATATTAACGTATTTAAAAACACATAAACCTTCCGAAAAAAAATCTCTAAACGATGGTGAAAACCTTATCAAAATCTGTTACCTACGTGGTTTAGAAGAACAACGCAGACATACAGACAAACCCGAAAAGCGTCTTTAATTTATTTTATGTATGTATACATAATAGATATATCACAGTAAATGTCTTAGAAAGCCGACAAAACCGTTATCTTTTATCACAGAATCACGATGACTGTCATACACACTTACTTTACCATTTCACTATCTCAAGCTCTCCAAACTTGCTAGAAATTCTAGATATCTGTGCGTGTCTTTCTGTAATCAGACGTCAAATTCTCTCCCATAGAGATTACGTACTATTTACGAACGTCTAATAATAGATATCACTCATTTTTTGATGGTTTGTTTAGTTACAAGCGCCAACTAGTGAGTAATCCAAAGTGACATTGAGTTTTTGGATTAGGAATATCTCGTTAGCACCTTTTTTTTTCTTTTAGGTTTGGGAAGTTATCATAATGACTTCTCCCGCTCTGGGCGGAGCGGGAGGACGTGTCAGACCTTTACTGACTAAAACCCACCCGTGTTCCTTCAGTTGCCTGTTGCCAAGGGCCCCCGTTTTCCTTTCGGACTTTCTCGTTAATTACCTGGAGTCTAGCTGTGCGCCCAGTAACCTAATGCCCCCCTTTACATTGGAGTTATACCGTCGCGTCATTGCATTTTTTTTGAACTGGTCCGTACCTGTGGACATTCTGGTTAAGAAAATATTAAAGTTGAATGTTCCAACTTGTACATACTTTCTTTCACGAAAACAAGTTTTAAATGTCATATGTTAAGCTCGGAGGAGCTCGTGGCTAATAACAGCCGCACGGGTCGATTCATCAGGTTAAGCTACGCTTGCTGAGGTTGGTCCGTGGATGGGTGACCATCTTTATATATCGAGACTCCTCTGTGCCTCGGAAAGCACGTTAAACCGTTGGTCCCGGCTGTCATTTGGGGATCTTTGGCAGTCGTTACGGGTCGTCAGAAGCCTGAAAGTCTGATAACCAGTCTTGCTACGGGGTATCGTATTACCCAATTACTGGGTTGTGGAGGTCAGATAGGCAGTCGCTCCATGTAAAATACTGGTATTTAGCTGCATCCGGTTAGACTGGAAGCCGACCACAACATGGTTTGGAAAAGGCTAGGCAGATGATGATGATCTTAACTTTAAATATACCCACAACTAACATTACATGCGTATGTAACGCACGCAGAACATTGTGCTCATACCCATAAGCAGAATGTTCTGCGTGCGTTACATTACGCGCTGCCCTAACAGCTATTTTCACACCAAAAATAAAAGTCGTTTCCCAGCAATAATTTGTGTGTCTCAATGTTACTCAGTTTGATGTACAGAATGCGTTGATAGCGGCTGTGTGATGGATAACTTTACACCCTGGGGCCGTATTATGAAGTATGAATGCCATCATTATTCCATTGCGCAAAAAAATCAAGTCAACAATAAGTAACAGACATAATAAGGTCAATAAGAATCGAATTTTAAGAACTCACGCCATGCCACCTGACCTAGACTGTCTGTCTATCTTTAGAACACTTTTGTAAATAAATCCTCATCATTCTCCTGCCAATATCCCAATTTATTTGTGTTCGGCGCAACAAGTCTTTTACTTCCATACTTCTCTATTTTTATCGTCACCCCCTTTCCAGCCATATCATCTCTCACACAGTCCATCCATCGTTTCTTTGATCTTCCCCTACTTCTAAAGCAATCCACATTTATACTCAAAACTTTCTCAAAGATTTTTGTAAATGATACTCACAAATAAAATAAATTCGGTTCTTCTTTGTGTCGAATAGAATCTCATCAAGCAGCATCTCGTGGTCTGGTTTGAAGGATAATGGGCACCAGTGTAATAACAGACACATGAGACATTTCCAGTTTGTCTCTGGGACAGCAAGTCATGCTTATAAAAATCAGGTTAAATCTTACCTACAAAGAGTTTTAACTAACCTCTGTATCGAACCGAAAACCTTGAGCAAATGACTTAATAATCACCGATTCTGCTATCATTGTCTGTGGTGACGTCACTATCTAACTAGCCTCCTTGCCTCATTTACTCGATGGGACACCAAGATAAATGATAGCGCCTTTGTTGTGTCCAAGGGTCGTTGTTTTTGCTTTGATAACAACAACATTGTTTATGATAAGGAATTCATATTTAAAAAAGTTTTTTTCTAGTCTTTGGTCCAGAAAGATCTCATAGAGTTCTAAGTCTCCGAAGATATATGGCAAAACTGGGCAAAATTAAGTGAGACGTTGTGTGAACTAGGAAGAGATAGAAGGTGACAGACGAGGGTTGAACTAGGTCGCCTGTATCGGCCGACCTGTCATTGATGTAGGGGAGATGATAACAGTAGCGTTCAAATAAATATAAGTATGTAATAAGGTATTCAAAAAATGTGGAGTTTCTGCAGAGCAGTACTTATGTAACCATGATGTTTATGAACCTACATGATTACCTACATAAATACATAATTCGGCTAGAATTAATTCAGCAGCTAGTTTTTAAAATGAAAATTGTCAAAACGGTCATCAAATTATTAAAACCTAATCTGGATAGAAAGATCAAGATAAGACGTACAGACAACCGGTTTATATTCTCACCATTCTTGTATCTTTTGCACTAAGTACTACAATCACTTTAAATTACTCTCACATACACGGAATACATTATTATAGTCGTCTTTCCGTAGTTCCAAGCGAAGGTCGATAATACGAGATCTGTCGAAATAAATATTGGAGATAAATATAAAAATGATTGGGCATTTACTTTAAAAGACGTGTAATGTACTTTAAGACCTCTATGGTGGCTTGGTGGTCTACCAAAGTGAAGGAGCGTTTTCGCTGAGGTGGAAACAAAAAAAGCGGAGAAGAGATGTTCAGGAACCAATCACGTTGGTTGAAAACCACATGTAGTCTCTATTCTGAGCATGTCGATTCCACTTACGTCTACGTTTCTATGGAAACGCTTTAAACAAGCTGTGCGAACATAACTTGTTGGTACCTACCGTGTGATAGAATGCACAGTGTACACTGTGAGAGTACATTTTAATAAAGATGGAATGAACCGGTCAGTGGAATCTGATGGATCTGCAAAACCTAGGGTCGATCGTTGTGTCGATGTTTACGGGGAGACCTATGGCCACCTGAATGATGATGAGAAAGGATGGTAAGACATCCTTCCGACCGAATCTCAGTCACGGCAGCCAGTGTCAATGGAGAGTAGTAAAGTACGCGGGAGATATTATAGTGCACAAGTGTGTGCGCAAACAGGTGCACTCTCTCTTCCCTCACTCTCATAATCCGATGGGACGGCAATCCGACACGACCGAGGAAAGATCAGGCGAAGGACCAACACTTGCTTTCCGAGGCACAGAGAAAGGTAAGCAAGGAGGGTAACGTGGCTGATTGTTCATATCATTAAGTACCGCTAGTAGTGGATGCTGAACGTTTCCAATGACTACATTCCGTTTCCACGTTTCTTATCTTATCGCTCACAGCAATTCCATTGTGTGGAAGAAAGTAACTGGAACCACTCAAGATTTTTATTGTAAATGGGATGGATAATGTAATTCAATTTTAGTGCCAGTTGAAATGAAAAACATAAATGTATGTGTTTCTTTTGAGCGTTTCTTCTAGTACGGAACCTACTTATACGGAATTATGAGCTCAGGTACAGTCAAGTGTTTTATCATTATCTTTGTCAGTTTTCAAATTATTTCCTTTGTCGAGGCAGGAAACAGTCATCATAGTACCTTTTGAAGCTACGTCACTGAGCAGACTTGATTTCATTTCTTGCTATCAAAGATCAAAATACCACCATTGACGACTTTCGAGTTGACATCAATCTAAAATCTTTTCAAAGAACTTTTATCAAAAATTGGCACAGTCTGTCAGTGTCACATCTTTAATTCGTTCATTTCAACGGTACATAATTATACTATACTGTTTAGGCCCAGTAGGTGGCCACATTTATTACGGCGTCAGAAGCGTTGTTCAGACACTCAAGGGTTCAGGTGAACGGACAATTGGGACATTCTAGCAGATAGGACATAGTCTGTTCAAGAGCACCGCACTCGCATTGAATGTTGGGTGTATCGGTTATGCCCCACTTCGCCAGATCGTTTTTGCAGCGGCCTACTTGGATACGCAATTGATTCAGAACCTTCCAAATAGGCCACTGCAGTTCGCGACTGGGTGGCAGGTGTTCTTGGGGCTTTACGAAGTTCTGAGGTGGTGGATATCTCTCTTCCCACAATTTATTTTGCTCTTTGGCTGGCTTGTCTTGGATCGCCTGTGTGTGTGGAGTGGACCGTAAGAAGCTCCTGCGACTTTAGTCTACCTAGAGTGGTCGTGTAGTCGTAGAGGGGATGTCGGAAATCGGAATATTTATTTATTTATTTATACAGGGTTACTGGTAACTCGACGTATTCCTTGCAGGACGTCATAGTAGGGTTAAAATGCAACAAATTAAGCCACCAAATGTTCTACCGAAATTCAGTAGTTTTTGAATTAGTTAAGTTTTAGTTTTTTAATGAAAAATCCCAGATTAAACCATTTGAAACCAATTTAAAAATGATTTACGGCGCGACTGTACTGAAATTTAAGTTATTATCATAGTTGACGCCGTACCAGACCTTTGTTAATAATTAAAAGTTCAATAATGCCTAAAACTTTGGCAAATATCACTAACAAAACATTTAATTTTTTGTAATTTTTAGCTCTAAAAATCTTAACTAATTCAAAAACTACTGAATTTCGGTAGAACATTTGGTGGCTTAATTTGTTGCATTTTAACCCTACTATGACGTCCTGCAAGGAATACGTCGAGTTACCAGTAACCCTGTATATACTTTATTGTACACCAGAAAATACATAGCGAAAATAAATATATTTAACACTACAAAACATACAATGGGCGGCCTTATCGCTTTCTGCGACCTCTTCCAGGCAACCTTAGAATGGACAATGATTGCGTGGACATAAAAAATGGGGTTGTCATTGGTGCAAAATAATAAGTAGGTACTTAAACTTACCAATAGATACAGTATACTATACTTATATGTATAATATGCTATATAATAGATACATAAATACATACATACTGACTTTAAAAGAATATTTATGTAAGCAACGAGAAATAAATGACGACTACAGATTATTACAGTTACGAGAACAAGATCACAACAACAAGTAATGTTCCTTCACAAGTCTCTTAAATACAGGTAACGATTGTGCGCGTTTTATTTGAACTGGCAATGCATTCCACAAACGAACGGCCTGGACAGAAAAGGATTTGTCGAAGAAAGTTGTGGAATGCATTGGCATTTTAAGCTTCAAGTTATCTGATGACCTTAAAAATTATCAATATAATATCATTCTGCGCTGTTGACATTGCGATGCAATATATACATAAATAATCTCGAGCCTGTACAGCAGATTCTAAAAACTAAAAATAGCCCGTATGATGACGAAAATATTTTGAAAGTGAGTAAGTACGTAAATAAAAAAACCGTGAAAATATAATGAGAGTTATTGAACTAATTTCATAAACTTAAAGTAGGCAACGATGCCATTATAGATACCAACTAACATAATCGCTTAAGAGATCATTCAGTTATTAACAATAATAAGATTTAATAATACAGCATTAGAAGTTACAAACATTATCTTTCTCCTTGCACCAATCGATAATGACGCCAATTATTAGATCTAGAGATAATAATAATTGCAAAAAATACAAAAATAATCTGTTATTAAAATATTAACTTAGTATTTCATAATATGCTAACTGCCTATTATTAAAGGTAGCAAAGTCACGGCTGTTTTATCAATGAACTGCAGATAGTGTGTGTGTAGTAGACGCCGGCGCTCGGCGGCCCCTCTGTTACTGTTTACTGTAGGAACGACGCGAAGCAAACGTGCGCGCCAGCATAACATTCTACAATACGCTTTATTATCTATTAAAATAACAAAAATATAATACTTTTTTTTAAACTTTTGGGTTGTGTATAAAATATTTTTTGAAAAGTGAATTCTGTGAGCGGAATTTAAAAATAAATTCGCATTTTCTCGTGTAAAATGTGTTCGATTTTTAAATTGAATGTTGAATTTAAGAAATAAAATAGACTTAGCAAAACTTTTTTAGAAAATAAGTGTGATATTTTTAACAAAATAATAACTTTTGTTAGTTTTTGTGTGAATTAAGTGGAGAAGTATTTTTATTTAAAATGGAGAACCAGCAAGTAGAACCTAAAGGGGAGGAGTTTCCTTCATACGTGGCTGACAAGAGACTGATAGGTCTGCTGCCCATGTTCATACTGGTTCTTATCATCGTCTTAAGGATATCATGGACGCTCTACAAAAGTTTCGGTGAGTTTCAATTTTAATTTACAAAATTAACAGACTGGAAATAAATTCAGACGACGTGTCTCTAAAATTTAAAAAGAACGTCTGAAGGCTTTATTCAAATCTATGGATGATAAAAAATGTAAAACAACTACTTACTGACTTAAAATACTTAATAATAATAATATGTACTAACATTGATCAGGCGGGGGCATAGCTTTTCCATAGTTCTGGATAACCAGTCCACTATAGCCACCCAAACTCATAGCCCAATATGTTTTGTATCCATGTTCTGCAATAGTCCTACACCATCCGGGGGTTGTCCTTGGGTGTACTTTCATAGTGTATACAGGGATAATCGTCGGTTGGTGCCTCATCCCATTTAAAATTGTCTAAGGGGCCTCTGCGAGTTGGCTTCGGCCCCTCGTACGCCTTCCAAAAGACCGGGATCCCATGGTCCCGAGAAATATAAACATATAAAAATAATAATATGTACAAGTATTTAAAGAAAGGGGGGGGAAATGATCAAAAGGCATCAACAAATTCGTCTGCATCGCTGTCAACAGGAAAAGTGCCCAAAAGGCTGGCAGCATTGCCACGTTGTATAGCAATGCTAATTCTTTGGCTGAAAAATAGACCAGCCCTCTGGTCATGTTTGGATAATTAATTAGCTTTAAATACTTTGAACTTAACGTTTATTTGAAAGCAGTATAAAAGTTTTAAGTGACGCAACCGAATCTATGGCTATTTCATCAAAAGTTTATCGCTGAGTTCACCTTAATTGTTATCTTATATCAAAAAAATTAAATCATTACTTCGTATCAAATGAAATTCGAAGATAATCGTTAAAATACATGTTCTATTTCACGTTCTGGTTAACTAACCTCAATACTATATCCATGTTATCAACGGATTAAGGATTTTATAAGTAAATGTTTGTTTTGTAAGTTCTATGTAAGACTTTGCAACATGTTGTCGTTCGTCCCAAAGGACCAACAATTTAGCTGCGTCCTTACTATCTATCCTTAGGTACATCACGCATCACATCACATTACATCATATCCCACATCACATCCCAACTTAAAACAAAGCCTTATTAAAAAAAAAAATATGCGAAAGTAACTCTTTCTGTCTGTCGATCTGTGTTTGTTTTCGATGCAATTTGCCAAACGGGTACGCCATGACCACTAATAGCGTAACACACGATCAATCACAATGCATTTCATTTTGACAGTTCAACAATGCGTTATTTAAGTTGTTGAGCAGACTAATTTTTGGATCTTATGAAGCAATGGAACATTAATATCCTTCAAAATGATTCAGATTGTGATTGATCGTGTGTTACACAATTAGGGTACTGGGTTTGGTTAGGACGTAGGATACTTCTGATCCCGGTTATTGTAAAAACGTTCCCGGGGGATAATTTCCGACTTCTACGCAAGCGACCAAAAGCTAGTACGTTATAATTTTCTATATTGCGGTTTGCGCAGAACAATAATTGGAAGACTGACATTTCCAATATCTTAAATAAAGACGTGGTGTTCACGAACCCGACTCTTCATCACTAGGTTTCGGGTACATTACTTGGCATGCAAATGCGCCATTTTCGAAGATGTTCGTTACCTCAGTAGTTGTAGGAACGTTTGTAAGATATTCTGGTGTATATAATCCAATTACTCATTCCATCTCTGCATGACTCTTTAGACATTAGAGCAGCTTGTATTGTTAAGATCAAACATATTGTACTTAGCCTGGTCTGCCCACCGCCTGGCCGCCTCTCTCTTTTTGCTTTATCCACATTCCTGAGTGCTCTGTGTATGTATCGACTGCATTCGATACAACCCGCTCTTTCGAAAAACCCGTTTATAGACACTACTAGTGTCTACACAATTATAATTATTGTGTTCGGCCTCTTGACCCCTCGATAACTCGTGTATGTTTTAGTAGTTAATTGCTATTTCAATATAACATAGCATCACACCTGTTCTCCCGAAATGGTTAGGCAGAGGTGGGTCTATAGTACACCCACATTTCACCAGTTATACCAGGGGCGAGCCTGTTGCCATCAACGGGACATACATCCAGAATATAATTATTAATAATTATAATACACAATTAAATATACTTACGCCTTTTCCCATTGAGATAGGCAGAGACTAAAGAACGCCATAATAAATTGGTTAAAAAGAGTTTTTAACACAGCATGGATAAAATATCCATGCTGTGTTAGTTATTAATCTGCCGCTCTCTCAGCGATATTTATAATTTTATTATAAAAAGATATCGGCATTTTTTCTTTTGAGTAGATTCTCAGAATTCTTTCAGAGGAGACCGAGCCCTCAAACCGTATAATTTAGCTTCATATCTTGATGGTATAACTGCCGTCCTTGGTATTAGTGGAATATAGCCTCCATTAGTTAGTTTAGTGGCTCAGCGAGGTCTCCATTTTTATTGCGTAATGTTGAATAATTCTCGTCTCGTCTGTATAGCTGACAGATTTGTAGAATATGTTATAAATATGTTGTAAAATGTGGCATAAAATCTTGCTATGCTGTTCATTGCTAAATAAAAACATGTGTACTGCAGTAAGTCGTAACTATTCTGTGCAATTTAACAGTCAATAAAATAGATGTTGATTAAAATGTGGTCCTTATACAACTGAAAAAATGTTACTTAGGGCTCTAAAACATTGATTATATATCGTCCCTAAAAATAACACATCATGTTTGTAATGCCCGAAAGGTTAGGCAAAGGTGTACTGGTGTACTTATAGTACACCCACGTTTCGCCAGATATGTTTAAGTCCCATGTAACAGGGGGCGAGCCTATAACCGGGCACAAATCCAGACTCTGAGCTGCTACTGAGAATTTCGAGATGGAAAAACTCAATAGCACTATGCCCTAACCGGGAATCGAACCCAGGACCTCAGCAGTAGTTCTTGCAACCACTAGACCCCTGAGGCAGACAAATGTTACTTAAGAAGAAATAAAAAAAGATGGATGTGAGTCGCTATGATTTTATTTGATATTATAAATGAACTGCTCAATTCAGGACTATGTTAATTCAACACTACCTATTCAAATACATTTCCTTCAAGAAATCATAGGATAGGTAGTCTATTTATAGACTAGTCTAATCTATGCCTTCAAGTACAGACAGGCAGACCTGTTTATAAATAGAAATTCATTACGTTTGATAGTAACATAGATAAATTATTTTAAAACCTGTTTTATTTATTATTTTCTTCCGATGGACCAGTTTTGCATAGCTTTGCAACCGTAAATATGCCGTTTGTATATTACAAGTAAGTTATAATATTAGGACAAATAGTGACTTTATTGGTGATATTCTTCATAAAGGTCAGGCGCGTAGTACGCGCAACTGGCGTGTCTGAACGTAAACGAAACAAAAGGAGTATGCACAAGAATCGGAACCGGTTCAATAAATACCGGTTAATACCGATGTATTTCGGTTTTCCTCCGACCTTTTATTAAAAACCCGAACGTTTAGAGAACTTTATTTTAACCTAAATTAACCGGTTTACTCGACGAGTGGCATGTCGGTAAAAGCGTTGCAACTTGTGACTACTTGTGAGTTGTGAGGTTGCCGCTCTGAATAAAAACTGCAGTATTAACCGGTTATTATTACTCTATACCGGTAAATCTGAAAAGACCTTTATATAATACTGTTTCAAATACCGGTTTAAAAAAACCAGTATATGCGAACGAACCCGAATGCAAAGGTTTTTTGCGTCAAGAACATCGTACCGATTTAAAAAAATTACCGATATCCGAGCCTTTTATGTAAGGATCGTAGCAGGTGGCGCTCTGTAGTTTCTGCCTATCCCCATGGTAAGAATTAGTGAGTTTATGTGTAAATATGTGTAGTAGCAAAACAATTCAAATACTTATTTATGATTCAGTATTAAATCTGATAAGATTATACATTTAAGTAGTTCTACAGACTAGGAGGTTATTGTCAGATAGTCCTAGATACATAATAGAGAGAGATTATGACAGTAGTTATTTCACTGCGTAGACAATGTATCATTTTATGTAGGCGATATTTATAAGGCTGTCTGTCGTCAAGCACTGTTACATATCACAACATCACGCCTGTATTCCTTGAACGGTTAGGCAGAGGTGTACCTACTGGACACACACATTTTGCCAGTTATGTTTAGGTGCCATGTAATAGGGGGCGAGCCCGTCGCCATAAACTGGGCTCAAATCTGGACTCCGGGCCGCTACTGAGAAATTTCAGATAATCCAATAACACTTTGCCCGACCTGAATTGAACCCGGGACCTCATGCTCAGAAGTAGCACTTGTGACCACTAGACCGACGAGTCAGGACACTATTATATCTATCTGTAGAATGTATTACAATTTTTCCCCACAGAATTCATAAACTGCATACGCAGTCGGGTAAAAATAAAATTTGGTATGTTCGAAAAACATGATAATCCGCACACCGTCATCTATTATTTTTTTTTCGCCTGACTAATACATATTTCCTACGTACTTACATCAAAAATATGTGTCAACTTGTCAAACTCGTATCTATATGTACTGGACAATAACAATTCCCAAATGATTCACTACATTGTCATGTCGCGTGTCAGTCCATCTGTGCCAATGACCGTCTGGACGAAAGCTTGTGGTTTGGGGTGATTGAACATCGATATCCGTGTCCTTAGTTCCACTTTCTGAATACATAGTACGTACTTATATTTATTTATTCATTCGTAGATTAATGTACAGATTACAACATATAGACGTACGAAGTCTCGATTAATGATCAAAATAGTAAGGTTGTTATAAAAAAAGGTATTCAGGCGCCAAGTCCCATTATTAAAATCACAAATACATCGATAGCATATAAAAATTTCAGTAAGATTCATGAAGTACGATCATTAAAATAAAATACATTAAAATTCAAATTCAATAGTCACAAGACAGACAGATAGACAAACAGTTATGACAAGATGATGGTTTATTAAATCGTGCATATCCTATGACTTTTAAAAGTCACTTACCTATACTTATCTAATGCCAGACAAGAATTGCAATCACCAATTTAATTTAGCAAGCGTGGATATTAATCGTTTAATAGTTTAATATCATCATCAGCCTACAGCAGTCCACTGCTGGACATAGGTCTCTCCAATTGCGGGCGTCGTTCAGCTCGATTCTCGGCAACTCCCATCTAGCTACTCCCAGCCACCCTGCGAAGATCGTCGCTCCACCTAGCCTGAGGGCGTCCAACCTTACGTTTGTGGATTCGCGTTCTCCACTCCAGAACACGTCAACCCCAATGGTTATCGGTTCTCTAGCTAATATGACCGGCCCATTGCCACTTCCGCTTTCTTATTCTGTGAACTATGTCGACCACTTTGTTTCTCTGCAGGATCACCTCGTTCTGGTTTCGATCCCTCAGGGAGACTCCAAGCATAGCCCGTCATATAGCTGGCCGAGCGACAGACAGGCGCGACACGGCTCTGGTGGAACAATTTCTATGAAAACTTCACGCTAATTGTTCTACCGGTGTCACGCCGCGCCGTCGCGTCCATAATATTAATAACAAACAGGAAGCTCTGATTGAAGCCCTCAGTCTTCAGGCTTTGTGGGATACCGTTCACTAGACCTTTCTTAAATACAAACTAAGTACAGAAGCAGACCGATATGACAATAACCAGTTTAAATCTTCCATATTCATAATTACTGTTTTCAAATATTTTAATTTATTGAAGTCACAATCACCAAAATTCTTCACAGTTTAAAATACCAATATATTATTATTCTAAGGTTCATCTAACCCTGACTCCATTGTCACGTCTATTGGAACTCATCACAGATGACGAGACAAACAAATATTTATGTTATAACAAGGTTAACGTATTGTACGTAAAAGAAATATAGTTTATTGGCTGTGACCGCAGCTTCGCTTGTGAAAAAGTTTTAATACATACGAGTACAGACATAAACTCAAGCCTTCTTCCTATACTATAGAACGGCACCTGCTACGATCCTTACATACTCCTTTTGTTTACGTTCATACATCTGGTGATACACGCTCGTCGGGTGCGAGTACTCCATCACCAATAAGGTCACTACAGTGTGATTCTTTATAATGTGCACATATCGAAATGAGGGAATCTATGCATAATTTTATCGACGGAATTTTTTTTTAAAAGTCTAAACCTTTTTTTACTTCTTATAGAGATTTTTTTTTTTAATTCTTCGCTTCTGTGAGCCCTGTGTAAACAAAACGGTGTAACTTTTAAACTAAATAATCTATCACGTTGAAATCAAACTCCGTAATGATTGGAAGTAAATAGGCGTCCTCATAAAATGAAAATTGTGGAAATAAACTGCCCTCAATTGAAAATAAACATGTTTTTTTAGCGAAAATCGTCTTTTTTTTCATCAATTATTACAATAATAGTAAAATTTCTCAATAAGACACCCCCATTACCTACCTTTTTTATTACTTTAAATTAATCTTCATCGTATTAGCTACCCAATAATAAAAATTGCATGTTTATCAACATATCAACTGTCAAAGAAAGGCCCAGCGCATGGCACTTGTTTAGCAGGTAGTTAACCTTTTTTTTGTGAATGTGCACGGGTTGGGGTACGGGGAGGTAGGGCCAACCGACGGGGCCAGCTGAATTATAACAGAACTTGATTTTAACAGAATTCCTAAAAATTCCATTAAAAAAAAAAACCGTCAGTAAAATTAAGCATAGATTCCCTCATTTCGACATGTGCGCTTTATGAAGAATCACACTGTATGTCTCCCTAGGGCGTCCCCACTGGCGTAAGTTTTAATATTACATGAAAGATAGCATTATAGAGGTCAGATAGGCAGTCGCTCCATGTAAAATACTAGTATTCAGCTGCATCTGTTAAGACTAGAATATGATATATCATTTTCATATGAGATATCATTTTCTATAAAATTATTTCTATTTTTTCAGTTTCTATTTTCTTTTTTTTTCTATTTTCTATCATTTTCTTTTTTTAAATACTGGTATTCAGCTGCATAAGGTTAGACTGGAAGCCGACCCCAACATGGTTGGGAAAAGGCTAGGCAAATGATGATATAATTTTCTGTACTTCGTTATCTCTCTACCGAATTTCATCAAATCGGTTTAATCGTTTTACTTAAAAATGTAACAGACAGATACTAACTCCCTGTTTCTGATTTGAGAAATTAAAGAGGAAAGTTCAAATCCGAGAATTTCAAAATTTCTGCACGAAAACGTAAGAAATTTTGATTTTCATGGGTGACATTGAAGGAATCGCCTTTAATTCTGCTAAAGTAGATTTTGACAAGATCTCAACTTCAAATTCTCAATTCAGAAAGCAGGTTTAACTCTTTTGCAATAATTGTAAAAGGTTCAACAAACATCTAAACTGGTCCTACCAGTTTGAACGGCGGCGATGGAAATAGATTCAAATTCTCTCCATACATATAAGTTACAGTTTTTGGTGTTTCTTTTTACAATAAACTCTCTAGAGGTATCAGCTACAAACTTGTGTTCAGCTAACTAAAGGTTAATTAAAGATTACGTTTCTTGTGTTTCCCGGGTGCAATGAATTAAGTCGATTATTTTTTAAATATCTCACGACCCTGACATTTTCACTGAGATGTGATAACAAAAACAACACAAGCTCGTAAGTGTACATTGACGGCAACACAAATGAAGATATTATGAGAAAGAAATGAACATAGGATGGTGATGATGATGTGAGATATGAATGATGAAAGAGTGTCCTTGAAGTTTCTTGGCCGTTCTTCTCCATAGAGATCTACGTTTTAGAATAGACAGACTCAATAATTCTTTGACAATTCAAAAGTGCCTGTAAATTGTTTAATTGAAATAAATGCTCTGAGTTTGAGTTTGAAGGCTTGAAATTAAAAATACGTGTCGGCTTGATAACCTCCTCTTTTTTTTCACCGGCTCTTTAATAGTGAAGCTTGTCAACCGTAAGCTAGAAAGAAATAGATACTAATTAGTTTAGCACACGTAACTAACTAATATTGATGTCTGTTCAACTCTTCCAATTACGTTAAATACACTTTTGTACTAGGAGTGGCGCAGGTCCATAGAGTATACTATGTACAATCGAACGAGCTATTTTGTACATATACAAAAATATTCCCCTTTCCATACACTACCAATATAATATTATATTAATCAGGTAAACATTTACAACAATTTTTTTTTTAATTATAATTATTTAAAAAATTGTTACTGACAATATTAATTTTTAATGTGTGTGTAATAACTGTTTAAGCTTATATTGCATACATAATTATGTAAAAGAATTGACTTTTTGGAACAACAAACAAACCTGTCGAATTAGATGCTCTAGCATTTATTCCGAAAGGTTTATGAGCACAACCATTTTGTATTTAAATTAGATTTCGCATAGAAATCTCGATTTTTTGGCATGTGCTTACATTGCACCCGTGCGAAACAGAGGTGGGTCGCTTGTTGTTTATAACAGGGGCAGTATAATGACGTGTTAATGCCATCATTTTTCCAGTGCGAGTGAGAGACGGCGCTATACGAGGCCGATAGCACCATCCTTTTTTCGCAGTGGTATCATGATGGCATTAATACTTCATAATATGGCCCCTGTACCTACTAGCGACCAGTTCGCAGGATTCTTACGACTTACCAAAAAATCGAGATTTCTTTATTATACTTCAGTTTTATATTCATGTACACACATAAACCTTCCGGAATAAATGCTCTAAATGATAGTGAAAATCGTATTCGTTGCTTAGTTTAGTTAGTAGAACAACACGGCCACAGACAGACACGAAAAGCGACTTCAATTTATAATAATCTATAGATTTGCCTGGCTGTATACCAGTTTGTTCTATTGTTCTGAATACATTGGCGTAGGTCTCTCATGGGTAGAGCATCGAACCTTTAAGGTAGGTGTACCCAAGGATGCAGACATTCTCATACATTAATTATGTTGATAGTAATTATTTTTTTGTTGCACTGTCCCACCGCTGTGCAAAGGCCTCCCCCAAATCCGGTCGGGCAACCTTTTCCAAAGCCAACACAACCCAACCCAGCTCATTAATTAAAATATTTTGTTAGCATATAATTGTATGTGAACATGTTCATAAAAATGTTGGTACAGGGTAAAATATAGAGGCACCCATCACGTCTGTGAAGTTGTGCCAGGAAATTTAGTATGACCCTGTAGTGTTGATTTGCCAGGTAATTTTGTATGACCCTGTAGTGTTGATTTGCCAGATAATTTAGTATGACCCTGTAGTGTTGTGAGGAGCTCTTGGCTAAGTAATATCAGCCGCACAGGTCGATTCCTTGCCGGGGTTGGTTCATCTTTACATACCGAGACTCTGTGCCTCGGAAAGCACGTTAAGGCGTTGGTCCCGGCTGTCATTTGTCGATCTTTGACAGTCGTTACGGGTCATCAGAAGTTCGGAAGACTGGTAATACGATAGTATTACTCAGTTACTGGGTTGTGGAGGTCAGATAGGCAGTCGATCCATGTAAAATACTGGCATTTGGTTAGACTGGAAGCCGACCCCACTATAGTTGGCAAAAGACTAGGCAGATTGGCCCGTAGTGTTGTGAGATGGTAACCTCTTTCAGGCGCTGTAAAGTACCCTATATGGTTTTTTTTAAAAGTTACTCTATCGATATCTAGATCAAAAATACAGTATTAGAAGAAGAAGGGTTATTTTTTATTATTTATTTATATATTTATTTAATACTTTAAGCCCACAAATGTACAGAGGCATAGGCATTACGAGTATTTATTAAATTTTTATTTTATGTGGTGGAATGCCTCGTTGGTCTAGAGATTGCAAGCGCTGCTGCTGAGGTCCTTGGTTCGATTCTCGGGTTGGGAAAATGTTATTGGGTTTTTCCATTACGAATTTCTCAGTAGTAGCCCGGAGTCTGGATTTTTTCACGGTTGATGGCAATAGGCTGGCCCCCTATTACATGGGACATGTGAGGCGAAAGGGTATACTACGGGTAGGTAGACCTCTGCCTAACCCTTCCGGGATTAGAGGCGTTATGTTATGATATTTTACGTGGTGCATCAGATAAAGAACGTATTCTAAATTATAGTTGTGTCGAATTGAACAATAATTTTCCTTCAATATTTTAGAGGACGCTGTTTTGTAGTTCGTGAAATCATGACATTCAAAACCGTATTTTTTGTATTCCTGCCATTCTAGTGGATGTCTGATGAGTTCAGACGCACAAAAAGTTGCTGTTCAAAACGTTGACTGTTGACTAATCATTAAAATATAGGTAGGTAGTAGGCACATAGTCACTTGTAGGTGCAATGTTTGTTAGAACACGACTCAAATTGTGATTATTTTTAACCGATTTCTTCAAACAGGAGGAGGTTTTTTTCTTTTCTTTCCTTGATCTAAGGATGGTAATAGTCTCTACCAAACATCTATAAAATTATTAGTAAAATATACAGCAAACGGTTGTTATGTTAGGGTCAGCTTCCAGTCTAACCGGATGCAGTATTTTACATAGAGCGACAGTCTATCTGACCTACACAACTCAACGATGTAAAGCTAACAGACACATAAAATATCTCGGCCTAAAAATAATAAATTTTAACGACATTAGTACTTCTTTCTAATCAGTTATGAAAATAAGAGACAGCTCTGCAAACTCTGCAATGAAAACGTAATAAAACGCACTGGCCATTGCTTTTATTGACAGCTGAGATTGACAGTAATACGTGACCAAGACAACATAAACAGAGAGCCTAGCACAAACGCGGTAAATCCGAACGATTTTTTAATTGGAAATACAATTATCTTATAATATGGCTAGATTGGAATCCCGACCCCAACATAATTGAGGGATTGAGGTAGCATTTTAATTATAATCATAATTATTTATTAATTTGCGAATATGGGTATAAAATAAAAGGTCTTATACAAACAGTAGTGCCCATTAGCCACATCCTACCATAAGGCATGCAAAATTACAAATACACAGGTATCTATGAAAATACAATTTAACAATTAATAAAAGACATTATTTAAAATATCGTATGGAGTAACATTATATAAAACATTTTACAAGCACAATATTAGTAGTTATCACCCATAATTAAGTAAGGTTTTTAAACTAAAACAATATTATGTGCAGACCTAGTATTTCCAGTAAAAAAATCGTTCGAATTTACGTTATGTTTACTTCGCGTGTTCGTGCTGAGCCTACAGAAGCCTTTAATGAAATCGAGAGTGTCACTTGATATTCCAGTCTCATCACTATGGTATGGCCGTAAGTCAGTGGTAATACTTTGACCTTGAGCTGGCCTGGCATAGTACGGAGTTTTGATAGAATGAGAGGCCAGCTTATACTGGATTTGTCACCACTAGGTGCGGCCTGCCGTACCCTCGTGAGATGACAGTTGAGGCCGTCATACTAAATTGTCTAAGTACTTACAGTGCGGCCGCCGAGGGAATGCGTGCCTAATACCTGTCAGTTGGACAATTTCTAGTAGTAATAAGGATCAAATTCGCAAAACACATGTGGCGAATCCTAACACTTGTATTATACAATACTATCTAAGTATCTATCTTAAATAATTATATACATACACATACCTAAACATAACCTACATTATACACTTATATCTACAAATCATATTTTAGTAGCTAATATATACTCTTTGTTCTTTAGTATGAGACTGACAGGTTTCAAGAGACGCATTTTCTCGGACTGTAGTACATTTGTATAGGTTTAAGTAAGCATGAGCTGGCGGGAGGTCACTGCTCTACAATTTAGGTTAACTTTGAATATTATTGTTGAAGTAAATAGTGCTGAAATACTAATAATGCATGCAACGGAAATTATTGACTTTACGGAATGTACTTTACATGGTTTGTTTTTTGAAAGAGCTGAAAAGACCAATTTTCTTTTTGGCAAAATGCATAGCAAAAAAACATAACAATCTTAATAGATGGAGCTCGTTCATAATCTGAACTTTTTGTACCTACTTCTGTCATTCTAATATTAATTTCCAAATCTAAAACAGTGATGTCATGCCTGGTATGTTTTTATTAGGCGCAAGGCTCCTTGAACCATGGTTTTGAGTTCAAATTCAGAAATTTCATTTTTTTAATTTCTAAATAAAATCCTGTCCCGACAACACTCGATCAAGTGATCATTATGTAAATTTTATTACAGTCGCATCTTAGTCTTGTTGGTTTCGCATTTCGCATTAAAATCGATAAAAAAGGATGAGAAAAAATCCTACTCACGTGGGACGTGGCATTTAAGTCTACAGGTGTAAAGTTCTTTAAGGTCATACTACTCATGGCAGTCTTCCCTGCTTCGACCGTGTGTTGACTGACTAATTAGCTCTTATTTACACCACGACGTGAAATTATATTAAGACATAGAAGAGGCTAAAATAAAACTGACAATTTGGTCAAAATGTTTTGCTCCATGTGCATCAGAATCTGCACATCAACTATTTTCGTAAAAAATATTTTTTTTTACAACTAAACCGAGTGATCCATGAATATACAACATGTCACAAAAATCCTGTCCTATCCGAAAGGGGGCGCCTAGGTACCGCAATAATTTATTAAAAAGCAAAAAAAAATTTTTTTTGTTTAAAATATATTTAAAAATTACGTTTTTAGTACCAAAATTACCCCAATTTTATTATAAATTCGCGAATTTACTGCAAAGGTCATAAGTTATGAATTGTAATGTAATGTAATATCCCCATTGAAATAAAAATGCGGCGATTTTGTTTCCATTTTTTCTAAGAAGAAAACACATAAATTGACTCTCAGTATGGTTCTTAACAACACCCTCACGAATAGGACAGGGTTTTTGTTACACGCTGTGTATATTATGTAATTTATAAAAGGCAATCCAACAACGAGTCAGTTGTGGCTCTGTGGTCACAGGTCGTGGCAACCATCACCTAGATATTGTGTTACCTTACAATTACTTACAATCGTGACATAATGTAGGTTACAATGTACCTACCAATACTAAGTACTAAGTGCCTACATACAGTTCGACGAAAGTGATATTATATTTCATGGAAAAAGAGGGCAAGCCATGAGAATTAACTAGGAAAACAATTGTCTAAATAAGTACATAATATAAGTACTATGTACTGAAATGATATTATTATTAATGATTATAATTGCAATCAATTATAATCATTAATAATAATATCATTTAATATCATTTTAAAATAATATTATAATCACAACTATTATCAATATAATAGTTGTGATTATAATATTATTTTGATGTTGGTGACTACCGAGATGACGACTAATAGAGAAGTATGGAAGAATATAGTCCAAGCTCCTCCTTTTTGGAAGTCGGTTAAAAAGACATGTTGCGCCGACCAAAAATAAATTGGGATAAGGGTAAGAGAATGACAATAAATTCAATGACCTACGAGATATTGAAAGTCTTGCAATCAATTTGTCTACACTTTTCCCAACTATGTTGGGTTCAGCTTCCAATCTAACCGGATGCAGCTGAATACCAGTATTTTACATGGAGCGACTGCCTATCTGACCTCCACAACCCAGTAACTGGGCAATACGATACTTCTTGGTAAGACTGGTTATCAGACGTTCGGGCTTCTGGCGACCCGTAACGACTGTCAAAGAACAACGAATGACAGCCGGGACCAACGGCTTAACGTGCTTTCCGAGGCACGGAGGAGTCTCGGTATGTAAAGATGGTCACCCATCTACAGACCAACCCCGGCAAGCGTTTTCTACACGTTTTTATCTCTCCTGTCTAATTACTAACATAAGTCTGAAAAAATTAAGACGTTCTCTCACTTAAAACGTTCCAGCAATTTCTTACAAAGCTGTCCACAATATTTGCATAATTTTACTAAATTCCATTCGAATTTGGACATGAATAACATACGAGTACATTAGCATTCTTAACCCACGTCCGTTTTGGTCGACGGTAACTGGTTTTATAAGATGACAATATCTATATTTTGGTCCTTTGTTATTGTAACACCTACGCGTATGAAGATCGGAAGAACCAATTAAGTGCGTTTTCTGAGTTATTTATGTGATTTTATCTTAGAGCATTTTATAAATAGTGCTGCAACACACAATCTCATCAGTATTCTTATTTATTTTGTTGGTAAGTGGGTACTTGTAGTAATTGAATAAATTCACCACTGTGCTCGGAACATCTACTTAATTAGAACATTATTAACCTAGGTGCTGTTGTCATCATTACAATAAAAAGACATGAATGCTGTCACAATAACTCTGTATAATTTGTGTATTTTTGGTCCTGAGTTATCACACTCCTACAAACATTTGTCCTTCTATCCGCACACTGTAGCAACATAGTACTCTTTCGAAGAGTCGTAGATACCTCTCGTTCAAATGCAAAACTACGTATTTCATATACTAGCTAAACATAGCTGACGTGAGTTCGAACAATATTTGCCGCGATCGTGCAACGTTTGCGCAAATTGTAAGATAAGTGAGCTCAGTGTGAGGCAAGGACTGCGCAAGCGTGCATTTTGTTGAAATTAAGAGAGATCTTTTGTATGTTGTGAATTGTGGCGTGAAAAGTAAGTTTAGGATTTATTTATTTAAATGTACGTGCACAACATTACAGAATAAAGGATCCCAAGGCGTTGTACAAACGGCTACACATCAAGCTATACATTTCCAGTATAAGCTGACCTCGCATTGTACGGAAATCCTATACAATACGAGATCAGCATAAACTGGAAATATATAGCTTGATGTGTACCCGTGTGTACAAAGCAATTTACAAACTATATCTAAAGGTCAGGTAAAATAAAATCTATTTATAGTACATTACTGTCACGGCCAGCAATAAGGGGATTGATGGACAATCGTGAAAATGTGGGCCGAGGCGAAGCCGAGGCACTCATGCGTGAGTCCATCAATTCCTGATTGCGGCCAAGGCTTGTATAGTACTTTTCTCAAAGAGCGCGCGGAAATTCCAACTGAGTAAATCAAATAGAAATTTCAGAATCAATGACGAACAACTATCATTTTTCATGCGCCAATATGTTCATTTGTTTCTTCTTTGTTCTATTTGCAAGCCAATTCGAAATTTAAATAAAATCTTTGATAAGTTACCTCCTTGGTTGCCGTGTGTTGGAAGTAAAAAGTTCGTTCCATTTTTAAATAACACGACAGATATGAGTTTTCATAGTAATTTATTTGGCCGCTAAACACGCCAGATATGGATTTTCATGTAACTTTGCTGGCCACATCGACACTTGTTTTTTACCAATACAGAAATTTTGATTTATCTCGAAGAAGGTTGTCAAAATAATGCTCGAATTTCCAAGCATGTTTGAGAAAATATAATAAACAGGGTGTCTCAAACGTAGTTGTCCAAAGGCAAATGTGGTAAAGAAGAGGTGGCCACCCATCTTTTAAAAATTTAGAAGTTGGGATATTCTCAACAGTTCAGAAAACGCTAATTTAATCATTTTCAGGAAATTTACACTTTAATTTGGCTGTAAAATGCCTGGATAGTGTAGGTACAAGATTATGTTCCTATTTACGTTCAGTGTGGCTCTGCCATTCTTTAGATTTTATTTTTACTTGTCTTGTCTAACTTTTTATTAAACTTTACCGAAACATTCTAAGCCACGATTAAAAAAAAAGTATAATGTAGATTAAAAAGTACCTTAATTATCGAGAGAGTTAGACTGGCAAAATTTCACAAAAATTCAAAGACATCTACCAACCCGCACTGGGCCGCATGGTGGATTACGGCCCGCTCCGTCATAATATACATAGATTGGAGGCCTTTGTCACAGCAGTGGCAACATTATCTCTCGTCGATGTAAGTATCTATTCTAGTCAATGGTCCAAGGGCAACGCTATAGGGCTTGAGTAGGGTATGTAACCAAATCCATCACTCTTTCTGTCTGGCTAATGGTATTACAATAGCATGAGCTATTTTTATTCACGCAGGTCATATCGACTCAGGCGGTGGAGACTACAGTGACGTCTGAAGTGAACTTTAGCGTCAAGCAAAAGTATCAATGGCGTACTTTTCCCCTGATGTGGAAAAAACACCTAAGTGAATTACAATAAAGCTCTACAGTACAACTCTTTACCTAATAGCTATAAAAACTCGTAAAAATAACGTCATCATAACCATAATGATTAGAATTAAGAGAACGTTAATATTTACTCAAGACTCAGCTAATTACACAACGCTAGAAACGGAAAGACCCGCCAAACGTTCGACATTGAAGACACAGGAAGATTCTAACAATAATCTTTTATTTGCTTTTCTATGTCTATCGCAGCAATGACTACCTCCCGACCACTGTAAACTGTGTTTCCTATAATTATTAATTTTATTTAATTTCTTTCGTATCGGCAAAATGTAACAGACGGAACTCACTGGGCCTAGCACGTGCGGTAAGCGTAACGTAAATTCGAACGATTTTAAAATCGAAAATACTCGTTTCCCACATAATATTTACTTAGTTTCAAGACTTTATTCATATTTATGGGGGACAGGTACTTATTGTGCTTTTTGATAAAAAAAAGTTTAATTTCGGAAGTCGGTGGCACAAAAATAAAATTGAAAAGCAATTATTATTATTATTTTTCACTTTTTTGTGTTTTTTTTGGACGTCGGTTGTTTCTTTTTTAATAAAACGTTTTTATTTTTCTCTTTTAGTTGTGGTACCTACCCCACACTAATTCGAAGACCACTACCTGCTATGTAAATAACAGTGACGTGTGACAGAGTCAAATAAGATATCGTCTATATAGACTAAGTGGGAAAAATACGTAATTATTGAAGATAACTCAAAAACTACGCAAGCAAAGTTAATAAAATTTATGTGTTACCACCTCTAAAGCATAACCTACCAAACAAAAAAGAATCATCGCGTAACATACATACAAAAAAAAGTACCTACTCCTTTTTGAAGAAGTCGGTTAAAAATAACCAAATTACTAAAGGATAGTTATATTCAATTATTTTCTTAATTACGCTACGTTTACGTCGCGCGTTCGTGCTAAGGCCTCTGTTATTCTGCATGTTTGGTAGAAGGGCTAGCTGCTCAGGGTCTGTCCCACATACATACAGTGGAAGCCCTTTTAATGCACCTGAGCTATTTAGAATATCTATAATATAATGTATACCTACAGTGATTACCAACGTACTAAGCATTCTTATCATAATCTGATCTGTAGATCTCATCTTTGTAAACGTTTTCCGGTGCAAACTGTCTAAGAGTAAGAGATAAGGCTGCGTTTTGTGGTTTCTCACCTTAATGTCATTTATCGTCACTCTATGGTTATACAGTGACAACGTTTTAGAAAAATGGCAGGTTTGAAAAGTTATCAACGAATTTCAAACAGATGGTGATCTTTTGTGAACATTGCATTGAGTTTTAAGAATCATTCGTAGAGTTTGATCGTCACCTTAAATTAAAACATTACGAAGAATATTGCAAGGCTTGTCTTCTCATGAGAAAGTCCTGCGTCTAGCTAGCTGCTGTCAATTCGTTAGATTTATGCATTGCAATATTATAGTCAAAACATTTATCGTATGCCTTTCTCTTTTCAATCAGTACCTGTACTGGCCTCATCCTTATCATCAATCAGTCTGGCAAACTTGTTTAGAATCTTAGAATACTTTTCAAAGTAGGTACCTATTATTTCTTTCACTAACTTTATTTTGAAATACTTTTTTATAAAAAATAAATAACCCTCCTATATGTAAAGAACTCTTGTGCAAAAAGTCATGCTTGTAGAACCAGCAGCTTCGGTTGTAAGTTGTCTGTCAGAGAATGAATGAACAGAAGATTTTGAATTCATTCATGCATTGGTTTTAGCAATAGATCAATTTTAATAATAGGTAATCGACGACTTTCATTTTTTTTTTTTAATAAGATCATGAAGTTGTGGTCAGAGTAGCTTATTTAGCTTTTTTCTTGAGTGTATTTTGCCTTGGCAAACGTCTAACAATGTCTAACCTTCGTATTTTACTTGATGCAGTGCAAAACATTCAACATTGAACACAATGGAACGCAGACCATGGTTCTGTATTTATCAAAATTGTCGAGTTAGTCGGAAGCAGGGTCATGTGTTATCTTTTGTGCAAATAATATAGAAGTTCAATCAATATCCTATAGCTATAATATTATTGAATGTGCAATATTTTTATATTATATATTTGCAATCACGTTCTCCAAAACGGCTGTAACGATTTCGATGAAAGTTGCATATAGGGGTTTACGGGGGCGAAAAATTGATCTAGCTAGGTCTGGGAAAATTCGTTTTCTCTATTTTTACTCGAGCAGAGCTCGGTCACCCAGATACTTACGAGTATTATGATAGACAGAAGCCTTGCCTTTATGCTGAACAAATACAAAAAATTGAAAATATGCACAATAATTTGAGTTTGGTTAAAGAGAATATGAATAATTCAAATTAACATAATATCAAATTAGTGCCAAACGTAATACTGCGATAATTATTTTGTTCAAACTCAAAGGACCAGTCCTTCTAAAAGGAATCCCGCAATCATACACCTAGAAGAAAATTACACTCCCAATATTCCCATAATCCATTATTTTCATAAAATGATACACTCGTGCTGTAGAATTCCTTATTAGGTAGAATAGGTACCTTTGCGAAATCAAATAATGCAAAAAAATCTAACAATGGGAATTGATATACTAACTAATATATTTTTCTACGTGGGTAAGTTAGTGAACCATAATGGAGATCATGCAGGTGACTTTGGTTTTAAAACAAAAGCCAAGTTACGTTATTGATATACAAACAAACAGCATCCTAATTGCGTAATACACGATCAACCAGAATTGGAATTGGTTCGAAACAAATGTCTAATCCATTGCTTCATAAGTTCGTAAGTTACGTTGTTGAGCAGATTTTTTTTCGAACTTATGTTTCAAACCGATTCCAGTTCTGTTCGATCATGCATTACGGAATTAGGGTGCAGTTTAATAAACACCATTTATTATGAAATAAATACAAACATACACGTACTATCGTCTTATTCCCACGAGGGTAGGCAGAAACTACAGAACGCCACCTGCTACGATCCTTACATACTCCTTTTGCTTCGTTTACATTCATCACGCGCCGGCGCCGGTTGCGAGTAGGTACTACGGACCTGAGGCCCTAGTGCGAGTTTCATTTAACCATCTCGTCTTTACGCATCGACCGCGTTCAGCGCTCCGATTGGCCCTTCACTAGTAAAGGTCAGTGAAGGGCCAATCGGAGCGCCGAACGCGTTCGATGCGTAAAGTCGAGATGGTTAAAAGAAACTCACACTAAGGCCCACGGCTAAGGCCTCTGACCTTTCTGAAGTACATCACCAAATGATACTGTTGTTTATTTTATGGTAGTGTAGTTCAGAGTAGGTAATATGTATCGTGTTTTTTAGGGATCATAGTAAAGTAGTTATTATTTTTAGATGTAATACTAGATTTTACGTTTTTCATAGTTTTAAATTGTATGTAAGTTAATTTTAATACCACGCTATCGCATTAGGTATACATCTGTAATTATAGATGTAAGGGAGATTTCGATAAATAAAACAATAAAAAATAATGTCGTTCTAGGTCATCCCCTCGCGGCGTTTCCACTCACAGATGTGAGTGCCGTGTGAATATCTTTTGTTAGTCGCCCTTCATTCATCCTCTCAACATGACTAAACCATGAAATACAAACTAAGTAAATAGTATTTATTTACTTAGTTTGTATTTCATGCTTACAATATTTGCCTGAAGTATTGTAAAACATGCCTTCTAGTTTCTATGAGGCTATAAGGCGCCAAGAAAGGTAATTATATTACCTATATACATAAATATACTCTCAGTATGATTCTTAACAACACCTTCAACGGAACTATACACGCTGTATAGTTCCGTTGGAAATAAGCCGATAATAAAAATTACATAGTTACCTTACCAAAATGACCAGGTCACAGCCGCGGGGACGTAGGGAGTACCTAGACATTTGTTTAATTAATCACTAAGTTTGGTTGGTAATAGGTAGAAGGCTGAAAGTGGCAGGTTGTAGTGGGAGATTTTAAAAAGCACTTTCACATTCACCCACACACACACACGCCTAAGAAAGCCGAGAGTCATTTGTACTCCTCGTCATTGTGATCACTTTTAATGGGACATACCTGGGAACCTTCAGGTTACGGAGATAATGAGGGTCAAAGTTTCAACGTTTTCTTACTTTTGGAGTAAGAAGTTCTTTATAAGCACTTTGAGCTATTTCTGAACAGTGAACCAGTGAGGTCACACAAACTCTTCTTTTTCACAAACTAAGTATTATTTTATAACTTTAAATACCCCCACCACTCCTGTACAGTTGCATGCACCCATAAGTACGATGTTTTGCAAGCATTACATTGCGCGATTCCGTAAACAGCGATTTGTCACACCAAAAACAAGTCATTTCCCGCAATTATTTTTGCTCGTCGTTACTGATGCTTGGATGTCTAAAATGCGTTGATAACGGCTTTGTGATTTATATTTATTCAAGTAAGAGAAGTTTCATATCTTTCACCGTCGACGACCAATCTTTACAGTACTTAATAAGGTTTTCAAACAATGTTATCAGTCTCCTGATAAGTAAAACTTGAACCATTTCTTACCTAGTAACGACTACCTACGGTCAGATAAAACGTTATATTTATAGAAAATCACAAACTGATCTCATAATCACGATGTAATGTTGTAAAAATAATTGTAAATTGCATAACATGTTATATTAATTGTTATATTGTTTTAAAATTTTCTCACAACAAATTATTATGTTATATGTTTAAGTAGTTTCAATGTCAGCTATTAAGTATTTTAGTCGTTCAGTCTAGAAAAAGGTCTAAATATACCTCGTTGATACTCGAACGGGTTATGCGAGATATTTGAGAATCTTTAATTTTATCCCGACACACTACAGATCACATACCTAAACCTGTTCGCTAATATAGAAGAAATTGAATAAATTCGCAAATGCTTGCTGCATTTGCGAATTTATTCAATTTCTCCATATCTATCCATATAAAATCATTGATCTATCACACACGTACGTTCTCCGTTCGAAAGTTGCCATCTGAAACAGAATTCTGTCTATATGTGGCCAGCCTTTTGTATGGATTTGGTTGCCTTTGAAATTCCGAATCGATATTTCGAAACGAAATTCCGAAACCGAATTCCGTTTGTGTGTGGCCGGCCTTAAGTTAATATTTTTATGTTAGAATAATAGTCCTTAATTAACTAGAGTCTTAAGTACAGCCATAGATAACAAACGCATAAATTATATTGTCATACCATACATGTAGGTCAACGTCTGATAACAGAACAATAGTAGGAGATTAGCAAATATCTAGAATATATTCAATAATAATAATAATGTGAAGCAATTGTTCTTATCTTAACATTCCATGTCTATTGTTGCTGCGTCAGTCAAGTTGACCGATATGAAGATGACCGACGAAAATTTAGATTACTGGGTTCATGAGCCTCAAAATAGGCGTCTACAAGATGTCTGTGAATTCTCTAAGTTGGTTGCAGTTACTAAGGCACGTCACAAAAAACAACACGATCGAGTATAGCAGTGAAGATGACAATTCTTTTTTATTAGTAAATATGGGGATCGATTAAACATAATCCTTACATTCATAATACTTATGAATCATAATATGAAGTGACAGTCGGCTGGCCATGTTTGTCGAACGATGGCCGGTGGAGCAGACGAGTCCTGGAGTGGAGACCGCGTATCGGCAAGCGTAGCGTGAGACGCCTCCTAGCTAGATGAACCGACGACCTTAAGAAGGTGGCTGGGACAGACTGGATGCGGAAGGCGGAGGACAGGGTATTGTGGCCCAGCCTAGGAGAGGCATATGGCCAGCAGTGGACTGCGATAGGCTAAGTTGATAGAATTATGAATGAAAATGATATGATATTTATGTTTTTTTAGTTCTAATGTCTCAAAATACCTTACTATATACCTACCATGATCACTTCAAACTGCCTCCAAGATAATAATTATTCTTGTTGGGGTTTTATTAAGGATATCGACAATTTATAGTTACCTTCACACATAAAACATTATTAAACAGTCCAGCATTGATAATTTAATTTTATAATAAACAATTGCAGCAATTACATCAACGATAATTATGAACATGGCGTCAATATGGACGACCGTCGATAGGGGATATATTATATTATCATATTTATCTATGATCATATATCTATGAGTCATAGAGATATGACATGTAATATAGTTATAATTATAATATAGTGTATACACATAACATCACGGTTATTTTCCCCGCAGGCTTACACGCCTCATGTAGTCGTCGTTGATAATTTCGTATATTCCATACAGGCTATCAGATACGATTCTATACAGCGTGTATCAGAAATGTGTGGCCATATTTCAGGGTGTAAAAAATAATCAACTGTCCCATACAAAAATTCAATACATATACGATCCAAATGTAGGTATGGAACAGCTGATTATATTTTAGCGATAACGATGTTGGTCCCATGGATAAAGTTTTTTTAATTTATTTATTCACTCCAAACATACAAATTACAGGGCAGACCCAAAGCGATATTGTAGTACAATAAAAATTAAATAGTTCCACTGCTTGTACCATAACAAATTCTATGGGTGGCTATTCTTTCACCCAAAGCGTAACAGGATATGTCGACGTCATCAGCAATGAGGTTGAGTGCGGTTGGGTTATACAGATTGATGGTGTGTATGGTGTGTACCAAACCCTTTAATAAAACCACACATTTCATACACGCTGCATATGAGCTAAATATTTTGATACTGCAATATACCCGTAGACAAACAAAAAAGCCGGAAAAAACACTCAAGAACAAAAAACACGTAAGATATTTTTAGTTCTCACAAATAGTGGCAAGCCTCTTGAAGTTATTATTATCCAATTGACAGATTTCAGATGATTTACGCACGTAACATATGATAACTACATGCCCGTGACTTTTACATGCAGTTGTGCGATGATACTTAACTATTTATATCAACGAGATCAATAAAGATAAAATGCTCGATTTTTTATCCAAGTGTTTCGTTAGTCTTTAGTGAATTATCTTGTCGAGTGTTTGTAGTGATAGACGATGAGAATTAATCTTTATTCCTTTAATACGTAATTAAGAATTTCTTTTTTTTTAACCAAAAATGTATGTAAAATCTTCTTATTTTTTTTTTTTTAATCATAAATATATATCAAGGCATTAAGCAATATTGAAGCTTTCTATTAGTGAAATAATTTTCGGAATCGGATCAGTAGTTCTGAAGATTACCCCCTACTCTTTACAATATTACTATTGATGACAATTTCTCTTAAGGCTCGGAGTCTGAAAAAAAGCATCCAGGTAAATAAACAAAACCAGGGGCCCTATTATGAACTCTTATTTCCAGGCAGTTTACGGCGTAAACAGAACTGCCTTGCAATTTCGTATTATGAACTCGTCAAGCAAGCCAGTCAGCGGTCACGTGACACCCTGGCCGCCTTCTGCCCGAATATTGCCTGGCAATATCGTACTACGAACGTTCGTTTGACATTTCTTGACATACTAAAACTGTTATTATGTAACCTCACAATCCATTCAATAAAAGCTGCTTCAGAGGACCTTTTATTGAATTGTTTTGGATTTATTTGGCGAAATTATTCGAGCATTATCCAGCTAACATAAAAAAATATCTGGTGTGACGAATATGTACCGTTTGAGTTTCTGGAAACTCTAGAAAGTGGCACTCCTGAGTGATAAAAATACCGAAACAACGATAAAATTGTAAAACTCCCACAACTTTTCCAACAGAACATAAGTTAGTCGCCGACGAGGGCGAGAACTCTCATCCACTGAACTATGTATAATAATTATAATTGCCTTTTAACTATCTTGTTTATTTATTTTCATACATAATTATACATTTTTAAATATTTTATAAAAGTCATTAAAAAAATCATTTGAAAATATAAAAATAGGTCGCCGGTATCGGGAGCAGGGTCTAAGCTATCAGTGGTTCAGGCTGCAGAGACAGGAACCTCCTCACATTGCGAGCCTTATCTGCCTTCTGAATCAGGCCCTTGATCCAACTGCATAACGAGAGCCTCGAGAGCTGTTGGTCGAGGCTTTCGGCCATGAGCCAGGCCGTTGGCCGTTCCGACAATCGGCACAATGCAATGATAGCCGAGCTCACATTCCACATGTAAACAACTGCCTCTAATTCTAATATTATCATGATGAAAACTGATAATTAAAAACACTTGAAAGTATTTTCATCCACCACCAAATCCATCCCTAACCATATTTTCGTTTATATTTCGAATCTATTACCTACTTAAAATTATATATTTCTTCATTTATTTGTGCCAGAATAACAACAATACGTACATGAAGTTGTCAAATTCCCCGCTGAACTTCAAGTGGAGTACGTTCGGAAACTTAATCGCGCATTACAATTTGCAACCACACAAAATTATTAAATGAATTAATAATATAGCACAATATACATTGCGTTCATATTTTAACCTACTTTTAGTAACTAGAATTATATATAATTTATATTTTTTTCATAAAATACATGATTTAAATAAAATCGTAACTTACCGATAAATATTTGATTGTTTCTGAATGTTACGGCAAAGAATTACAAGCCAGCCATAGATAAACTACCCAGCGTGAAATCGGTCAGAATTACGAATGTCATAATACGAAATTTAACCGTGCAGGGAAATGAATTGCCTGGCACTTGCCAGGTTTTTTTAAAGTTCGTAATAGGCCCCCTGTCAAATGAAGATTTGCCTCAAAGATAGATGACAGATTCGATGCAAAGGGATTTATATAGGCCAAACCTGACAGTTCAAAACTGACAGGTGCAGCAGAGATGTCAAAATCTCTGAAATAATACGTTAATGGGCTGGTCCTTAGATCCGTGATAATAACTTTTACCTTGAGGAATAACAAACAAGATTTTAAGCCGGACACTGTGGCGTAAAAATTAGAAGGCGAAAGATAAAAGGCTTATTTAATTATATTAATAGGATAATAATTATTCCGATTGCCTTGGTGGTTTAGTTTAGTTTTAGTTTACAAAAATTCTTTATTAACATAAAATATACATGGCTGTAGTACTTAAAAATAAAGTAACAGTTACACTAATATTAATAACAACACTTTTACAGGCTAGAAGCACCTTTATAAGTATATAATAAAATTAGTTATTTACAAGCTTATTACAACATGATGCATTTATTAATTAAATCTTTAACAATGATATATGAAATGATTGTAATAATTTCACTTATAAAAGGAGAGGGTAACAGTAAATATTTAATTACGCGCTCAGCGTAAGTGCGACCGGTGCAAGCGGTAGCTCAGGTGATCGCGCGTGGCCACCAGCGGCGCACGAGCTACCGCGCCTCCCGCGCGCTCACCTGTACACGGTGAGAGCGGGGAAGCGTTGGCGCATCGTACGGGCCCAGCCACGACGCGTTATCAGTATTGTGCGCAAACAACACGTAGTGATGGGGAAGCTTGTATGTACCGTATCCATCGATATGTCGCAAGTCTTTCAACTTAATTTGACCTATGTTAGCAATCAATGTATTTTGATGACATTTATTTTTACCGACTTCAAAAAAGGAGGAGGTACTATGTTCGGATGATTGTTTTTTTTTTTTTTTTTTGTTGTAAAATTTACGAGTTAATTTTAAGATGAATTTTGTAATGCTCGGTAACTTTATGTTTGTGTGTAGTGCTTTAAGGTTAGTTCGAAACGGAGTATTAAAGGCAATTTTAACTGCTTTATTTTGGATTATTTGTAACAGTTTATAATTAGATTGACAAGTGCTACTCCATACCGGGCACGAATAGGTGATACAAGGTCTGATTAGGGTGGTGTATAACCTAAGTTTGGTGGTAGCACTGAGCTTGCTTTTTCGGTTAAGTATAGTACTGAGAGAACCGAGTGCTTGAGCTCCTTTAACGCGTAATTTAGCAACATGCTTTGTCCAGTTGAGCTTTTTATCCAACGTTACGCCAAGATAGCGAACTTCTGTGGTCCACTGAATCAATTACCCAGCGATTTTTAATTTTCTTTTAGGGGTGGTACGTTGGCGTGTGAAAAGTATCGCCTCAGTTTTGGATTCGTTCAACTTCAGCTTCCACTTGTTGAAATAAGATTGAAGTAGTTCAAGCGACAACTGAAGTCTACTTATGATAATGTCGATGTCATCATCGCTTGTGTATGATGCTGTATCATCGGCAAAACAGGCCAGATGAGTACGGACCTGCACAGGTACGTCACTCACGAATAAAATGAAGAGGTAGGGACCGAGCACCGAACCTTGGGGAACTCCTGCTGATACCGTCCGGGGCGAAGACCTGTCAGAACCAATATGGACCACAAACTTGCGGTTATTAAGATAAGATTGGATAAGTTTTACTAGCTCAGTCGGGATGCCGTAATTGATGAGCTTGTATAACAGGCCTTCGTGCCAGACGGTATCGTCTTGTTGGTTTAGTGGTGGCAATCGCTGCTGCCGAGCATAAGGTCTTGGGTCCGATTCTCAGGTCGGGCAAAGTATTATAAACTTTAACATTATGGTTTTTCCATCAGGAATTTTTCAGTAGCAGTCTCAGACCAAATAAAAACCAAGACATAATTATGTAGCGCTGCGAACAATACAATGAAGCATGCCAAAACTACACCTCGGCTATACCAGTGGTATTAGTTATTGGTTTTATTACGGAATATACCTCCGCTCTGCGCATGCACGCGCACACGCACACATTTACAACCCTTTTACAATCAAACTACACCTCACTAAATGCACACATGTTTACGAAACCGGCCTCACGTCACTGTTGACAGCGCTCTGTCTTGGTTTTTTAGTCTGAGGTAGCAGCCCGAAGTTTAGATCGTGCCCGGTTGATGGCAGTAGGCTTGCCCTATTACATGGGACTTAATATTTTTTACATTTTATGAAAATTAAATAGTGATTATCTCTTAATATTATGATATCCCCGCGGTACACCTGCGTACCAAAAACCATAGTAGTTAATTAGAATGTCCTTGAAGAATTAACTTATGAAGTATTCATGGAGGTTGGTTGGCAAAGCCATTCAAGTAAAACCTCTACAGTACTATTAATATTAGAACTTAATTTAGGTCAGACCCTACGTTCACTTTTGTCCTTGTCTATAGAATACCTTATAAAACAAACGGTTCTTATTACAGTACCGACCTCTTTAGATAATAATACCAGCCTCATACTATAGAAGAGGCCTTTGCTCAGCAGTGGTGCTGGGCAATAGCCTCTTCTCATACAGAGAAGGAGCGCGAAGGAGCTCACACGAGCATTGATATAATATTGATTGAATAAATAATTGAGTATTGAGTATTGACTCAATACTCAATTATTTATTGCATTCCATATGGTGTTACAACAACTGTTGGGGTCAAGACGGGCTGGCGATTTCAGACTTACATTAACTATAAGTCCAGGTTTCCTCACGATATTTTTCCTTCATCGATGTCAGTAATGTCCAAGGTAAACTCAAAAAGTACTTAAGAATTGAAAAAGTCACATTTGTTCTTGTCCGGATTTGAACCGCCAACCTCATGCATGAGAGGCGGGGCCTTAGCCCCTGGGCTGTGACGACCTTAGATGTAAGATCTTTATCAGCTTCCCATTTTGTCTATCCAATTTGTAGTTATGTCATTAACTGGGTACTTAATACATCGTGTGGCGATACTTATGTTCTAGCTATAGGCTAGAAGACTATAATAATATTATGTAAAGGTCGTTTGTTAATTCTGTTGTTCATGACTACCATTTCAAAAGATACCGCTAATACACCTTTAAATATGGGTTTGTCTGTGTAGAAATGGGCCTAAGTTTTTTCAATGTGAAAGTAACTCAAGGTTCATATCCTCCTATCTCTATCCTATACACATGCATTATATAAATATAGTATATGAAACTTGAGTTACTTTCTTATTGAAAATTTCTACATGCAGATCCATTTGGTCGTGAGTTCGCGACTGACGCCAGATACTTATGCAATTCAAACAAACTTTCTCGTGATCTTGCAGTTATTGTAATACCAAAAAATACATTAGGTAAAAAAAAAATATCAGAAGTTTATTCTTCCAGCTATATTTTTGTTTTTTTTAATGTGTTTAAGACCATTATAGTGAATAAGGGCTCGTGGCTGAATAATAACAGCCACACGGGTCGATCGAAGGTTAAACTACGCTTGCCAAGGTCGGTCTGTGGATGGGTGACCATCCATTACATAGCGAGACCTCCGTGGCTCGGAAAATACGTTAAACCGTTTTGGCCTCGGCTATCATTTGTAGATCTTTGACATTCATTTACGGGTAGTTAGAAGCCCGAAAGTCTATCAACCAGTCTTACCAAAGGGGTATCGTATTATACAGTAACTGGATTGTGGAGGTCAGATAAGCTGTCACTCCATGTAAAATACCGGTATTCAGCTGCATCCGGTGAGACTGGAAGCCGACCCCAATATAGTTGGGAGAGGATAGGCAGGTGATAAGTGAATGAGGGCTCTAAATTCTCTGGGCAAAGAGCTTGTTTCCACCATTGCAGCCTAAATGAATTTAAATGGAGGTAGAAAATATAGCTCGGGGTTGCAAAATGCAGCAGAAATAAAAAATATTTTCTAGTACAAGTGAACATGCAATCCTTCGAAATAATTCTCCAATTACCGTCGAATCGGACGTTACATTTATGATCATTCATAAATCAGACGGCTTTCTACTGAGCATTCAGAAAACAATCGGTACACCGATTGAAAGTCAAGATAACAGAAAATGGACGAGTATATACTACCCACATTATTTTATTTTAGAAAACCTCGAGTTTTACAGATTCCAAGATAACTTTGACATTAAGGACGGAGAAAGGCAGACGCGCATTATATTTTAGGGGTATGAGGAACAGGGTGTAAAGTTCACTCATCCACCATAGAAAAGGGAGGATCCTTCAACCAGACGAATGTTGTGTCTGGCGGGCAACTGCCCAACGATTGATGTCGGGTTCTTGTATACAACATGTAACGTAATTAACGCACACTCTCAAACACCCCAATTAGAATATTATGTTATAATCATAATACATACACTGAATTTTTAATTTAACATGTATATGCATTGTTATTTACTAAATTAGTTATACCAATTCTTGGAGAACTTTTTAGTATTTAGTATTTTATTTTGTATTGAATGATGGAATTTGTATGAATACAAATAAAACTGCGATTTTAAAAGTCTTATTACTTTGATTTACGGTCCATTTCAATTTGTTTTGACTGTACAGCGTTAATATGACAATAATTTCCGTAGTTTTAATTATTTTTGGGATAAAAAATTACCTATATTAAAAATTATATAAATCGATTCAGTAAACGATTCTGAACAAACTATTTTCAGGATGTGCGTTAATGAAGTTACATGTTGTATATGTCCATTACACGGTAAACTTTAACTGTGCGATGCAGGATTTATGTGACGTCAGGATTTTTGTGTGACCTCAGGTCTTTGATGCATAGTTCACATGTGGCGATGTAGATACCGCCACAATATCTCATAGTTCTTTGGATTTCCTTGAGGTTTTTGAAAGAAAGAAATAAAAATTGGTTCTTTATATATCTATAAACGCGACCACAGAACAGAAATAGTTGGCAGCTGCACGTCCTGGGTGTGTCAAGAAGGCTCCACTCAGCATGATGCTGTGCCATGGGAGACAACAGCACAGTACTGATTTTCAGTGGCCACCCGTTTTTCATTTCTCTCTTGTTTTCCACCGCATTTCATTTCCCTGACTTAGGTGACGCTGGCTTCAGTGAAACTGATCATGAGTTTTGTTAAAAAATTTGAAAGAAATAAATGATAAATGTGTTTTTTTTTAAATAGCTGTGTATAAAAAGTTAAATATGCTGTAATAAAATTGACGTAGCAATCGATAGTTTTCCTTAGTAAGGATGACAATAACTTTTTGAAAGTTATAAAAATAACGCGTACCGAAGGACCAGCAGACTTTTTTTCGCTATACATAGAACAAGAACTCTGAGATAAAAGTGAAGTAGAATCATGTGATCGAGTCACACTACATCGGTTATTTATCAGTAATTTCGGTAAGCCCCTCTCGAGACCGGGCCTTTCGATACAAGTAGGTAGTCTCTGAGCGTAATGTTCCTTGAGTGGGTTTATTTAAATCTATACCTTGTTTTTGTTTTTCTTAAATAACCGGGTTTATTTTTATCTGTCATTTAAAATGAAACTGTTCCTATTTCATTTTTATTGTTTCTAATCATAGTTTACAACTTTAATCATTGTAATTATTTTTCAGCATTTTTTTATCGTTTCTGATAAAAATCTTAATAGAAATAAATTACGTATCCAGTGTCTTTTCAATATGAACGACATAGTGTTAGAGACAATATAAATAAAGAAAGAGCCAAATCTCCGCAAGTAAAATCAAATACATAATAACTGGGCCCTTTCTTTTGAAGTCGGTTAATTAAAAATATATAGGATTTTTATTTTAGGAGTATGAAAAAGTTAAGTATGTGCGTGCGTCCATGATCAAAATGGCAAATCTCCTAATTACTTAACAAAATTCCACTAACAGTGATACAGAGATAACTACTATTTGCCCACATTATCACAACGATTAGTAACGCGGTTTTCATGTTAGCTAATGTCTCATACACATATGGTGTAGTGTTTGTATTTCCGTTACTAAATTTATTTCTGCTTACGAATTACAAGAGATATTCCACTGGTCCTTCGGTCCACGAATTAATTTGAAATTAACTTCATAATGTAAACGGATTTTTTTTTAATCTTTGTATATTTATTACTTATATTGTTTTAAAGTACCTAGTACTCGAAAGTTTTACATAAGATGACTTTATGATGCACATAATTATTATTTAACTACGTTAGGTATAATATACCAACTACAATGTTACTAGAAAACGAGTGAACCCGTCCACAATAGTTAGTTCAACTGAAACTTTCGCAGATAATAGCCGATAATGACCAGATAACAGCCGTTTATTATGCAAAGTACTGGCAACCGTAATAACCTTACCTATCTGGTTTAACACAAACGTAACCTAGAATAACAAAATAATATTCTAAACATCAAACAACGGAGAAGTTTTTTTAAAAATTTTGTATAGATATTAAGAATCAGACTGTATTGTTCACTGCAGAGCCAAAGGCCTCCGAGTAATTTTTCAATTTTAAAATTTGCCTTTGTATTTTTGAAGTTACCGTTTGTTTTAAAAATGGAAACAAATTCAACTGACATCGATAGTTTCGCTCAAACGAGTGTGGTTAGGAGTGTTTGGTTCAAACTAGTTGCGTTACCGTTAACGATATCGTTAATTATTCTTATATGCTTAGTATATACCTGCTACAAAAACAACTTGGAAATGTAAGTATTTTTGTTTTTTTTTTACGCTTTATGAATTCATTCCAATAGCCACTAATTTTACATTATTCATCATCAACATCTTCCTAGCCTTTGTGCGAGGAAATAAAATTAATACTTATGTTGATCAAAATCTAAATCTAGAGTAGGTTATTAATGACGCGTTTAATGAAGTATTAGTTTTATTGCGCACACGGCGCATTAAATATGATTTAGTATGATATGATGTAGTATGTTAGTGAATTTAGTATGATTTCAAACAAAAACAAAGTCGGGCTAAAGACGGAGTTAAAAAAATAAAAATAAAGTGAAAGTAAAAAGCTCTAGTGCGAAAAAGTGGCACTTTCCGCACGACTTGGCTACTTTGGAAACGCTCTTTTCTAGCACATGCATTGTATAGATAATTATTATTTAGGCGCATTATAATACTATTTACTGCCATTGTTATCTTTATTAATTGTGCGTTTTCACACAATAGCTTTGATAGTCTGCTGTCCTGAATTGATGCGGGATATCTTATCGTCACCATAAACTCTTCTGTCGCAATACGTAAATGGCATTACGGTCGTTGAGCCAACAGTTATGAAATTACAATTTTCTGACCTGCTTGAATTTTACTGTTATTGATAGGAAACACTGACACCATAAAATATAATTTTAGAGGCTATATATATATACATTATGACAGAAATTGTTTGATCTATCAATTCTTTACATTTTCGTTTACATAACATTCGGAGCAAAGGACCAGGAAACTGGAAAAAGTAAAGCAACATCCAGAAAATGTGAGATTTTCATTTGAGTTACTAGTAAGGAGTGCGAGATGATGAAATGCTTTTATTTCTGTCCACATTCTTTGCTATCTCTATAGGTGTTTGTTTTACTTATCTAGTGTATCGATCCGTTTGCCACCCGATCGCGCAATACTAACGCTTATAATATTAAGATCAATGTTGGTCTGGCTCTATAGCCACACATGTTTCAGTATAAAATTACCACCATCATTCACTTGTCCTTACCCAATTTATTTGTGTTCGGCGCACATTTATTTTTCATACTTACTATTAGTCGTCATCTCGGTAGTCACTCCCTTTTTAGCCATAATAATATCATCGTTCACACAGTCCATCCATCGTTTCTTTGGTCTTCCCCTACAGTATAAAATAACCAGCTTACAATAAATAAGCCTCTTCTTGTGCGATGGAAAAACAATCGTCGTCCACCACGCGCTTACTCTACTCGAGCGGTTCGCTTACTTATCTTTTTCTGTTCCAAGTTTTCTCTCACAGTTTTCTTTGCACCATAATAATTTTTGTTCCGGTCACTATAAAGAAAGCTAAAACAGTAAACTTTGTATTATCTGACTGCAATCACTAATGGATATCGTGATGGCCAGCCTTAAAGGCCTCGCCTCTCACACATGAGGGTGTGAGTTCAAATCCGGGCAAGTACCAATGTGGCATTTTCAATTTATATGTACTTTCGGAGTTTATCTTGGCCATTACTGACATCAGTGAAAGAAAACATCGTGAGGAAACCTGGACTAATAGGTACTTAATAAATAAGTCAGAAATCGCCAACTCGTCTTGAGCAAGCATGGTGATCAATGCTCGTGCCTTCTGTGTATGAGAAGAGGCTGTTTCCCTGCAGTTAGACAGTTATAGTCTGCCTGTCTACTGGAGTAGAGAAATCTAAACTCTGGAGCGAAGTTAAGATTCTATTGGTTAATATTGACACAGCTCCGGTCCTCTCCTCTCTACTTAGCTCCAGTTGACCGGCAGTCTTAGGCTGGTATTATCACCACTAGAGAGCTTTAGTGAAAAAGCTAAAAATAATCTTGTCTGATGCAGCCCAGACCTTACCAATAAAAACAAGGTCTTATAGACGCTAACAAAATAATTGTAGTAGTCTGAGAAGCTATTAACTCAATCCATTAGTTGTTTAGATTAGTGGACGGATGGACCAATCAGAGCGTCCATTACGTTTTTTATGAGCTTTGGAGTAGCATTCATAGGTTTTTTACGATCTAGTGATTAGCTTCATACTTATTCATATTTTTATTGTAGTACCTGGTCGCTCGAGCTCTGCTCGGGTGAAAATAGAGAAAACAAATTTTCCCAGAAATGAGACCTAGCTAGATCGATTTTTCGCCCCCGTAAACCCCTATATTTCAACTTTCATCGAAATCGTTAGAGCCGTTTTCGAGAACGTTATTACAAAATATTAAACAGAAATATTGCTGATTGAATAGTATAGGATATGATGGTATGGCAACTAAACTGTGAAGGTGAACTAAAATTAGAAACAGAAACAAAGTCCATTACGTTGTTTGTGGACTTTTAACTCTTGGACATTGAACTCTCAGATTAATAGAATTAATCCTCCCTACCGAATTACGACCCCGGTGGCAATTTCCACGGAGATAAGCCAAGTACGCAGGAGATATTTTATACAGGTACACTCTCTGTTCCTTTACTCTCATAGTCCAATGGGATAGCAATCCGAAACGACCGGGAGATCTCAGGCGCAGGATTATTGACTTTACGTGCTTTCTGAGGTACGAGGGTTTCACACCACCAACTTCCAAACTCTAGGCTACTACTGAGAAATTCCTAATGGAAATAACACATCCCCCGACCTGGGAATCGAGCCCAGGACCCCACGCTCAGAAGTCGCGTTACGAACGGTGCAGAAATCCTAGGTGGTATCTTGCGTGATGCTTTTTTACGGGAAATGTGTAAAGGTTTAGTTCTAAAAAAAAATATTCGGTACTATTGCAACAGTAACTGACGACGTTGTGAATCTGATATTCGGAAATAGCAACCATACATTTAATTCACCTTAGATATCTGCTGAATTATATGGCTTCCTACTAGTCATCAACAAGGAAGATATCTATGGTTGGATCCTGACCTCAAATTGTTATAAAACTCATTTTCATGTCCATGTATTAAGATAGCAATAGAATGTACTATAATAGTTACATACTTTTATATAACTTCCTCCATAGAGTGTCGACACTTAATGTTTTGATAACATTTTAAAGGCAAAAGGAAAATTTTTGAATACTACTACTAGATACTTCCTGAAAGAATGGAATTCTTTAGAAGCAACTAAATCTCTTCAAAACTAATGATGAGTTACGAAAAATAACCTTAAACTTGACGAACATGGAAATGATAAAAGATTACAAGACATTAACCTTCAACGACTATCTTGTGTAACATAACATTTTAATATTTTGTTTACTTTTGCTAAAACACACAAAGATACGCATATCTCCAGTGTTTCAGACATTCGCGTATCCCGAGGTCGCGCAATAAGTTTCGAATAATGAAAATTCTTTAAAAAAATAACCGAAATTTATGGAAATGTAACCAATTGTGACTTTTTTCTCTTTTATAAAAGGAATAAGCTGTAAAAGTCCTCCTTTTGTGTGTCAAACTGTCACTGAAATTTATCCGCCATCTTGAATTTTCTTTTTTAAAACGAAAGTGACCGCGTAAATCCGTACAGTGTGCCATCCAGTCATTTTAAGCCTTCTTTGTGATTTCTTCTTTGTTGTTTCTAATTGGTTAAAATGCTACACGACATGGTAGGGTTGATCTGTGTGGTGATGGCGCCTATTTTCTGCTACCTAGTGTACTTGTGGACGCTGTTGCTTCTTTATCATCTGACGAAGTGCCGAAACGGTGAGTTTTTTGTTACACTTCATTTAAATTTGAAAAGGAACGTGTGTGGCAAGATCATTTACAAAAATGTCGCGAGTACTTAGTTTTAGACAAGGCAGAAGACATTTACCTACTTATGAGATGAGTTCGAATATGGTCTATCCTTCTACATGAGTGAAATTTGTTTATACAAAACTGTCACTTACAAAAAATTTAAGAGTAGTCAGCACGCCTGATTTCACCGAAGGGTTAGACAGAGGTGTACACACACATTCACAACACCCACATCTCGCCAGTTATGTTGAAGTCCCATATAATAGGGGGCGAGCCCATTGCCATCAACTGGGCACATATTATGTAGACTCCGAGCTATTACTGAGAAAATCTGTAGGTTTGCTTTCAAAAAGGTCACCGTATGCGGCAAACTATTCTTGATATTTTATTGTATTATCATGGTCAATTCATCTGACGGCAGGAAGGAGGTCCGGCAGTATCAAGCTTTTCTCAATTTTTTTCATATTCTTGCTAGAATAATCTAAAATGTCTTTCAAATAATTAGGTACCAGGGAAAACCACAAGCTTCGTTTGCTTTGGCAACTAGATTACTTAGCAAATAACAGTAAACCTACAGTAAAGAGCACTTTATCATAGATTGTATTTCAATATTTACCAGTGATTAATTAATTAACTTACATAGGTTTTGAGAGTAAATATTGATAAATAAATTCATTTATGTTGTGAATGGTCCTTCGCAGTGCAGCCCTCTTCCCATACAGAGAAGGAACGAGCATGCGTCACCACGCTTGCTCACTGAGTGCAGGCAATTTTTATACCCTTGGAGTTGAGAGTGTGAATGAATTCGAGAATTTGTTTCAAAAGCATACTGCCTTTCGCTATTTAGTGTTCAAATGTTTTAACTGTAATTCCGAAAAATAGAGTTTAGTTTGCGTTCCAATTTTGTTTTTTACTTTTACAATAGTACGAGTCATTCTGAAATCAACTTAATTTTCATTTGTTTTAAGTTGATATTTTGTTGTGGCAATAACATGAATTGGAAACTAGCATTTGAGTATATCTTAGAATAATAGAATAAGGTATTTTTATACAAGTTACGTAAATTATGGAGCTTCCCTTGCAAGCGTGTATCGTGTTTATAAATCTTGAGATACAAATATAATTACGAACATTTAGCTTCATCACAAACACATTGGCATTCCATAATTATTTGTACGACCATTATGTTCCCTACGACTTGTTTGCTCGCACAGAATTCTTAGTTCACACTTTCCATCCATATTAGTTACTAACTCCCTCCATTGTACTACAAATATGTCCACAACATTAACATTTATGTGTTGTGCATAGTTTCTATTATAAACACGACTATGTGACGAAGCCAGCGTTCATCATGTGTTGTTAGTATAGTAGCTGAAAGAATTTTCGGACTCAGATCAGTCAGTAGTTCCGAAGATTACTCCCTACATACAAACTCACGTCCTCTACAATATCCTTATCCTTACATATTATAAAACAAAGTGCACCGTCGCGTCTGTCTGTCGACCTGTACGCGATAAACTCAAAAACTTCTACACCGATTTTCATTCTGTTTTCACCAATGGATAGAGTGGTTCTCGAGTAAGGTTTTAGTATATAATAACCGTCATCCACGCTGGCGAAGTCGCGGGCATCAGCTAGTTAGTACGTATTTCAAGCTCACTGAGGCGAATCCCGCTAGGACGGAATTCGCTCGCACCGATTGTGTCAACTATGTAGTTTGTATGGCGGTGTTCATACTAGCGTGAATAGTCGCGTGATTTATTAATCATTAAAACAATCGTCACGCAGTCGCGTCCCGCATCCCGTGCGGGATTCGCCTCAGTGTGGCTGGATTTTTTCTCATATAGCTCAAATGAAGGCTTTTCGAGTTTCTCAAAGATAAAAGATTCGTTTAGCTATCGCAAACAGCACAGAAAAACAAACGAACCCATTTTCATTATAATCTCAAAAATCTTGGACATCTTTTGCCACTAAAAGTTATTGTGGTCATACAATCCTGAAAAAATAACTTTCCGTCTCAAAAGACTGTATAAACCGAAACTTCCTTTTTACATAATTCACAAACCAAATACCAGCACCCCAGAGTCTTTATTTGTGACGGGTAATGGCAATAAGCTCGCCCCCTATTACAGTAAACATAACTGGCGAAATGTGGGTATACTCTATGTACACCTCTGCCTAACCCTTCGGGGAATACAGGCATAAAGTTATTTGTGTGTTATGTGTTTTTAAATAAGTCATATTTTTGACGTTCGAGGGCAGACGTGCACTTGCGAGACTTTAGTGCATTATTGTACCCTGTCACTGCATACGTGACCAGAGTTACCTTGCTGTATCAAATGCCAGCAATCAAATCAAACCATTAACATTTAACTGCCGATTACATCAGAACGGAAACATAAGTAATTAAGTTTCGTAATATGAATTCGTCATTATTTTGATTCAGTGTCGTTTTACAAGGTTTCTGTCCACAACTCTATACATTAATTTGATTTAGTAAATGAGCGAAAGTGAGTCTCTCTGTATGTTTGCTGCATTTGATGGCTTTACTGAAAAGATTTTCATGAAAATGTGCAGGACGATCGTTTGATTTCGGCCTTCGAGGGATAAAAAGCTGTCACAGCTTGTTTAGTAGATAAATAATTATAATATTATATACTTATATATAGGCTACTTCGTGGCTTAATAATAACAGCCGCATGGGTTGATCTTCAAGGCTACGCAACGCTTACCGAAGGCGGCCCGTGGATGGGTGACCATTCACTATATACCGAGATCGATCTCGGTACGTAATAGATCCGTTTCGGAAAGCACGTTAAGCCATTGGTCTCGACTGTCATTCAAGTAGATCTTTGACAAGTGGTTACATGACGGGTAGTCAGATAGCCAAAAAGTCTGATAACCAGTCTTACCAACGGGATCGTGCTACCCAGTAACTGGGTTGTGGAGGTCAGATAGGGAATCGCTTCGTGTAAAATACTAGTATTCAGCTGTATCCGGTTAGACTGGAACCATCCAACTAAAAGGCAAGGCAGATTGATTAAAGGTCTATTCAGATTTATGCGACATCGCTGTCGCGCTCGGTAGCGATACCTACTGCATCGCCTTCGGTTAGTCACTTTGGACACAGTATCGCTACCGAGCGCGACAGCGGTATCGCGGCGATATATCGCTTATATCTGAATAGGCCTTTGTGTAGGATCCTTTTCAATTTCGACAATGGTGAAACGACAACTTTTTGAAAATTAAAGAATTAACATTAGTTCCGTGATTATCGTGTACGTGTGCATACAAACCGGATAAATAATATCTCATTAGCATGGTGTAAAATCAGTTTACTTATCTGTTACAAATTATGAATGATTCAAATTTTAAATAAGTAGATATTCTTATCTATTAATGTCTACAGTGCATCGGGCCACTTATCAAGATTGTAAACAAACAAAACGTATTATTTTTTATAAGATTTATAGATTACCAAAACTGGGTCTCGAAGTAATCTAATCGATCGATGGTTTACATAAAATATCTAATTATTTTCACGTCTACACTCGACCACTGTGATTGTATTGTTGACAGTGTTATTGTCTCATTCAATTAAATTACTATTACTTAAAAACAAATCATTTATTTAAAAAAACAATGTTTGACATTCTTTTAATTATTTTGTGTGTAGTAGTGCTCGGTGTCTTCGCCTATATATTTGAATATTATTTACGTGAGTACTAAAATGTTAACTTTATTTATACCATGGTAGGGTCTAGTTTCATGTACTTATATTTCAGAAGAAACAGTGTCTATCATTCTTACCACTGTAGGATTCATGTAGGTTTGTGACTGAATTAAGAGTTTCATTGTAGTGAGTGACATCTATCAAGTACAGATTAGGTAGGTACCTACAATATGTATGTATTATTTAGATTTTAGAGAAATTATTTTATTACATAGAGCTTTTTGCAGAAGAGGTCGTCCTACAACCTATTTCTAGTACTATAAAAAAAAAAAGTATTTTATTTCAGACAACTTATACAGGCCGTCCCACGGCTATGCCACATGGAGGGAAAGTACCTTGAATATTGTAGATGGAACATTTTACTGAAAGAAGACATTATTTGAATTTAAAAAACAATTTAAACTGCATTCATAGATATTTAAATAATTACATGGTTGAACCGGGAATCGAACCCGTTACATGAGAAAAATAATCATTCTGTAGCTTTACTATACCGATCGAAAGGCTTCATCATAAGGATTATATTTTGCTAAATAACACGTGTTACAAATAAAAGGAAGACCATGAATTTTAATTAAATTCTTGGTGTAATATATATAATTTGGTGCTTCTTTCTCTCAGTAAGCTGTTTGATATACAACTGGAGTTAGTTAGCTTTGCAAACAGTAGGTTTATGATACCTGTCTACATCACGCTTACTAATTGTGTTTGCGACCACAAGAGCAAATTGGACAGCTGAGGCAGACAGTCAATGTATTATTTTTTATGTTTGGTTCCCAATTGGATTGCTGTAAAGATGAGCTCAGCGATATAATTGCTCTCATTACCGTTGTAAGGACATATATTACTCAAATACACACAACATTGGCTACTTTGGTTAGGCTCCTTAGAAATGTCATATACATATTATATCAGTTGATTAATTAAATTAACACCAATACTAAAGATGCCATGAAAAAAAAAAAAAAAACCCCATAAAATCGACCATTTTGGTGTTTTTAGGTTAGAAACCATCAGAAGCGTATTTTTAATATCTCCTAATTTATCAAAATATTTTTTAGACTACAATGTTTTTGGGTTTGCCCAGATTTTGAATTCCTTCCCGGTTAATGGCTAATCTCGAAACTATCACCTGAGAGTTTCTAAAAATGACGGGCGAATTGGTGACCTCTGCTTACCCTGTTGGAGCATTATACAAGCGTAAAGTTAGTTAAATTTTTTGAATTACCTGTGTTTATTCTTCCTAAATATGTCGAAAAACTGTGTATTTTTTTCTGTCCCTACTAAAAATGACCCTGGCCCATGGAGTTTTTCTTTTTTTTGTGTATTGGAATCATCAAATGACTCCCTGTCTGTGTGGAGCGGGAGGACGTGTCAGACTTTTACTGACTAAAACCCACCCGTATTCCTTGTGAAATGGTGTAATACATTTTGCATCAAATGGTTGTTCATTATGAGTATTGTGAATATTAGCGCCATCTAGTGGCGAGTAGCAATACTTGTATATCATCAGAGTTCTCGATTGATAGCCAGGTGGCGTTAGGTATCGTAAATAAGATTTACTCTCGATAGACGTATTGTATTTTTTTATGTCTGTGATTATATTGACAGATTTGTCACTAATAAGGATCGTCTCAATTAAATAAGTAATCCTTTATTCATGCAATTGTAACGTATTGACCCTCGAACCGTTCCAGACTATACAATGCCTACCTTTTCTATTTTCCATTTCCAATGATCCTGGTTTGAATGTATCAATACGGGAACGAGAGTCAAGGTAACTTACCTACTTATATACGATTTGGTCATTGGAGGCCAATGCCGTCTAAAAATCCTTCATTTATTCGTGGACCGATTCCGTCCTTGTCCGCCTTATCACCTGACTGACGTCACAAAGCCACTTCACACCCATGTCCCATTTCCCGATAGACAGCGATAAGATTATCACTATCTCTTTGTACAAAAGGTTTTAATATTTGCCCCCTTCTACCGATAAACTACAATAGACGGCTAACCGTGATTGTTACCACCTACTAACAATTAGCACTGAGTCCCATTCGGTACTAAGAAAGTTTTAAATTAGATAATTCAGATGATTCTCGAAAGTTAAAAAAAAATGCAATAAAAAAAAAAAAAAAAAAATTTTAAAATAAATCTCCCCGGTGCTTTTTATAAATTAAAAAAAACGATGAAACATATTTTTAAAACTTTAAAAGACTTGAAATTTTAATGGTAACGCAAAATCCTTAAAAAATGAATTCTACAATATTAGTGATAGCTTTACCCAGTATATTTGCTTTTCTAGTGCTTTCATTCGTGTGCCTCAGATATTGGACGATGCACTGCAGTGAGTACCTACCTATTACCTACTTTAAGCTAAAAATAGACATGTTTAAGTGATCCTTCAGATTAGAATTGACGTGAAAATCCTCTGAGGTACATTCAGTAATTATGTTAAGTGATGTTCAAGAGGTATCAAAGAGAGTAGGTACTTGCGCACCGACACTCGCTTGGCGGGCGGGCAAAACACTCGCTGAGAAACGCTTGGAACATACGCATACAAGCGAGTAATCATCGCTTGTCAACGTCACACACTCGCTGCTCATTGCTCACCAACTCGTTTTTAGATGCTAGCGCTACTCGCTTCTCATTAATCACCGGCTGTGGGATAGGTGCCTTAGACCACGAACGCTAAAGTCCCTTCCAAAAATGCCTTCAAATCATACAACTTACAATTCGGTTCACCACTGACTAGATTAAGTAGATACACCTGACCATTATACCCACACATGAGATACCAGTCTGTCTGGGGGCATCCCACACGTAAGTCGACACGTAATCACACTCAAGCATGTGTCCTGTCAGGATGACGTTAATTTACTTTAGTATGTACCAATATTATTAATTTATTATTCCTACTCTAGGAGGTAACCTAATACGTCGTCATATTGAACGATGGTCTCTTCTTGTGAGCAATAGAAAATCCTGACTGGACTGGAAGTTAAACGTTTGTTCTTTCCCTCTATCCTCTCGTTCTCTCTTTATCTATTTTGACTAGCTTTTGTCCGCGTGGATGCCCGAAAATATCCCACGGCAACGGACTACCGGGATTAAAAAGTGCCCTATGTGTTCATCCAGGTTATATAATATCTTTGTGTCAAATTTAATTCAAATCCGCACAGCCGGTCTTGCGCCAATTCGTAACATACATTCAGACAAACGGATAAAATTGTAATAAATATATTTTCAACATCAGACTCGTTTCCACACGCCCATTAAATGTAAAGTTTTATAATAATATGTATAAGTATAGATAGATCAACAAGTCGTCATAACACTTTAAAGTATGTTAATGTTACATACTAATTTGATAAAAGTCACATCTTTAATGAATGAGACACAATCAATTACATTGGCCCCCAAGTCATTCATCTCTGACATAATAACTGTATGAAGCCATACACAGAGCACTTAATGACCAGTACACCAAGCTCTGCATGACCAGTACAGCAAGCACTGCGGTGAAGTATGGAACTAAATTTTAAATGTACTGCATTTGACAGATCTTTGACAGTTTGTTGTGGCAAGTGGCGCCACTGTGATGGGTCATAGTAAGCTGGGTGCTCGGTACAATGATACATCGTTCGGTAGCTATAGGTTGACATGCAGGTCAATTTCTTTCCTGCCTCCTTTGTTAGCTCGATACAATATAACTTTATTGTAGTGGGTCGATTCATAGGTCTACATCCTTAGTATCATAAATACACGAAAGTATCTCATGTCTGTTCTTGAGTATTCACGTTTGAATAGATAAATTACCAGATTGGTAGAGATGTAGTAATTTGTCGGTAAATATAGGCAAGGAATAGGTTTTTGTCTCCGTACACCGTAAAAGACGTTTTAATATAAATTGTGTATAATTTAAATAAAGAAACTGTTGTAACGAAGGTGATCGCTCTGTAGCCATCAATTGTCGTTGTTACCTCAGAAAGCACAACTAAGCCATCGCTCACAGTCGCCGTAAGAATACAAATACCTTATGTATCCTTTACTGGGTGGCGAAGGTCAGGTGACAGGTCTTCCGTTTAATATTGATCAAACGCATTAAATTAGACTGGAGACCAACTCCAAAGTTAGGAAAACGCAGAAGAACTTTGTAATTTAATAAACCTGCTAACACAACATTTTCTGTTACAAAAGCCATTAGAAAATTACCTACTCCTAGAAGAAAGACTACAGGATCTTCAACATAGGTGCTCACTTTTCACGGTAGTGATAGTTGCATCGCACATGGTTCAAAATCAGTCATGTCACCTGTGTTTTTTCAAATGTAATGTATACCAAGCTTGAAACAAAATTTATTTCAATACATCCAAGCAGTATGCGCCGTTACGTGGCAGGTAACATACATATAGATACCTAAACTCACGCCGTCTTCCCATAGGGGTAGGCAGAAACTACAGAACGCCACCTGCTACGATCCTTACATACTCCTTTTGCTTCGTTTCCGTTCATACATCTGATTCATACACGCACGCCGCCGGGTGCGAGTACTACGATCCTGACGTTTCTGATGAACATCACCAATAATGTCACTATTTATGTATCTAGGGCGGTTCCACTCATATCTGCCTTGTAAACACAGCAGTAACAGTGTCAGCGTCAGAAACAATGATGGATAATATAAAACTTGCTGTCTTAAACAAATCGTTTTCCACCATGCAAGTCGTGGCGTAGATAAGTTTTATATTTCTTACATTGTCATTAAAGTGCAACCATAGTTCTTATCGCAAGGAGTCAAATTCTAGGAGTGTTGTGTTCCAATGTGTACTAACGTGTCGATTGCCGACACGTAATAATTGGTCGAGATAGAAGTTGACGAGTGATCGTACGGTAAAATTCACGGGGTAATCCGCTGGAAACGATAGTGTAATCTCAAACAAAGTTGTTTGGAAGCAAAACCAAAATTTTATTTATTAGTAGTACTATGTGACAGAGTTCGTTGATCATCTAGCTAGCCAGATAAATATTATATATATATATAAATAAAAACCTAACACAAATAAATTCAATAAAAAAGAAGAAAAGTACCTACTAATAATGATAATCAACTCGAAGAAAATGGTCGTAAGCACTTTAGATATCATAATTACTGATAAGTATTAAAATATTTTCAACGAGCATTTTATCATTACAAAAACCGAGTCCAATCGTTAATAAAGTGGCAAAGTCGCATTATACGTAGTCAATTGTTTTTGGTCATGGAAGAAGTTGCTTTAATAATGATTTTAATGTCATTGCCGGCAGTTGCATTATTACTACTTTTTGTAATGTTTATGTACTGTATTACTTTCTTCATCTGGTTTCTTGTGAGTATCGTGAGTATCTTTATATTATTGGTTAATGAGAATAAATTTGACGTCATTGTCCAATGTTCATTGCTTGTTTTGTTTACAAATAAATCTAAACGTTGACTGTTAACTTTCAATGTATATCATTTTTTTCTATCTGTCATGGTCATGCCTCTTTAGTTTCAGTATTGCCTGTTTTTTGGTTTCATTATTAATTGTTGTCACACCTAACTTGTCATTTTTATAGATAACTATCATATAAAATGCTGATAATATTTTAGTGATAAATTCATTATTTTGAAACTTCAGTTTAATCGTTAATAGTGACAAATTAGCTTTTATACGTACCTACTTGGTAATTGATTTTTTAGCAATGCGACATTTTGACATTTTGGTTATCCTCTCAATAGCAGCTGTGCCGTTAGTTGGATTAATATTAGTTATAATTTTAATGCAATGTGTAAATGTCGTCGGGTGGCTTTGTGAGTATTCAATCTCATCTTATAATCAATATTTTAAATTTGAATTTTTTTCATCATCATCATTTCAGCTGAAAGATGTCCACTTTTGGACATAGGTCTCTCCGAAGTGTCGCCACATCGACTGGTCCTATTTCGTCAAATAATCACACCTGAAGCCCAGGTACGCACGGGCGATTTCTTTATGCGATGATTTTTTATGGTGCAGTGTGTTTTCAACTCTCGATGTTGAGCCGACCATTGAGAATCCAACAGAGTGCATCTCAGCTCGTCCAAAAAACACACTGTTAGATTTTTAACTCTCGGCGCTAAGCAGTGCGTTAAAATTCAGTGCACGATAACAAAATTAATGGTTTAGATGAATTTTGCCGCACTGGATTACGACTTAGGATACTTTATATCCCGGTAGTACACTTCCATGGAAACCGTAATGTTTTTTTGTCGGTTTTTGAGTTCCATGCGCCCTTGGATCTGTTATTACGACCGAATGCCCGCGTCGATGCAGACACCGCATGGCTGAAATGGCGGTCTCTATCTGGAGTACACTACATAGTACTGTGACACCTGAATGCCAGTACGGACAAAGGGTAAAATCTACAAGAACGCTGTCCGACCCGCAATTTTATTAGCGGAGTTTTGAACAACGGCAAAAAAGCATGAACAGAAATTGCACCCAGCTGAAATGAAAATGCTATGATGGGTGGGCGGTGTAATACAATAGAATACGCAATGATCACGTGAGAGGAGCTTTCGGAGTGGCTCCAATAATGGACAAACTAAAAGAAAGCAGGCTTAGATGGTACGGCCCATAATGAGAAGAATGACAGTTTCTCAGTAAAAACAGTAATGAATATCCCTACGAAACGCCTGGGAAGAGGAAGACCCCCCCTGCTTCACGGTGATCAAGTATCGAGAGGGAGATGAAAGCGCAGAACCTAGCTCCAATGACAGAAAACCCAGGACATAGTGTTCTGGTACCGCTGTACAAGAAGACCCGACCCCAGATAGAACTGAGATTAAGGGATGGAAGAAGAAGAAGGCATCTTTTCCGGAATTTTTTATGATTATTGTTTTATTTCGTGCTACACTGAATGTAGTAGATACCTTTTGTATATTCATGAAGCGTAAAAGAACAATAAGTTGTACTCTCTATGACGAACACAACACATTTTCAAGCACATAATTTGTATTTTCCGACACAGTCACTGTGGAAAACCGCATAGAGGTAGTCAGTCCCTATTACGACTTTGTCAGTTTATTCCCGACATCCGTCCCGCGCAACCGTTCATAAAAAATAATGAAAATAATTACCTTAATAAGACATTATTTTATTATCAACTAGGTACTTTTTGAACAAATCGTACTAAACTGATGTTAATTCCCTACTTTCGTGATGTGAGTGATAAGATTAGAGTCGATGTTTTTCGAACAGTGTTGATCGGTACACAGAGTAGGTAAACACGATGGATTTATTAGGAAGTATTTTTGTTGGTATACTGCTTCTTATGTTCATTTATTTGTTTTGGCTGTGGTTCTGTTTCGGGAATTGTGTTAAGAGACGTAAGTTTTTTTTTTTAATATTTTATTTTGTATTACCAATTTTTTTTCATAGTGCTTTTGCTTGCCATTTCTTGAATTTGCCATAGATAATGTTGACTTTTACAATTTAGTAAGGGAGAGATTACTAAATAACAAATCTATCAATCTTATCGCCACTCTAAAAGTATGACTGCTCGGAAAATCGTCATGATCGAACGACGTTTTAATTTACCATCGTCATCGTAGAGAAAAGGTTAGGCAGATGATGATAGCCATAGATATAGGTTATATTTCTATGATGATAGCCTATTGATATTATTTTGATACAAGCCTTATTGAGTTTACCTCTAGAAACAGGCCCAGCAGATAGTTTTCGTACATAAAGTAGGGCGTGGGGTTCTGGGTTCGATTTCCAGGTCGGGTAAAGTGTTATTGAGTTTTTCTATTAAGATTTTTTAGTGCCATCCTATTGGACTATGAGAGTGAGGGAAGAGAGAGTGCATATGCGTCTGCGTACACACTTTTGCACTATAATACCTCCCACACCGAAGGCTAGTATCCGTTGTGATTGGCTGGTATGGACGGCCTGGGAGACTTTTATTATGATTACTAAGCATATACAGTATCCGCCGCGTGTAAATTATGATGACACAATGAGTTCCAGTACGTTACCGTCACACGTGAATGAGTGATGCTTTCGCGATGCAGGATTTCGCGTGACGTCATGTGATGCGCAATTGACATCAGTATGTAGCAAAGTAGATGCCGCCACAATAGCACACCTCTGCCTAACCCTGCGAGAAATACGTGCGTAATTTCATGTTAGTCGTTTATCAGTGAGATCGCATTTACCTGCTACCCGATTGAGCTCCTCCAGTAAATCCATTCTAATACTATTTTATTGCGAAAGTAACTTTGCCTTCCTGCCTGTCTGTTACCTTGTCACGCCGGATAGCACACACTTAGGCCCTTTATAGACACACGTTTTTCTTGCCGTGACTAACTACGGTTTATTCGCCGTGTGTAGGCACGGTCGTCAGTGTCGTATGGACAGGGGGCCGACCACCACCGCTTACAGCAGTATTATTTTAATATATGTATTATTACTTCAGTGGGGGAAAGAGATGGAGCTATACGTCTTGTAGAGCTTCATCTCTACGATAAGAAAGAATAATACGATAAAGTAAGATACTATATACTGCTGTACGCGTTGGTGGTAGGGCCCCATTTTTTTTTTTTGAAGGTGGTAATTCATCCAATGACTTCTCCCGCTCTGGGCGGAGCGGAAGGGCGTGTCAGACTTTTACTGACTAAAACCCACCCATGTTCCTTCATTTGCCTGTTCATCACTTTGAGGCGCGCGTGGAACACGACGCGCCATCGACCCGGGCCTGGTCCTTATCGGACGGCGAGCTGCCCGTTGCTCGCCGTCCGCAAGCCCGCGCCTATGGTGGCCGGGAATCCGCCTGGGATTCCCGACGCCCAGGGCGTCTCCAATGGCGGCGGTTAGGGGCGTGAGGGCGCAAACTCTGCCTTTCCCTCACGCGTTCCGCCTCCTCCTTCGCGAACATTACTGCTTCGCAGAAGGAGGTGACGGCTTCCCATGCCCTCTCGCTCCGTACCATGGCCTGGACCAGGGCCGGACGCGAGAGGTCATTGCCGCCAATCGCCTCCGCGAAGACACAACGGTGCTCCGCCCAAGCAGGGCATACCTCCACCGTATGCTCCACCGTGTCCTCCGGTGGTAGGCCCCCTGGACACGTTTTTTCTACGGCGCGGTTTATACGCCGTACCGTAAAGAAACGTTGCTGCGTACAAAATCTCTTGGTTAGACATAGGATACTCTTTATCCTGGTAGTACATTCCCGTGTGATGTTTTCATATGTAACATCATTAACACAATGAACCTGACAAGAAAGGTGAACATAAGGCAGTGACTGATAATGTTAATCAATGAAAATAACTACAGGTTATAAGGATGATATTGATACATCATTGATTACTCATTCATCTTAAACAATGGAAGCCACCATAATCTCAGATTTTCCTCACAACTAACTATTGTAAATGCTATTGATGGCATTCTTCAGTCAGAAGTTGCATACACTGGCCTAGTACAATCAGCCTAACAAGGATGTCATCGATAAAAATTCAATTTATGTACATACCTAATCATAACGTCACTTATGTGTTATGTCTTTCTAAGCCTTACACCTTTCTGAGCTGGTGAAAGTAATGTTTTTTAGCAATCACAAATTGTATTGATCAAATTAAAGGAACGTCCGGATAAAATTAACTTAATATTAAGAATAGATAGCGGATAGAGGAGCTTGTGGCGAAGTAATAACAGCCACACCGGGTCGATCCATCAGGTTAAGCTACGTTTGCGGGGGTTGGTCGGTGAATGGTTACATCATCTTTACATACCGAGATTCCTCCGTGTCTCGGAAAGCACGTTAAGCCGTTGGTCCCGGCTGTCATTCGTGGATCTTTGATAGTCGTTACGGGTCGTCAGAAGCCCGAAACTCTGACAACCAGTCTTACCAAGCGGTATCGTATTGCCCAGTTACTGGGTTGTGGAGGTCAGATAGGCAGTCGCTTCATGTAAAATACTGGTATTCAGCTGCATCCGGTTAGACTGGAAGCCGACCCCAACATAGTTGGGAAAAGGCTAGGGAGATTGATTGATTAAGAATAGTTACTTTTTATTGTGTACACACGGCTACACATCAGGCTATACATTTCTAGTTTTTGCTGATCTCACATTGTAAAGGATTTTCGTACACCATAAAATGGGCGGTCTTATCGCTAATTTATAAAATAATATTTGTACGTTTTGTTCATAACATTGTGATAAGAATCTAGAAGTGGCGGAAAATTAAAAAACCGGCCAAGTGCATGTCGAAACACGCACAATAAAGGGTTCCGTAGTTGGGATGAATTTATCCAACAAACTTAAAATTGTTAAAAAAAACCACCACCACCCTAAAAAAAATATTTTTTACGATTTTTTTATACCACTTTCCATATTTTCTCCCTCGTTTTTTACCATTTTGTCGTTATTTATATATATACCCATACCAAATTACAGCTTTCTAGTACTAAAAGTCTCTGAGCTAAGCCGCGGACAGACGGACATACGGACATAGCCTTAGTAGTAGGGTTCCGTACCCAAAGGGTAAAACGGAACCCTATTACTAAGGCTATGTAAAAATTATAGGTTTGATTTGCAAAGACAATCGTGTCGGTATCTAAAGACTGCTAATAGTTTTGATAACCATAACATCATAGCTTTTCCGGAGTACTGAAAGCGTACAGGGGGATACTAGTATAAGTTGCTGTCGATACGTTTGACATTATACAGCGTGTTTTGGATAAGCAGAACTACAGCTGAAGAGTCTGTTGATGAAGGTAGTAAATATTACAGACCAGTACTGAATAAAAAAATTGCAAAACATTTTGAATTTTTTTTCTTATTCTTTTTTAATTAGGGACTTTTTTAACCGCGCAATGCGTATGACAGCAATTCGTATGCATACCCTAAATAAATAATATCACAGAAAAACAAACGACTTCCAAAAAAAAAGTGAATAATAACTAATTTCGGAAGTTGGTATCTTCGCTTTTCAATTTTCGTTTTTTGCCACAGACTTCCGGAATTAAAGTTATTTTTCTTACTACTCTCTTCTTCTTTTTTTGTTTATTTTGGAAGTCGGTTGTTTTTTGTAAAAAGTTTTTATTTTTCACTCTTTAGTTGTGGTACCTACCCCACACAAATTCGAATACCACTACCTGCTGTGTAAATAACAGTGACGGAATCAAATAAGATATCGTCTACTAGACTAAGTGGGAAAAATACGTAATTATTGAAGCTAACTCAAAAACTACGCAAGCAAAATTAATAAAAAAGTAACCAGAGATTAAAAGTACCCAGTTCTTGTTCAATTTTGATAATCACCAGGTTGGTAGTTCGTTCAGCAGAGTTAATGCTATACATGGTGGCTCATTAATCTTAGTAAGTAACCAGCTAAAATTCAAAGACCGTAAGGATATTGTGAGCCTATCTGTTGAGCGGACAGTTGAAATAGCCTGTATAGAATTGGAGCAGTTTATTGTATTAAGTGTGTACAGACCCCCTTCAGGATTGTATGACTGTTTTGAAAAGGTAATGGATGAAGTGTTACACAAGATTAGCAACTCGAAAAAGTCCATTATCACATGCGGTGATTTTAATGTTAATTTGTTAGAAAATTCAGGTTCTTGTAGTAAAATAATAAGTTTGTTTCAGTCCTACAATCTTATAAACCTATATTTGGAGCCCACACGAATAACCCCTACTAGTGCAACTTGCCTAGATAATATTTATACAGATGTTCAAGCTACAAAGAACTTATAAATTTACTAGATTCTGATCATTGCGGGCAAAGGGTTACTATCCCAACCCAAAACAACAAAGTGGCTAAAAAGGATATCACATTTAACCCCAAAACTGCAAGTCGCTTGGAAATTTTTAAAGAAAAACTAATTAATAAATTAACAGTTTTGTCAAATCATGCTGATCCTAATCATCTATATAATGATTTTTTTAATTTATACTGTAAACAATTTAATTCCACCTTTACTCCCAAGACTATCTCGGTCAATAGTAACGCATCTTTCAGTGATTGGGCTACCATTGGTATTCATAAAAGTAGAACACGGCTTTATGAGCTGTACAGTGAAAGGACTTATGTAAACACTGCTGAATTTAATTTATACGTTAAAAATTATTCAAAATTATTTAAAAAAGTTTGTTGTACGGCCAAGTCTCGTTATTTGAGTTCGAAGATTAAAAACAGTAATAATGTAATTAAAACGACTTGGAATATTATTAATAGTGAAACGGGAAGGTCTATTAACCGAAATACTGACTACAGCCTGTCTATTAATGACAGCATAATAAAATCAGACTCACAAGTCGCCGAGGCCTTTGAGAATTTCTTTTCAGATATTCCCGTTTCAACTACTAAATCCCTAAACTCATCACCTTCTGTTGCTGAGTCTTTGCTTAAGGAAAATGTTAATGTTTGCGATTCGGAATTCCATTTTGAACATATTACCTGTAGAGACATAATTAAAACCTTTCACACTTTAAATGTAAAAAAGACTGCAGATCTGTGGGGTAATTCTGTAGAAGTTGCCAAGTCTATTATTGACATTGTAGCACCTACTTTAGCTCTTATTTTTAATAATTGTATCCACTGCGGGGAGTTTCCTGACCTTATGAAAAATAGTAAAATAATACCTTTATTTAAATCAGGTAGTACATCAGACCCCACAAATTATAGACCTATTTCAGTACTACCTACCTTTAGTAAAATTTTTGAGAAGTTAATTTTAGAGCAATTGCAAAGATTTTTTAATAGACATAAATTGTTACATAGCAAACAGTTCGGTTTCACTAGGGGTCGTTCAACTACTGATGCCGGTGTTGAACTTTTAGGACATATATATAATGCATGGGAAGATAAATGCGATGCCTTGGGCATCTTTTGTGATTTGTCTAAGGCATTCGATTGCGTTCTTCATGAAACGTTAATCAGGAAACTCCGCCACTACGGAATCCGGAACACCGCTCTGGATCTTCTTACTTCATACTTAAGTAATAGGATTCAGAGCGTTGACGTTAATGGGAAAAGATCTCCCGGATCTATAGTAACAATGGGAGTCCCACATGGCTCAATTCTTGGTCCTTTCTTGTTTCTTATTTATATTAATGACTTGCCTTACCTCATAAAGGATAATCATGAGATAGTGTTGTTTGCAGATGACACTTCGCTTTTGTTTAAACTTAAACGTCAGCAGCTGGTTACTGACGATGTAAATAGCGCGATCTCAAAAGTAGTTCACTGGTTTAATGTTAACAATTTACTTCTTAATGAAAAAAAAACCAAATGCATTAAGTTTACGCTACCTCACGTTAGGCAGGTGAAAACTAATGTGTTGATAAAGGGCGAAGAATTGAATCCCGAAGATAGCACAGTTTTCTTGGGCTTAACTTTGGATGCTAAGCTTCAGTGGGGCCCACATATAGATAAATTGTCAAAAAAACTAAGCTCCGCAGCATACGCTGTTAGAAAAATTCGTAATTTAACTGACATAGAGACAGCCCGTTTAGTGTACTTTAGCTATTTTCATAGTGTAATGTCGTACGGTATTCTGTTGTGGGGAAATGCCGTCGACATTCAGACTATCTTTGTTTTGCAGAAAAGAGCTGTTCGATCAATTTATAAATTAAGTCCGAGATACTCACTCAGAGAGAAATTTAAGGAGATAAATGTAATGACTGTGCCTTCTCAGTATATTTTTGAAAATCTTTTATATGCCCACAAAAATATTAAATTGTTTAAAAAATACAGTGATATCCATAATATAAATACTAGGAACAAACACAAATTTGTTATACCTACAACAAGGCTCAAGAAAATAGGTGGCTCCTATAGATGTCAATGTATACGCTTTTACAATAAGCTTCCAAGCCACGTACAAGATCTAAGCCTTAATAAATTTAAAACATTTATTAAACGTAAGTTGTGCCAAAAAGCGTATTATACCATTAAAGATTACATTGAGGACAAAAAGGCTTGGGATTGAGCTGCTCCAATTTCTCCAATTTTGTTATTTTTTAACTTATCGAATTCTGTTATTTTTAGTGACTTTTTATTTTATTATTATCTTATACAGTGACATGAATGTTTACTTTGTAAAGTATTATATTATTTTAATTATTGTGAATGTGAAGACTATGTGGACCTTTGTTTCTTTTCTTTTTTAGTATTAATTTTTCCTTAGTTTTAATTAATCATGGTCTGGCAGTTTGAGCAATTTATGCGGCCTAACCAAATGTCCTTTCTTTGGTACTGTTCGTCAAATCGTTGAGCTCCTTAAAATTGGAGTTGAGCTGCACGATTATTGACAAATGCTTGCACTGACTGGACAGGTCCACTCAATCTGTGTGGTTCTTACCTCAAAAGTCCATTTCAGACACCAATCTACATGGTCTTCACATGATCTGACCAAGATTATGTCTGGACTTTAAAAGAGACTGTGACCTCTGAGTTTGTTTCGGCCTTTCTTCTCAGAGTAGTCAGATAGGAAACGCCGACCTCATCTAGTTTTAAAAATGTGATTGACGTGTAAAAGTGTTTGTACAAACCTACTTACAGAAATAAAAATCATTTATCATTTATCATTTAATAATATTTATTTAGGACCACCTCTGAAGCATGACCTACCAAACAAAAAAAATTATCAAAATCGATTCATAATTGGCGGAGTAATCGCGTAACATAAATACAAAAAAAAAAAATACAGACGAATTGAGTACCTCCTCCTTTTTGAAGAAGTCGGTTAAAAATGGATTACAATTTGGCCATAAACCTGAACAGACTCTTCGCATCATGCAAAACTTTGTATTATAATAGTATTGTTAAGTTAGGTCAGCACCCTAGGTGCGTAACACACTATCAACCATAATCTGAATCATTTTGAAGGATATTGCTAATCCATTGCTTCAATGTTCGAAAAATTTATCTTGTCAACAACTTATATAACGCCATGAATATTGGTGAACTTCCAAAATGAAACAGATTGTGTGTTACGCAGTAATGGTGCTGGTTTGTGATTTATACATACAAGCGTAAAGTTGATATTTGGTTCAGTGACTGAAACATGAACACTGAAAAAATCTGTCCACTGTTGTCTCTGACTAATTCCATAAGAGCAGGCGTGAGTTTGCCACATATGTAGGTTTATTATGTAAATTCTCAATATACTTATGATCTATTTTCTATTCTAATTACTAAAGCTGAAGAGTTTGTTTGTTTGTTTGTTGAACGTTAGTTCCTGAGACCGACTGACACGATTGGTTAAACTATGAAGTCGGATTAAAAAAAATCTTTAGTATAGCCCAATTCTTGAGGAAGGTTATAGGCGATTTAGCATCGCGCTACGAACCTTAGGAGTCGAGCAAAAAGAAATAAATAAATAACGCTAATCGAAAAACTAAGTCCTAGCGCGGGCGGGCGATGTGATGCGACGCGGTTGGTCTGGGGCCGATATTTCACGCGGACGAAAGCGCGGGCAGAAGCTAGTCTAAAATAATCCGAATCCCAACTAAATAATATTATACTAGCTGATGCCGTCGACTTCGCCCGCGTTGATGTCGGTTATTATATACTAAAACCTTACTCGAGAACCACTCTACCCATTGGTGAAAACAGCATGAAAATCGGTGCAGTAGTTTTTGAGTTTATCGCGTACAGGACGACAGACAGACGCGGCGGAGGACTTTGTTTTATAATATGTAAGGAAGGATGTTATTATATGCGAAAGTAAGTTTGTTTGTTTATTTGTTTGTTTGTTACGTTGTCACGCTAAAACGGTTGAACGGGTTTGGATGAATTTCGGCATAAGGGTAGACCACGTCCTGGGTTAGGACAAAGGATACTTTGTATCCCAATATTGCTACGGGATTGCGACTTATGCGGGTGAAACCGCGGGGCGCAGCTAGTCTTACATAAAAAGGCAAAACACAAACCGATAATTAACGCCGTTATCAACAGATAGTTTATCTCAACGTACTGACGGTGAAGCAGCCAAATCATTTAGTACAATATTGTTATAAAAGTTGGTTCTTATCAAATTTGGCAAAATGTCTGTGGATTTAACTGTGACTTTGGTCTTTATGTTCATTAATATAGCGTTGTTTTGGGTTATTTACGCGGTTCTTGTAAAATTTTGTGGTAAGTCATTAATTACTTATTCTTCTTCTGCTTGCTGCCACGGGTGGACGCTAGTTTAGTGCAAGACAGGAAATCGTATTAGCGTAGGAAAAAAATCTCTAAATAATGTAATTTAATATGCAAAACTGCATTTATATCGTTTTGAAGTAAATAAGAGAAAACTTTCTAGTGAATAAGTATTGCGATAGGAATACCACCAATATTTTGTCAACCAGGACTTTTTCAAGTTTCAACCAGTGCCGCTAGATGGCGCTTCCTTAATTGAAAACTAAAGTTATAAAAATTATTTGTATCACTCGCTATATTATTATGAAACGTCACATTTTTGGTATTTAATCGGAAAATCAAAAGTCATTTATTCAAACTAGGGTGAGAATCAGCACTTTTCGGACGTCAAAATTACATAAGACAGTCCCCAAAAACGCCCACCCTTTACCACTTCCTAGTGCTTTAGCTGGGAAGAAGAAGTGGCGCAACAAACTCCGCAGCAGCACAGCTGTCTGTTCAGTTAGAAACAATTGAATCTATACAAAAGTATGTACATTTACATTACGCAACATAAAATATAAATCTAATTATTAGCCATAATATCAGCAAGCACACGCAAATATACCACGCAAAAAAAAAATAACGAGAACTATATGTACTACTCAAGCAATTATAAAATAAATAAGTAAATGTAAACATAAATTAACTAAATAAAAGCCTCCAAGCACAAAGGGCGTGCCCGCTTACATATAGCTATTTAAAGCTATAACTGGAAGTTATAATAACTGATACTTTTTACTTATTTTACTTAGATGGTCTTAGTTTAAGACCATCGAAGTAAAATCAAATCAAATCATTTATTTCTTTGCAAACATGGGTATAGTAGGTACATAGGTGTTTTAATATTAAAGTCTGCCATATTTTACCGTCACGTGGGCATGCAAAGGTTTACAATTTTTTTTTTTTTAATAAATAAAAAATTAAAAAATATGTGGCAGACAATAGAAATTTAAAAAAATAAATAAAATGTATTTAAATGTATTAAAAATGTCACAGCGGTTACAGCAATAAAAAAATTACAGAATGTCAAACAAACAAAAAGTAAGTAACATTATTAATAAAAAGTTAATTAAGTACTAATAACATTAACAAAACCGAGATCAGCAAGACAACCAATCACCACAAGCAGCGCCCGTTCACGAGCATAACGCAAAGATCAGTCATTACCCCCCTCGCCATATTTGAGGGAAGGAGACAACCCGACTCCCGACGCTGCCGCAAGCAGTGACATCTAAGGGAATCGGAAGTGTTTAGATAGACAATGAAAATCAAATATCCTATAATCTATATATTACAAAATATTTTTTTTCTTTTCTAATTACGTACCTATTAAAATTGTTGTGTATAGAAATCATAAATTGATTGCAATAAATCGCGATAGATAAATGTGCTTGTTTTATGTTATATATATAATGTTACCTTATGTTTCGATGAAGTAAGTTAATACTACAAAACTAGAATCAATTCTATTTCTTTGTTTGTTTTTCATTGACGTTCAAAAGTGCCTTTTATGTGCCTATTTGAAATAAATTATTTGACTTTGACTTTGACTTTGAATAAATTGAATGTCTTCGAAAAATCCTAAATAACGTTTACCCCTTCTGAGAATAGAACTCAGAAACGCACCCTAGACCAATAAAAGTCCCGATAATTTAAGTCCCCACGAAAATACACAGATTGGACATTGATCGCTTTTTGTTCAAGTGGAGATAAAAATAAAAATAAGGTTGTCTAATTGGCCACCGTGTAGAATGAATCGCCTAGATATGAATTAATTCATAGATAAGATTTCGCGAATTATCAAGAATTATTAAAAAATAAAATCCGTTTACTGTTATTCAGTAAAGTTGTCAGTGCGTAGAAAGAAGCTGTTTATTCAGTTTTATCTTGTTCTACAATTAATAATAATTATTATTAATAATGTATTTGTTTCTAATAATGGTAATAGTGATTATGTTTATGGTGATGGCTTCTGTGTACAGACATCATTTAGGTAAGTTTTTTGTACCATCTTCATCAAACTTTTTGTTTTAAGGGGTTTTCTCTTCAAGTTCAAGCTATTCTAAATAGAAAACTTCATTGATATAAGAAGTACAAATACAATAGTGGCTGGATTAATTTAATGGTACGGTTTTTTTTAAAACCTCACGCAGCCGCCCAGGGTTAAACGATTGGTTTAATTTTTTATATACTTTAATGTTTCCCAAAGCAAAACTTTATTGCTAACCGTTTTGAAGATATCAATAGAAAAAGACAGAGATAGAGGAAGGAGATATAATGTCGAATTTGTACAAGTTTCAACTGGCGCCGTAAGATGTCGCTTTTCTTCAAAACCTAAATCAACGCCATGTATGTTGTATTTATGACTCGAGTAGCTTACGTGGCGCGTATTGTCCCATTAGTTATTTTGTACAGGAATTCGAATATAAAAATGATAGAATTCGTGATTGATTAATACAAAAAAAAACCTAATATTTCCATAAATTAAGTTTGTCAAAACATTTTTTAATAATAATAAAATTCCATGTAATAGGGCGCGAGCCCATTGCCATTAACCGGCAGCAATCCAAACTTTGGGCTCCTACCGAGAGCTTTCCTATTGAAAAATCCTAATAAAGCTTGCCTGACCTGGGGGTCTACCACCACCGCTTACAGCAGTGTTATTTTAATCTTACTTCAGTGTAGGAACGAAATGAAGCTCTGCAGGACGTATAGCTCCATCTCTTTCCCCCACTGAAGTAAGATTAAAATATTATTGCTGTATGCGGTGGTGGTAGGCCCCCTGGGAATCGAACCTACACAGTACCGCACAGTAGACCAAAGAGGCCGCCAGGTTATGATGCCTTTAGTGTTTCCCATGGACTTGATTGGACATTACAAAAATGAATCGCATAGATAATAAACCGATAAGATTTCGGTTATAATCACGAATAAAATGATTAAAATCCGTCCGTCCGTCCGTTATGCGTCAGTGTCCATAATAGTGTAGAAGAAGATTGTTTATTTTATTTTTGAATCCTTTTGTTCTTATTCCAATATTTAAAATGCTTTTGTTTTTAGTACTAGTAACGTTCATAATACTTATAACGCTGCTTTCCGTGTACAGAAGTTATTTGTGTAAGTTTTTAGTACCTTATTAAGCAAAAAGGCTTTTTCTCCATATGTTTGTTCTGTTAACCCAGCAGATAAAACGAGTTGTTTTTATGAAAATAGTTTATTTTTTAAACGAAAGCGATTCTGAAATTCTTCTTTATCTATTCCTTATTGGTTGGATTGTTTCTCTTGAGCATAGTCCTTAAGAATAAACTTTGCATCAATAATAACTTATTAAATATCGTGAACAAAAAAGGACTATGTGTGGTGTTGGATATCATAATCGCGCACAAATTAATGTATAGATAAGATTCTATATACATACTCTATACCGTTATCATTAATTATAATTTTATCTTTCCATTTCTGTGCTTGAGCTTAAATATACCAACGATCAGTATTTGTTGTACTGTGATAGTGATTGACGATTCTGCGTCTACACAATTACTTTTTAAGACCATGATTGTGTTATTGTTTTGGCTAACGTTTTTGCTAATTATATTAATTTCTTCTTCGTATAGAAAATGGCGTAAGTTTTTTATTTTACTTCAACTATATCTTCGTTTATTTCAATCAAGTGCTTCTCGCACTAGCTCATATTATACTGAATGAAAAGACGTCGTTTATTTTGATTTTATTTAATTCAGTAGTTTCTAGCTAGACTTTATGTCCTCATTTTACTCATGAAATACTTTCCATCCATGCGATACGTCATTGTAGGTATAGCTATGATAGAGCCTTAAATTTCACGTGTCATCGCCTAAATTAAGTACCTATAGATAAATATTCGATAGGTACCTTATCACACATTATGGCTACATAATGCTTCATAACGGATGATAGATTCAAAGAATCACGTTGTTTGCTAGTGTCAGTTGAATTCAATTGTTTTCTTATTCAATATGCATTACAGGCATTCTATGTTTATAGTTTGGGTTGTATTTATCATCCTTTGTATAGCATTAGGTGTTTACAAGTCTCTAAGTAAGTTTCAACCACTTTTTTCTTTCCGTTTATTATTTTAATTTACTTTAGTACTTACCGCATCGATTACCATTTGAAGTAACCAATTATATAAGAGTTTATGTTTTGCCCTAAACGAAATCTTTGAATGCATAATTTTTACGTATTCATTGTCAACTGATCTGGTTTGTCATATTGAAAGGAGTGGAACAATTCTGACTCACGTGACATCACCACAAAAAAAAACCATCTTAGTTAGGTACAATCTCATGAAAAAAAGAAAATGTAATTACATAAATAGCCCCGGAGTTAGAGATAGTGTACACAGATATAGGTGTAATGGGTGAGTGAGTGGGTGGGTGGACGTAATAGGTGGGTGGGTGTATAGGTGGTATAGGTGTATTTGTTGGATTTGTTGCACTCAACAATGAGACACGAGGACCTTTGTTTGGCGTTGTGCGGAGTCTAGAGGTTGATACGAACCACGGAGAGCATGGAGCGACAGTGTTTATTAAACGTGGTCGCGGCACATACTGGCCTAGGAATTGCTCATTACTTCCTGTAGGGTTTAATAATTCCAAATAAATAATATTAAATAAAATAAATGCCCTTGTAAATTGACTCTAACAATTAACAGTGTTGACGTTCCACTTAGGAGTTTATTTCTCTTGTTTCTCCTCATCTCGCCCACAGTATATCTGACATAATGCCTAATCCTACGGAGTCCCCGTATGATTTTAGTGTTAAAATGTTTATTCTTTGGAATATTTTTTTACTTGTGATCGTGTACGTTCTGCAGATAACAGTTTGTGGGATTGTGACCAAGTGTAAGTATCCTGAGTATATCTTAATTTTAATTCTATCGGATCACAGTGGAGAGTTTATATTTAAATTCACTTAAAGTTTTAAATGATAATAAGATTTCATACATTGATACAATTTTATTACTTAAAGCGATTGGTTGACAAGATTATCAACAATCAATCATAAAGTTTGTCATAAAGCTTAGCATCATTGAACTGTAGGAAACGGGGGCGGCGTGAATTTCAAATAATCGCTGCAAGTCTAATGATAAGATTTGACTCATCATTAACGTAAAATATTATATCATAAATCTCAAAGTTATATCGACCCTGACTTTCAAATAAATCGGATGTTCGTCAGTGATAGGAAATATAATAATGGAGTATATTTGGTTTGGGTTTTTATTTTGGGTCGCGATTTTCATTCTTATGTTAACGTGTTCTACTCTTTTGACTGGTAAGTGCTCAATAATAATTCTAATAAATAATATTAATATAATAATATTAATATGTATATTAATGTTGAAAATCATTAATAATGGGAAAACCTAATCTTTTGTTTCTAATCACCAAAAGTTTTATGTGATAAGATTTCACTTCATTGATAATATAAATTATGATTTATTTTATCTTCATTTTATAATTATAATATGTTATAAGTAGTCGCATTATTATCACGGTGCCATTTGCAGTGGCTGCGGATTTATTAATTTAAAAATGTATCCCAGTAATTCTACGATATGGTATCAACTATTTGTTTTAATGTTTTGGGTGTTATTCATCGTCCTCTTAATTGGAATAACTGCATATAGAAAATGGAGTAAGTTTTTTACTTTGATATTCGTCAAAGCAAATGTTTAAATTGCGTGTTTTCTAGATTTTTAGACGTCTTTACTCGGTAAGAGAGCATGCAGTAATCAATACTCATCCTTATTTTTTGTGAAAACCAACCTTAGCTTGCTTTAAAGTAGGAAAAATACCGGCTGATAAACAAATAAGTAGGACTTATCATGTGCATTCTATTTTGAGCTAGTAATAACAGCGGAATTATTGAATTAAATTTCTTCATGTAATCGCTTAAAATTTCAATGATAAGATTTCGCAAACTACTATCACAAATAAATAAGTGTTTATCTTCATTTGATACTGACTTAATTCTAGATTCAGTACCTTCTTTTACTTTGAATGTGAATTTAAATATTAATTTATTTATAAAAAATGTATTCGGAACTGTTGATATTAGCATCATGGTTTATCATAATGGTAGTCTTTGGATTCGTCTCAGCCTACGGTCATTGGCGTAAGTTTTTTTCCATATCTTTGTTAATATTTTCTAGTACCGATCGTAAGAAATTCTGAATCTAACCTATTGATCGTTATAATGTATTGTATAAAGATTGTAAAAACAAGGTAAATGATACAATTTGGACCGTTATCACATTAATTATTACAGTTATCGTTTAGTTCTCGGTACGTTGTTTCCTCAGTGCATACTGGTTCATAGTTTCGTATATAGTGAATTATTTATTCTCCTTTGCAAAATGCAAGCTTTTGATATTATATTCCGGTTGGTGTTCTTGGCTATTTCGATCATTCTCTTTCTATTTGTTGCCGTTTGTAAATCTATCAGTGAGTTGAGTAAGTGAATATTTTGTTTGTATCAGTGTTAATGCAAAATAATGACATGCAGTTGCAGCCTTTAGACTGTCTTTCTAGTCTTTGTTTATTTACTTACCATTTCTACATGTCAGGACACTGAACATGTTTACGCCTTTATTTATTTCAATTGTGATGTTTTTAAACCTGTCAATGCACTGCTACAGGACGACTTGACGTGCGACACGCAATGCTAAGCATTACTTAGTTCTGACTACCAACACTAGATGGCGTTGTCCTCAATAAACGTAAAGCCTAGCTATGTATTATTGAGAGTTAATTATTTCTCTGTGATAAGATAAATACTGATAAGGTCTATTTTTTGGGTCGTATCGAACATGCATCTTATCGAGTATAATAACAGTGACGTAACCAGTGTTCTAGAAATATTTTGGCGCAACATGCACAGCGACTATTATATATTTCAGACCGTGTTCTGGAGTAATTTTTTAGTTGCTTTAACAATAATAGTGCCTCATCCCATTTAAAATTGTCTAAGGGGCCTCTGCGAGTTGGCTTCGGCCCCTCGTACGCCTTCCAAAAGACCGGGACCTTATGGTCCCGAGATATATAAACATATACAAAATAATAATAATAAAATTTATTCAAGTAAAACAATAAGGTAAAATTATGATTAACATTAATTACAAACAATGGTTGTGTAATATCGATTAAGACGTGAGTTTTGTTTTATATTTGCCATAGGTTCTGTATGCGTTTGCTTTTTTGTTGATTACTGGCAATAAGGAAAAATTTGATTGCTGATGGAATTTATATTTTATTTAAGATAAAAAGCCAATTACCAAAAAAAATACAAACTGACTTATGAAACTGCCACATGCGCGTAGAAATTTAATTTTATAGAACAATAATTTTGAATACAACATACTTCGTACCTGAGCTTTAACCCTTGATAGATAGATAACGATGATAGTGAGTTTCAAGATTTGCGTATTATGAGACCTCAATGTGGAAAGTACAAAAAATTAAGTAATAAAAATTAAAACCCAACTACGACAATAAAGTCAATCAACTAAAAAGTTGTCGTGACAAGACAAGACACCACAGACAGACAAATTAAAAATCCGGAGTCACACGTGTTAGGCCATAAATCGAACAGATTACGTGTGACTCCGGATTTTTTATTTTTCTGTCTGTGGTGTCTTGTCTAATAATTAAGCCCTTCCATTTGATAGGTACCCAACATGGTATGATTAAAAAATATTTTTGTTTTAGTTCTGACTTTATGTCCTCTACAGGGCGCCATTTTTAATTTAATGTGACGTCACATAGCCCGTCCAGCGGACGATCAAGACGCTTCCAATGATACCTCATTTGTCAAATTGTGATGAGTCGTTTAGAAGATATGAGGGAACAGATGAACATATATACATACATACTTACATACATGCATACATACCGGTCAAAATAATAACCCTCCTTTTTTCTTCGCCATAGTCGAGTAAAAAAGATTATAGGCTCAATTTTTAGGACATTTTTCCCGTTCGTTCTAATATTCTATCTTGTATTTATTTATCGGTCTAAATTATCTTATCTCTTGTGAATTTAAGTTTATAAATCCACCAGTAGATGGCGCTGTTCCCAACTAGAAGCTATTTTATAACAACGCCATCCAGCTTCAATCAAGGAAAATTAATCACAAACATTTTCAATCACGGTTTCAATCTCAACTGATAAGCATTTTAAATAATGAATTAAAACTTAATACGTTACTTTGCTTATACGTTTTTTAGGATTTACATGAGTTGTGTAAAGAAAGCTAGAGAGTATAAAATTTGTTGGTGCATGAACGCAAGTAATTTTCAGGTAAAAGCTGTATGAACAGGTAGAAATGAATGAAGATGAAACCTTTAAAGAACATGATGAGGCTTTAGGAAACCTTAAGATATCTTAAGACGCCAAAATCACCACAAATGATAGTTAATCATATTTTTAAAGTTAGATAGTAAGGGGGCGGGCTTGTGTGCAAGAGTTGCAGGACGATTTCCGTTCAGACCTGATAGCACTTGGTTATGAATGGTAGCCCATCTCTCAGTGACGTCACTTGCAAGCCTCGGTTGGATAAGATAGTACACTGATAAACTCACCGTTTATCGATTATAAGCTTTATATTTGCAGAAAATAAACTTTAGTGTATAGTTTTTTATTGGCTGTTAGGAGTGACAGTTTGGGCGTTTAAAATAAAATATGTCTGACATTACCACTTTATTTGGGGTCGTTCTTATTTTGGGTTCGCTTGTATTTGCGCTTCATATAATTGTATCAAGTAAGTAACATTTTCGATTATTTATAAAATGAATAATTATATTATATAATCATTATTTACGTATTTCGCTTCGAAATGTTGCCACTACACAAAACGTAACACGGAGGATGATATTCTCATATCCTAACCGATAAGTTTGCCAATTTCTTTTATTTATTTTTATTTTTATCTTTTTTATGTATAGTATATTCGTCACTTGTATATTCTATTGGGTAATAATAATGGTTTACCCGTGCCAAACCGGTCGATGTCATTACGTCAGCGCCGGCTGTCGCTGAAAACCAGCGCTGGGGCTCTGTCTTGCATAGGGTCGCAGCATAATGCTGAGCGATGGCCATTTTGCGTGAATGTGACGCATGTTTTCCCCAACCTTTTGTATTTTTTTTGTGTTTATTTTCTTTTTGTTTTGCGTCATGTTTACCGCAAATAAACGTATTTTCTTTCTTTCTTTCTATTTTACCAAACATCATAGAAAACCATAGTCTTACTAATCTGGGGGCAGTGTAGTGCTCCCGATAAGTCAAGCAAGCCGTGCACCATTTTAATTTTAACTGTTTTTACTTTTTCTTCTGTACCCAATCTGCCTAGCCTTTTCCGAAATATGTTGGGGTTGTCTTTTAGTGCAACCGGATGCAGCTGAATACCAGTATATTACATGGAGCGACTGTCTATCTGACCTCCACAACCCACAACAACTTTTTCTTCTGTACCCGGACCTTTTTTATTCAGTAGTGCAGTCACTAAAAGCTGATGAATATCAAAAACACTGTTGGATTGGCATTATTTAATTTTGTATAGTTAAAAATGCAATTGTTGATCATTAGTAACAGGTCACAGCAGTTAAAGCTAGATGGCGCTGCTCTAAATATAGGTGAAACCTATGTTGACTCACCACTGAACTGTTATATCCTGGATCCTGATTAGATTATGATAATTCGATAACATACGGATATTTATTATCAAATTACTTTCAATTTAATGAATACAAGTATTTATTTATCTACTTGGTAATGGTAATTCAAAAACAAAAAAAAACACGTAATCCTACATGGGCACTTATGAAACGTCAGAAGCTAGGTGCAAGGTTCCAATTGGTCGTTTCCTATGGAGAAGAGCCGGCAAGAAACTCCACGGTTACTCTTTTAAAAATAATTGGCTTTTACAATATTTTCGAATTACAGTGTCATGGGTATGGGAGGACAGTGTAGTCCTTTCAACAGGTACCAAGTAAGTAGATAGAAAATGCTTAACAAATCTCCAGTCCACTAAGCCTACTTCGTTCTCACATTCACAAAATGGAAAAGAATCTATACAATATTCATATTCATCATAACTTCGAAAATGGATTTTTTCTTTAGTTTATGACCTTGATGATCAATAATATAGCTCATTAATTCCAGCTTTATATTACTACTATGATACGTGGTATCAGGGCCGTAGGCACGGGGGACGTTTTGGGGGTTCAACCCCCCCCCAAATTTGAGCAACTAGAATATCAATCCAGAGAACGACCTCCGTAGGCTATCTTTGTACTCCCCGTACAAATCATTGTAATCAATTTCGCATATAGGCACACTTTATAATCTACAAAAGCAGTAATAGTACGCATATAATTATGATAAATACTGTACTCGTATTTTTATCGATTCTGACTTTGTATTGAATTAATTACTGCAACTTCAGCATTCTTTGGAGTCTAACCTATTACAGGCGGTGTGCTAAAATTTTCAAGCTCGCTGCGCTTGCGAAAAATTTCATTCTCTTGATTCTCAAACTTTTCTGCGTAATTCGATAAAACTTCTATTTCTGTATGAACGGTCAAAGAGGAAGAAAACTAAGTAATTCGAAGTGGGATACTAAAAACTTCGAGTTCTCTTCACTCGCTCTTGCATCCTATATTCTCCATAGCGGCCCCATTATGCTAAAGTGGCCTTTAGGGTTAAAGATGTCATCAATAATCAGTATTTACCCTCTCTGAAATCAGAAATACTTTATTTCTTCTAAAAAAAGTTGGCAACCCTAACCCCCCCCCAAATGAATTCCTGGCTACAGCTCTGCGTGGTATGGTACATACCTATTAATAATTTTTACTTTTCCTTATTATTTTTCCTGATTGTGGTAATATTACTCATACGATCCGTCGTTTTATTTCCCATTTTATTTTCCTAGTGTATTCTGTTTCACGTCTTTTGTGAGTTGTTCTGTTTAAGAGAGTTTGTCTAAATTAATCGATAGATTGTCAATATTATTAAAATATATCTCTCTACGTATCAGTGTTCCTGTTGGTTATAAATATGACTAGTGACAAATGGACAGTGATTTTGATCGTACTTATTATCAAGTTATTGATAGCCTTTTTCTGGATCTATAAATATTGTTTACGTAAGTTAATCATTGGTACTGTAAGTTATAATCATTAAGTCTTTTCCTTGATTGCTTCTAGTCATAAACACCTTCTCCATAATAAAGTGCTTTGTAGCGGAAGGGCCCTTAGTGAAGTGACTCGTCAACACCATACTTATTTCTGTTCTGCCTAAAACCTAGTTTGTGTAATTACTGGCACATGAGATACTTCATCGGCTTTTTCTCCGGGATGTCCTGTTCTGGATGTGGTATTCAACGCGTAAGTTAATCATTGACACAGTTATCATCATTTAATATTTTTCTTGAATTATTTTATTCACAAGCGCTTATCTACTATACAATAGTGGTTTGTAGTACCTAGTGGATCGTTTAGTATGAGCTCGTCCGGGGAAGTACTATTACCTATTTCTGCCACTAATCAGCGTTGTTGTGTTTCGGTGTGAAGATCGGCCCTTATTATTACAGCTTTTTCTTTGACTGGCAACGCATCTGCAATGCCTCTGGTATTTCAAAAGGCCATAGGTGGTAGTGACCACTTACTAACAGACGGTATTTTTTATTTGACATATTTAATGCGCTAGAAGGAGATTTATCTTACATGTTACTGATATGAGAGGGTGTTCAGTAGAAACAAATGAAATTGTAATTAATTTGCCATATTTTGGGACATTTTGCACACGCTAAACTCGCGAAAATCTGAGAAATCCGTTTTGGCAGCTATAAAAATGCTTCGTGTAGCGATGAAAAAAAATTGGATTCTTTTATAAACTGATTCTCGCGACATATCAATTGAACATACTTAGAGAGTGAGTGCCGAACGCGTTCGACGCGTAAAGTGGAGATGGTTAAAAGAAACTCGCACTCACCTCTGCTCAACATTGCTTTCACTCCCCATTCCTATCCCTCATTCGTAATACCATCAGCTTTCCTGATTCTGTCTGCCATCGCTTTGAGAGGTAGTTGTTCATAATTGATCGGCATTTATTGATAAGATAATTAATAATACTATTATAGAAAGTCGCGGAATATTTCCAGTTCGCAGTATCTTCAGTCATTCGTCAGCTTTTCAAGCTGGTATTGTGTGTGATGATTGTTATAAAAGTTATATAGTTAGTTAGTCTGTGGCAAGATAACTTATTTTCTTTCTTTCTAAAATGTTGACCTATGGTTGGACTTTTTTTTGGATAAGTTTTACCCTCACTTTATTATTATATTTCGGGTTGTGCTGTACATCACGTAAGTTTCTCATGGTTGTGATCATTATTTTCTATCTAGAACATAATCAAACTACAACACACAAACCCCACAACAACTCGTACTAATACTCAAACAAGTATTGTTTCCATTTCTACTTTCGCGGTTTTTAACTTCACATTGACACTTACTTTTGTTTTTTTTTTAATCGAGCTCCCGATTATCGTTTCGGAGTCAAACTCTTTATCTTTTTTTATGTTGAATTGGCTTTCCCCTTAAACCATTTTTTATTTATGCAAAAGATTGGCCCGGAATTCTTTGCTTATTTTGCAATCAGAATTGCAGTAGTGTATGATAAGGTTTCTTCTGCAACATCAGATAACGTCATTTACAGTCATATATTTTGCACGAGAAAATTCCAGGAAACCAACAAAATTAATGAAGTCATCGATTATTTTAATAGAAATTCAGTATCAATTTCATCATCCAATTATTATTTATCTTTAGTATATAATTGCTGACTATCCTGTTGATTTATTTAAAGTACCTCAGTTTGTTAGACAATGGATATCTTTAACAATGAATATTTCTGGGCCTCCTTTTGGATGCTCATATTTTACGTTCTAGTAATTATTGTGATTGTGATCAGATTAAAGAGTGAGTACATTTTTTGTCTCATGTTTTCCTATGGTTGGTGTTATCTACGACTATTAGTTTCTTCAACTATTGTATACTTATATATCACTGGCTTTAGTGGTTAAATACTTGTTCGAACGTTAGATGCATTTAAAACCAGTTACAAGCTATTGAACCAGTTATTTAACCGCATTAGGGTGTGAATTATTTTCAAAAATCTTACTGACAGTGCTCATTTCACTATTATTTTTCCGGAACTCTTTTACAAAATTTCATGTTTCGAGACACAACGGCAGCGGTGTAGGCTGTATGTTGTCTATCATCTTCCATAATTCCGTGCCAGCCACCACCTAGTAGTTTTCTGCATTTTCCTTCATTTATCATAATTATCTAACACATCTTCGCCTTTTTAACCGACTTCTTCAAAAAGGAGAAGGTTCTCAATTCGTACGTGTTTTTTTGTTTGTTTGTTTATTACTCCATTACTCCGCCAATTATGAATCCGTTTTGTTTGGTAGGTCATGCTTTAGAGGTGGTCCCATATAAATTTTATTAACTTTGCTTGAGTAGTTTTTGAGTTGGCTTCAATAATAATGTAGAAGATATTTTATTTGACCCCGCCACTTTTATATACATAGCATATTCGAATTTGTGTGGGGTAGGTAACACAACTAAAAAGTGAAAAATAAAAAGTTATAAAAGAAAACAACCGACTTCCAAAAAAAACACTAAAATAGTGAAAAATAACTTTAGTTTCTAAAGTCGGTGGCAAAACACGAAAATTGAAAAGCAAAGATACCGAAGTCGTTTGTTTTTTTTTTATCTTAGGTCTGATTCTCCCACTTTATTCATCTAAATTTGTATTTATGAATCTCTTATTTACATGAGTTTCATCCTAAATCTCGACACAACTCAAATATTTATTTTTAACATTTAGTTCTCATTCTTGGCCCTGAAATCTAGGATCTACGTTGCTTTAGGTTAAAGATCTAAAACAAAGATTAGTGAAGATATAGAAAGTCAAGGATATCTTTACTGATAAGATTATCGATTTTATTGTCATTCTTTTTATCGTTAATAAATATAATTAGTCAGTAATGTGTAGAAATATATCGCGTTCACTTATTTGTGGTTGTGAAATAAAATGGCCGTAAATTATACTTACTTTTATGTGGTACTTGGAATCGCAATACTCATAGTGATTTTAAAATTTGTGACATTGTTCAGTAAGTCTTAGATGTTTCTCTGAATCTAGAAGTACCTGTAATCTTTACACAGGCCAAATTCCTTTCGCTCTGGCCATCAGGATGGTGATCTTCCATTAGTTTTATTTGTCTTCCTTGCACTGTTGTTTATACTTTAAAATAGTTTATATTTAAGCATTTCGAATAGGTATCGCTAGTCCATGTCCGGACACACTGTATAGGTACCTCAGACACACATTTTTGTCACAATATAATTTATATTGTGCTTTCGTCTTCTGTTTCAAGTTGATTTTATGTTTTTCCTTTACTTGATGTCGAATATTATTCACTTGTGAGCGACTATCTACGTCGAATGTCTTTGTTTTACTCTAAGGGCATCAACTACATTCATGCGGAATCAATTAGGATTGATTCCTTAGTACTGCCATCCAATGCCATACTTATTGATTACATAGTAATGCCATCACTAGGTAGGCCTAGTGATGGCATTACTATGTCATGAGTAATTGATTAATTGTCGTATAAACTCTACGTGACCACTACTAGGCTATTGTAATGAGCCCGATTTTTTTGACGATTTACCATAGCAATGTAAATATTAAAACCCCTACATACCTAGAGACTTTGGACATTATCAAGGCTCATAAATCTAAAAACATCGACACGTATTTTTAAATCGATGATAACTCTATAGATAAGTAGGAAAAACAAAATCTACTTTACAAAATATTTTCATCGTCTTTAGTACAATGCAGTAAGATTCAAATTCCCTGTTGATAAAAAAACGTAATGGTACGAGATTTATCTATAGCTGATGATCAGTCATTTGAAATGACGTGTCTGCAGAAGAATATGTATGGAATACAGTTTCTTTCAGTGGTTCAAAGAATAGTAACTTGCGATTTGTGAAATAATACAGATAGATAAATGAGAAATATCTCAAATGGCGAAAACAATAATAAAATAATTATGTGATTGTGAAATAGCATCTGAAATCATTCATTTTGTTTTCATTAACAAGATCGTAATAAAACATCAAAAAGCTGTTGATAGTGACACAAATTAGAAAGAAAGGATTACTGAATTTCATTCAAATTGAAATTCATCTAAATCCTGAAGCCAAATAGTGAATAGTGATAATTACTATTAATCCTTGAGTTAAAAGTAAATTAACCACTAAAGATAATAAAACTATCAAAGAATGACTGCTTTATAATAGGAAAGAAAAATTTACTGTCAGTCAAAATATAACAAACAAAAAAAGGAAAATTAAAATAACGATAAACAAAGAACATCTTAATAAACCGAAAAATAATAGAAAAAAGAAAAATGGCACCGAGTATGGAAGAAGCCATGCATGCAAGTAACAGTGTGTCGATATACCAAATCGTGTACATAGCAGTGTTATTAACTATATTGATCATGGGCTTCGTCATAATGTGCGTGAAGATGGGTCAATTGAGTAAGCTTTTATTTGATTATAATTATTTGTCTAAATACATAAAGAATTTCTCTTGTGTATGGTCAAGTTTCCTCTTTTAATGTTTTTTTCAACCTCATGAATAGTATTAATGTTCACTCAAAGATATTATAACTTTCTACAATTTTTCTTATGATATAGATCATCATCATTCTCTTCCCTCATCCCAGTTTATTTGCTTTGACGCAGCATTTCTTTTTTCCACACATCTTTGTCAATTTTCATCTCAGTATAGCACAGTACTTCATATATTTATGAATTCCTACAAACTTCACCATCATCTAGTCATAAGAACAATACTTTCAAGACTAAAAACAACCATGCCTCTAAATTCGTCATCTTCCATTTATTTAGGACTAGGTATACTGACAGCTTTAATATAGAATTTAATCTTAAACTCAGACTCTTGAAAGAATTGCTTAACCTTTGTGATAGTGCTGACATATCAGAGATGATATTCCTTATCAATAGATAGCTCGATACAGTTGTAACACTAGTACGATGTTCAGCTTACGAAAAGCCATGAATATCTTGTTAGAATGTGTCGAAAAATATTAATAATTGTGAATCTGTGACAATAATAGTGTTCAGTGTTTAATCATTCCAATAATTTGTTGATTCAAATTAGTTGTGAGTGTATAGTGATCTTCGGGAACTCTAATCGTTTGTTTTACAAGCAATTTAGAAGATTCTCGAATTTTCGATCGACTAACGGCTGATATCAGAGTATAGTTGTGGTCTAAAGACAATATTGATCATACCTAATTACGATCCTTGAAAATTGGCCAAGTAAAATCACTAATACGCCATAAAAAAGTTTGTAAAGTCTGCACCATAGTGCCAAGCGAACAGAAAAAACTGTTCATTTGACATACAACAATACTCGTTCCAACTGATTAAGAAGCCAAACTTTGATCAAACATGGCACCGTACTATCCGAATGTGAATTTCTTCGAAATAGGCGATTCGTCTGAAGACTATAGTAACGATCAGAAGGAAGCGCATGACCTGGCCAATTCGAGCCAGATGGCCTTCTGGTATATGATCATCCTAATTGGAATGTTGCTGATCTGGCTCTTCATGTTCTTCTGTCTAAGGATCATTGCTATGAGTAATTTCTTTACTTTAATACTAAGTCGTAGTGCGGTGTACTTTCTTCACTAAGCTTGTATAAAAGGGCGAATACCTATAAAAGATTAGATTGTGTTTTATTGATTGTGTCTTGTTTTCGTGTAGTGATGATGGATTGAAGTATTTATTAGTGCGTAGTTTCAAACCAAAAAAAAATGCGTTTCGGAAAATGCCAGTCAAAAACACAATGATTAATTGAAAACTGGTTCATAACGATTTCCATAGTCAAATTACCTTGTCGTGATAACTTATTTACGCTACTATCATTGTGTGTATTTTAAGTATTTAAGTCAATATCTTTAGCTTCTACAATTCGATCAGCAGTAGTAGGTATCTAGAGGAATTTCTACGCAAGATTGTATTCAAATACCTCTCTAGATGACAATAGTTACGTCAATGCGCGCCAATTAGCGATAATGATACATGTAGACACTCAAAATGCTATCACTAACATTGTTAATCAATCTATTACGTCACTCACATAAATTATATTAGGTATGCATAAATATTATCAATAAGAGCTTAGCGCCTTGTACATTTTAAATTTCTTTCAACGTCAAATGGATTATTTAGTATAATTATCTTTTTGTTATGAAGAAGATACGCCAATGCTTGTACTTCAACTATATTACTGACTGATCTAGTCTGAAATTCTTTTTAGTTCTATCTATAGTCATAATACGTTGTTGTTCAATAAATCATATTCAGCAAGATTGTCATCTTGTTTTTGTCAGCTTTATAATCTACTAGCTTCGCTCCGCGGTTTCACCCGCTTAAGTCTCGATCCCGTGGGAATATCGGGATAAAAAGTATCCTATTTGTTAATCCAAGCTATAAACTATCTGTTTGTCAAATTTCATCCAAATCCATTCAGCCGTTTTTGCGTGATTGAGTAACAAACGTCCAAACACACAAATACACAAACACACAAACTTTCACATTTATAATATTAGTAGGATTGATGTTTTTATGAATATAATATTAATCAGGTTGCAATCACTGTCAAACTAAACCACACTTCTTCTAGGATCATGTCTTCTCTCAAAAACTTATCTTTCCGTAGTTTCCGTGTCAATTCTGAATCCACAAGTCTCTTTTTACAATCTGTTCCTAATACTTCTTAATTGTTTTCATCTTCATTTTCTATTCTACCGTATACTTCCCGTGGAGGCATGACACATTTTATGATTATTAGATACCAAGAGATTAGTGTTACAAGTGTACCGGTTACTCGGGGGTTTACTTTAACAGTTAATTTATGATACATTTTCTTCTTATCTATCTAGTGCAACATTAATCTATCAAGTTTTGTTAATTTATCATCTTTTTAATTTACAATCAATTAGTTCATTTTTACCTTGTTGAGGTCATTCGTCCGTGCTTTATCGGTAGTAGGTATATTTTGGTCGGTTTATTGCAATTTGTATCAATAATGGATTCTGTTGTTTTCTTAGTTTCGTTTGTTCCTTCATTTGTTTTCTTGATCGATTTGTACGTAATTTTGAGGTTTATTGTTATAATTGTTTGTCATCATTAACTGTTGTTTTTATTATGGTATGTATTCATCTCTACTTATGATTTATCATCATTTTTAGGGTTCCGTTTCCAAAGGGTAAAACGGGACCCTATTACTAAGACCCCGCTGTCCGTCCGTCTGTCTGTCTGTCTGTCCATCTGTCACTAGGCTGTATCTCATGAACCGTGATAGTTAGACAGTTGAAATTTTCACAGATGATGTATTTCTGTTGCTGCTATTACAACAAATACAAAAAAACAGAATAAAATAAATATTCAAGGGGGCTGTAACAAACGTGATTTTTTTTTCCGTTTTTATAGATAATGGTACGGAACCCTTCGTGCACGAGTCCGACTCGCACTTGGCCTTTTTTTATCATCAGTCACGCCTTCGATCCTAATTATATAAAACTACTATATATCCTAAACATAATCTGTAATCATAACCACATCTACTTTACTGAGCAGAAACTGCTCTGAGAAGATGATGATGAGGACGACTTCACCGTCTGCTGAGCACAGGCCTCTCTTTTCCTGTTCCAATCCCCACGCTCCTGTGCCAGCGTCATCCAGGTTTTTCCTGCGATGGTAACAATGTCGTCGGCCCATCTCTTTGATAATACCTTTGTGGCAAACCCCCGTACCACAAACCTCCTACACCCAGTAAGGAGTTAAAACTGTGGGGGGTGTGTGGTACGGGGGTTTTTACTTTTTTACTTATTACGTAAACAAAAATACAATGCGGCAAATATCTAGTAAATTGCATCGGCAATTAAAATCGAATCACTAATCAATAAGATACCGTCATCATTTGCACGTTAGTTACTTCAAGACCTCCTCGGAAGTAACATCTTATACTTAAGTCTCCGATGATAAAAACATAGGGGACATAATAACCACAAATATTTCAATGTTAATCCAAGATAAAATCGATTTTGATAAAATTTTATTAGCATATCGATTGTTAATTTCGCTGTCATTCGAATTTATGTACCGGTCGCGAGTGATAATTTACAGTGAAAAGTGAATCAAATTGTTAGTTCTAAAGTGTTTTTCGAACAAATAGCAATCAATAAACTGCAGCTAGCAATAGATGCATACAAAACTGTTAGTGTACTCTGAAATTGTAATAAATTGATTGAATTCGATAAACGAGTTAATTTAAATTCTCTTACAACTGTCACCGATAGATGGCAATAGTGTCCCTCAAGTATTTAGTGAACTGTGATTTGGAACTGTTATTTTTTGTTCTCAAAAATGGAATCTCTCAATTTTACTGCAATCAGATCTATTGGGGACGAAAATAGTGAAAACTTGTTACCTGTTCAGAATTATAACAGTTCTTTTGCTGATATCGTGTGGTCTGCTCTGAGTATTACGACCATATTCTTGATTATAATCTTCATGGTCACGTGTATCAGGGTCCTTATTATGGGTACGCATTGTATGTATATTGTGATTTTCCTCATTGATTTTATGTGAGATCATGGTTGTTATGGCATCATAATTCATTTATTGGTTTCAAGGTAACTTTACACTGTTATCACTGTAGTATATATTTTTTGTTAATTAGAGTAGGTAAGTTTAGAGTTGTCTTTGAGCGAGTATTGTCTTGCAGAACATCAATCATTAAAATTGAGTATATTTGTGTTTGACGGTGTGTCAGTTATACAATTGGATTACGTCGATTAAAATATTATTTAGGATTAATTTAAAGTAATGACTGAGTGACTCAACTACGTTTACAAATTAATACTTTCATTCTCTTCCATAAAATAAGTACTAACTTTTTTTTATCCTTGTAAATATTTTTTGTCTGTAAAGTATAGTATCAACACAGTTCTATTACCTACCCATTAATTGAATTTAAATGTAATACGGTAGTGTTAGTAATAATGTTAGTGCATGAGTACTTGCGCCTACGCATAATCAAATAAGGAATTAAAAGACAGCCTTGTTTACCTAACATCTGATTCATAGAATGAGTTCTTATCATACAAAATACATTTTGTATCAAATAATTACTGCATTTTAAGCTTAAACTGATTTATTTGTACCTGCACTAATCGGTAGGTAATCTCCTTCAATCGATATTATATCATTCATATCATTTTTTGTTATCGGAGATCGAAAATATCAGGCGATGTTCTGCGACGAAGAAAAAATGACGCACGTATTATGTGTACACACGGCTACACATCAAGCTATACAACTCCAGTATAAGCTGACCACACATTGTACGCAAAATCCTTTACAATCCGAGATCAGCTTATACTACCTATACCCACACTTGTGTACCTAAATGTATAAAGTACCATTACCAACAATTTGCTCTTTTTAAATCAATCTGTAAAGCCATTTCCCAACTATGTCGGGGTCGGCTACCAGTCAGCAGCTGAAACTGCCTCCGGTTTGACTACATCCAAAATCACTCATAGAGCGACTGCCCATCTCTTCATAACTTACGTACCTACTTACATAGCAGCTGTATTATTTTGGACATGATATAATTTTCGAGGTAAAATCGTATAACAAGGGAAAAGTCTATAACTAAATGTAGATATTGAACTAATCATCAACAATTACGACCTTTAATATGCTCCACACTTAGGCATATACATGTCAATTACAACAAACCTAATTAAAGACTTATTATGTAGGTACCTACACACCCCCCATGTGGTGTTTTTGCTCATTGTACCTCCAAAATGCTACAGATTGACTTGCCAAGTAACAGTGAGTCTTATTTGTTAATTTTTATCTATTCCAGGGCAAAAAACGCGCAGTCCGCAGCAGAGGCGAATGTATGTGGGGTCTCGAGCTCGTCCGTCGCTGGCGCAACAGGAGCCGTCCATATACGTCAGCCCTTCCAATTTGCCACCCCCACCAAAATATGGTGAGTACATCTTTAATAGCCTGTCGTGTAAAATTACATTACGAAATTAGTGACATATAAAATTTCTTTACAAAAAAAACAACCGACTTCCAAAAAAAAGTACACTAAAAGGTGACAATTTCTTTAATTTCGGAAATCGCTGTCTTAGGCGTTCAATTTTAGTTTTTTGCCACCGACTTCCGAAATTAAAGTTTTTATTTTTCACTTTTTAGTTGTGGTACCTACTCCACAAAAAATCGATTACCACTGTCTGCTATGTAAAATAACAATGACGGAGTCACTTAAAACATCAGCTATACAACGTGTAACAGAATAAGCGCAAGACCTGAAGGTATTTTGCTCAGAATCGGCTTCTGAATCGATTTCCGTCATTATTTTTATATGTTAATTTTTCATGAAAACATCTTTTATTTAACTGAAATTAAAACCACTGCGTCATAACAAGGTAATAAAATATTTCATTTAAGGAAATTTAAGCCTTTATATAAAGCCTATTTAAATGCATAACCAAATTTGTAATACGCTCATAGATAGCTATCCTCGTTTCATGTTTAGTCAGGACGTCTATTTTATAAAAATAACTAGGTGTGGTTTAATTTAATTAAATTACAGATATTATTTTAGTCTTATAATTTAATATTCTAATTGGGGTGTATGAGCTCTTGCGTTTATTCCGTTACACGTTGTATATACTACGTGGGAACATACGTTATATTGAAGCTAACTCAAAAAAATACGCAAGCAATGTTAATAAAATTTATATGAGACCACATCTGAAGCATGACCTACCAAAAAAAAAAAAGAATCATCAAAATCAATGTATAATTGGCGGAGTAATCGCGGAACAAACATACCAACAAAAAAAAAACAAACGATTGAGAAACTCCTCTTTTTTGAAGAAGTCGCTTAAAACCATTTATTATGGCGACTTTTTCATATGAGTGCGCGGGCGGCGGGACCGTCTGCCTCGCCCACATGAACCATGGGATGTCAGCAACGGAAAAGTTGATCTACCACTTTATGTAATTTCATGTCACTAATTTCGTAATGTAATGTTAGCTTTAGGCATTCTCTTCCAATCAAACACTGAGTTAAAAATATCCGCTTCGAAAGAGATATCAAAAGATGCCTATATTCATTGTTCAGTATAAAATACGAGGATAAGCTGTCATATTAGGTATGGGTAGTTTAAATCTAAATTTATTAGACCTATAACAAACATAACATGGAATAGTTACAGATTACGAGCTTACTTGCGTAACAAAAAATATTCGAATAGCAAGTATCTAAGATAAGATAAGATAAGATGAGATGTATTTATTTGTTTAAACATGGTATACACACACAAGAGCATGCAATATGTTAATCAGTTACATTATAGTCCAATCATGTTTAGCCTTATAATATATTGGCGTACAAATATTTTAGTCACATTACTAAATATTATTGTAATCAAATAGACTTCAGTATAGTAAAATTAAAGTTAGACAAGTTTTTCAACAAAAAATTCAGACACACTATAATAATTGCGATAAAAACACTATCAACTGACGTTTGAACGCATTGATACTTAGCTCCTTCCAACGCTTAGGTAGCTTGTTAAATATAGTTGGAGCCAAGCAGATGACACTTTTGCGCATGAGTGCAGTTTTAGCAGGATATACGCGAACTATGCTCACATCCCGTCTATTACGTGGGACCGCGTCCTGTAAACGTGGAAATAATTTGGGATTCGCTTTAACAAACATTACTGTTTCGAGGATGTACAGACAAGGCAAAGTTAATATCTTGTATCTTATAAAATACGGTTTACAAGAATCATCAGTCTTTAACCTAAACATTGACCTAATGCATCTCTTTTGGGCCTTGAATGCGATGTTGAAATCGGTAGAATTTCCCCAAAAGATTATGTCGTATCGTAAGTCACTAATATTTTTAGTTCAGTATCTCAACTTAAATAACAGTACACTACTGAGCTACAGCATGTATCAGAAAGATGTGGTTATTTTAAGGGTGTGGTACAGACCGTCAAACTGATCAACTTCCTCCATGGGACCAAAGTCGTCATCACGAACAAATTATCAAGTGTCCCATAAAAAAATTCAATACATACCAGGAGCTCGTGGCTAAGTAATAACAGCCGCACGGATCGATTCATCAGGTTAAGCTCCGCTTGCCGGGGTTGGTCCGTGGATGGGTGACCATCTTTACATATCGAGACTCCTCCGTGCCTCGGAAAGCACGTTAAAGTGTTGGTCCCGGCTGTCGTTTGTGGATCTTTGACAGTTGTTACGAGTCGTCACAAGCCCGAAAGTCTGACATTAGTCTTGCCAAGGGGTATCGTATCAGCCAGTTACTGGATTGTGAAGGTCAGATAGGCAGTCGCTCCATATAAAGTACTGGTATTCAGCTGCATCTGGTTGGACTGAAAGCCGACCCCATCATGGTTGGGAAAAGGCTAGGCAGATGACGTACCCGGTGAGTTATTTTCTCACGATTACGATTTTGATCCCATGGTTGTTCAGTTTCAGGGGTTATGTCCACAACCCTAAGGTTGAATATCGCTTACACGTTATAAAACGACAAGATCTAATTATTGTCAAGTTGACAGTTAGATGGTTTCATCCTTACTGAAGTTTCAATTCAGTGGGAATTGTTGTCAAAACTGATAAAGTAATTACGAGCTCACATATACATAGTATAATATAAATAATAAGGTTTCATCAAGATGTCTGATATTCCATATCAAGGCAATGAGGTAAAATACACCGATAATTTCCATATAAAACAAATTTATCATCAAGATCAGGTGTTAAATCAACAGGATATGAATAATATTATCCATACTTAGATCATAAACAAGTAGATAAATAAGTACCTGTCTCACGTGAAGAAACAACGTGTGTTAAAGTACTCAAGTAATATTTATACCAAACATTTTTTATTTTTTTATTTTTAAATGTTTTTATATATGTTTTTATTCTAATATTTAAAAATATAATTTATATGTATGAAAAATTAAAAAAAAAAAATATTAATAATTATAAAGAGGTATTTGTGAGTTTGTATGTGGGGGATAATATTCGGAAATAATACTCCTATTCTGAAAATTATTTCACAAATGGGAAGCTAAGCTCACCTATCGCTAAGCTAAGCTAAGCTATCGTGTTACCGAGTGCCATAATATGATAAAACAAATAAACCCTAAGGACGAAATCGCGGGCATAAGCTACATTTATACTTTATTATAAAGACAAAAGATTTGTATTTTTATTTGTAACTCTAATAAACACAAAAACTACTGGACAAATTTAAAAAAATCTTTCACCAGCAGAATGCTATATTATCACTGAGTAACATAAACTATAATTAATGAAGATATCACGCGGGCGAAGCCGCTGTCGGAAGCTAGTAGTTTATAACATGTAACAGTTGCCTACGAATCGGATACATTCTTAAATGTTTGCTATAAAAAAATCCTTAAAAGTTTGAATTTATAAAGATACTTACCTACATTTATTAATTTATTTTTCAATCTCAAAGTACAATAAAAACTTAATCTAAGAGATACATTTTTTAAGGTGTTTGATGGTTGTTCAGCAGGACATAATTATTATACCAACTCCCAAACTAAGTCAAGCTACATAATTATTTTGAGAGTTAGTGGTACATCCCTACAATAAAAATGTATTTTCACATCACTAACTTTTATGTTATCTAAATTTCAGAATGCATGGCTCCGCCCAGCTACGATGAGGTTGTGGGTGTCCACTACCCCAACTATCAAGTCCAGCCAATCACAGCACCGATAACCACAGCGCTAGCACAGACCTCTGCCAACAGCACCGAGACTAGAAGTAACGATACCGGTGCAGCTGTTACCAGAACAGCCGATGAAACAATCGTGAACGTACCGAGAGCGGTCGCGGCCAGCTCGTGATGACCATGTTATCATTATTCAATGTATCAAGTCTTCCAGTTGAACTGGCAGGTCAAGGCTATGCATTTACAGTTTACTAGTCTGAAAGTTTTCGTGATGTGATGAACGGAATGTTGTGAAATGTTTTATAGAAGAAGGATTTAAATAATGTCTTGAAATAAAGACGCTTTTGTGACGAACTTATGTTAAACGAGCTGATCGTTGCAAAAAACGATCGTTACTCTAAAATAACGGTGGATAACTGTAAATAACTGGTATCGTTATATTAATAACGAAAGTCGGTTTTGGTCTACAAAGGTCTATATTTTGGTAATATCGGTGTGTACATTTTAATATGAACTCATTCACACACGTCTGTGTCCGGGCCGGCGGCGGAGCTTCAGTACCTGTCTTGTGTGTGCCAAGGCCCTGTCACGGCCCGGGCACGGCCCTGTTATGTATAGATGGACCTTTCAGCTAGAAGTAAAATTGTGTTTTGTGTTAGTTTTATTTCTTGTTTAAGAAGATAAGACCTCGGACCAAAATATTACTTTTACAAAGATGTAAGTTATTGTATTTTATAAATTTTTACCAAAAATATTCCGTCTTCATAGAGGACGCAAGACTGAGTGTGATTGGTAAAAAGATCACGAAAATTGATGTTTGGTTGTTTCAAATAACGATGCTAACTCCATAGTTATTTTGAAACAATATTTGATTGATCAAAGTATTGACTGTTGGATCAAACATTTGTCATTTTGTAATTGGACAAAGACGTTTGATCAACAGTTAAGATAATTTAATATGTATATATTTTTGATGTACCTATAAACGTTAAATATAAATCTAATTTAGAGTAAGGAACGTTTGCTTTTTATTTAAACCAATGTGATCCTATCGTTTCATCATTCATGCACATGCTAGACAAAAAAATAATTTAAAAAGGACTGCTTATGCTCGAATAGGTAGTGATTTCAGAGTTTTTTTTCTAGATTCGTACTTATTGGTATTGTGAGTTTGTATGTAGGCGGTAATCTTCGGAACTACTGTGAACTACTCTACTTTGTATCGTTAGCTTCTAACCCTAAACTTGGGCAGTAGATGGCGCTATTTACAATTTAACATGATGCAAAACTACTCGTACGGACACAGCACGTTTAGTGTATCTACGAAGTATCTACGAAGCCGACCAGGATGTCACGATAATTCCTTTCCTAGTCAATTTCCTGGAGCTACTCATTAAAGAAGACATCCATTGCATTCTTTTGCAATATTCACACAGTCTCAGAACTTTTGTATATCGAGGTAGGTCTGTTTGGTTTGCATTAGGATGGATGATGTTTAGAATTTTCCAACTTGTTGTGATGATAGCCCAAGTATTCAAGGTTGGCATAGCTATATATCCTATCACATTTAATCACAGCAACAGACTACAAATTATTTATCAATAGCTTCTATATTAAGTTTCAATAAAAACCTCATAGCAATGTGTCTAGCACGCAAGAAATGCAAGCCATGTCACTAATGATGTGTTAGCCTTTTATAGGCACAGTGATTGGAACCAAGAAAAAAAGGAAGTCTATGGAAAAGGAAACATGGTATATAAATACTAGCTATGCCCGTGGCTTCGCCCGCGTGAATGTCGGTTATAATATACTTAAACCTTACTCGAGAACCACTCTATCCATTGGTGAAAACAGCTTGAAAATCCGTGCAGTAGGTTTTGAGTTTATCGCGTACAGGACGACAGACAGACGCGGCGGAGATATGTAAGGATGTATTTGTTAGACCTACATTAGACAAAATAAATGGCGATGATAAAATTCGATTGTGATTGTACACCGACTTTTATTCATATATTATGAGGCCGTACACGAAATTTTGCCGATTTCGCTGATTTACGTGATTTTACAGTTAAAATACTGTATTTCTATAAGTTTTATTGCACAACATGAAAGATCATTTCAATTAAGATCTAATATATGAACTACTATTTTATTTATGAATGTAAAATCACGTGAATTAGGAAAAACGGCAAAAAATTCCACCTTGTGACGGGCGACCGCCATCGTTGCGCCTGCAGACAATCGGCACACCTGAAAATTTCGTCATTCATTCTACGAGAAAAATAAACTTACTAAAACACACAACGAAAACTATAGCAATGGAACGGAAATCGATTGAAACATACGTGTTCCAGGATGCGGAGACAAACGGCTTAATAACTAAAGAAGGCGTCCTATCAATAACAGAATTGTGTATGTTAGCGATAAAACGGAGTCACCTCCTCAATGAAGAAGAACCGCGGGTGCAATACAAGCTGCTGATGTGCTTCAGGCCTTACAAGGAGATGAGCGACAAGAGCGTGGAACTGAGCGGCTTTAACGGACAAATGCTCGAGGAGCAAGCCAGGAAGCACTACAACCTGAATGTGTCCTTTTTCCTCAACTGCCTCTAGTCCTCCGTGTGCTTGATCGCTCACAATGGTCTCAAATTTCATTTCCCAATAATCAAAAATTTCTTCCAGGCCATGGATTTCCAGATATCTCCTGTCCTTCTATGTACGGATACTCCACTCGCATTTTATGGAATCGATTTTTTGGAAGCCGAAAAGATTGGAAACGAAGATGTAACTTTTTCGTCTGAGCAAACCTTTCACTCAAGTGAAATCCTTTTCCCAGTTAGTGAGAGATCCTTATCATGCACCCAATCCGCATCCAGGTGAATCATACGGATTAAAACATATTTACTCCCGTATCGTCGATGATGCTCTTCTGGATCCGAAGAGGGCGGAGAACCAGTGCATAATGATTATGAAAATAGCACAAACAAGAGCCAAACGATTCGTTGAGTGAGTCGACCACTGCGCCTTTTCTGAAGTGCCAGTAGCCGTGAAGGAAAGCGAATAGGGCAGCGTTTGTTGAGTTTGCAATTAACCTTAACATGATACTCGTAATAGCCACGAACACGTTATTTGTGTTTATATTGTGTTTACCTATGCGCCAAATAGACATAACATTCTCATTATTTTTTTAATCCCCGACGGAAAAAGAGGGGTGTTATAAGTATATCTGTGTGTATGCCTATGCCATCGTGGCTTTTCAAGTTGATATTCATCAACTTGAAAAGAACTGATAATCTTCAAACGGCTGAACCAATATTCTTGAATCATAGCTAAGAACACTCTCGATAAAGTCACCTTTCAAACAAAAAAAATCAATATCGATTCAGCCACAGAAGAGGACGATACTCAAATCCATTCGGATGTGAGCATCTTCCACAGGACTAATCGATTCGAAATTCAAAAATCTGTTACTACAATGATATGAGAAGAAAATAGTAACCTTAAACTGATGCTGCAGCATCACCTGGTAGTTGCAGGATGCCCAACTCCCTCAACCACTTACAGCAGAGGTGTCGTGTTTGGGCTCATTGGAAAGGTCTCAAAAAATAGGTTACACATGGATTAGCTGTCCCCCGACGCGACAACGCTTCGATCAAAATATTACCTACAACTTTTATATTAAACTTAAAGGGCCAATACCTACATATTATTTTTTTACTTTTTAGATGGATTGTTTTCATCGGGGGTTTTTTAAATTTTAAATTAACTTTTATTTCCTGCGATCATTCCAATGATGATGTGACAAAAACAAAAGACTGTCAGCAACCTTCACGCTACGCGCGGATGGAGCGTGACTCGGTGAAAAACTAGATACCAAAAAAACTATGTTGAGGTAGGGTGACAATTATATTCTCAAATTAAGGAAATAAAATCTAGATAGTTGACAAGTCTACAGAGCGTCAAAGACAGTGTTACAGAAAATAATAAAAATTCAAATTATCCTCCTTCTGGGGCAGTCGGGTAAAAATAATGTAAGTAATAGAGGGGCGAGCCTATTGCCATCAAATGGACACTAATCCAGACTCCGGGCTGCTACTGAATAATTCCAGATGGAAAAACCCAATAACACTTTGCCCGACCCGGGAATTGAACCCAGGACCTCATGCTCGGTACTAGCACCTGCGACCACTAGACCAACGAGGTAAGAGCACTATATCTGTGTGTATCGGTGTCCATTACTATTGTAAAAAAATAAAAGTTATAAAACTAAAACCCAACTACGACAAAAAAAACAATCAACTAAAAAGGTATAAACAAGACATCACAGACAGACAAATTAAAAATCCGGAGACACACGTGTTTTCCGCGTGTCCCGGATTTTCGGACCAGCGGACGATCAAGACGCTTCCAACGATACATCATTTGTCAAATTGTGATGAGTCGTTTGGAAGATATGAGGGAACAGATGAACAGACATACATACGTACCGATCAAAATCAAAATCATAACCCTCCTTTTTGCTTCGCCGTAGTCGGGTAAAGGCTCTTACATACTGGGGCGATTCGTCGCGCGACGCGAATTTTAACAAAACAATTTCTCACGGCGAACAATGCGGCGGCGTCGCGTCACGCGGCGAATCGCCCCAGTATGTAAGAGCCTTTAAAAGAAAAGTAGGGCCAAGAAAATAGATTTCCCGTATTGAAAAAAAAATTCGATTCACGGTAGTCCTAGTGCCCATAATTTAGATTTGCATCACAAAACAAGTGATCGACTCGTTACAGACAATGATGAATCACTTCCAATATTACTAATTTATCTCTTTTTTCATGCCCATTTTTCACGATTCACGCTTCTGAAGTGAGCAGAATTCCAAATTTGCAATACCAAGCAATGTTCATTTTGAGACTGGTACTCTAGGTTTCAGAACCAGTTTGAGGCTTTAAAACCAGGTTCAACCGATTTGGCTTGGTGTTTTCAGTGTACCTGGAGTAATTTTGGACAACACTTCTATGGCTGAATTGCATTGACATTTTGTTGTAATCTAATTTATTCTGTCATAACCATTGAATCGGTATTATTGGTTTTATGAATTGAATCAATTTAGTTTTTGTCTTATATTTTACTAGCTTCCGCCCGCGGCTTCGCCCGCGTGGTATGTCAATAAAAAGTAGCCTATGTCCTTTCTCAGGCTCTATACTATCTGTCCACCAAATTTCATTTAAATCGGTTCAGTAGTTTTGGCGTGAAAGCGCGACAGACAGACAGACAGAGTTACTTTCTCATTTATAATATTAGTAAGGAAGTAAGGATTACTAGCTACTGACTCGTCGGTCTAGTGGTCACAAGCGCTACTGCTAAGCATGAGATCCTGGGTTTGATTCCCAGGTCGGGCAAAGTGTTATTGGGTTTTTCCACCCGGAATTACTCAGTAGCGGCCCGGATTCTGGATTTGTGTCCAGTTGGTGGCAATAGGCTCGCCCTCATTACATGGGACTTAAACTTAATTGGCAAAGTTGGGTGTAAGTACTATAGGTATAGCTCTGCCTCTGCCTCTGCCTATGGGGAAACAGGGCGTGATGTAAACTGTAGGATTCGGAACAAGGAAAACGTACTCAAATGTTATCAAACATTTAATGGGGAATTACAGGCACGCATCCTTTTAAAACGATGTATGTCCATGGATGACGAATATATGGATGACTAACCCCGCCCGCGGCTTCACCTGCGTAGTATATCGATAAAAAGTAGCCTGTGTCCTGCTCCAAGATGTCTTCTATCTCTCTGACAAATTTTGTCGAAATCCGTTTAGTGGTTTAAAAGTTGACATACAGACAGACAGAGTTACTTTCGAATTTATACTATTATAGTATGGATGGATGGTTGATGGTGATGGATGTACATCCAGTTTTTTTACCGCTTAGTAACTCACTGTCAAATATTACTTGAATAATGTTTCCCACTGGACGGTCGGGAGAAACTCCTTTTACTCAATGTCATTGCTATCGTTAGGGAAACTTTATACCGTCATACTTCAACTATACCTTCTTAGGAATAGTAATACAATAATAATATTATAATAATGTTAAGGAAATGATGACTTAATCACTAATTCCCACGAAACTTTGCCTCTTACTGTCAGTCATTGTTAAATACGCGAGCAAAACGCACGTGAAAATTGTGACCAATTGCGAAACAGAATAAAAATCGAGACGTTTTATGTGAAAATAAAATAATAACAATTCATGGGTTCGTAAAAATCACTGTTACAAAATAACAGTTCTTTTTGTACCTAGTATTTTTTCGGGAACAGTGTATATAGACCGGGAGTTCGGAAGTCAATTTTTCTAATTATCAAATATTTTTGTGACAGTGCAAAGTGTTACTAATAAAAGTGGTGATATATCAATCAGTTTGACTTGATAATCAGTGATTAGTCGTTAAATTGTGATATAACTTTTGGAAAGAAGTACACCTGCTGATTGAGGTAAATTTTGACTTTTAGTTTATCGACGACATCTGTGTTCACTTTTTTATTAAAATTAGAGTTTTAAACATATGACGTTATTTTACAAACTGGTACTTATGTAAATGTTTCAATTTAATTTGCTTATAATGGTTTTTTTAAGTCGTTCTCACATTTTTTAGAAGCAACATGAATAATCTCCATAAATTTATAATATCTTGATTTAAAAGAGTGTCCGCAGAGTTTCTTACCCGTTTTTTTCCATAGAGATCTTGGTTTTGGAATGGGCAACCAGCCTTCTGGCTAACTGACCGACTCTTTGACCATTTAAAAGTGCCTGTACTCGTAGGTTTAGGTAATTGAAATTAATGGTTTGTTGTTTATTTTTTTCCTGTTGAATTATTAGATTTGAAATTGATTAGATAAAATCGACGGAAGCCCTATTTGAGGGATTAAATTATAACTTATTGGAAGAATTATGTTTAAGTTATAATGTAATAATAACAGAGAAGGCCGCCAAAGAGTAATCACACGAAATAAACATACTTTTTTGTGTAGCATTGAAATAACTAACTCATTATTATAAAAACAAAGGCAGGTTTTAAGGTTGTTTTTTTAGAAAGATAAGTCAGATAAAACGTCGTTGAATTTAAATAATGATCATGGAAGATACCTTTTTAAATTAATCTAATCGTTTCGGATAGCTTATAAATTCTTTGTATGATTGGATCTAAATGTCCTGACTGGAAATCGACAATTAAGAATCTAATCTATTAATAGCATAGGTACCTTATCTTTCTTTGTATAGTAAAACGTATACTCTTTTCTCCGATAACAATAATAATTGTGATGATGATATCAACAAAGTAACACTGAAACATGCACATTTTTGAGTTGAGCTTCTTAAGTTCTGAGTTGAGTTATACGATTATATGTACACAATTAGTTATCAGCCTACCTACCTACACAAAACGAAAGAGTAGATTAATATTAAAATTGTTAACAAATATCTATAATAAGCCCTCCTCCTAATTTTTATGTTGTTATGCCCGACAGGGCCCACAATGCTCCAAAACGAATGTATGTCTTTATGTACCTACCATCTAAGTTCACATTGTGGAATGCAATAAACGTATTGAGTATTACTGAAAACTGCGTGCAATCACTGAACAGGTCCACTCAAATCTGTATGGTTCTTTCCTCAAATGGCCAGTTCAAAGAGAGAAAGAAAATAAAATTTGACTCAGTTAAGGCACATAATATTCAAACATGATTTATTTATTACTATTAAATAAAAACAAAAAACAGAAAAATCTTAAAATAATGTTTTGTGCCTCATAGCTGCGCCAAGTAGGCCCAGATATTATAATATCTGTTGCCCAGTTCAGGATAAATGCCAAACAACTAGTGCCTGACGCAGGTTTTTAGCTGGACCTTATGTTACGAAGACGTCTAACAGATGTACATAAATCATTCCAACTAAAATCTGTGTGGTTCTTTCTTAAAAATCATATTAGACACTTATCTACATAGTCCACACATCATCTGACCAAGATTACGTCCGTACTTTAAAAGAGACTGTAACCTCCGAGTTTGCTTCAGTCTTTAACACTGAACAAATCTAGTTATTTTTTTTTAACTTTATTTATTGTTGTCGTGAAGTGTTTGTACAAACTTATTTACAGAAATAACATCATTTATCATTTGCACCCTAGGTTCTGCAGACCCCTTTAATAAGAAGAAGAAGCGTGCAGATAGACGGTTTGTAGTAGCCACTACAAGTAGTTAGTGAACAAGTGAATGCGGAACATTTTGTTAAACGGTTTGCTTTCACCAGTTCACAGTTTACTTGTGCATATGTACAGTTGTATAGTTGCCTGAATCAAGCGCCTGCTTTGTACCCAATTTGATGGATTTAGGTTACAGAAGCAATTGTAATCTCTGCTGCAGCAGCAATATACAAGGGAATTTTTATCTCAGAAACTTCTATGATTCTTTATTTAATTTGAATACTTATTGAAATTAACTGCCATTTAATACTTGTATTTTCAAAAATAATATAGGATAATAGTCTTAAAATAATTATAATTGATCAGCGCAGTAACCAGCTGACGGGCAGTGCTTAGCCTGGGAACTTCAAAAATATTTGAATACCTCAATAAAATGTTATTGTGGCTATAGATTTACCGTGTCACTTACCTAGTACCATAGAAGGGACAGCTTTAGGGAAAGGAGTTCCCACGATTGTCGATAATATTGTTATTAATGTATTTCGTTTTATAATGACAAATGCGCAAACAGTCGCCAGCGATTATTCTGACGAATTAAACTAATTCCACTTAGTTGCCGTTGATCGAGTTAAACGATTACAAATCTGACGGACAATAATAAATACCACTGAGAGTGTGATGATTAAAAAAAAAACAAATCTTACTTAAAAGTAACTAAAACGAGCAATCTCATAAATGATAAAATTATGTTTATTTTTGTAAATTGGTTCAAGAAAGTACTTTTACACGTCAAAAATAACGTATAATTTATAACTAGATGAGTTCGGTGTTTCCTATCTGACTACTCTGAGAAGAAAGACCGAAACAAACTCAGAGGACACAGTCTCTTTTAAAGTCCAGACATAATTTTAGTCATCATAATTATGAGGACTATGCAGATTAATGTGTGAGATGGTCTTTTGAGGAAAGAACCACACAGATTCGAGTGGACCTGTGTGCAGTAGAGGTCGCATTTTTCGGTAATCGTGTAGCTCACTTGGACATATTTCAGAACAAGCAATTATACCTGCAGTTGTATTCTAGTAGATCGTGACAGATTAGCTGCAGAGTAGCCGATTGTCATGGTACGGACAATGGAAATGTGATGAGAAGGAATGACGAAAATGTAAGAAGAGCAACGGTTCATAATGAATATAGGTAGATGCTGGAAGAAACAAACAATGAAATGATTGATGGTATGTGTGAAAGACAATAAGGCCAGGAAGAGAGCGACTGCTGAGATGACGGCTGATGAATACAAACGTGAACTGCGTCGAATACAAATAAATTTAAATAAGAACAGTACAACAGCCGCACGAGTCGATCTTCAAGGTTAAGCAACGCTTGCCGAGGTCGGTCCGTGAATGGGTGCCCATCCATTACATACCGAGACCGCCCGTGCCTCGGTAAGCACGCTAAGCAGTTGGTTCCAGCGGTCATTCGTTGATCTTTGATAGTCCTTAAGGTAGTCAGAAGCCTAGAAGTCTGACAACCAATCTTGCGAAAGGGTATAAGTGTTACCCAGCAACTGGGTTGTGGAGGTCAGACAGGCAGTCCCTCCGAATGGAACACTGGTATTCAGTTGCATCTGGTTAGACCGGAAGCCGATCCCAAGATAGTTGGAAAAACTCTAAGCAGATTTTTTAGTAAGGTTATATTAAGAATTAGCATGTCCGTTACACCCCACCGCTAAACCTTCTCAAGCCTATTAATTAAGACTCAATGCTCCAAATAACCTGGTGACAAGCAACAAAAATCAAAAGTCATTTATTACATAAGATACTCCCTCAAAACGCCCGCCTTTCACCACATCCTTGTGCTTTAGCTGGAAAGAAGAAGTGCCGCAACAAACACCTCAGCAGCACAAACTGTCTGTTCAGTTAGATAAGGTTCTTAAACGACCTTTAACTAGTTAGCACCTTAACCGTTTACCAATTATCGTTAAATATGTGTCAAAGCCGTTAAAATGTCTATAAACCAGTGATTATTGCAGCTCAAGTATCGAACGAACCTTGATAGTTTACAAACGGAAACGCCATCAAATAAACACCTAATCATATTGTTTCAAATTAATTTGCTACTTCCTTCCGTCTGTATGTTTGCATCCACGAAACGAAAGAGTAAAGAAGGCCCGTTGTCTCGGTGATGTTGGGTAGACTTACATAAATATTTTTATGACAAGGAAAGCCAGAAGACATGGTGGCGACCTCAAGCTGTCAAACCATCTTACTTCGTGGGGATATAATAGAAAAGGGCATGATTGTATTAAATGGAACCTCTAACCGTGCGTTTGCACTGGCGAAACATTACAACAAAACATGTTTAAATCTCTAGTTCCTGTCAAAAATTGAATGGAACATTGACAGAAAATAGAGATTTCAACATGTTTTATCGTAAATGTTTCGCCAGTGCAAACGCACGGTTATAATACCCATTTTGATTTCCTAAAAATATTTTGACCCTTGATGTAACGTTTCCATTTATTCTATATTATAGAATATTTATCTATAAGAGGTGTGAAAAGACGCTTAACGAAGCCGAGTGTCACTTGTTCTTCCCTTAATTGTGATCACATTTTTGTACCTGGGGGGAACTTTCTGGCTATGAAGATATTGAAGTTACAACTTTTTTTGAAGATTTTTACGAGAACTAGTTTTAAATGGTAGAACTTTAAAGAGCCCTGTTCCGATACTTGCACCCTTAAGCACAATGTTTTTCACACCAAAAGCAAAAGTCGTTTCCCAGAAATTATTGTTGTATCATTTTACTTAGTTTGATGTACATAATGCTTTAATGACGGTTTTATGATGGGATTTTAAACAAGCAGTAGACCAACACAAAAAAAAAATTGGTTGAACTTCAGGTAGCTAACACATCCTAATTTTAAACATATGTATAAGAACGCTAAAATTACGATTCCCCGCTTCGTTCGCTGTCGTGTGTAATAATGGCTGACACGCAGTCACCAATAATTTCTATAAAAACCGATAACTTCAAAATCTAGTCGTTAAGGATAACGCTCTGCAATAACGCTAGTGAACGCTGCTTCTTTCAATCAACTCAGCTTAACGCAGTCCACTGCTGTACATAGGCCAGTGCTTCGTTATCTTCATAGAATTACGAGTATGAACAGTCGAAGGGAGGCTGCCCAGTACTAGTTGGCTACTTCTTTGGTGAGTGTCTCATGGTTTCTATGTGATTAGGTGTGAACAGGTTCAATAATTTTCCTCCCCGCATCTTAAAATAATCGCATCCAACTTTGATAAAATCAATCTACTATATCTGGCTACTCTGTGATATTAGTACCTACAAAAGCAATGCAACAGTTTTTCCTGTTATTAGAAACGATAATTTAATGTGTTTTGTAAATATTACTAGTGATTCCGTAATTTTTTAAATGCCGGTCTCCTGGAATAATTTGATATACCTCTATTCCATTTGAAATAAGATTAGATATTTAAACAAACCTGTTTACAGTCCGTTCTACCGATTTTGACTTCTATACCGTAGGTATAAGGATGGCATTAAAAGCAAAAAAGATAACACAATACCAACTGTCTACTGCAGCTGCCATTTGTCATGCCACCAACGCGCAACGCAATAAAAGTCTAAATCGGTTGAACGGACTGTAAAAAAGCTTTATTTAAACGTCTAATCTTATTTGAAATGGAGCTATAAGTGTTTTTTAATAAAAACAAAATGCTCAAATGTCATATAAATCTGTACCTTAGATATAAATAATCTAAATCTGTACCTATTGTTAATTAATCATTTCGTGTATTGAATGAATAACGACAAAGAGTAAGGGTTGGTGACGCTAGTACGAGATCAACTATACCTAGCCTCATTCTATCAAGGAAGTCCTAATAACCTACAGAATTGGTTATATCAAAATAAAAGCTGCCTCGTTGGTCATGGTCGCAAGCGCTACTGTTGAGCTCCTGACTTCGATTCCCGGGTCAGACAAAGTGTCATTGGGCTTTTCCATTAGGAATTTCTCAGTAGCACCCCGGAGTCTCGATTTGTGCCCGATTATTGGCAATGGGCTCGCCCCGTGTTAACTAGCGAAATGTGGGTAAACTATAGGTACACCTCTGCCTAACTCTTCGGGGATTACAGGCGTGATGTTGTGTTACCTACATCTTATTTACGAAACACAAAAGGAATACTCACACGCAATGACTACAATGTAATAATGTAATGTAGGTAACTATGTATGTATGTCTACAATGTAATGTAATAGAATTCAGCAGAGAAACAATTTGAAGCAATAGAGACGTGTCGTGAATGTAATTAGTACATTACATAGATAGATGATTCGCATACAGATTGGTTACATTACAAGATAATTTTCAATAGATTGACTGCGAAGAAAACGCGTTATTTGACTGCAAATGTGTACCTCACTACCTAGATTTGTGTCATAGTGTGTACCGTTTTCAGACTAGCCGCCAGCCTCGTTCCTCTGTAATTGAAATTCGTATGGAAACCGGAACCAATATCTCATTGAATTGGTTGTGTGCCAAATTGATGAATTCTATGCAGTTGCTCTCAATTGGTCATCTTTGAAAAGAGTTCTGTAAAATTGGATTTGGAATTGTAAATATTGGCCCAAATAGTTTGTTGGCTACCACGATAGCTAAAGTTGGCCACAATAGTTGGTCCGAGTAATTTAATTGTAATTGCGTGGGGCTGTCTTATGTCATTTTGACGTTTGTAAAGTGCTAATTTTCAGCCTGGTTTGAATAAATGACAAGTAATTGACAGGACAGGAAAATGAAAAAGATCAGTGTCATTTATATTTTCCGGTACATTTTTCTGATTCTAAAATAATAATAATTCTACATAACATAACACCACTGTAAGCCTGTAATCCCCCACATTTCGCAAGTTATGTGTAAGTCCCATGTAATGGGTACGAGCCTATTGTCATCAACCTGCCACAAATCCAAAAATTACTTTAATTTTTCACTATTTTTTGTTTAGAGGTAGTCCCATAGAAAATTGAAAAGCAAAGAGTTTTTCAATTTTCTATGGGACTACCTGTGAAGCATGACCTACCAAACAAAAAAAGAATCATCAAAATCGATTCATAATTGGCGGAGTAATCGCGTAACAAACATACAAACCAAAAAAAAAAAAAAACAGACGAATTGAGAACCTCCTCATTTTTAAAGAAGTCGGTTAAAAACCCATACACACACTTCTCACACACACTTCGCCTGGCCTGGGAATTGAACCCAAGACGCTCAGCAGTAGCGCTTGCGATCACTAGACTAACGTCTCAGATTATATGTATCATAATTCTCGGTTTATTTATCAAACATTTTAATAACACACAAGCTAACGATATAAATACACCATGTTCTCCCATTAACTCAAGAAATACAATTTTATTAACTTGTCCAGACGTTCTAATCTAAATACGACCGCTATATATCTCACTAGTACATTAAACTATGTACTTTACTATTTAATAATTTATTATATTCGCCTTACACGTAATCTGTACCAATTATGTGTAACGGACAGCAGGACATTAAGTTAAGAACAAACTTAGAAATACTGTCTAGCCAGAACAATATCAATCGTAATGCACAGACATAAAGATGAAATTGGTCGCAATTTTTGACTTGGTATTCTTTAATCAGATATCACGTTGACTCAACAATGGAAAAAGCAATATTGAACCTTAAGTTCTGTAAGTTAAAGTCTTTACTATGTGCAGGATGTAAGATGGTAGATCTTAACGAGATCCAATAAGATCATGCTTATAGAGGTGAGAAGGTGGATATGGATAAATATGTATTAATTATCGAAGGCAGGCTTTAATCTAATGTTCTAGGTTGTCACAATTGGGGCAGGGTCTTAAGCGAGTAAGGATAACTCCATGTCTGTATGTATGTGTGGCGTGAACTCGAAAAATGCTAATCCGATTTTATTTAACGAGATCGTTTTTTAGGGTTCCTTACCCAAAGGGTAAAACGGGACCCTATTACTAAGGCTCCGCTGTCCGTCCGTCCGTCCATCTGTCACCAGACTGGATCTCATGAACCGTGTTAGTTAGACAGTTGAAATTTTCACAGATGATGTATTTCTGTTGCCGTTATAACAACAAATACTAAAAAACAGAATAAAATAAATATTTAAGGGGGCTCCCATACAACAAGCGTGTTTTTTTGCCGCTTTTATAAATAATGGTACGGAACCCTTCGTGCGCGAGTCCGACTCGCACTTGGCCGGTTTCCTTTTATTCTTTTTCCTGTGGTTAGGGACTATAACCTAGGTGTCTGAGTTTTTATGCCGCCCATTGGCCTTTGACTTGGCTTCACATGCTGTCGAGAAATATCTCTCTTTTTCACACTTAGCCTATTATGATGATGTTTTAAGTTCTTGTCACTGTTGTCATTTACATAGCAGGTAGTGGTATTCGAATTTATGTGGGGTAGGTACCACAACTAAAAAGTAAAAATTAAAACTTTTTAAAAATTAGCAACAACTGACTTCCGAAATTAAACTTATTTTTCACCCAAAAGATCCTTGTACCGCTGTATTTTTGACTGATTGAGACTGAGATAAGAATTCGACCATACTACATGGGAATTGCCTCTCTGATCGTTTGACCACAGTGTTCAATTCAGTATATCCCACGAACATGGAACATGATAGGATAGATAACATACGAAACCTTATATAACTATTGCACCATAGTCGATATAACGGTGCAATCATAAACGAAGCAAAAGGAGTATGTGTGTGTAGTAAACCCAGTAAACCAATCTCCTTGGAATCAGGAACACCGTGGGATGGTCCTTTCTCAGGTAGAAAACCAGCCAATAGGTTTTTGTTCACGTTGGGTTTTCCCATCTGACAATCTTTGGAGATAAACAATCATAAATGGTAGAAGAATTCTATGGGTATGGCAATGGGACAATGTATAAAAAGTCTTCTTTGGGGAAACCCCTAAGTTCGAATTGTGGAATACAAGAAATAAACATTTCCGGATGACAGCGATGCGGACGAATACTTCGACGCCTAAGGCCCTTTGTTTTTATATTTATTGGTATAGTTAGTTAGTCCTTTTAGTTTTCGTTTTTTAGTTAATTTAGTATAATAATTAATAAGTTACATAATGTAAATGTAAATAATATTAAAAAGAATTTCCAGAAATATAAAGAGTATATAAATTACCCCACAGTCACCATACACACTTTCAGCTTACGATTGCACCACGTCAATCGCCACGCTACTCGCATACCAGCACCGTGAGGCAATCCCTTCGGATAGGGAACACAATGAGATCGTGTGCACAGCAGTGATAGATCCTTTCTCTTCTCAAAACCCTTTTAAGTTGCGTTACTTGCGTAAGTTGGTCTGTATCTTATGCCCGTCTTCACGAATACTTGGCAACCGATAAATGAAATGCGTACTGTTGGGTTTGAGCTTTTAGCTTCAACCAGGCTCCAGGCTAGGGGGTGTATCTCCAACTTTGTTAAGTCAATCGGCTGCAGGGTGTGGATGTGGAGCTGTGTCGCAAACAATGGTCAATGTCCTCTATGCCCCAAAACATGCCGTCAACGTGACCTTTGAGTCACTGACGATGCCTTGGAAGTGGCGAAGTTTTGGGCCAACAAAATCTGAAATATATTATCTTGCCAGCGACAGAGAACAGCAATTAATAATAGCCCAGTTATTGACACTGAACTTTTTGAGGATTTAAACAAGGTCACACGAGCTGCAGAACGTAGACAGTACTCGCTCAATGGTACCTACTGACCTTGATCTTGCTCAAATACAATGCTACAGCAAAAAATATGCGCGAACAAAAAGCGGTATGGAGTGCTATGGAGCATTCTGTTGTTTGAAGCATCGCAGCTAAACACAATCATTTGATTTGTAGTGTCGCTTAGCAAGCTCACTGCGCTGTTTCGACTTTCTCTAAAAAATTGCTAGAAAAGGAGTAAGGAGCTCTTATTTTCCAGAAAATTCAAGTGTCTTTTCCAGCAACAGAAGTAGTTACAAAAACAACACCAACAACTATCAAGTCTTGCATCTGCTTACCATCTTACATAATAAGCGTCCGCGTATGGTATTCCCTACACACTGCAGTGGGTTACATTTCAAAACGATCACCAAGTAAGTGTATCAAAGGCCATCGCGTTACGATAGCTGATAGGAAATATTTGCGAAACGCTCTTGTGGGCGATGCCGATGTATCAATCGATGTTAGGCTTTGGTCAGTTATGGCGACAATGATGATATTGTATTTATTCACATTCTTCTAAATGAACAGACGCCACTTCTTCTTCCCAACTAAAGCACTAGGATACTTCCTAGTGCTTTAGTTGGGAAGAAGAAGTACGCCCGCTCCTTACTACTGTAAGGAGCGGGCGTTTTGGGGGACTGTCTGCCGTTCATTAAGTGCCTCAGCCTAATTTGAATAAAATAAAATAAAATGAATTTCGATTTTTTTATTTTTTTATGAGGAAGAAAATTAATTATTATTTGTTTGTTAGTCATCAATAAAAAAATTGGCAGCCTGACCATTGTGCCACTCAGGTGTCCCATTGTAATAATTATAGCTCTTAGAGGAAAGAATTTGCAAGACGTCGTCACAATAAACATAACGGAATGACTACTCTGCTATTATTATAAGTGTTGGCAATTTTCTTAATTTTCCCTTTTGAATTATGTTTTATACACCGTAAATAAAGTGAACATTGGGGTCTAAACGGAAATTGGGAATACTAATGTCATACCTAAACATTGAGTTTTCCGGAAAAAGGCATCATTTTGTTGTCAAACGTGTTATTATCATTATTACCAAGCCAAATTCGTCACTACAAAAAAAATCAAATCAATCTGCCAAGCCTTTTCCCTAATATGTTGAGGTCAACTTCCAGTCTAAACGGATGCAGCTGCAATACCAGTATTTTTTTTACATGAAGTAACTGCCTGTATGATTCACAACCCAGTTACTGGGTAAGACGATATACCCGTAGGTAAGACTTGTTGTCAGACTTTTGGGCTTCTGACCCGTAACGGTTGTCAAAAATCTACGAATGACAGCCGCAACCAAAGGCTTTAACGAGCTTTCCGAGCCACGAGGTATTCGTCACTACAATAATCACCCACAAAATTATGTAAGTACGAAGTATCCAATCCATAAAAAACCTTTTTTCCTCAGTATAATTACAACCGACAAAATTAAACATAATTCTATAATTACTGCGATTTTTTTGCGGTCATTCGAATCAATTTGCGACCAAGTCGTCCGTCCATATCAAGCCTTAAGCATGTCAATACAATTATCATCTGCAATCAGTCATATCGGCTCAAATTAATCGACAGATGTTAGGTTACAAAGAAAACAAACTATACTTTGATCTTTATTGATATCGGTTTAAGGTTCAAAATAATGACAGAAAAATTATCAATGTAAGTTTTTAGTCAATAGACTTTAGACCGTATATTCAAGTCTTTGAAGTTTTAATTTCCTTGTCGACTGTTGAATAACTGATGAATCTGAATAGCACAGTTATCAGACCGGCACGAGGTCTACGATTGTAAAGAAAACATTTATTTTACAAATTCTTTCCATTTTTTACACGTAATTAGAGACTACTTAGATTACTCTCATTCTTGGTCATGAAGAAGTATTGTTTTAAATGATAATGAGGGGCTCGTGGCTAAATTTAATCGTGGTTAATTTGCTGGATTCGTTTTCTCCTCTACCTATCGTTATTTCTCCTGACTAAGTTTATTTTGTTTATCTTTGTTTATTTATTAGTGTTAATTTATTATTTTTCGAGTTATACAGGGTGTCCCTGGAAGTATGGATAAAATCGAATAAAGGCGTGGGCAAGGTCATTTCCAAACTTTTTAACTCTGAGAATTCTATTTCTCATGAAAATCGCTCGACAGTTGAGTAAAATTTTTGCCAGATCAAAGCTTTTGCAGTAAATGTTTTTTGTTATTGAACACATATTTTCTATCTGCTTGCAAGTATTACCTGAGGATAGTGCGACACCTCTACAACGTCCTGAAACAAAAATTAAATCGATAACTCTGATAGAAAGTTTGTAATAACTTTTGAACTATAAAAAATTGCACCGACATTCTCAGGGTTAACAATTTTGGAAATGACCTTCCCCACACCCCTATTCCATTCGATCCATACTTCCAGAGACACCCTGTATATCTGTTATTTCGCACCTGCCATGTTTTATCTCTGAGGTTGACTGGTAGAAAATGTTTTAGGCATTAATATAGCCTCTGTATGGAATTTCTTAAAAAAAAAAAAGTTAGTAAATACAATATAGAGAAATACATGGAATTGATATAAGCATAGGTTATTTAAACATTAGATATACTTAGATAATTTACTGTCATTTACTTTTCTGTTTGTAAGAATATAGGGGTTTTTTATTTTTATTTTATTTATTGATACAGTACAGTCTCGATCCCGTGGGAATATCGGGATAAAAAGTATCCTATGTGTTAAATCCAGGTTATAAACTATCTGTCTGCCAAATTTCATCCACATCCATTCAGCCGATTTAGCGTGATTGAGTAACAAACATCCAAACACACAAACTTTCACATTTATAATATTAGTAGGGTTTCTTTACTTGTGCATATAGTTTTAATAAAAAAATAATAGGTAACAGCCGCACGCGTCCATCGATGATTAAACTACGCTTGCCGCGGTCGGTCCGTGGATGGGTGACCATCAAATACTTATCGACACCCCTCAGAGCACTCGGAAAGCACGTTAAGCCATTGGTACCCGATTATATTTGTAGATCTTTGACAGTTGTTACGGGTAGTCAGAAGCTGAAGAGTCTGACAACCAGTCTCACCAAGAGGTATCGTGTTACCCAGTAACTGGGTTGTGGAGGTCAAATATGCGGTTGCTCCATGTAATATTCAGTTGCATCTGGTTAGACTGGGAGCCGACGCCAAACAATGGTTGGGAAAAGGCGAGGCAGATTGATTTCATTATTGTAAATGATAATTACGCACTGGGTTTGATTCATAGGATGACAGAGGGTGGGTAGAATTTCAAGTAGGTATAGATAACTATTTTTTTTTTTTAATATAAATATCTATGCTGAAAAGCCCAAGCTCCAGCCCTGGTTTCTCCAGGTCCCATCCCAGGGTACATATCTGTCAACGATCGGTCTACCCATGTGCCAAATTTCATCCAAATTTGTTCAGTTGTTTTAACGTGAAAGCGTAACAAACAAACAAACTGACTTTCGCATTTACCTATAATGTTAGGATTATTTTCCCTTCGTTTTATAGTCATCATCGCCTTTCCAAAGAAAGGATTGATGAAGTCGTTTTATACACCTAATATTCGACTTTAAGGTACTTAATTCAGCTGAATACACCGACTCATCACCTCAAACATACGGAAAAATCAATATCTCTCTATGATATCATCTGATCAATGATATTGTTTTTTTCCGTTTCGAACTTTCGAGTTTCTGACTGTTTATTATTTACAAGACAATCACAGGTATTTCTTGGAAAATCAATAAGAAAATATAATAATAATACTAGCAGCGCCCTGCGGTTTCACTCTTATTAGTCTGGATCCCGTGGAATCATCAGAATAAACAGTCATAAATGTTAATCCAGGTTATAAGATATCTGTGTGCCTTTGTTCCAAATCCGTTCATCCGTTTTTGCGTGATCGAGTAACAAACATCAAAATATTTAAACTTTCTCATTTATCTACATTATTAGAGAAAAGATTAATTGTATTTTTGTTTTTAATGAATAAACGCAGAAACTATTGAACCGATTTAAAAAATCTTTCACCAATAGAATTCTAAAATATGACTGAGTAACATAGGCTATCATTTATAAAGATGTATGTATGTATTATGCGGGCGAAGCCGCTGGCGGAAGCTAGTGTCATAATATAATTATATAGATAATTATGTAGTAGGATTATTCTATCGTATGACTTATTTAACCAATAAACTTAACTGGTTGCTTTACCAACATCGTCAATACCTACTCATGTTACCTTTTTTAAGTAACCTTACTCGAGAACCACTCTATCCATTGGTGAAAACAGCATGAAAATCGGTGCAGTAGTTTTTGAGTTTATCGCGTACGGTCGACAGATAGACGCAGCGGAGGACTTTGTTTTTTAATATGTAAGGATTACCTACGAGTACCTATAGATATATTAACTGGAAATAAAAATATTAAAATAAAAAATAATTTCCTTTCCACGCTGTGGGGTCATCGACCTGCTCACCATAAAACATAACATAACATCACGCCATGTTTCCCTGAAGGGTTAGGTAGAGGTGTACCTCACACGTCAGACTCACATTTCGCCAGTTACAACTTTAAGTGCTATGTAATAGGGGGCGAGCCTATTGCCATCAACCGGGCACAAATCCAAAATCCGGGCTGCTACTGAGAAATTCCAGATGGAAAAACCCATCACCATAAAACTTGCGACCAAAGCACGAAAATGACGTCAGCAGGAAGAGCCTTCGCAGAAGAAATCTTTACGTCAGATTTGACCATTACTCCTAGGGGGTAAGTCTACGTGACGTCTGCGGATATATACACAAATTATAGTAAAATAGGTACCTACCTACGTCATTAGAAACCGGTGTTCAGTACCGATCGTTACGTTACTATTAATAAAATTACGTTGAGAATGCAAGGCATAAGCGGCAGCGGGGATCAAGTCAAATGACGGTAGCCTGGGCCAGGTCAAAGAGAAGGCACTGCAAAAGGTTCAAAATCGCTTGACAGTGTTAGTAAAATATTGGTCTGCTATAATAGTGCATATTTTCTAAAGACTTTTAACTATGAGTGAGCTAGAAAAAACCTAGTATTTTAAACATGATTACTACTTACTCGCAAAAAAACAAACATGATGAGACTGATTTTTGTTAAAACTTTAGAGTTGAAACTAATTGTTATCCATTGATTTTACATGTCATACATAAGCTAAACAATCATCAGAAAACAATAAACACTGACCATATTTACCTTACTCTCGATACCACAACAAAACCGTTACCTTTCAAATTAAAGCGAAATTAGAACGAACCAAATCATCTGCTCTTGAAATAATATTAGCACCAAAACAATTTGACATTCGCTATGCCACTGGCATTGTTAGAAAATCATGTAAATGACCAATTGGCAGAGTACGTTAGCCCGGAGGTGTGAAAGACATTTACATGGTCGAGATCAATTTTATTGCTTCTGTGACGAATTACTTACTTCAATGTTACACGGTGACTTGACATTGAATTTGACGTAGTACCTATTCTCTAAAGAACACGTTTTTTTCGTGTAAATAAGAAAAGTTATTGGACTTTTTAAGTGTGGGATGTATTTAATCATAAAATATGCAGAGATATTGTGAGGAAAAAAATCGTTACAAAAAAAAAACTGTTATGAAACCTACAATAAAACATTATAATTTTTAAATCATGAATGATTTGTTTAAAAGGCGCAAACAAATGAAAAATTCATTTGTTTGCGTGCCTTTTCTACATTCGACAGATTTTTTTTTTGTCTTGCACGACTGCCTCATATCGCCTAGCTAGACCAACTTCTAAACCATAAAACATGTTGCCTCTTCGGTTGAGTAATTGCAAGCGCTACTGCTGAGCATGAGGACTATGGGTTTTATTCACAAGTTGGGCAAAGTGTTATTTGGTTTTTCCATTAGGAATTTGTCAGCAGCAGCCCGGAGTATGGATTTGTGTCTCGTTGATGGCATAGACTCGCCACACGCTATTACATGGGACTTAAATATAACTGGCGAAATATGGTTGTTCTATTCGAACATCTCTGACTTATCCTTCGTACAGGCGTACAATGTTACGAGTAAGATGTATTAAACTACTAACTACACTTACTTATCACGCATTTATTTACGCCACACTCCATCTTACTATTCGATCACGTGAACTATAAATTATGATGATACTTCGAGCGACATCTCCGGCCGTATGAACTGAATTATAACTGCCTATGAGGTCAACACATTGTCACGGGCGCAGCCATACATATTGTCAGAAAATAAATAAGTAGAGAAGGTCGGCTCCATACAACGAGTGAAAATGCACAAACACATACACACGTACAATACGGCCGATGAATCATGGCCGGTCTGAACAAAACTCTCTGAGCTTTCGCGCATGTCCTCACACTCACACAAGCCTTTTTCTTCTTTGTTTCCTAAAATAAATTATGTTATTATGCAAAGTTCGGACCAGTCATGACTCATCGGCCGTATTGTAGTTAGGTCAGATCCTTATAACGAACGAAAACCCACGCACACATAGACACAGGTACAGCGAGTGCAAGTACATTCGCGACTTGCATTTCTTTGAGCCAGTTTGAGATAATATCTGTACGTATACATCAGTGTGCATGCACGAAATTTTAAATTTCTTATTGGTAAATGGGTCTGCTCTTGACCTCGATCTCGCCTGGTGGCAAGCGATGGATGAAGTCTATGATGGAACAAGCGAGCCCAAAATAATTATGCCTGATTACTTTTGCTTTTTGCTTTCTGCACCTTTCTATTTTATGATTATGTGCATGTGTAAGTTATAAAGAGGATCGCGTTTCTGATGCGGATTGATATTCTTTACATTGATATTCATCTTGTATGTAATAAGAGTGTCGTTGAACTTAGTAAAATTGTAAAATCACGATGTTTTGCAGGCTAACATTGATGACAATCTAGTTTACCTATTGATGATTTGTAAAAAAAACATCATCTTTTAATTGGATTTAAAAACAAAACTGAAATTAAACATTTTTATTTTATTTTGTTTACTCGTGATTAATCTTTATTGCAATCCATAATTTACACATAAATAAAAATAATTATGGACCCTGTCGGTCACAGCATACAGCAAACGTAATAAAATATTTTAAGACTCGTTCACCTGCTACCGCTCATGCCCCGCACCACCCGCTATTCGTCAATGAATCACGTCGCGGCGGTAGACGCTCACCGCCGCAGTTTCACTACCGCGCCGGGCCAATGTACCCGCCCTGAGACCAAAACAGACACCCGTACGCGCTGCGATCAAACTGAACAAGTGTACGCACGTATTTGTGATCAAAGTGACCAAAAGTGTTGATATGATCGTGGAAAGAAAGGAAGAAAGATTTTGTTTATAGTGTGTGGAAAGTTTGAGGACATTCGTTTGGATGTAAGTTACTGTTACATGTCTATGGTAGATATTTGGTTTTTATCAGGTTAATTTTCTTGTCTGTTGGGTATTGATAACATTATTGGCTGGAGGGTCTGCGAAACTATCAATTGCAATTGTAGTACTTAATGTTTTCAGTGGGTTCAATTCAATTCAATTGCATTTGGTAGGGTAGACGATCAATTAGCGCATCAATGTGTATCATTCACGTAGAAATTTACAATTGATTTTTTCGGGAACCATTTATGTGATAACATTGTTTTATACTTGGTTCAATTTAGTACATTCGAAATACTAAGTTCTTTATAGGTACAAAAAAACAAATTATTAATTTTTGTACGTACATTACATAATAAAGTACTTAAATATTTATTCGTGTAATTGGTACCTATCTATTGTCTTAATTAATATACAAGCTAGATACTTATCCCTTCCACTGACGCTGTCAAAATAGTCTAGAAAATTGACTGACTTTCGGCCTATATCAGCCTCATACGGCGAACGATCTCAGACATTTTCAGTACCTATTTATTTAAGTCATGGTTATAAAGACAGCAAGTTGGTTTTTAACGCCAATAATTACTAAAATTACTTACTTTAACTTATCAGTTTGTTTATTCTTTAGTTGTATAAACTGTTCTGCAGTTTTCATGACTTAATAATTAGTAGAATGTTGTGTCAATATCTCAATAATTAGTCAATAGTATGAATATGAGAAACTACTTTGTAATTCTCGTGACTAAGATCTTAATATTATGAATGATCACACTGACATTGAATGATTCTTCTTATGAGAATCATCGTCTAAAAATGGGAAAAAACAGGACAAATAAAAATAAAACTGACACGAATAAGGAACACAATCTGGGGCGAACTTTGTGAGGCAAACTTTGTGGAGCGAATTTGGAAAAAAACAAATTATCAATGAACTTTAACAAAACAATGAATGAATATTTCTTATGTTGACATTATTACCACGCCTAACCAACGAATACAGCATCTATGTAAGAACACAGATGTCAAAACATAATATATTTTTTTTAAATAAACATCCGAATTGATATCGTCCGTCCTTTAGAAGTCGGTTAAAAATAGTACCGACTCGATCACTGTAATCCTCCTGCGAGGCACGGAGGACTCTCATTTTGTAATGGATGATCACTGATCACCCATCCACGATCCGACCGCGGCAACCGTAGCTTAACCTTCAAACGACCCGTGCGGCTGTAATCATCTAACCACGAGCCCCTCACATATACCTACTCATATACCTGCGGGCTTTTATTTTAGTACCTATTAATTGTTTACTTCAAACCAGAACACAGTGTAGTTCAGTTCCCTGACATTGCACATTATTACGCGGGCACGTCATTGTGCCTCAATTTGTCTTTTATTAATGTTGGTACCTTTTGTCCTTTTGTCTATTCTCAGAAACTGCTGAACCGTTATAATGTGACTAAAGAAGTTATTATTGCAGTCCTATTGTTAAAGTTTTTATGAATGACGCTCAGACCAACCAAATAAGAAAGACGGAGCATTACGTACATCAAAAGTGAAGCCACCTTTTTATCTATGTGTATGTAAAAAGGGTTGTCATTTGTTAAAGTTTTTCCCTATAATTTGGGGAATAATATTTTGGGTGGGATAATATTGTACGAGTAAGATATTGTTGAGTATGGTATTGTACCTCAATTGTTAGGAAGGATTCCGAAACAAAACCATTTTTTTTACATCGCAAAATAAAATAAAATAACAATTAAGTACAAAGTGCATTTACATACAGCCCTATCGTCAATGGCTACATGAGGCAAGTCTGGTAACTCCTACAAAAAAAAATACACGAGTAATGGCAACTTTTGATTAAAGCCTTAGGAAGATAAATGAAGAATTAGGACATACTTGAACAAACGTACAGCCAGAACTTTGTGAAACTGAGTTTTCAGCAATTACGTAGGACGATGGAAATAACATCTAAAAAATAAAATTTGGTACAGTAGTATTTAAATTTGCTAGACTAAGCTGAGAAACTAACTAAATTAAAATAAAAAATACAGTCTCGTGTTTAATTACTGTTTTGATAAAATCTCATTTTTATTTTTTAAATTTTATATCCGGTTTTGATCACACGGCGAAGTCCACGATTAGTTGAATAAAGGTCATTATTATCAAAATGATAGGAACAAACCACGCTGGTTTTCGATGGCAGCCATTCTGGAACATTCCGACTATTTCTTATAGCTACTATCCATTTACTTTTATTTTCAATATTACTTGGAAATCTAAAATATTAAATACATAAAAAAACAGACATATAATTACTCGAACTAAAAAATGTCGAACGGGAAAATTTCAAATCATATTATGGCAACCCTCGCACTTTAAATGTCACTGTTTTCGTTCGTTCATTCGTTCAGGTTTTTGTTCGAAGTAACCTAAAATTCATAGTTAACTAAATTAAGAAACGATGTTATTTAAAGTACTTCCATGTGAAAAGTGATTCCGTGAGACTTTTTATGTGATTTGCTATTGTTTTTACAAGTTTTCACTACACAAGAAGGCATAATTCTATTTTTTTTATTGAAGTTTACTAGACGACGACTCGTGACGTACTAGGAGCGATGAGCATAGTTTTTGTGTAGGTGTGTGCGTGAGCCTGTGTGTTTACTTGCAGGAGCATAGTTTTGTGGCTACACGTTTGATATAGGTAGTGATCCGTCTTTCTTTTTTTGTTGGTCTGAGGAATGACGCGACATTGTGGTCTTTTTTAGTTGCCAAAGAAATATGAAGCATGCATATGAAGCATGATGCATGAAGCATTAAAAATTTTGATTTTATCGGATATTTTGGAAACAAAGGGATGATTATTCTTTTTGATAACAAAAAAGAATAATGGCGTTTATTACGATTGTCTAAAAAAAAATATAACACTCACGTAGGAATAGAACATGGGTTTTTCTTCAAAAATAAAATTATAAAAACGCATTGCTGTAATCAGCATTCCTGCCTAATGTAGAAATTAGGGAAAAAAAACACTAAATCTGCAACTTTTACAAAAAAAATATGTTTATTTATTAATGAAGGAATTAATAAAAATGAATTTATTGATGTATCCATCAACTTATACATATTTACCATTACAAGATAACCCGATATGATTATTGTTAATACACAATAAAATGTATAGAGAATGAACTTACCTAATGTTACATTGACATTCACAGACAATAATAATATTAAAACAATTTTATTAATGAGTAAAAAATAACTTTAAATACGTAAGGTTTCATAGATATAAGAAAGAAATTTCTATGGGTGCTTTAGACCAATGAAGTGAATTACTTTAACTGTGGGACCAATTTTGAAATCGTGACAAAAAAAGCAACTTCATGGGACCTCTCTGGTTTCTTGCCTGCCTGTGAGCCGTGCCGGTGTTTTGTGTGATCCTGTCCCAGTCCCAGGCCGTGGGACATTATAGGCTGATTATGCTTATGCTTATGCCATACTTTGGAAGTACAGCCACAGAATAACAAAGAGCTTTCGTTTGAAAATTGTAAAAAAGCCTTTGGGACTATGTGAGATCTCATAAATTGCGTTAGCGGTAGGTAATATGGACCGATTATTAAAAAAAAAAAACTAAAAATTAACGAATGCCAAATTTTTATTAATATAATTGTACAAATTCCAGATTAGACTTTTTTTTTATAAACTTCTTTTAAGTAGATACGTAGGTAGTAGGTATTTCCATATAAATCATAATAATATTATCATTATGATAAGATTCATAATGCCAACCGTTGATTATTCAATATCAATAAAAAAGTCAAATGCCAACCATTGATTATTCAATATCAATAAAATTATTTTAATAACACATCCTTAAATAAATACATTAGGTATTTATTCCACAAGAACTTATTTAATTTTAAACAAAATATACAATCTAAACACTAACATTATGTACCTTAAAGTGAAGGACCGATGTGTATGTATTTATATGTACGTACAATTAAGGATACATTATAATGTATCCTTGATTACTAAATCTAGAGATATTTTATGAAAACTGAACTATTTCCACGTCTGCTCCTGCGAGCACAGCTACCACATAATGTGAAACCTCCCGTTTTACGAGATTCTGTTTCTTGTGTACCAGACCAGACATTACATAACATCACGCCTCTAATCCCCGAAGGGCCAGAGGTGTACCTATAGTACGCCCACATGTAACAGGTGGCCAGCCAATTGCCATCAACCGGGCACAAAGCGATATTATGGGCTGCTATTGAGAAATTCCCGACCCGGGAATCGAACCCAGGGCCTCATGCTCAGCAGTAGCACTTGCAACCACTAGACCATCGAGGCAGTACCACTGTATAGCTCTCTATCTTTAACAAATTCAGTTCAGTAATGTAAACCGTGACTATGAAAATGTATTGAACAAACATGAAGGCTCAATTTCGCATTCAAAATCCTTACTCCTTACTAATATTATAAATGCGAAAGTAACTTTATCTGTCTGTCGCGTTTTCACGCCAAAACTACTGAACCGATTTAAATGAAATTTGGTACACAGATAGTCTAGAGCCTGAGAAAGGACATAGGCTACTTTTTATCGACATACCACGCGGGCGAAGCCGCGGGCGGAAGCTAGTATTACATAAAACAGGCGTGGTATATTTTTATAACGTTCAGTGTGACATTATAATAGGCGGACATTAGGATAATGACGAAATTACCGTGACATTCAGAGTACCAGATAATACGCGCCCATGGTCGGTGCACACGGAAATATTGTTGGATTATTATGAACCTATAATGAGTATGTAAATACTAGTAAGTATTAGTAAGTAATATCCCTGTGATTTGTCGTCTCAGTTGGGTATTGTAGTAATAAAATTCTACTATAATCTATGCTGAATGTGAAGGTTTATTGTGAATGACAATTGGCTAGAACCTACACTAATGTAAATTAGTTCTCACCCTAACAACACCACGCATTGTTTCCTCAAGGGTTTAGCAGAGGTGTACCCATAGTACACCCACATTTCACCAGAGGGCGAGTCTATTGCCACTATCGGGCACAAATTCCAGACTCCCTGGTTCCCCCACCAAGTACTGAGTAATACCAGATGGAAAGGCCCAATCACACTTTTCCCAACCTGGGAATCGAACCCAGAACCTCATGCTCAGCAGTAGCGCTTGCGACCACTGGGCTAACGAGACAGTCTGCTTAGTATGTATGAAGTAAATCTTAACAGCCATAAAAAACTTTTTTACAAAAAATTAAATCTACGAAAAAAGAACTGAAAAGCGAAAAATAAAAAATACAATATCAATATCAAATACACGCTAGAATTATGTAAATAATTTGTTTGTTTTTTTGGCGCCGCCTCAAAATTTGTTACTTAAATTAGTTTAGGAGCTTAGTTACACTATAAGGTTTATGCTTTATTTTTCGCTTTTCAGTTCTTTTTTCGTCGGTTTAATTTTTTGTAAAAAAGTTTTTTATTTTTCGCTTTTGAGTTACCATCCACTCCAGGGTACTCCAGGGGGTTACTCCAGGTTAAAGACCTGGAGTTGATGATGAGTGGTTGTGTCATCAGAACTATGTATGTGTGCGAAATTTCAACAGAATCGGTTCACAGTTGAAAATTCAGTTGGTGAAAAATCAATCAACCCCATTTTTTCTACCTTTAGGGGTGGATTATAGTTTTCATTTTTAATGGGACCAACTTCGAGGTATATAATACTCTTCCCAATAAAAAACGAATTTTTCAAATCGGACAACTCACGTCCAAGTTAAGCGTGGTCATACATTAAAAAAAATATGTATATACGTGTCGGCTTGAGAACCTCCTCCTTTTTTTTCATCGGTTAAAAAAGAACCATCTTGGGCAAACTTGGAATTAATAGCATGAAATTCTGAAGTCACCAACACACAGTGAGCAAGCATGTTGAAAAGTGGTCACTCTGTATGAAACCACGTTGCTCTTGCGCTCGTTATTATGTCTTCTTTTATAGTTATGTCTGTGACTAGTTTCGGCCCTTGACTGGGCCCCCGTGGAAATGTCTTGATCTTCGTCCTCTCATGTGTTATAAATAATTACTTCGTTTTCGCTTAGCGTTTTTTCTGACTTTTTTTTTCTTTTTGTTCGGCACCTTAGGGTCTTAGCGTGATTTTAAATAGCCAATAATCTTCGTCTAGAATTAGGCTATCAAATGCAACAAAAATTTTGCACTTCCAAGTGGTAGTTCCCGAGATTAGCTCGTTCAAACAAAATAACAAACTCTTTAGCTATATAACACTAAACTCGTTTAAAATAAATCAGCTATTCCATAAATTTTTGTTTAGTAGACACAGCTGGGTTTTGTTCTTACATCATCTCCTTGGAAGGGTAACGACTAATGAGTCTTGTCAATCAAAATATTTTATTATACAATATACAGAATATAAAGAGGTACAATTTGTGAATTTGTATGTAAGGCGTTATCTTGGGAACTATTGATCCGATTCTGAAAACCCTTTCACTAATGGCAAGCTACAGTATTGCCGAATGTCACAGGATATAAATATTTTATGTTAAAACAAGAAAGACGCGGACGAAGTCGCAAGCAGAAGTTAATCACTACATATTATAAAACAAAGTCCTCCGCCGCGTCTGTCTGTCTGTTCGCGATAAACTCAAAAACTACTGCACCGATTTTCATGCTGTTTTCACCAATGGATAGAGTGGTTCTCCAGGAAAGTTTAAGTATATAATAACCGACAACCACGCGGGCAAAGCCGCGGGCATCGGCTAGTTACTATATAAATCTGTCTAAGATTCTTTCACCTCCAAAGTACCTATATTTCAACTTCTCAATTTTCTGATACAAATTCAGGAGCGCATTTAATTGCATTAAAAGTCCAAAAACATATTACTAGTTAGGATAGTTAAGAAAGCACGAACAGTATAAAAACTGGCCACCGAAACAGCTCATTACGAACCAAGTTTTTGTACCAGAATGCCAGTCCGATGAGTATATGATACGGTATGTAAGTATCTCGACCGTCCACTGCTGCGTAGGATATGCTCGGAGAGGTTCGCCACGTTAGCCGCGCGGTTCATTTGTTTGCCAGTCACGCATGCGTGCGTAGCGTGGCCGTGCATGTTTCCCAGTGGACGATTCCTCTACATTTTCATACAAAGCGAAGCTAAGTGATTGCGTAGCTTAGCCGAGAGGCGCTGTGTAGCGACGCCTTTACCCCAAATTGAGTCTCGGTCCACTCGTTCATTTAAATGTTAATTACTCGTGCTGAGAAGTGTACCCATTTTATTCAAGAGTATTTATATTATTGTATTAAAACATACGACTATTTTCCACGAAGCAAATGTAATGTTAAAAGCACGGGGTCCTGGGTTCATAGTTCAAACTCGGTCTGTCAAAGTGTTATTCAAACTTCCACATGATTTGCATCCGATTGATAGCAATAAGGATTTTTTAATACACGAAATCTCTTAAGGGGTCATTGTACTCATCATTATGAACAACTTTTACTATGGGACCAACTCTGAAATCGTAAAAAAATTTTTCGCCTATCTCGTCGAAATGTAGAGAACAGCTTTTTTTTACCGCAGACTACTGAGAAATCCTAAATGGAAAAACCCAATAGCACATTTCCCGACCTGGGAATCAAACTCATGACCTCATGCTCAGCAGAACGCTTGCAACCACTAGACTAACGCGGCAGCAGATGTGGCGTGATGTTATGTTGTGCATTATTATTTTCATGAGTCACCAAAATACCAGCTATAAGCAGATAGGTGCATACATTATCAGAAAGATACCTTCATTATAACAAGTAGCTGTTATCCTCACTGTCATAGGTTTTCTCTACAAATGGGGGAACAATCAAGTTTTTGGAATCTCCGAGATTGAATTGAATTTGAGACGTGATCAATATGCTTATAGTTTTTCTGTTGGAAAAAATTTAGGCTCTTTCTATGTATTATCCTTGTGTTGTGGTTTATTATCATAATCTTGTTTTTGGTTAATTATCATAAGTAACGGGTTTGCTAAGATGACTAATATCTACAAATTACTTACGTGATGGGAAGCTATGTAGAATATTCAAACTTAATTTTTTTTTCATAACATTTGGTTTCGCCCGAAAAATCCTTTGTACCTTGTAACTAAAGAAAACCAGAGACTCAACGACAACGATGATGGATAAGTCAAAAATCTATGGGACTGACTTATGCTAGAGTGCGTTTTTCATCTCATAGTTCTTAAGCCGGAATGTTGGCTCTACTGTTAAAGTTCAAAAACGGACCTATTAGGTAGAGCCGTAGCGTATTCTTGAAAAGCTAGTAGGTATTTCAATCGTGTTGAAAGTCGTTGTAGATATTGAAACTCTTTGAAAGCGATTGTGACTTGTTTATTCCTCAGAACTTAAGCTGCCTGTCCACTGGAACGAAGAAGAGACGAGAGGAGCTGTGCCTGTATGAACCAATAGAATCTGAACTTTGGAGAGGAGTTCTTCTCTCCAGTGGACAGGCAGCCTTATTCGTCCAAAATTACAATAGTTGTGATTATGTAATACACAATACTCAATGATGGTGTACAATGGTTTTTCATTCTCTTCATCATTATAGACAGAAAGATACCGTTCCCTACAGTCAGTAAATCCACTATATGCCCATATTATTATTACACTCATATCAGTGTAATATCGAACGCCAGATACTAAAAAAATTCAACTTATCTCTCGATTAATCCGATCCGAATAATCGATACTCCGTTACCTTCACAATGAGTCAGGATTTCCTCGGAGCCCCTACATTGTGGTGTATGTACGGTCAACCGCACGTCAAAGTCACACTTGAACTTCGAAAACTGCAGTAGTGCTAAGAAATACAGGAGTTTTTAAAGTGAAATAGGGACTTTGTACGTTCGATTGACTGTATCTGGGTATAAGGACTGTAAGTAAACAGTGTTGAAGGCCGGTCGGTGACATTTGGCCGAGAGGAAGTGGCGCGTTAGGCTGGCTGTAAGCTTCAGACTTTTATTTATAGCCCGTAAAATGTGTTGGGGAAGTGTCAAGTGTCAGGAAGTGGAGCTTTTCTGCGCTAAACTCGCACAGCTATAGTCACTTTTTCATAAAACATGCCTCGGTTTAATCTTATGCAGTTTAAATTTTACGACTGCCTCGTTGTTTTAGTGCTACTGCTGAGCATGAGGTACTGAGTTCGATTCCCTGGACGGGCAAGGTGTTATTGGGTTTTTCCATCAATAATTTCTCAGTAGCAGTCGTGGCGAAATGTGGGTACTCCTCTGTCAAACCCATCGGGGAATACAGGCTTGATGTTGTGTTTAGTGCTTAAGTTTAATGTTTAAAACTTCTAACCAGTAGACATTTTCTTAATTTAACAATCGCAAATCCAAATGGTCTGGTTGCAGCCGTCCTAAACGAAATAAAATATTTTTTCACCTTTTCTACTCTGACGCATACAATTTCTCGCCTAAGTACATACATAAACTCATGCATTCTTTTCAAGGGGGTAGGCAGAAACTTCACAACGCCACCTGCTCAATACAATCCTTTTAAACCTCACCGTTGCGTTGCCTTATCACATCATTCCTGCGAATTCTCGCATTGTCATAAATAAAACGACAAAATTCACTATAAGCTGTCGTCACAATAACCTCAGTATTTTACGACAGTCCCACAAATGTTAATGATACCTTCAATTGTTTTGTGGGGTGATTATTACGCGAATTACTCCGGAGCAGGCAAAAAATTAAGTGGAAGGAATGTATGTAATTTTAATTTGATTACCGTTGATTGATGAAATGGACCAATTTGAGACGAATTATTGCTGGTATTTCAACAAGATATTTTTCTTCTCTTAAGGGCAATGAAATTGCAGCTAAAGTCCATAATTAACTTGCACCTGGAGCCTATATTTTACTGACTAACAAATGTGTAAAACTCCCTGTATGTTCGTCAACACCGATGGTACTTTCTTTAGGTGGAGTCATAATGATTTCAATCAGATACAAGCCTGATAATGTTTTCGATTTTTGCTACATTTTTGCTAGGACCCTGTAGTCCGTGCGCGACTGATAGTCACTGCCTGAGCTAGATAGACAAATTCCAAGCTAACTCAGTCTGCCAATTTTACAATGGCGCCCTCCCCTGTCTCACCACTCACATACCTCAGGCGGTGACTAGCAGACGCGCGAACTATAATACTCCAATCCCAGATGAAAAAAATATTTAGATTTCCCGAATATCCCCCCTACCCTTCATGCATGCACCTGCATATCATGATTTCTGGTCAAGTTCGAAGAGGACTACGGTGTGTGACAAAGACTCGAACGAAAATCTCCACTAATGGCCAGATTTAGTTATACCTACCTATTATGTCTTCAGAGTAGTTCAGAGCAATCACAATCGATCTACCTACGTTTACTTAATGAAGCACATAGCTCTTGTAACAGCCTCGCCAGATAAGTGGGGAAAGCGACGGCTGCGCAGAATAAATGTACCAGTTAGCTCACAGCTAGGTAGGTAGTGTATCTGCTACTTTCCCGACGTACTGGATATAAATAGAAATACGTTGGGACATAAAGGCGCCATGTTGAGTACTTTTTGTTGAGAATCTTTTTTTTTTTTAAGTTGTCATGTCTTTAATCGTACCTCTAATTATTCCTATTTTACGCTCCTAAACATTACTGAACACACTTATTTAATGATTGCGCCTCTTTTTGTGCACCAATTTCTACTTTTGGGTCCTAAAAATACTAAATAGCCAAGCAATACTAAACTGCCACCAACTTGGATGTGGCGCTCACCGGCCACTGCCGCGCACCGCTCGCGCACTGTTATTCACAGTTCTAACCTAACCTAACCCATTTGGTCCTGCTCTAGCCTTGTTTTTGCGACCAATTCGGATCGTGCGTGGTTTGTTACAATTCAAACCTACCCTTACCCGTTTAGCCGGGGTACCTTAGCTTAGTTATTGCGATTACGGTAAGAAAACGTTAAGTTAAAAAGAGGCTGAATTATTTAAAAAAGTGTGCATTATTAGAAGCGAAAAATGTATTAGAGGTTCATTAACTTAAAAAAGGATCAATCATTAGAATGTCAATTGTCCTTTTAAAATTGTTATTGACTTGGTCATGTCTTAACCATGTAATTAAGTAATTAATTACCACTTTATAAGACCTGACATTCTTGGCAGCTACGCAAAGGACTCAGGACTTCTTAATCACGATCTTTAAAATACTACTGAGTCATGACAATCGTATGTTTTTGTGTGAGAGTTCCTTTTGCACTGCGATTGGATGTTTCTGTGATTTGTCAATACTATTGTAGTATTGCAATATTTTCAGTGCTTCTAGTTTGTACTTGTAGGTACTGTACCCGTACCTTTCAATATATTGTTGCTTGGAGTTGCTTTGTACTTGATACTTCCTAGACAAACTGTCTCGCACAGAACTATTACGGCCCGGGTGGCAAGAACAAGAGGTCTGTATTTCTTGTTTTCGTTTAAAACTTGTACATTTTGGCGTTAGAATTTCACAAGTTTTAGTTCCACCTTGTCGGGTATTGCACATTTAATCAAAACCTATCAAAATAATTACACCTTTTTATTTTGACAGTTTTTTAATTTATATTTACTAAAAAAGGACACGCAGAGGGCTCTCGCCATAATTTTACTGTATCTTGCCTTTTGTATATTTTATAAAATAGCAAACCTTCTTTAAAGCTTCTAATTTTGTTGTGGTACCTATTCGTTTTGCCTTTGTATGGAAACTTGTGTCACCGTCGTCATCATCGTCCGGTATAGATTTTATGGTAGCAATATTGTATTACCTATCTCCATTCGTGTGTTTGTCAATTTACTTCTAATATCATAAAAAACATCTTTGCTTACTGTATGCATCAGAATTCAGATCTTATCTTCATTATCTATCAAGGTAATACAATTACCTATCTATTAAATGATTTATGTTGTTCGCAAACTATTAAACTATTTCTAACTTATCTTCAATGATAAAGTATCTACAAAACAATTAAGATTTAAGTGCATTGTAGTCAATGCGGCTAGATGGGATGTCATTAAATAGTGTTTTTATTAAAGTGGATTTAGTAATTAGTAATAATACTGTCAATTCAATTGTTTTAACAATAGATTCAAGATTTATCTTTGAAAGAGGTGGCATCACTTTTGTGGCGGCATCTACAACATCACATACGAACTACGCATCATATTGTTGTCACGCAAAATCCTGCATCGCGCAAGCCGAGTTTGACGCGTGACTAACATAATATAAAATCGTCCTCCTTTTTCTATGGAGGACGAAAAACGTTTCACCCTATTCCTCAGACCTACTTAAAATAGTTTCTTATGTGAGTAAACCGTGTACTTGGTTATGAACCTCAATTGATTATATTCAAACTCTGTGACATTCTACTTAGCCAGTTTTTTTTTGGTCATTGATACTGATATTTGACTAAATGGTTTGGCAGAGGTGTACCAATTAGTACACTCACATTTTGGCAGTTATGTTTAAGTCACATATAATATAGCATATGCATGCGCACGCATGCATATTTACTGCCATCAATCGGGCACACATCCAGACTTCGGGCTACTACTGAGAAATTCCAAATCGAAAAACCCAATAACACTTTGCCCGACCTGGAAATTTCACCCAAGACCTCATGCTCAGCACTAGCGATCACTAGACCAACGAAGGAGTAAAATTATCATCTACAACAAAGGTTTTATCTCGTCAATGATCCTCTACTTCCTTACACACATGGTTTGTTTTAAGGTTAGCGATAAGACCGTCATCTGTACACTTCTTATTGATGTGTTTCTCATAAAAGTGTACAATAAAGCCAATCTATCTTTCTAACTAGCGCAATCTATCACTACTATCTTGTATAAAGCACCTGTCCTACACCACCGCGCCGGAGGTAACGAGAAAAGAGTAGAGCTAGCAACTAAAAAGGAGTTAGCGAGCAACGAGCAGCGAGTGTGCGACGGCGACGAGCGGTTACTCGCTGGTATATGTGTATGTAGCGAGCGTGAATCTCCCAGCGCGTGTTCTGCCCGTCCAGTGAGCATCACTGAGCGACGACAAACGAGTAGTCGCCGGCGGTGTGAACAATCAGCGATCAACAGCTCTTATTATATAACTCTTTTATTTACACGGGACTTACGAAGTATTCCCGTTTGAGCACCTATACATTGAGTACCAAAGGTATTTAAAATGGAAATGCCTTTGGTACTCTAAAAATAGGTGCTCAAAAAATAGGTTCCTAAAAAAATTGGTGCTCAAACGGGAATACCACTGTTTTGTACGTTAGTTGGGCGAGATAATCCCTGATAGCTTCGTCGGCGGTGAGGCAGGTGCCGCGGATAGGTAATCTCGTTCAGATAGCGCTAATATTTTTAGCTCGCTATCTTTTCATCAATAACATCAGTCTTAAGTGTCAGATATCAAATTGTTTATGTAAGTCTGAATATCTCAGTGCTATTCCAATATGGGTGTCAGCAGGATTTGCAGTTGCTAAGGTTTCTGTGTCAGTAGTAAATCTTATTGATCAAGTCGAAATGTAGTTTTTACTTTTGAGTTGACAGACCGTTGGCGCAGTGCTTTCATTAATATTCTGTTTTTGAAATAGCAGGGACGCATAAAATTGTTGTTGCTTACATTTAGATTGAATAGTGATCAATGTGTTTTTGAGGAGGGCAGAAGGGGCCCAGTGCAGGCCCGATTTACGAGTTCTAGGTCGTGTTTTCGAACCCAGGCAGGCGCCTTACTTTGTGTAAATAATTTCATGACCACTCCTCTCAAAACGGTGAGACCCAGTTAGACTGGAAGCCGACCCCAGCAGGCTCGGCAGACTGAGAAAGAATCTCGGCGTCTGACACTTGGGGAAGTTCCTATCAAACTAGAACGTCTTAGCACCTTGTTTTCTTCACCAGATCACTGCTTACTATGTTTGAGCTGATTATCTTGCAAATGTGTGTCACGGCTTGAAGTTGGTACACAATATATATTGTAATGAGATAAACTACAAGATGTTATGGCTATAAAATATGGACGTATAAAGGCTCCGCAGGCAGGCGCAACGCGCCTACGGTAGAACAATGATTTCTTTGAAGTTTGCATAGAAATTGTTCCAGCAGAGTCGAACGCGCCGTCGCGTCGCGCTTGTCTGAGAGAGCCTTTATCATCTGTTCTAGAGTGTATGCAACGGATATTATTGTAATGGGTTCTTGAGAAAATGCATTCTGACTTTATGATAATAGGTAAGAGAATTGTAAAACACTGGAAGTTATGATCGATGAGTGTTTTCTCACGACTGCGTTATTATATAACGAGTGTCCGACTACATGGTAGAACTAAACATAACATAACGCCTGTAATCCCTGAAGGGTGAGACAGAGGTGTACTTATCTATGGAACACCCACATTTTAGCCTTTTGTTGTGAATTTATTTTTAAGGGAAAGGAGCACAGGTAACTGATCTAGTGATCACCAGTGCTACTGCTGAGCATGAGGTCCTGGGCTCGATCCCCGAGTCGGGCAAGATGTTATTGTATTTTTCCATCTGGAATTGCTCAGTAGCAGCCCGGAATCTGGATTTGTGCCCGGTTGACATGGGACTAAACATAACTGGCGAAACGTGAGTGTACCATAGGTACAACTCTGCCTATAGCCGTGATGTTTTGTATGTAGAAGCATAGGTTAACATTGCTCTCTAATTCAGAACATTTCAAAATCAAAAGTAATTGTTTTAAATTAGTCTGCACTTTTTGGACGTCAAAATTACATAAGCTGGGAAGAAGAAGTGGCGCAACAAACTCCATAAAAGTGAACCGTTTCGAATCGTAAATCGAATGACAAAGCGATTTGCGGGACTGTCCCAAGTTGACAGCTATGTATCAGTCTTTGTGTAGCTGAATCCTATTTTAAGGAGCACAACAATCTAACGCATAAAGACACCAATGAAATCTTTGGACATGGTCCCATCAGGTGGTCATTATCAAAATCACGTGAGACTCTTCATGGTCTCTAAAATAGACATGTAGCTACAACTTTACATCATTATTCGTATGTATAACTTATTATCCTTACATATTATAAAACAAAGTCCTGCGCCGCGTCTGTCTGTCTGTCTGTTCGCGATAAACTCAAAAACTACTGCACCGATTTTCATGCTGTTTTCATCAATGGATAGAGTGGTTCTCGAGGAAGGTGTATAATAAGAATAACCGACATCGACGAGGGCGAAGCCGCGGGCTTCAGCTAGTATCTTTATAAATTACTTTATCCTGTTACTCAGTGATAAAGCATTCTACTTGTGCATGAATTTTTTAAATCGGTCCGTGTTTATTAATTACAAAAAAAAAAAAATGGATTTTCTCTATATACAAATCAATGCTTTGAGTTTGAATTTGGGTCGATCATGATGTTGGCAGTTTTTTGACACCCACTGCAACAGTGTCCTAATTCTCCAGCACCTAAACACATTACATTGACATTATGTATCTACGAGTAGCTCCAACTGACAGATAATGTTCTGTAACGAGTGTCGACCAGATCGTTCTGAATACCGCGCCATAACGATGCTATTGTATTCTAATGAGGCCTTACTGACACACTTCTGTGATCAACAAGGTTGAACACCTTAAGGGAATAGCTTGTAACCAGTGGGTTATATAGGTAACTGGTGTACAGGTAAAATTAATTACGGTAGGTACCTTAGAAGGGCTTTGTAAAGACCATTGTTGGGCCCGAACATTCAAGTCCTCCAAGACTTGTGATACTGAAAGATACCTATGTACGACGCTCCCAGGACAGTCTGTGATTACCTTTCTGACTGGCAACATTTTTTACCACGGCATCAATAGCTTTTGATTAGAGGTCAAGGCTGACTTGTAAAAATAGATCACAATATAAAGGAATTGATTGTGTCGATATGAGAGGGGGAGAAAAATATCACTGTGATAGTCTCGATCGAATCAGTTGATTAATATAGAGTACCTACTTTTTAATGTTTTGTTTACACCCCTACCATACCATTAAACAAGATAAGTACTTATTACAAAATCTTAGGTCCTTTATTCTTGTCTCATACATACATAAACTCACGCCTTCTTCCCATATAGGTAGAAACTACGGAACGCCACCTGCTACGATCCTTTTGCTTCGTATAAGTTCGGTCATACACGCACGCCAGTTGCGAGTACTATGTACGGACCTGACCTTTCTGAAGAACTTCACCAATATAGTATACTATGTCCTCCCAGGGCATCCCCTCCCTATTTATTCTTGTCTTCTCCTTTATCATTCAAAACATTCTTCGCTTGTTATCTGCCGAGGCTGGGAATGTTAGAATAGGTGTCGAGTCTTTGTTTTCTTGTGTTGTTTACAGAGTATTATTACAAACATAAAGGCATTGTAATTGGTTTAATATTAGACAGAATAATATTTATCTATGGGATTGTGTCCGTGACATGGCACCATGGCATGTAGGTATTATACTGGACCGGTTCATTCAAATCTAGTGGTTTTTTCCTCAAAAAACCATTTCAGACACTAATCTACAAGGTCCGTACATGATCTGACCAAGATTATGTCTGAACTTTAAAAGAGACGTTTTCCCATTTCTCAACAGGGGTAGTAAGATAGGAAATGTTGACTCCATCTAGCTTATTTTTTTTTGTAAAAGTAACGCCTTTCTCATACATATTTACGGAAGAAAAAAAATCATGTAATTTCATATTTTTAGGGAGAGATTAAAATTTCATTGGTGTCCTTGTGTACAATTTTCATCTAAATCGGTCTTGTACGAGTAGGTATCGCTTTTCCATTATGGACAAGGATTGTGCAGCAAAATCACCAAATCTATTACTATACTCTATGAAAATCACCCTGACTATCTACTTAATAAAAATCTTATATTTTTATTCATTCATTCACTCACTGTCAGACAACGCACCGACTAGGCCTATCATGAGAGTTCCTTTTAAAAACGTGGCATGGAGTAAGTATTTCATATTATAATTCCTTAATAGCGAAAGTGGGCACTAAGAAGGGATTTTTAAAAGTCGTTCAAGAAAAGAATTTTGAAATACGATGTATATAGAAATTAGACATTTTTGCCGATGAGGAAATTCCATCGGGTACACGGCTTGTAAAATAATTAAATGTCACTGAGATCACCAGATTCCTTATAATATAAATCACTAATCAAACCGGTAAGGCAAGTAACTTGTGCGTCTTCAAATATTTTGGGCGATGACTTAGTTTTGACCTTTCTCTTACCTATACAGCTTTTTATTATTATTATTATTTATTGAATCACAGCCAACACGGACCAATTATAAAATAAATTAAATACAAAGACAATTAAATTAAATTAAATACAATAAAATACAATTCAAATACAATACCATACAAATACAAGTCAAATCAATTAAAACAATATTTCCACGTTAGCCCGCACATGTACCATGTCACAGTGATACATGTACTGGCAGTCGAATCGCTGGGCGAAGGCGCTCAGGATACTGTTCGGGCTGACCCGCACCCTGCGCACCAGGGATGTGCACCGCTTGCGCATGGTTGTATAAAAACAATCCACGCGCGCTTCGGCGAACATCCCCGAAGCGCTACAGAATCGAGGCAGCCCCAACAGCACCCTGAATGCATTATTGTATTGGACGCGTAGAGCGCTGTACTGCTTTTGCGTATAATTCACCCACAGACCGCTCGTGTAGAAGGACGTGCAAAATGCCCTGAACAGGGTGATCTTGACGTCTCTTGAACATCGAGCAAATCTGCGTGCTATCATATTCGCACGAACAGACAGCACTCTACGCTCCCTTTCTATGTCATTAAATCGTCTTTCAGATCCGGGGTTAGCAAGTGCCCAAGGTATTTAAATTGTTCTACCCTACTAAGGGGGTAGCCATTCAATCTAACTTTAGGTGTTTGACTTAGGGACCTTCCCCGAGCCTGAAAGACCATCCACTCACTTTTATTTGTGTTGTACACCAACCCATGTTGTCCAGCATATTTTTCGCAAATGTCAAGCAGCTGCGACAGTCCACCCACAGACGCACTCAGCAGCACCATGTCGTCCGCGTAACTAATATTGTTAAGGCAGACTCCATCAATATGGCATCCGACATGTGTGCTGCTGAGCTCCTCCACAAGCGCGTTCACATAAAGGTTAAACAGTTTCGGCGATGTCAGCCCCCCCTGTCTCACGCCGCACTCCAACCTATATGGCGTCGAATACGCCCCTGACACAGGGGGTCTGATACAGGGCGTCCCACGGATATGCAACATGGAGGGAAAGTATTTTGAATATTGTAGATGGAGCATTTTACTGAAAGAAGACATTGTTTGAATTTAACAAACAAATTAAACTGCATTCATAGATATTTAAATAATTACATGGTTGAACCGGGAATTGAACCTGTTACATGAGAAAAATAATCACCCTGCAGTTTTATCATACAGATCGAAAGGCTTCATCATAAGGATTATTTCTTGCTAAATAACATAATGTCACAAATAAAAGGAAGACCATGAATTTTAACATTTGATGTGAAATTTTGTTCAGAAGGTACTTTCCCTCCATGTGGCATACCCGTGGGATGCCCTGTATAATAGCGTTAAGTCGGAAAAATTGTTTGTTGAGTTTTTCCATAATTAAATTATTTGTTAGAACCCAGAGTTTTTGTGTCCGGTTGATACCAATAATGAGACTATCCCCTATTACATGGGAATAAAACATGGCTGGTAAACGTCGCCTACAATTAGGAGAACACATTCGTGGTGTTGTTAATATATTTTTATAGTTATTTATGCAACTGTTAATACCTAATTATTAACAGTTGCATACAAGAATTTATCTACACCCATGATATGAATCCTCTATAAAAGGTTAGCAATACTAATATCGAACGAAAATAGAGGGACATGACGCACATGAATTCGAATTTTTCGAATCCAATAAACAATAAGTTTTATTCTTTAAATTAAGGTGCTTTGTTAGTGAAACGTGCCTGCATGACAATGTTCTTTTTTTTAAATGAGTTGCATTATGAAATTTGGTACAACATTATAACACCCGTTTGGATGATATTATGGTTACTATAGACTCTGGTTGTTTTAATGTTGGCAATAAGCTAACTGTTTCATAAACTTATATAGAGGATTTATAGCATGGGTGTAGATAAAAGCGTTTATGGTTTCCCTACAAATATTGAAAAGTCTGACTGATCTTAATATATTATCATCATCATAATCTACCACGCGGGGCCGTGCGCGTTGGTAGATGGCACATGTCTTCGAATTTTTGGTTCTAGGATATGGCCGGGATTCGTCACGATGTTTTCCTTCACCGTTTTGATTTACACAAAGTAAAGCGCCTTTCATGGTTTGATCCTGATCATACAACTCGTATAAAGTCGCGGCCATTACCACGTGCCCATTGACTGCCCCTGGACATATATTCTGAAATCAGCTTCATACCTTCGTCCCTTCTCTATTTGAAAAGTCTTGCACCACACCCCAAAGTGGATAGAGTGTTTTTGGCTGGGGGGCGCTTTTAATAAACATTAAATTTTGTGAAATGTATTAAAAAACAAAAAGCATTCGTTTTTGTCCGGATTTGAGGGTTCAAAATCCGGGCAGGTACCAATGTGACTTTTAAATTCATAATTATGTACTTTCTGAGATTATCTTGGACGTTACTGACATCGGTGAAGGAAAAACATCGGGAGAAAACCCGGATTATTATAGTTATTTTTTAGTCTGAAATCAGCAACCCGGCTTGAGCAAGCGTGGTGATCAATACTCGTGGCTTCTCTGAGAACAAGAGGGCTTTTCCTTGTAGTGGGACATTAATAGGCTGGTATAATTATTTAAAAAACACAAGATGGTGGCGTTAGTTCCGATTTCAGCCACGCGCCAAAAGATTCTTGTAGGTACAACAGTAGGTATACAGCGAGTACAAAAAACCCTGTCCGATCCGTGAGGAACACCCTCACGGATCGGACAGGGTTTTTTGGTTTTAGTTAAGAATCATACTGTGACTCCATTAATGTTTTTTTTTTGGAAAAAGAAAAGAACATTTGCCGGTTTTTTTTCAATAGGATATTTTACCGGGATAAAACATGGGGCGCGGGCGGCCGGCATTAAGCGGGTATCTACAAGTCATAACTTATGACCTCTGTAGAAAATTTGATAATTTATAATGCAATTAGTGTAATTCTGGTATTAAAAACGTGAATTTTGAACAGTAATAACTTTCTTATATTAGAAAAAAAAAAAAAAACTTTTTGAAATGTCATTGCGGTACCTAGGTGTTCCCTTTTAGATCGGACAAGATTTTTGTTACATGCTGTATATTACAATGTTGCTGTCAACTGTCAAAGATATAATTTGCCGTATACATTCTTCTCTAACCATATCCGTATCCTCTTGTTCCAGGAATGCAGTATTCTTCAAGAGTGACGTTATAGCACGTGGCTCCATGCCCAGCATCGACATCACCAGCTGCGGACACTATGTGAACAACTCAAGATGCTGCTCAAACTGTGCAAGTCATGCCAGTAGTAAGTAGCTTTTGTTTTATTGTTCTTCATGATTGTGAGGTTTTTTAAAATAGTAATTATCGACACAAATATTTTCATTAAATCACCGCGCCACAGCGGCCCACGGCTTAGCGCACGTGTGGTTAGCTTCGCTTTGTATAAAATGTAGGCGGGATCGTGCACTATGGAGCTTTTGGCTACGATAACAGCTGCACGGGTCGATCCATTAGGTTAAGCTACGCTTGCCGAGGTTGTTCCGTGGATGGGTGACCATCTTTATATACCGAGACTCCTCCGTGCCTCGGAAAGCACGTTAAGCCGTTGGTCCCGGCCGTTATTTGTGGATCTTTAACAGTCGTTACGGGTCGTCAGAAGCCCGAAAGAATGACATCCAGTCTTACCAAGGGGTATCGTATTACCCAGTTACTGGGTTGTGGAGGTTAGTTAGGCAGTCACTCCATGGAAAATACTGGTATTCAGCTGCATCCGGTTAGACTAGAAGCCGACCCCAACATAGTTGGGAAAAGGCTAGGCAGATGATGACTTCGGTCTTTTGGGAGGTAAAGCCAGGGTGCTCCTCCGCTATCTTTATAGCCAGTGTCAAATATAACTGCGAACCGAACCGACACGAACCGAAAACATGGAGAGTGTGAACCGAAGCGGAGACGTCAAACAATAAACATAACCGTCGCGCGTCGCTCTCGATTCGCGTCTTGCATAAGTTGCGTGATGTTTTAGCCATTCTGTTAGTCGATCGACTAACTACCAGCCTCACCTAGGTTCTACCCGCGATGGTAACAATGTCGTCTGCCCATCTCGCCGCCGAACGACCAACACTTGAATAAATTCTTACTATAATAACTACTACTATAAACTTTTTTGGTTTAAATTGTCAATGCTTGTTCCTTTTCTTTTTGCTTTGCTCTGCTTGTTCCTTTTCTTTTTGCTTTGCTCTTCAGTAGGTCAGCGTTGTAGGGTAGTTTTGTAAAATGGAGTAACAATCTGCCAACAAAAAATCGTGGTGACTAGAAGATTGAGTGCTGAGAAAGCTAATTTATTAAGGTTCCGTACCTCGAAACGAAAAAACGGAACCCATATAGGATCACTCGTGTGTCTGTCTGTCCGTCTGTCACAGCCAATTTGCTCCGAATTTAATAGACCGATTAACTTGACATTTGGTACACCTATGTATTTCTGGGACCCAAACAAAGACGAGTAACGTAAATAAATTAACTGAATATCACATATCACTTTTGGGGGCAAATTAGAAAAGTATAAAAAAAGTTTTGCAAACTGTATCGTGTAACATATCAAACGAAAGGGCTTGTTATTTAAGAAATATATGAAAATTGGCCATTCCTCGCATCTCTCCGAAATTACAGAGCCTAAAATTTTGAAAAAATACATGCAATGTTATTTTCTCATTGATTAAAGAAAAACCTGAAGTCTATGGCCTTAAAATAAGACGGTAAATCTCTCAATATTGTGCATAAGTACCAACTTACATTTGCAGTTGGAATGTATAGGAGAACGATCATGTTTTTAACTATAATGTTAAGTTTGTTCTTGGGTTAAATTCATACCAACTACGGAACCCTTGATTTTGTGTGGTCCGCACGCACTTGGCTGGTTTTTAAACGCTACTAATTGATGGATGGTCTAGGACAATGTGAGGAAACCTTACTTTCTTTGTAAAACTACACTAATATTATATAGATAAAAGATTTTAATTTTTGTTTGCAATCAATAAACTCAAAAACTAGATACTGATTTTAAAATATATATCACCAGTAGAATGTTATATTATTATCTATAATTTGTAAAGATATCACGTGGGCGAAGCCGCTGGAGGAAGCTAGTCTACATAAATAAATACACGCGAGCAATGCCACACGCTAAACGTAGTTAACTAAGCATAATAACTGCAATTAAGCAGTCAAGTATAATTGGTCCATCATCTATCATTACGCACTTCATTCGTCTATAAATAGGTGAAAACAATCACAAGATTGAATAGTCAAGGCTTCAATACAACTTCTGGATCACGTAAAAGTTGGCATTATAGAGCTCTCTCACTCCTTTTTCCTGACATAATAATATATTAGCTCATAATGTGCCCACTGCTGGGACATAGGTCTCCTCTCTGTGAGAGGGAGTGGACCATAACCCACCACGCGGGCTCAGTGCGGGTTGGATGAAACAAACAAAAGTCTTCGAAATTTTGGTTCTAATATATTCCTCACTATGTTTTGTTTGATCGTTTTGAGAGCATTGTCGCAGACAAGCAGGCATGCACCTGCGACTGTGAAACTGCGACCTCCAACTGGTACGTCGGAGCTGCAACCACTGGGCCACCACTGCTCTAAAAGCACACCCTTCTTGCCATTAATGCCAATATCTATATTAACTTAAACTTCACATTATTTACTAGATATACATAACATAACATCACGCCTGTAATCTCCGAAGGGTTAGTCAGAGGTGTACCTATAGTACACCCACATTACGCCAGTTATGTTTAAGTCCCATGTAATAGGGGGCGAGCCAGCCATTGCCAGCCATCACACCAGCCAGAAATCTAGACACCGGGCTGCTACTGATAAATTCCAGATGGAAAAACCCAATAACACTTCTCCCGATCTGGGAATTGAACCAAGAACCTCTTGCTCAGCAGTAGCGCTTGCAACCACTAGATCAAAGAGGCAGTGTAGATAACAATCTACTACTAGATAATCATTCATTGTTACCACTACGTAGGTACACTACCACATTTCAAACCACAGATGATCAAGGTACACGAAGTGCCTTCACTCTGATAGTGTCAGTCAGTGTCAAGATAATGCCTCAACCGACGCGTATTTTCCTAGTGCTCGACATAACATACCAGGGAATTGTACTGTAGAATTTACTTGAAGTTTCAAAGTATTAGAGTGATTTTTGCTACCGTGCGTTTTGGAAATCGTTTCTAGTGGACCAAGGATCGATGTCATTTACGAGTGATTTTATGTAAAATTTTATTGTTCCTGAAACGAACAGTTAAAGATAACTGTGAAACATATTATTGATAATCGTTTAATAAATGGTGAGTTCTTAGTGTTCGTTTTACTCTATCATCTTCATTAAGCAGTAAGGCACCTGTCCCACAAGCGGCGATTAACGGGAAGCAAGTAGAGCTAGCAACTACAAACGAACAAAGAGCAAAGAGCATCGATTACTCTATTTGATAATTATTGCCATGTCGCACAGTGGAACGAATGTATGGGAGCGGTTGGACGTAGACATGTCCGAAAAATAAGAGTAAAATTATGACAAACTAATGATGCCATCTTATTCGATTACTTAATGCCTTATTTCTTCATAACTCCCATATTTCGGGAGTAATTTGAGAAAATGTGAAATTTTACTATGAAAATGAGTGTATTGAGCTCTCTCCCTCCTGATTCCGGGCTTGTTTCAAGTAGCGGTCTCTAATATCGTAATGCTATTACTAAGAGCTATATTTAATACTAAGACACATAGTGCGCCAAATGTGCACTTTCTGGGATAAAAGGAAATGAAAATTTAAAAAAAAAAACGTTTTTTCCCCATTTGTATTTACTTTAAACTGCAGACAGACTTATTAAGAGGTCTATAAATATATTATATATATACAGAAATATATATTAACAAAAATATTCACAAGAACTGATGAGAGTATGACTTTTAAGTAAGTTGATAATAAATTACCTAGTTTCATTAAAAGTACAATAAATAATTAAGATGTAAGCTCTAATTTACTAAGTTACACATTTTAAAACAATAACATCATTTAATTATCTTCGTCATCATCATCATCATCAATTAATTCAAATTCAGAATCGATGTCCGCTAAATCATTTATGTTAACAAATTCGATATCACTTTTCTCAGAATCCGTAAGCTCATAAAATTCCTTAAAAGAAGATTTTTTTACAAACTTTTTTTGCTTTTGGACGGATACTTGTAACAAGTGGATCAGAAGACAGTAAAAGATTGTGCATAATATCTTCATTGCATGAGATACTGCTATGCTTTCGAGAATGCCCCTCTCTATATTTTCTAAAATCTTTATTTCTAGCCTCAGATGCCTCTTCGGATAGAAAACCAATGGGCACAATTGACATGTTCTGAACTATGTCTGGCCCATGCATTAAAATTTTATGAAGTGAAGAAGGCATATAATACCATGGGTATAACTCCACGTAAAGCTTAGCAGTATCAAAGCAGAACTCTCGGAATTTAGTTACGTTGATCTTCTCTCCTGATGAAATACACTGCAAGATCACACAGATTTTTCTTAAAAGCATAGCATCTATTCCGGTCAGTTCAGCAGATTTAGTGTAGTTTTCAAAAAATCTCCTTGCCGAGTTGCCATTGTTGGTGGATCCACTGCCTTGTTTCACAACATCGAGAAGTAAGCCCGTTTCTCTTCTTACAGCCTCTTGAACTCTTTTCTTCCTGTCATCAACTTGCCTTTTTGCTATATCACCCCTTACTTGCCATGATTTTATGTCTAATTTGTAGGAAATGTGTAATAAGCATTCCATTGAGCGAATCCAAGCGTGAAGGGTGCTTAAGCTATATTTATACATGTCCTCGTTTGCGTGTTTATCTTTGATTAACTCTAAATTATTCATTTCTTTAGGACAAGCCTTGCATATGTCACACACTGAAGCTGCTGTATTGGATATAATGGAATGAATTTTACCATCAATCATTGTCAACAGCAGTTGGTGTTTGACACTAATTCCATCAGTGATGGTGGATGGAGTTAAGGCTTCAATCTCTGCTTCGATTTCAGCCATCTCTCTCTGCACATTTTCTTTGGTTTCCTTTATAAACTTAAACAATATTGGCCGGCAAAATGAAGTGGAAGATGGTCGCTCGTTTTCCCAAATTGTTACACCTTTTGAGACGAGCCGCAGTGGTACAAGACTAATCATAAAATTACTAGCAAGATCGATTTGCTCATCTTCACTCGTCCTTTGATGATAAATGCTTTGGCTAGATGATCCGTCAAAACCCCATTTGCTGGTCAATACGAGCTGTTGATTGGGATCAACAGGGGTTTCTAACGACCTAATAAGTCTTCTTGAGGTTAAATCCATCAAGGCTTGTAATTTGATTTTTGCAGAGCTCTCTGTAACTGTGAGATCTTCTTTGGCCGGATAGCACTTAATTTTTTCTTTAACCAACATGTAGTAACTCGGGTATTGAAGAGCTCCTTCTTGAGTGTTGAAATCCCGAAGAGTGTTATAGCGCCATTTCGATAAGTTCATCGATACATAAAGAGCCAATGCCTTCAAAGGGGATATTTCCCGTACCTGAATTGATTTACCTTCAATGAAGGCTTTGATTTTTGAGGCCTCTTCTGGATTCTCCGTCAAGTATTTCATAACATAAGCTGTATCGCTTTGTCCTGCCTTTTGAAGCGCCCTTTCGGCCGAAAACATAATTTCAGCGCTGCTACTGCTGCATGAAAGACTATCTTCAGTGGTGCGTCTTCTTTTTTGCCGGTTACTAAGGTCCTCAAAAGATTTACGAGGACTAGGATGTGTACAAGTTGAAGCATCAGATTTAGCAGGAGAAATTATGGGCTCGATGACGTCACTTATATTTTCTGTAGAAGGTTCCATATTTTCATTCTGTAATTCCGGCCATTGAATTGCAGCCTGTAGCCAAATCTCATGTTTCTTCCGAAACTTATCTGTGCTTCTTCCAGACTGTGTCCATTTTGCATAAATGCGGTAGCAAAATCGACGACACCAGTCTTTTAAACTTGTTTCAGCACTTTCACATAACTGAACACAACTGTTATCTTTTAAAACACTGAACAAATAGTTAAAGTCGCGTAAATCTTTATGTGCGCGTGCGCATAAAGCAACGTGAATATCAAGATTTGTATTAAAATTTGGAAAATACATTGCGAGATTAGCTTGGATACAACGAGGTGTAAATCAACACTGATTTTAAGAGGTGTAAATCAACACTGATTTTAAAGTTACTAATAGTGACCTATTTATATAAAATCCAGGTATCCCAGGTATCCTTTGTTAAATATTGCAAGGTAATTAGTTATTGTGATAATTAGTAAATGATGCATGCTAAATTAGTGTATTAAGAGCCATTTAGTAATTAAATAATAGCAATGTTCTTATCAGTAATCATTAGTGCATCAGTTTTATATGTAAACCTTAAGTCCCTAATTATATATCCTAATTAGCTTATATCTTCTCTAATTGGCTGCTCAGAAATGTTATTGTAATAAGGTAAACCTTTAGAAAAACGGTTTTAATCAACAAAATAAACAAAAAATTAAAAAATTGTGTTATAAAATAAACATCACTCTTTATCCCAGAAAGTGCACATTTGGCGCACTATGTGTCTTAGTATTAAATATAGCTCTTAGTATTAGCATTATGATATTAGAGACCGCTACTTGAAACAAGCCCGGAATCAGGAGGGAGAGAGCTCGATACACTCATTTTCATAGTAAAATTTCACATTTTCTCAAATTACTCCCGAAATATGGGAGTTATGAAGAAATTCATCACCACAAGTTATGAAGGCATTAAGTAATCGAATAAGATGGCATCATTAGTTTGGCATAATTTTACTCTTTTTTTTCGGACATGTCTACGTCCAACCGCTCCCATACATTCGTTCCACTGTGTGTCGCTGCGACAAACGGAACACTGATTGCCAAGTGGTAACGGCACTGAATTAGATCGTGGGTTTGAACTCAGTCAGGCGCTTAACTTTGTGTAAATAATTTAATCACAACTGCTCTCAAAAACGGCGAAGGAAAAAATTGTGAGGAAAACTTTAAGTCCTAGAAGCAAAACTTCGAAGACATGTGACGTCTACCAACCCGTACTGGGCCTGCGTGGTAGATTACAGCCCACTCCTACTCGACGAGAAGCCTGAAGAAGAGAAGCCTGTGTCCTAGCAGTGGGAACGTTATAGGCGGATTATGCTATCGGGCGGTGTGAATAGTCAATGACTAACTATTAATATTATTTACCTAACTCTTTTACTTACTCGGGACCTACAATCTTTTGTACCTACTTTTCCTGATCGAGAAAATTGTTGCCAGCTAGTAGCTTATTCATCGCCGGTGGGACAGGTGCCCAAGACCTCGCGAATTAATTACTTTAAAAATAATATGCCAGTGCCGTGTCAAAGCCGAAACTATAATTAAAATTCTCGTTAAAGTGATTGTGTTTCTTTTTTATATCCAAACTGTTGTATAGCTAAACATCCCGTTTAAGATCGTGAGGTTCTATGAGCCAAACGTGTTATCAAGTGTATTTATAGTCACCGGATGACGTCTCAGTGTTATGCAATACCTAATGTACATTCCGCTGAGAAATTAAAGGTGAGAATTAACTATTACCTATCTGGGATTATTCCATAATCATCAATATGTGCACAGCTAAACTGTCACGTCTTTTCTAGCTATTTAAAACACGTCCACCTTCAAAGTAAGAGTGTATAACTGACTGCGATTCTGCCATCATAAATCTCATATTGTGCCGTTTCTAACATAATTATCATTATCATCATAACGTCACGCCTTTATTCTCCGAAGGGTTAGGCAGTGGTGCAACCATAGTCATCAAGATCTCTAAAAATATTTTACATAGAACTACTAATTAGGGATCATTATTTTCTTTCTTGTCAGCATTGTTCCACTCACTGATAGTGGCCACTTTTGTGCCATGCTTCCCTGGTCTGTGCGAGTCTTGTCCAAGTGTAAGACTTGAGATACGGTCATATAATTTAGTTGGTGATACACCCACCCGTCCGGCTGTTGGTCTGCCAACGCTCCTCCTTCCGACTCTTGGCCACCATAGAATTAGAATTGTAGGCTTATGCTCCATCTCCCATCACCACGTCTTGTAAATCCTCATGGTTTTGTAGTGGTGGAAAACAAGTACATACAAATAGCATTGCCATTCAACGTGGCAATGCTGCCAGTCTTCTGGGCACGTTTCCGGGTGACAGCGATGCGGACGAGTACTTCGGCGTCCTTTTGTTTTTGTATTTATTTTTATAGTAAGTGTTAATAGTTAGTTGTGGTATATATTGTAAATTAGCTGCCCGCCCCGGCTTCACACGGGTAGCACTAAGTACTTATCTACGGCGCACCTACCTACTCTACCTACCTACCTTACCTACCCTACCTACCCTACCTACCCTACCTACCCTACCTACCCTACCTACCCTACCTACCCTACCTACCCTACCTACCCTACCTACCCTACCTACCCTACCTACCCTACCTACCCTACCTACCCTACCTACCCTACCTACCCTACCTACCCTACCTACCCTACCTACCCTACCTACCCTACCTACCCTACCTACCCTACCTACCCTACCTACCCTACCTACCCTACCTACCCTACCTACCCTACCTACCTACCCTACCTACCTACCCTAACTACCTACCTACCTACCCTACCTACCCTACCTACCTACCCTACCTACCTACCCTAACTACCTACCTACCTACCCTACCTACCCTACCTACCTGCCCTACCTACCTGCCCTACCTACCTACCCTACCTACCTACCCTACCTACCTACCCTACCTACCTACCCTACCTACCTACCCTACCTACCTACCCTACCTACCTACCCTACCTACCTACCCTACCTACCTACCCTACCTACCCTACCTACCCTACCTACCCTACCTACCCTACCTACCCTACCTACCCTACCTACCCTACCTACCCTACCTACCCTACCTACCCTACCTACCCTACCTACCCTACCTACCCTACCTACCCTACCTACCCTACCTACCCTACCTACCCTACCTACCCTACCTACCCTACCTACCCTACCTACCCTACCTACCCTACCTACCCTACCTACCCTACCTACCCTACCTACCCTACCTACCCTACCTACCCTACCTACCCTACCTACCCTACCTACCCTACCTACCCTACCTACCCTACCTACCCTACCTACCCTACCTACCCTACCTACCCTACCTACCCTACCTACCCTACCTACCCTACCTACCCTACCTACCCTACCTACCCTACCTACCCTACCTACCCTACCTACCCTACCTACCCTACCTACCCTACCTACCCTACCTACCCTACCTACCCTACCTACCCTACCTACCCTACCTACCCTACCTACCCTACCTACCCTACCTACCCTACCTACCCTACCTACCCTACCTACCCTACCTACCCTACCTACCCTACCTACCCTACCTACCCTACCTACCCTACCTACCCTACCTACCCTACCTACCCTACCTACCCTACCTACCCTACCTACCCTACCTACCCTACCTACCCTACCTACCCTACCTACCCTACCTACCCTACCTACCCTACCTACCCTACCTACCCTACCTACCCTACCTACCCTACCTACCCTACCTACCCTACCTACCTACCTTACCTACCTACCTACCCTACCTACCTACCCACCTACCCTACCTACCTACCCTACCTACCTTACCTACCTACCTACCCTACCTACCGATACAAAGTATCCTATGTCCGTCTCCTGGTTTTAAGCTACCTCCCCACTAATATTCAGCCAAATCGGTTCATTGGTTCAGTAGTTTCGAAGCCTAATCAATGCAAACAAACAATCAAATCTTTCCTCTTTATAATATTATGTTATTATTTTGTTTATGTTTATATATCTCGGGACCATGGGGTCCCGGTCTTTTGGAAGGCGTACGAGGGACCGAAGCCAACTCGCAAAGGCCCCTTAGACAATTTTAAATGGGATGAGGCACCAACCGACGATTATCCCTGTATACACTATGAAAGTACACCCAAGGACAACCCCCGGATGGTGTAGGACTATTGCAGAACATGGAAACAAAACATATTGGGCTATGGGTTTGGGTGGCTATAGTGGACTGGTTACCTAAAACTATTGAAGGACTATGTCCCCTGCCTGATCAATGTTTTATATATACACGGATAATATGGCAGGGGGTGACTTGCACACTCAATAATGGGCCCCCGAAAACGGTCGCTAGCACATAGTGACGTAGCGACAAGGAGGCAACACTTCCTGAGGTGCTTGAGAGGAGTGGAGTGGAATTCCACGGTTATCAGGACAATCCCGGAAGTACGGTCAAGATCCCTACCAGCATCTTACTGGAATACTTCCTTCATCCGAGCACGTTTGCTCTAGCAAATCTCTACTCAAGCCGGCCAATCAAGGCAAGAATGAGGTGGGAGCTCTGTTCCTCGTCAGTGTTCACTCTAGCCGGCCAATAAAGGCAAACCAGAGATGAGGTACGAAACTTCTCCCGGGAGGTAGGGTCCGTGAGTTCGCTACTGCCCAACAGCTCGCCACATGCTGCCCTGCGGGTTTTTGTATCTCTCTTGGTCTCCTCACCCTAGACCCGTTCCGGCAAAGTAAACTTTACCGGCACAGACCTAGAGTTCGGAGCGCGCAAGCCCCACCACGACGTCAACGTAGAGATACGGCGGTGGGGATATTATATTATTATTAAGTATAGATAAGCATTTTAATGGAAAAAAAAAAACATAAAATTCCATGCGTGAAATCGAATGAATTAAACTATAGTACATTACTGTCGCGGCCAGCAATAAGGGTATTGATGGACGATCGTGAAAATGAGGGCCGAGGCGAAGCCGAGGCACTCATGCGTGAGTCCATCAATTCCTGATTGCGGCCAAGGCTTGTATAGTACTTTTCTCAAACAACGCGCGGAAATTCAAACTGAGTAAATTAAATAGAAATTCCAGAATCAATGACGAACAACTATCATTTTTCATGCGCCAATATGTTCATTTGTTTCTTCTTTGTTCTATTTGCAAGCCAATTCGAAATTTAAATAAAATCTTTGATAAGTTACCTCCTTGGTTGCCGTGTGTTGAAGTAAAAAGTTCGTTCCATTTTTAAATAACACGACAAATATGAGTTTTCATAGTAATTTATTTGGCCGCTAAACACGCCAGATATGGATTTTCATAGTAACTTTGCTGGCCGCATCGTCACTTGTTTTTTACCAGTACAGCAATTTTGATTTATCTCGAAGAAGGTTGTCAAAATAATGCTCGAATTTCCAAGCATGTTTGAGAAAATGTAAATTAATGTATGACAATCCATCGCATCAATTATTCATAATAATGTTTTACTAGCAATTCCTGTCCTAAGTACCGAGTGTATCAGGGAAGGATATATTTTGCGGTTTTCCTTCTAATCGCCACTAATTTGTACCTATACAATTATGTTTCAAACATCAAGACTGTGCTTAATTCGATGTATGTATGTCACATGGATTTTAAATTATTTCATGGTTTTCCGTCAGTATTATTTCCTTTGAAATTCTACTAAACATTGTCAACTGTCCCACCGCCGCCGCCGACGAGGAAGCGACTAGCTATCAACAGTTTTCTCACTCAAGAAACTTGCAACAGATTGTAGATCCTGTGTTAGTAAAAGAGATGATAAATGATAAATGATTTTATTTCTGTAAGTAGGTTTGTACAAATACTTTTACACGTCAATCACATTTTTAAAATTATATGAGGTCGGCGTTTCTTTTCTGACTATTCTCAGAAGAAAGGCCGAAACAAATTCAGAGGTCGTAGTCTCTTTTAAAGTTGATCGCTAACTGCTCACACCGCCGGCGAATACTCATTTTTCGCGACAAGACCTACCAAAGAGAGTCAGCGACAATCGCTTGGTGGGCAGAACACTCGCTAAGAGACTTTCCTTTTACCAACCGTTAGTCGCTGGTCGTCGCGTCGTCGAACACTCGCTGCTCGTTGGTCGCCAACTCATTTTTAGTAACAGAGTGAGTTTCTTTTAACTATCTCGACTTTACGCATCGACCGCGTTCGGCGCTCCGATTGGCCCATCACTGACCTTCACTGGTGAAGGGCCAATCGGAGCGCCGAACGCGGTCGTTATGTAAAGTCGAGATGGTTAAAAGAAACTCACACTAGGGCTTCTGGCTCTTCTCGCTTCTCGTTAATCCAGGTGAGGACGCGGCCGTGGTGGTACAGGTGCCATAGGCCTCCCAATTACATATTAACGGCGTCTCAAAGTAGTTATAGTGCCTGGCTGGGTTCTTCCTCTAAGTCGAAGGCGATACCACTGGGCCGCAACAGAAACTTTGTGTTTTTTTTCATCACTACTGCTATGCTCTAAAAACACTGAAAGAAAACATCGTATTTTTAGCTTGGATGAAAAATACGAAGATATTATGTGACATTTACCAACCCGCACAGCGGCGCGGGTGGCGTGGTGGATTATGATCCGTTCCTCTCACAGAAAAGAGACCTGTGTCCCAGCAGTGGGAACGTTATAGACCAATTATGCTAAAGTATATAAGTAATAACTACATAAATCAATACCGGTGCCTTGGAAAGCAAGTCTTTGACAGTCGTTACGGGTAGCCCAAAAGTCTGACAACCCTCTGGCTTCTGCCTTGCCTTCTGTCTGGCTTGGCTTGGTATGACTGCATACCAAGCCAAGCGGGGTGTCGTGTTGCCCAGTAACTGGGTTGTGGAGGTCAGAAAGGCAGTCGCTTCATGTAAAATACTGGTATTCAGCTGTATCTTTAAACTTATTCTTTTTTTTTGGAAAACGGTTTGGTAGATCATGAGTTATTATGAGTTTAAAATTACAATATTTCTTTAACGAAAACAGTTGTTGTTTCGTTAAAAAAATATTGTCATCTAAATACCAAGAACTGTCCACTACGTATATCGCCAGTTATGTTTTTTTTGTTGTTCGAGACTCAGTTCTCCTGTCACGGTAAGACAGAAAAGTCGCGTCTTTGAACATAATAACATAATAAGTGTAAGATACAATTTTTTTATGTTATGAGCAATTTAGCTAAAAATCAATTGTGGGTGTCAGTTTGTGTATCCTTAACTCATAAACAGGTGAGTCAAATTCGATGAATTTTTGGTATTGAATCGCAATGATATTAATGTATCAGATAGTTATCAATTATGGAGGAGCTCGTGGCTGAGTAATAACAGCCGCACGGGTCGATTAATAGGTTAAGCTACGCTTGCCGGGGTTGGTCCGTGGAGGGGTGACCATCTTTACATATCGAGACTCCTCTGTGCCTCGGAAAGCACGTTAAATCATTGGTCCCGGCTGTCATTTGTGGATCTTTGACAGTCGTTACGGGTCGTCATAAGCCCGAAAGTCTGACAACCAGTCTTGCCAAGGGGTATCGTATTACCCAGTTACTGGGTTGTGGAGTTCAGATAGGTAGTCGCTCCATGTAAAATACTGGTATTCAGCTGCATCCGGTTAGTCTAGAAGCCGACCCCAACATGGTTGGGAAAAGGTTAGGCAGATGATGATAGTTATCAATTATGGAAATTGAATGCATGGTACGGTCGTGTGATGTGGAGGAATGAGGTAAACGTTGTTAGGAAAGTTTTGAGTACCTATGAATGTAGGTGGTTATATGATAAAGGGAAAGAACAAAGAAACGATGGACAGAGTATGTGAAAGATGATAAGGCTTGAAAAGATATGATAACCGAGATGACGACTAATAGAGAAGTATGGCAGAAGAAGACAGTTGCGCCGACCACAAATAAATTGGGCTACGGGCAGGAGAATGGTGATAAATGCTAGCCTTTATCTCATGGTGTTTTCGTTTACCATTTGAATCATTAGCCGCTAAACAGTAAGTAGGTACCTAATAGAATGGCTAATTGAATTACAATATGTTGGGGTAAGTTCGGCGTGAGGCCAAGACCGTACGAATCTTTTTTTCAGATGTTTCATTTTATTTTTTCGCCACTATAGAATGGACTCATTCGCCCAGTAGTGAGATATTACCGAGCAAATTAGCCAGGAATTTGATTCGTACGATTTTATCCCAACGCCGAACTTACCCCAACATATTTTTACGAGTGAGAGCCTTTCAGAACTTTGTACTTTTATAAAACGTGTAAGAACCTGTCTGTATTAACCTATGTTATACCCAGAAGTAATAGTGGTGTCCTCTTGTCCACAGCTGTCTGGAGACAATGTACTGGAACTGCTGCGAGGAGAGGTTCTGTTTCGACAAGAAGATCGCGACCTACAAGTAAGTATCAAGCATTTACATAACTTTTAAATATAAGTTACACGTTATGCTACAAACCAACTGTGGGTTAGATCGGCAGTTTCAGAACGTTGCAATTCAGCCGGTCTTTGGTATGTAGACACTCATATGCAACTAAATTGTCTTATTATCCCATTTGATCAATCTTGTTGGCAGTATAATTGTACCAGCAGCACCTGTCGCTCGAGAACGAAAGATTTCCTTATCTTGACTTGGGACCCAATATCTGGCTTTATGCTTCTCAACATCAGTGTCAAACTACTGGTTTCAGAAGGTTTATTAGACCTAATTCTTTAGGTTTTATATACAATACCAGTCGATTTTTGCAATTTGTTGACAAATATCTAACAAAATATCAAGTAATCATTAACAATGTTCATGAAAATGCCAATTATCATCTCTCATGTTCACGGTTTGATGTAATGTCATTGTATTGATAAGTACTTACACACTGAAAATTGTATGACGTCGTCCGTCGTGAATCGTGCGATTAGATAGTTATGAACGATAGCAATCACTGATAACACAGATGATGACTGAATGGACATCGATTGTTAGCGTCCTTGATATCTTTCAGATTGTAAGGTATTCAAATAGAGTTACTGTTAATGTGGGTCTAAGTGCCTGTCATATTCAGAAGCTAGGCGTTCAAAAAAAAGTATCACAGTTTTTTTACATAAAATTTTGGACTTGTTCGGAATTGGTCCTTGGTTTCTTGACAAATTCTATGCAATTGTAAGGGGAGACCTCAGACCAAATAAAAAACTAGGACAGAGCACTGCGAACAATACAGTGAAGCATGCCAAAACTACACCTCCGCTCTGTGTATACACGATCACACGCCCACGTTTACGAGCATTTACAATCAAATGTAGTCCTCAGTAAGTGCACACATGTTTATGAAACCGGCCTCACTTCACTGTTGACAGCGCTCTGTCTTGGTTTTATATTTAGTCTGAGGGGTAGACTCATTAAATATTTTTCTTGTCTGTCTGATATGATGGTGTCTTTTCTTCTCCATGAGAAATGACAAAGCATAAGATTCAGACACTATAGCAATTGTAAAGAGAGAGAATAAATAAAATGTATGTCATGTGTAGATATTTGAAAATTCTGTGGTTTCGAATTTCTCAGTAGCGGCCCGGAGTCTGAATGTGTGCCCGGTTGATGGCGATGGGCTCATCCCCTATTACATGGGACTTAAAACGTATTTGTCGAAATGTAAGTGTACCTACTACACCTCTATCCACCCTTCGGGGAATACAAGCGTGATGTAACGTTATGTTACATAGTGTTAACCTCATTCATTGGATTTTCGGAAACAGAGAACCATTCCTAACAGCGATGTGAATTTTCTAAAACGCGTTCACATGATGGAAATGATGTGATGATTCAGTTTCCAACAATAAATCATTTTTCTCACGTTTGGTAATAAAACAAACAGACGGACTTACACAGAAGCTAGAACAAACTATTTATATAGCGAAGAATTTACGCCGTTTACATAGTATTTATTTGTAAAAGATAAAATAATATTTATTTATACTGATATCTTGAGTCCCCGTCATTTTTAAACTTAGTGTGAAGTAGTTTTCTTTGTGTTATATTTATTTATTTATTTGCATAATGTACACTCAGTTACAGACTAAGCTAAAACTTATGAGTACATGACCCTGTTAGGGCGCAGCAAATATATAACATGTATCTTTTCTCAAACATGCTTGGAAATTCGAGCATTATTTTGGCAACCTTCTTCGAAATAAATCAAAATTGCTGTACTGGTAAAAAACAAGTGACGATGCGGCCAGCAAAGTTACTATGAAAATCCATATCTGGCGTGTTTAGCGGCCAAATAAATTACTATGAAAACTCATATCTGTCGTGTTATTTAAAAATGGAACGAACTTTTTACTTCAACACACGGCAACCAAGGAGGTAACTTATCAAAGATTTTATTTAAATTTCGAATTGGCTTGCAAATACTATGCAACAGTACATTTTCCTATGCTGTAGACTTTAGATTCAGTCTGGCCATACGGAGAAGGCATGATTACTGATCACAACGCTTGCTCCAGGCGGGTGATCGATGGCGATTTCAGACTTCCTTAACTGTGTTTTCTCACGATGTTTTTCATCATCGATGTCAGTGACGTCCAAGATATACTCAGAAAGTAGATATGAACCGAAAAAGTCTCATTAGAATTATGTCATATTATGTTCTTGTAATATCTGCTAGTTTCGCTTAGAATTTTATCTTGTTTCGGAATGCTGTACCCACAAATTAATAATCGTATATATTTAATAATTATAATGTATTATGAATAAACATAAAATCACGCTTGTATTTCCCGGAAGGGTTAGGCAGAGGTGTCTATAGTCCACCCACACATTTCGCCAGTAATGTTGAAGTCTCATGTAATGGGGTGTGAGCCTAATGCCCTCAACCGGGCACAAATCCAGACTGCGGGCTGCTACTGAGAAATTCTGGATAGAAAAACCTAATAACACTTTGCCCGACCCGGGAATCGAATCCAGGACCTCATGAGTCGTGCTTAGCAGTAGCGCTTGCGATCACTAGACCAGCGAGCCAGTCTTATGTTAGTTGATATAAAATACCCATAAAACTTAGTTGACTAATTTAATATCTTATGAACTCACGTGTTATTCGTTTTCTGCGTCATCATTACTTGCATTAATTAACTCATTGATTGGAGTAGGTAACAAAAACAAGTTGTTAATAGAACTGCAAGCATAAGGCTCCCGCAGATAGGCGCCAAGCGACGGCTGGTGGAACAATTTTTATGAAAACTTCACGGAAATTGTTCTACTGGTATATATCGCGTAGCACCGTCACGTCGCGCCTGTCTGCGGGATCATTAAAAATATTGTGTTATAATAATAATCATAATTTATATGTAAGAAAAATGAAATAAAAAAATCATAATACATACTCTGAATTTTTACTATTACTTACAGGTATATAAAACATTTTTTTTTTTTTTTAATAAGTTATACCGCACTTGTATGAGGGTATAGCGTATAGTTACTTCGTACTTATTGGTTTGTTTTGACTGTACAGCGGAAGTGTGATTGTAAGTAAATAACGTAGCTTTAATTATTTTTAATATTATAAAAAACTAGCTTCCGCCCGCGGCTTCGCCCGCGTGGTATGTCGTAAGTAGCCTATGTCCTTTCTCAGGCTCTAGACTATCTGTGTACAAAATTTCATTTAAATCGGTTCAGTAGTTTTGGCGTGAAAGCGCGACAGACGGACAGACAGACAGAGTTACTTTCGCATTTATAATATTAGCAATTATTACGTACGAATAAAAATGTCAGAAATCGATTCAGCAAACGTTTCTGAACAAACTACTTTCACAAAGTGCATTCATTCCGTTACACATTGTAGATATAACTACACCAATGTATGCCTCTTAGGTATTAAGTATATCTCATCATGCAATCTACTGAGCAGGCACGTTGCAACCATTAAAATATAATTGATACAAACACGACATCTTCCATTGCTTACATCAACATAATGTGGTTTTGCTTCAGAAGATCATTAAAATCCCGTAATAGAAAAAAAATTATGGTATGATAAATATTACAGTTACAGTCGTCACGGGTAGTTAGAAGCCCAAAAAGTCTGACAATCAGTCTTACCAAGGCGTATCGTGCTTCGCAGTAACTGCATTGTGGAGGTCAGATGCGCAGTCGCTCCATGTAAATACCGGTATTCAGCTGCATCCGGTAAGACTGGAAACCGACCACGACATATTAGAAAAACTTTAAAAAAAAAATGGACCGACTTCAAAAAAAAACAAAACAAAAAAGGACTACTGTACTAAAAACCAAAAGACAAAAGTACTTCTTTAATAATAAGAGAAAAATAAAAAAATAACTTTAATTTCGGAAGTCGGTGTCTTTGCTTTTAATTTTAGTTTTTGGCCACCGACTTCCGAAATTAAAGTTATTTTTTTATTTTTCTCTTATTATTAAAGAAGTACTTTTGTCTTTTGGTTTTTAGTACAGTAGTCCTTTTTTGTTTTGTTTTTTTTTGAAGTCGGTCCATTTTTTTTTTAAAGTTTTATTATTTTTCCCTTTTTTGTGTAATTTGATTTTTGTAATCATGGGTAGACCAACTAAAGGAGCCACCCGCATGAAGAAAAACAGAATTAAAGAGACTAATACTGCTGAAAAAGAACGCCTATCTAAGAATCGCAAACGGAGTGCTATGTCCGGTTCCCAAGAATCACCGTTAGCTTGTCATGCTAGGTTATCTCAGATGAGAAATTACATGCATTCTCATTTGTCACAGGAGTCGCCAAAAAATGATAAGATCTGCCGACTCAATCTTATTAAAAAACGATTAAGTGGCGAGTCGTCTGAACAGCGCAAGTATCGTTTAGATGTTATACGAAACCGGCTGGCTAATGAGACTCCCGTGCCTTCTCAAGAATATAAGGGTGAACACTATACATTTGCTTACACTGTATAGTTCCCCTCATCATCATATTATAAGGTGACCATAATCAGATCTGTAATGTCACTTACAACCTATATGGTTGCAAAGTTCTTATCAATATAAATGAATTAAGTCCAAACACAAGGTAATTACTGTGAACCGTTGAGGAGTTCCGTTAATCGTCCTTCGTCTTCATCATCAGACCCTTAACGACAGTCACAACCCATCCAAGTGTAAGGTTCTTATCAATACAAATTAATCAAGCCCAAACACAAGATATCTGCTGTAAACCACTGAGGAGTTCCCTCGACTGTCTTTCGTCTTCATCATCAGACCCCTAACGACAGTCACAACCCATCAAAGTGTAAAGTTTTTATCAATACAAATTAATCAAGCCCAAACACGAGGTATCTGCTGTAAACCATTGAGGAGTTCCCTTGACTGTCTTTCGGCTCCATCATCAGATCGACTCCAGGCCTTCATAAAATTGTAGTGCTGTAAAATACTTAATGAATAAATTAAGGAATGCACTAGTTGCCCTTACGATTTTTGAAAGTTCCCCTCGATTTCTCTAGGATCCCATCATCAGATCCTGACTTGGTGACAATGGGACCACCTCAGAAGTATAAGCTTTTGAACAAAAAAAGAATTTTTTAAATCGGTTCACAAACGGCGGAGTAATCGGTGAACATACATAACATAGTACCTCCTCCTTTTTTGAAGTCGGTAAAAATAGCTTGGCAGTGGCAGTTTTTTAACGTAAAAAATTTTGTTTGACACTCGGCAATATAATACTGTAGCTTCACATTAGTGAAAGAATTTTCTACATCGGATCAGTAGTTCCGAAGATTACTCAACACATACAAACTTAAAAAAAATACTTTTTATATTATGTACCTACAGATGGCAAATCCTACAGCTGAAAACTCGACCCGACCTGTTTAACACACGCTTATTTATTATCTGCGATATTTGCAATCGATTGCTGTATCGCAAGCAAGGCTCGGAACCGGTTAAAAAAATACCGGTTGATCCCGGTTTATTTCGGTTTTCCTAAGAACTATTCTAAAGTACGCGAACGTTTAGAGAACTTTATTTTAACTTAAATTAATCGGTTTATTTGACGAGCGGCATGTCGGTAAAAGCATTGCAACTTGTGACAAATTGCGAGGATGCCGCGCTGAATAAAAACTGAAGGATTAAGCGGTTTTTATTGCTCTAATCCGGTAAACTTTATATAATACTCTTCCAAACACCGGTTTGAAAAAACGGGTATAATATGCGAAAGAAACTGAATGTAAAGGTTTTTGCGTCATGTACATCATACCGGTTTAAAAAAACCGGTATCCGAACGTTGATCGGCCGCTGGATTTCTACTTACCCTGAAAGTGTCTAGTATCATGTTTGAATGACATGTAAAACATGCATGTTCGTTAGTAAAAGATATGTAAATAGCATTGTAAACTGTAGCATTGTGTTATAAATCATTGTATGTACTTGTTTGAAGAGGAAAATCATGTAAAACCAACGTCAATAGTCGTTTATCTGTCACACTAAGAGTGGGTTTACATGCGGATATGAAATGTTTGAGATAATATAACAGATCTCTATATTACAATACCTATGGGTAAGAGATTACATTTCACTCGCTTGTGAATAAGTTAAGTACAAAGAGTAGCGATGATTGTTGATTTTTTAACTTTCTTTTTGGACACTTCTCCTGTTGACAGCGATGCGGATGAATTTTTTGATGTGCTATGATTCTTTCCTCTCCTTTTTACGCGACTGCCAAGGAAGGGTTATGTTTTTTACACACATGCAAATTTTTTTTTTTTTTTTTTTGTTCTTGACTTTAGAGAATCAACTTAACTCATAAACTTTTTTTTGATTAATTTATTCATTTTATTGATTAATTAACTAAGAATATTTTATGTAAACTAACAAACTATTCTAACTATTTACTATATACTAAATTAAATTACTGATTAAAACTAACTATACAAATAAACAACTAAAATGTGGCGTCGAAAAATTCCTCCGCATCACTGTCGGCTGTTAATGTACCCAAAAGACTGGCGGCATTGCCACGTTGTATGGCAATGCTTATCCTCTGACCAAGGTAAAAGCCGGCCCTTGGGTCACGGGAAGTGTCAAATTATTATTTAGTATGTTAGCGTATATAATTATTATGTAAGTTCTATGATTAAATATCAGATCAAACAATTTCAATAGATAATTTGTATGAAAAGTGCTTTGGAAAATCGGAAAAATGTGTAGGTAATTTTTGCACTTGAGTTCCGTAGCGCAGAGACTGGTTGTGATAAAAATGGCCACCCATTTCAACAACCTTGCAGAATTCGCTGCTATAACAACTTTTTATTAAGATTTCAACATCAGCACTAAAATCTCTCTTCTAATATTTTCCTTATATCTCCTTCCAGACTAGAAGAAGATGCAGCCCACACAAACGGCTACGTCAACAACGGAGCCAGCCTCGAGCGCGTGGTCACCGAGCAACCGGTCAACAACAACCACCTGCCTTCGCGAGCCATCACCGGCAGAGAGGTCAACGAGGTGCCCCTGCATGCTGACAAGCTTTATGAGGTGAGAAACTGGTGTAAGATTACAGTACAGATAACTCAAGTGAACTGCCACTAACAACACTGACAGCTGATAATTACGACACCGGCACCTGACACTCATGACACCTGATACTTGCGACATCTGCACCGACACTTTACTCTCGCGACACTGACAGCTAACACTTGCGACACCAAAACTTGCCTTTCGTGACAGCGGCACCGACACCAACACTTGACTCTCACGACACCGACACTTGTCACTCACGTCACGACACCTGACACCAAACTGACACTCGTGACACCAACACCGACACTTGACACTTGCTACGTGATGCCCCTCATCTGTGAATTAAGTTCAAGTTTCATAACAATTAAACTAAAGTGAATTTCTAGTAATCAACACTAACCTTTTCTCTTCTCGTTTTCAGGTATTCTCTAAATCTCTAATATTTAGAGATGACCACGAATTAAACGCTAAAACGGCGAGCACAAACTCACTCGACGAGCTGGAGACCAAATCCGAACCCGACTATCTATCAGACAGACCCAACAGGACCAAGGTTTATTTTGAAGACGAGATCAATTCACCAGTCACTGACTTCGAAATTATGTTCAAAGATGAACTTCTTGCTAACCACGACATGTTCAAGATTGACGAAGAAGAGGACAGTGATCGACAAAGCCAGGATACCGAGGAAGGTCTGACAATGCACGTATCAGTTAAGAAACAAGACGTTATTAAACCAAGTACTATTACTATTAAAGATGAAACTAAGATCACAACATTGAGTCCAATTTACCAGTATGACCCAATTTCTTCTATGGTTTTACCATCTGCCTTCTCTTTACCAAGAGTTGAAAGTGTGAAAGGAATTCTAAGGATAAGAGCAGATAATGAGTCTCCGAGAAGTAATAGCTCTAAGACATTGGATAGAGTTGACAGCAGCGGAAAATTATCGAGACCAATACTGAGCAGGGTCGATAGTTTGAAGAACATAGATCCGAACAAATTGAACAAAGTATTATCAAGAGTACCACACCGAAGTGCATCGTTCTTGAATATTCCGGAACATTTCGCACCAGAAAAGCCACCGTTAGTTAAGAGCAAATCAATGGTTGGAGTCATGTTAGCCACGGAAGAATTGAAACTGAGTCAAATGCCTGACACTCCGATAATAAAGAGTAATAATCTACCAAGATTCTTTGCTGACGTTCCATCTTTGGCGGAATACAAAGGAGAGACGAGCTTACAGAGCATAAAACAGCAGTCAGCGCTGATGTACCAAGAAGATTTCAGTATGCCAAGGTACTACGGAACTGGGTCGAAATTGACGGAACAGTTACCGGTCCACGAAAGCAAGTCGATGCCTGATTTGAGGAACCCAACGATAAATTCTTCTGGCAAAGTTAGCAAGCGCCTGGTAAAGCTTCGCAGTAGATTAAAGCCATTGGTAATTAAGAAGAATTCAAATGAAAAATTGTAAATTAACTTTAAAACTGTGCTTTTGTAAACTGTGCCTTTGTAAGATTTTCATGTTATTATTTTTAGATGAATTCATTAATGTTGTGTGTATGTCTGTTGCCATTTTATTCAAAAATGGATGAAGAGACATATTGGGCCTTGAAGCAGGTTCTTGAAAGGTTGTGTACTTAAATGTGAAAATTGAAGAGACTTAGGAAAATTGAAAAAATCTTACCTTTTTTCGATTTTATGTCATCTTTTAAAGTATATTGACTTCATAAGTTTATTGACTTGGCTAAAGTGACTTTAAATTAACTCTATGAACAAAAATTAATGTTTGTAGTATTTTGCTCAAGGTTATAATCACAATTTATTTTAGTCTTTAAACTACTGTCCTTTCAATATTTTCTAACACCATCCGGAAATAGCGAGAACAATTCTTCCGAAAGTAATTAAATTTATTAACAAAAAAAATAGATAAGTACCTATATATGTATATAAGTACGCCACAAATAAGTAACATACAAATATTATTTTTTACAATAAATACATATATGGAAATGACTATCCAGTTACTGGGTTGTGGAGGTCAGATAAGCAGTCGCTCCATGTAAAATACTGGTATTCAGCTGCATCCGGTTTGATTGGAAGCCGACCCTAACATAGTTAAGAAAAAAGCTAGGCGGATGATGATGATGCCATATTTGGAAATTATTTGGTCTAACTAGTATCATTAAGCGGGGAGAAAACAGAGGAATATGTTAGTTTGAAATGAACGCCAACGACCACGAGACCGCATTTCCTCAAATTTTTTGGATTGTTCTTTTTTTCCATATGTCTTACTCGACCTAATATATTTTACTTGTGACGCGTTTCAAACTTTCTTTTACTAGCTACAATTCTAAGCAAATTACCAAAATAACGTAATAATAATTGTTGCTCAGAACAATTTGTGATTTAAATTGTATTGTTAGATTTAAGTTAATTATTATGATCCTACCTATTATTTAGTTGTTAGTACTTAATTTTATTGTCTAGTCATTGCATCGCATTAAAAGGCGAAACACTCACTATTGGGAAACAGTATGATTTAAATTAAATGAGTTTAGATTAGGTTACCTAAAAAACTAATAAAATCATCAATTCACCACTATTACCGCTATTCACCGCTATATATTTATTTATTTATTTATTTAAACTTTTCGCACTCAAAAAAGAGGTACAAAGGCGGACTTAATGCCTTAGGCATTCTCTACCAGTCAACCAAGGGTGGTGAAGAGATTAGATGGCAGGTGCTCTGACTGTGACGAACAAAGAGAAAAAATAATAATAATAATAATATAATATTATATCATAATGCATAGATAAGACAGGTTTTACAGAATAAGAAGCTATAAACTTATGATACATTTACCTACATACTGATTCACCATATATATACCTATAATATATATATATATATATAAATATATACATTAATAATATACAAATTCTAGGGAGAGAGGTGTAGATATGACTCTACTCTATTTGTTCAGAAAAAAACTCTGCAATTTCCGCTTAAATGCATACCGACTGGTGGCCATCCTGATATCAAGAGGAAGCGCATTCCAAAGAAGAATGGACTGAATATGAAAAGAAGAATGAACGAAGTCAGAAGTATGAGAAGGACAGAGTAGGAGAAGATTCTTAGAAGAACGCAGATTCCTAGTGTGTGAAGAACATAGATATTGGAAGTGAGACACAAGATAAGAAGGAGGAGAGGGAGAATTGAGAACGGAGAAAAGCGTGGTCAAAGCACGCAAATTTCGTCTTTGGCGAATGGACATCCATTTGAGCTCATATATTCATCTCTGTATATACGATCAAATTAATTACCTCATTGAATTACTATTTTATGAACTCAGGGCATTTGAAGTCAATGTTCTAATTTAAAATATTGTATTATTAGGACTATAATACGTAAATACACGGTCGCGAATCAAATTTTGATCAACATACAACATGACACTGACCTACAAATTGCGAACAACGTAAGAGAATTTTAATTACGCGGCCACCTTAGCGCGTCCCCCTTAAGTATGTTCAAGATTGGTTTAGTCCGTGCAAAACTAAAGGAGGATGCGCAAAAATGTATGGGAAGCGTCCCCGGCGACCAATACCACACACCACACATCATAATATTTATGTCTTTGAAAAGCTTAAGCTTAGAACCCAATAGGAATCCACTGCAGGGCAAAGGCCGCCCTCTTCTCTCTTTTGTTACGTTTTAATGTTTTTTTTATTGTTTTCACGTTTGTTTCATATTGTTGTTGTATTTCCTGTTGTGCGTGTCCCGAACAAAACATTTTTTTTTCTTTCTCTTTCCACTTCTCCCTGCTCAGGACCATTCTTGTAAGGAGTCCAGCTCATTCCGCTTTACTCTGTTTTCCTGTAATAAACGATTTTTTTGCCACAATGACCCAGGTTTTTCTTTCAGCTGTAACTTTTTTCCCACAATGATTTGAGACTGACTGCGATAGCAACCAATGATAGGCATAAAAAGAGCTTTTCAACGACATACGTCCAGTCGTTATTGGTCAGTGGGGACACCTTGTCGCATCATCCTTTATGACTATGTTTATTTTCTTTGCTTGAAAAGATGTTTTAGATTTCATATAGGCTGACGTCTTCCAGTATTATCTGTGTTATAACGAAACTTGAAAAACTTGAATAAGGTTTTTCATTGAACCATTAAAAATATATGGAACTTACAACATAAGAACCTACGTTGATGTGTTTCGCCTCTAATACGTAGTTTTTCGAACAAAATAACAATTTAGATCTGCATAATATTCATTGTTAATAGTAACGTAACACTTAACCTTGTACATACTTTTACTGTTAAGTTTTGAAGTTCCCAAATAAAGTGAACAATTATAAATATACCTGGATTTCTTTTAATTTGCTTGATCTTTTTCCTTTCACAGGTAAATCTGGGCTAGTTTTATATTCAGGTAGAATAACGCTAATTGGCTAAGTAATAACAGTCGAACGGGTCCATCGATCTGGTTAAGCTACGCTTGCCGCGGTCTGTTCCTGGATGGGTGACCATCTTTACTCACCGAGACTCCTCCGTAGGTCGGAAAACACGTTAAGCTGTTGGTCCCGGCTGTCATTCGTGGAGCCAGTCGTTAAAGGTCGTCAGAAGCCCGAAAGTCTAACACAGGACTTCCCAAGGGGTATCGTATTACCCAGTTACAGAGTTGTGGTCAGATAGGTAGTCGCTCCATATTTTTACATGGAGCTGGTACTGGTATTCGGCTGCATCCGGTAAGACTGGAAGCCGATCCCAACATAGTTGGGAAAAGGCTAGGCAGATGATGAAAGAATAATTTTAACTATTTAAAGAAAACACTAGGGCCATGGGGTCCGTGTGCCCATCGAGTATTTCGGGACATCGCCCAACGGTCGGTAGACCCTTCACGTAACCAGACGACTGGCCATTTTCTAGGTCAAAGAATCAGCATTGCCTTTTGGGCACTTTTCCCACTGACAGCGATGTGGATGAATTTTTTGACGCCCTAAGAACTCTTCCTTTATATTTAATTGTTTCCCTTTGTACATAATGTTAGAATTATATTGTATATTTTATTTAAAGAAAATAAAACAAGTATTTAAAAAAGCGCACGTTTTATTACAGTATCACTATCTCATACAATTTCCGTTTATATTATATTATTAGGTAAACTCCAACAATAAAACTTCATTAAAATCTTAAGACCCTACAGTAGAACGCGTCTAGTAAAACTGAAACTATTCTAATATATACCTAAACTTCATTACAATAGATTTTAAAATTACTTTATCAAGGCGAATCTTAGACGACAGGGAAAAAGGGTATACTTAACTAAATAAGTACTGAAAAGAGTTAGTTACATTACACTAAAGTTAGATCATTTACAGTAATTGTAAGGAGTTTATATTATTTATAATAATGAAGATCACAAATTTCTACTTACATCTAAGGGAATACTATTTAGATTGGTATATGTAAATAGCATTAACACGGTAGGATTGCCTAAAAAACGTCCCAATTTTACACCTTCCAACCTATTCTGTGAAAAATCTCGCCGTGAAAACTTAGGTGAAGTGAGCTGTCAGTAGTATCAATCTGTAGTATCAAGTGGAATGACAGCTTACTTCCCGGTGAGATTTTCCAGAATAGACTGGCTGCATGATACTTATTTCGGACTTATCACAAAAAATTCTAAAAGGAGACTGGATTTAAAATTGCCTTGTGGATGAGGTTTAAAATTGGAACATCCGGAAGCACCTTAAGCTGAACTTATAATATTTTCACAAAAAGGAGATTCCTTTTTTATTCGCAAGTAAAACACTAAAATTTTTGTTTTTACCAGATTTTAGAATTTATTGAATTAAGTTGACTAAAGTTTGTTTAAAAAAAAAGCATACTCAACAATTAGTAAAACACATAAGTTTTATTTTGGTTATATTTTATCGTCGAAAATGCAAAATTTTAACGTGGCACAGTTTTGTGTTACTTTCAAAAATCATTGAAAAATATAAATAATAATATGGTGTTTACAAGATTTAGCTACTGTGAGGCCGTCCTACATAAATTTAAATGATTCTAGTACCAAAGGACCAAAATTAGCAAGTTCGATATCCATTGCTTATTTTGTAAACAAGATAATTATCAATTTTAGTAGTTATTCAACAGTCAATGTACTTCAAAAATTATATCGTACAATGCTGCAACTTTGCCAACTAAACTCAAATCCTTTGAATTGCGGTATTTCGCGTTTACTGAGTTTTTTTAATTATTTTGTACGATTTGGTAGTAAGTTTTATTAGGCAACATATTTTTCATTTATTATGACGGTATTTGGTCCTGGCGTACTAGAATTGTAATGAAAAATCGACTATTTTTAGGCTAACAGTACTTTTTTTCTATATTATGTAGTTATTAAAAGGGAAAAGACTTTATACACTTTACAATGTTTTAGAATTATGCTACGCAATCCATTCATTATTTAAATGCATTATTTTAAATTTTAATTTATATAAAAAGTAGCAAGTTTTGCTTTTTCATACATTTTTGTTTATACATTAGCTATCAGCGAAGTTTGAATATTTACGAAATAGTATTTTTTACATAATTATAGTTTTGAACACCGCCACCAATTTGTTTTATTTGATAAATTATTTTCTTGGTACTTACTTAGCGTATTTTAAATTAAAATAAAATGTTGTTTGTTTCTTCATTATTGTTTTTAACTCTTTTGTTTCATAGATGTGAGACGGTGTTCCAAAAATCTTATTTTAACCCTTACATCGAAATGGAACTAACTTTTAGGATATTAAATAATTATACAATCCGAGGGTAAAACCCTTTAAAGTTACATTTCAATGAAGAGTGCTCATAGAAAATCGTTAAAGTTAATTATTATATTTTAAAGAAAATTCACGTCATTCATGAGTCTGGTCATGTAAAGTCAAAACATGTTGGTACCAGCGCTGTACAAAATGGTCTAAACTCAAATCTACATAACATAAAATCACGCCTGTAATCCCAGAAGAGTGAAGGGTGGGCAGACATGTAGCGTTCACATTTCGCAAGTTATGTTTAAGTCCCATGTAATAGGGGGCGAGCCTATTTTCATCAGCCGGGTACAAACGCAGATTCCGGGCCAATAACACCCAGGACCAAGGAGCTCATGCTCAGCAGTAGCACTTGCGACCATTAGCCTAATGAGGAAATCAAATCTGACTTGTTCCATAATTAATAAAATGATTCGCAAGCCTCCTGAGATCTTTACATACTTATACTTAATTGACAGTACATTGGCATTTATCCTCCAAATTCAGTCAACCAATTGATGAATGACCTGCGGGCCTAGACAAGTGACAATCGCTTCCAAAGCGTTTCGTATTTCTACAACGACTTTCAACATGATTGACTTAAGCTTTTCGATAGCTTGTGTCAGTCCTATACATTTTTGCCTTTTCCATCATCGCTATCGCTGAATATAGAATGTCACTTTGTCTAGAGCCTCTGCCTTCTGTGTGACGTGCCCTTGGCAAACAAAGAGCGCAACAAACAGCTCTGCCAACATTTACATATTTATTTTTAAACAGCGTATATCAGAAAGGTGTGGTCATATTTAAGGGTGGTACAGTCCATCAAACTGTACCACTTTCTCCTTGGGACCAACATCGTAATCGCGAAAAAATAATCAGCTGTCTCATACAAAACTAATACGAACTTGACCCAAATGTATTTTTTATGAAACATGCTGTATTTTTATCACAATAAAATCTCTTTCGTATGTCTCTAGCGCCTCGCTTCACGTTCGCAGAGTGTGACCTAAGTTGGGGATAAGTGCGTCAACTAATAGTGCTATTTCGGTACTTAAAGTACTTAGGACACTAGCTTCTAGCGATGATAGAGGAGAAGCCTACGCTAAAAGGCAACTTAGACGACATCTAATGCATACGACTAGATTTATTACCGTTTTCACAAACACTAGGCATTTATTTATGTGTCGCCTAGTGTTCGCGAATACGGGCATTAGTGTACTTTTATTATTATTATTTATTAATAATGTGTATAGTTAGGTGTGTTCCGAAATTATTGCAATACGTGGCACTTATAGCGTTAATGAAAATAAAACAAAAAGAAAAAATATTCGATTTAAAAGTAAGGGTGTTTTTTTTTAAACTTGGTAATAAGTGATTATCGCGACCTTTATTTTCTTTATAAACCTCAACATTATAAATGTACTAATTCAGCAACAACAATATAAAGTGAAAAATAATTCTCATTAAATATTTTAAGAAATAAAAATAATGTTTGTTTGTTTGCTTGTCCTAGAAAATTTGAAGTGACATCTACCAGCCCGCACTGAGCCCCGCGGGATTACAGCCCACTACCTCTCAAAGAGAGGAGGCCTGTGTCCCAGCATTGGGAATGTTATGGGCTGATTATAATTATTATGCATTAAAATGTTTGCAAAAAAAACGAATGCTAACTTACCCCCTATTTAACTCCTACAACCTACTTGTACTGAATTAAGGTGTACTTAAAAACTGCAAAATCTAAAATACTGAGGCATTTTCAAAGCTACGAACCAAGGGTTTTATCGGCCTTAGCAAATAAACCTAAATCTCAAAATCATCTTAGACTAAACAAAACTAATTTTTTAAATTGAATGGCAAATATTTTTGTTCTAAACATTATTGATGCACTAAACATTTTTACAAAATAAAATAAAATTACATTTTATCGAAAAAGCAAAAAAAAAATCTTTTAGACGTATTCCGTATACCCACTAATAATATTATATAGTGTTATGCCACAGCGAGAAATTAATTGCTAAGGCTTGTACTAATAAAATATTTCCAATATGGCGTCGAGAGCAGAATCTTATGGAGTATCACGGTAACTTTTTTTACAAAAGCCAAGTAAGTCATTGCAATGTAACTCTTAGATTCATTGTCATAAAGTATAAATTAGAATGCTGCCGTAAGTTTCATACAACTCTCGGCAATTATTCTAATTTATAACATACCATAACATCACGCGTGTATTCCGCGAAGGGTTAGGCAGAGGTGTACACCCACTAATTCTAATTTATACATTATAACAATTACTTAAGAGTTACATTCCAATGACTTACAAATGACTTGCAGCATTTTTTTCTAATCGTGAATATGATTCTTTATAGCTGTCAAATATTTATTAACAATCATCATGATATACTCTTCAAGAGACACTACACTTAGGTAGATAAGTAAAACCTCCGAAATTAAAATAATTTATTAAAAAGATTTTTTTCTTTATTTTTGCAATCGGTATATCGCAACGAATGTATCGAATGAGTGTAATTTATTGTCTAATCACTTGTCAACACCCGATGACTACTGGAATACCTAGGTAAGTATTATTATATTTGGCCTATATTTTATTCTAAGTTATTAACCGATACATTTGCAGATAAAAATCATTTCCCTTAAGGCATAGTGTACCAGCAATTCAAACCCGAAGGACCAGTTTTTATTGACCCTTCAAGGCATCTTTGAAAACATATTTTTTTGCTTATTTTTGTATTGAAGTTTTTAAATTAATAATTTTACTATAGCATTTTGGTCTGCAAACTATCGAACCTACACTAGTTATCCTAGTTTTGGTGTCACAGTTCACTAAGTTAAAGTATTATACCTGTCAGTGTTTAAATATGTATGTTATATTCGAGCAAGTAGCTACTTATATAATTATTTCGAGTAATCTCTTTCTTCAGCAGATAGAATCATCAGAACGGGCGTTAACTTGAGAAGTCGTAACGCTATCAACGACATAATTAAGTGATCTGTCTCTAAAACTATGATTAACATGTGACACACAAGTTCTGACAAAGGACCGTAATAATTATAAAATGCCTTTGATTCTCATCGTTATCTATAAATGCTTCGATGTATCTTCTCCTAGGCTCGGTTTAACGCGTCTTCCCTTGATGTTTTAAATCCTCAGTTTTATGGCTTTCCTACCATGATCTTCAAATATTCCCTTTTTTACCAGATTCATATTTACAACTTCTTCTTTATCTTCCGTATTATCTTCAATTACTAAGCGATCAATGAAAACAACACTTTCATAGTTAATAAGCTATTCATCACATTATAGTCCTTAGAATTTTGGTCTTTCCACCCGAAAAACGGTGACACCAAAACTTCTTGTACGCTACATTTACCTAACTGTCTTGAACCGCTTGACCTTAATAGTTGCTTTGTTGGCGCATAGTTTAAGGGCGGTGGCGCAACCCAGGAGGTCTGCTGACGACACGTCCTTGCCATCCACTGCGATCAGGAAGTCGCCTCTCTGGATGCGACCGTCCATGTCTGCAGGGGTGCCAAGAAGCTGGAATGAGAATATTATGGTTATACCAAATCAAAAGCAATAGAAGAACTTAAGTAACATCGAAAAAGTCCACCATTCAACGCTTTTGGGTTTGAGCTAGGAAGAAAAAGAGTTGCAGCGGCAAGCGCTGAAGGAGTAAACAAAGTGGTCAATTATTGGCCAGTGGTTACCAACAACTGATTTCTTCTTTTATCATTTCGACATGAACATGGATACACAATAGTAAGAAGCTCTCGCCGTGGTAAGAAGTAGCCAGTCAGCTGGTTAGTAGCGGAGCTGACAGCTCAGGGCTAACTGCTCTACACGATAATTTATTTACATTGATAAGCCATGGCTTTTTCACCACTGGCTATTGTTAATGCTCCCTTTTTAGCAGCTTCTTCATCTTCGTGTCGATGGTACAATTTCAAGCTAACACTAAGCTACTTCGATCCCCAATCTCTTCGCGAGGAGAGATATTGGCCTGTGGCGGCATCTACAATGCCACATGCAAACTACGCATCAAAAAGACCTGACGTCACACAAAACCTGCAACGCGCAAGTAAAGTTCACATCGACCGTTAGGCAGTTGCCCACCAGACCCAACACCCGTATGGTTGGAGGAACCTCCCTTTTCTATGGAGGTCGAGGAACTTTCCACCGTGTTCCTCATATAGGCCTTATATCCTCGCTTTGGGAAGACCGTCATAATATATAGTGGTGATACTCACAAGTTGTCCTATATAGACGCCGGGCGCGGCGACGGGCGCGACACAAGTGAGTCCAAGTGCCTTGCCCGCCTTGCGACTGAGGTCGATCTCTATCTCTTCGTACTTCAGCGGCTCTGGTCTGTGCACTGTCAGTTTTAGCTGGAACGATGAGTGTAAAGTAGGGTGTTAGACAGATAAAGGTGGACGGTGGTGGCAGATAGTGGTGTGAAATAGATTAAAAACACGTCATCGTAGTGTGCTCAGATTAAGACAGTTTTACTACATGTTGGTCTAGGTGGTGGTCTCCGGGAGTGATCGAGACCACACCGTTCCTCAAAGAGAACATTATCGCAGTTCTGATCGCAGTAAAGCCGAAATAGAGTACAAACAGTCACAAAGGAGGATTTATAATCTGATTCATTGTAAATCCTCCTTTCCTCACTGCTTGTGGTTTCACAACTGACCTTAATATAGTTGAAACTGATGTTATCAAAGAAAAAAGTTCATTAAGAAACCTGGACTGAACACTCTGAATTTTCCAAGCGTAAAACCAATCCGTCTCTAAGTAAGAACCTTTGCCCTGTAGTGTAATAGCAAAGTGTGTTGACGTACCTTGGCAGTTTTCTGCTTAATGGTAAGACAGACTCTTTCGTGCGCCATCTCCTTGGTGATAGCAATGCCGTTGCACTCGAGGATCTGGTCTCCGGGCTTCAGTCGACCGTCCTTCGCGATCGCGCCGTTGTTGTAGACATCTAGGATTATTGCTGCCGCACCCTGCAAGAGAATAATGAAGCGCGTAAAGTCCTCCAGACCGTTTTTCAGCCATAGCGGACAATCTCAACGGAGACTAGCCTTTGGCGCGAGAGATATTGTAGTGCACAAATGTGTGCGCAGGCACAGGTGCACTCTCTACTTCCTCACTCTACAACACCCATAAAATCCCTCATCATACACACATAAAATGGCAATCGATCGCCACGTCTTTTGTTTCGATAGTTCATCCACGTTCATTGCGTTATTGAGTTGACGAATTTTTTAAACCTATGAAGCAATGAATTAGGAATTTCCTTCAACACCTTCGGATTGTGATTGAAAGTGTGTTTATTAGGGCATAGTACTCACATTGATCAACGTATCGCTGCCTCCCAGGAGCAGTACTCCCAGCACTTCGTTGGCGGAGTTGATCTCTATGACGGTGTCCACGTTAGGAGCCACTGGTGCTGTAGCAGGGTCAGGAGGTGGTTCCACTGGAAATAGGTAAAGAATATTATATTTATTACATGACATAACAAAATCATTAATCATCATTACTAGGCTGAGAGTCAGCACTTTGTTAATGTCAAAATTACATGAGACAGTCCCCCAAAACGGCAGCCCGTCATCACATTCTAGTGCTTTAGCTGGGATGAAGAAGTAGCGCAACAAACTCTCCAGCAGTACAGACTGCTGCTGAGAAATTGGTCTACGGCCTGTTGGCGGTGAGGGAAAACAAACCTTGCTCGGTTGTGATTAAGTCTACATACCTTTGACAGGTGAGGGTGTAGGTCGTGGTGTCTGCGGTCGACTCGCTGCAAGGGGTTCGTTGGCATTCCTGCTCGCTGGACGAGACGCGCCGCCGGGAGCTGATGGACCGCCTGGAAATAAGAAGAATTCCATTTATGAAAATATCTATTAACTATTTGATTTTCCTGCGAGTGGATTTCTCTAGAGAAATCGGTAGGTACCCTCAATAATCCTATTTATGGGCGCCCATGGTTGGTTACAGCCGTTATTGTGAAACCGTTGTCCGAACCCATTACGGCGCCAGCGGTAGTCAAGTTTGTACAACTAGGAAGCACAGGTTTCCCAAAATCCCAAACATAAACTGTACATCCGTGCTTGAAGTTTTAAATAAATAAATATTACGAGTATATAAACTTACTTCCTCATCAAACTTATAGGTCTACTTTCGAGACGAGTAGCGTCAGCACATAACACACACACACTCCCGACTTCACCATTGTCTCGGACGGTACCTATATGTAGCTTCTGCGCTTACATTGGATTCACAACGTGTTTGGACTTACGCTTGGTAACCACAAGTAAAGTAAAGAGCACGTCAGATCGTGAGATAAAAAAAAAGAAATTACTTTAATTAACATTGGCCTTAAAATAGTTACTAATAGGTTACTGACCAGCACCAGGAGTCCCGGGTGTGGTAGCGTTGGACTCGTCTCCCGGTTCCTTCAGGTTCGGAGTACACACTGTGAGGATCACCACGCCTTCTGTCTGCTTGAGCTTCGCTGCTGCCTGGAAAGACAAAGTTCACTGATTAGGTAATGAAAATTAATGGGGCTTTGGTTATCCACATTTTTATTGCACATTTTTAGTTAGCACACTTAGAGTGAGCTGGTTGAAATAATTATTTTTATCGATTTGATTCAGTGGTTCCTGGCAACGAAAATAACCATTTTAGCTCTGGATCATGCTGTAAGAGCAGACTGAGAGTCAATAGGAGCGAAAATTGCTTCTTCCTGTAAGCTTATAACAGACAGCAATGATGTGTTTGCCGGGAGGGTTGACCTTATAATTCATTAACCTAACTTTAGTTTTCATATTAAGTACTGAAAAATGTTAATTGCACGGTATTTGATTAGCAGACCACAATTTGGTTCATTCATGGTTTGGTGAATAACTCTAAATTCAATCTAGTTCGGCCATAACAGTAAAACATTTAATACTTACTGCATCATAACTGCAGTTTAGTAAGGAGTCTCTATTTACTGCTAACAGCATGTCACCAATCTGCAGCCCTCCCTGAAACAGGCAGAAAAAAACACATTTTAATGACAATAATTATGATGTCCAAATTGATAAAGTCAACCGTCCACTGCTAAGTAGGATGTGCACGGAGAGGTTTGCCACGTTAGCTGCGCGGTTCATTTCTTTGCCAGCGACCAATCCGTGCCTAGCGTGACCGCGACTCACAGTGCAAGTTTTCAATCTGCGTAGCCTTTTCCCAACTATATTGGGGTCGGCTTCCAGTCTAACCGGATGCAGCTCAATACCAGTATTTTACATGGAGCGATTGCCTATCTGACCTCCACAACCCAGTAACTGGGTAATACGATACCCCTTGGTAAGACTGGTTGTCAGACTTTCGGGCTTCTGACGATTCGTAACGACTGTCAAAGATCCACGAATGACTGCCGGGACCAATGTCTTAACGTGCTTTCCGAGGCACGGAGGAGTCTCGGAATGTAGAGATGGTCACCCATCCACGGACCAACCCCAGCAAGCGTAGCTTAACCTAAAGAATCGATCCGTGCGGCTGTTATTACTTAGCCACGAGCTCCACAGTGCACGCTCCCGCGTACATTTTATACAAAGCGAACACGTGCGCTTAGACGTCGGCAGCTGTGGCGCGGTCACTTAATGAAAATATTTGTGTCGATAATGCACGACTATTGTAAGAAAAGCCCAAATCTTCGCTACGTTGGTTTACTTATTTGTGGGGCGCAAACGACAAAAATAAAGAAGAGATGTAGTTTTTGTCAGTAAAAATCTCCCCGTGAAAACTTAGGTGAAGTGGCCTTGAAGTGAACTGTCATTCCACTTGATGCTAGGGATTGACACTTTTGACAGCTCACATCACCTAAGTTTTCACGGTGAGATTCTTACAGAATAGACCAGCAGTTCCTCATCATCATCCATACGACAAAAGTGTAAAGTCCCCTTCAAATTGATTGTGACAGTTACGGATAAGTTACAGAACCACCTCATCAGTTAAAAATAAAACAATTAAACAATGTCATTGTAATGTTGAATGTCAATGTTCGGGTTATTTAAAATTTTAACCATTTACCTGTAGGCATTTATTAGTTTATTTGTGATTTCAATAGGTATAGGTTTTTTGCCAACTCTTGTTATAATGTGGTTAAGGAAACATGTATTTTAATTCTAATTATGTTGGTAGTTACTTGTCCTGTGATGAGAAATGATGACATGTAATATTGTCATTGAATGATCTGATGATTTTCATCATTTTAGCCGACAGACGTCCACTGCTGGTCATAGGCCTCCCCCAAACTCAAGAGAGGTATATATTTAGGGTTATATATAATAATAGCCCCAGATTTGTGTCTACAATGTGGAAAAAAACAAAATGACAATATATGAAAGTACTTCGACGTGGCGGGACACGAAGTCAAGGCAACAAATCTGACAATACTAGTTGACTAGTCCATAAGAGTATTTTGAAACTATCAAATAAGAATTAAAAAAAGGGTCCCCGGAACGATCAATTGTAATTGTATTAATATTGTCAATCGCTTCAATCGCATTTGGTAGACTATCAATTTGCGCATCAACGTGTATGAATCACGTAAAAATTGACAATTGCAATTGATTGAATTTGAAAAATGATTTATAACATAGTAATGATGGGATTAGTCAATCAACCGACTGGCTATGGTGACTAAACTATTGGATATTTTTGATCAAATTGTTGTTTGCAGACTAGGAACGTCATTAGATATCAGCATTTCAGCCGAAACACGTCCACTGCTGAACATAAGCCTCTCCCAAGCACGACCGGTTCTGTGCACTAAATTCCAGCGGATTCCTGCGGCCTTGACAAGGTCATTAGATAAACGTCCTCCAGACCGAATTTCAGCCATGGCGACCAATTTTAGCGAAGACCAGCCTTGGGCGCGGGATATATATGTATATTATAATAGTGCAGAAGTGTGTGCGCAGACACAGGAGCACTTTCTCTTCCCTCACTCTTATAGTCTGATGTAACGGTAATCCGACACGACCGGAGAGAGATGAGACGCAGGGGCAACGGGGAAATTTAAATTATTGTCGTATCGTCGTCTACCTTCTGTTTTTTATATTCCTATATCGTCTACACATTTTCGAAACAAATAGTTAGGTATATTCATAAGGATACTTCCTGCATTCTGAATGTCTCGTAAGGTAAACACGGACGGATAAAATTCAGGTGTATAATTTATTGTTTGGGTATATAAGTTTGGATTTGTTTACGGAATTAGTCCCATGATAAAAGTTGTTTACAAAAACATTGAACATCATTATTGTTAGAGGTTACGTTCTTTTACGAGCTTTATTTGCAGACATAATTGTATCGCTACATTGGACCTTATCACCTTATCCTTAGGGTGTATGTCAAACAATGCAGCAGTCAAGAGTAACTACTGACCTGTTCCGCTGCACTGCCTTCTTGCAGGTCTGACACGAAGATACCTCGGCCAGCCTCCGTGTGACGACCCTCGATGATCATGATGCCGAGACCGGATGGACCCTGGAACATTTCACATTGGGTATATTAGAACTAATAATTATTTTAAAAAAATAAGGCAAAGGCCTCTCCTCTACTACCTCCGAGACCAATTCATTAAGTGTGAGACTCCTCCTACGCCTACCACGAAGTTCTGATTCATCATTCCACTAATCTGGACACTACTTGACTGCAAGCAAGAGTGGTGGTAAGGTAAATCTCTCTGTTCCTGCTCTGTGTGAGAAGTGGCACTGCTGCAGCACAAATATAGTATACTAGCGACGTCACACAGTTTCACCCGCATAAGTCTGGATATCATGGGAATATCGGGATAAAAAGTATTCTATATCCTTCTACAGGTCATGGTCTACTTCTGTGCCAAATTTCATCCAAATCCGTTTGGCCGTTTTAGCGTGAAAGCGTTACAAAAAAAAACTCACCTTCGTTTTTATAATATTAATTCTTCAAGGACATTCTAATTAACTACAATGGTTTTTGGTACGCAGGTGTACCGCGCGGTAGCATATATAGTAGCTGCACCGCGCGGTTTCACCCGCGTAAGTCTCGATCCCATGGGTATAGCGGGATATAAAGTATCCTATGTCCTATTCTAGGTCATGGTCTACCCATGTTCCAAATTTCATTCAAATCCGTTCAGCCGTTTACCATTTTCTCAGGAAAGCATATGTCTAACCAAAATCAGCCAATAACGTTCCCATTGCTGGGACACAGGCCTCCTCTGCGAGGAGTTAGCTGTAATCCACTACACGATTCCAGTGTGGAGTGGTGGATGACAGGTATATTATATGATTAGAATGAAAAAGCTTTTAGAACTATTCTTACCTTCTTGATGGTGATATCTCTGACTCCCTTGTAGCCAGCGAACCGATCCTCCGATGACTGAAACAAATAATAACATCTATTCATTTACAATATACTACTTAGCTTTACTTGTTTGTAAGATGGATTCATACTACCTAGCTTTGAGCAATAATTGGCACATTATAAACGGCGCGTGCCGCCGATGTTTGAACAATTGTTTTTACTATACCTAGATAGACAGATTTTTTACATAGTAACATAAACGTATAAAGCCTTTTTGAGTTACTACGAACGTACTGGCAAAGACAAACCGCTTCAAAAATAGAATGCCTAAAGACTTGGCTTTTCTTTAAAAAAGGTAGCTCTTCATCACAGTGTCTACACAGTAGTAAAAAACATGATCCTGTCTTTGATGTCACGCAGTCGGGTATCAATTCGCCCACAAATAAATTTATATCGTGCGATGCGCCTCAAGAAAAGACAATAATTATTATTTCAAAGTGTCGATTCGCCCGTTTTTGAGCAAGTAAATTCGTGCGAGTCACCGATAAGTCATGTTATTTACATAATTATAACCTTATGAATCATCAGCAGTGATCGGAGTAGGTAGATTGATTTTTGGTACTTGTATCATAAATGCACACAGAAAGAATAACATGGATAAGCCATTTTTCCGGAAAGTAATTCCGGTATTTCCGGATTCAATTAAATATTGTTAATGTTGGTAGTGATATTATTACTACTCAACTCAAAATTTAAAGGAAGGTATCAAAACTAAATTAATTCATTATTTATCTGTTGAATAATAAAAACAATCGAATTCCAATTTTCGATTTCCGATTTTTTTGAGGATGGCAAATCATCAAATGACTCCTTCCACTCTGGCAGAATACAATTCCTACATAAGTTCCGGTTTTTTTTAAATAATCCACCAGTTCCGGAGGAATGTCCATATTAATATATACGTTTCGGATCAATGGCCCCAGTTCAATCTACCTACTCCGATCACTGATCATCCGTCATCTCTCTAAGTTAGAATTGGGCTCAAATGTCATGATATTCTTCTTCATGTATGAAGTTTAACGTAAGCTTGACATTAGACACACGTTGAACAAGTTTAACAACAAAGATAATTATTAAACAGTTGCACTTGTGACCACTACACTAACAAGGCAGTATCTCAACTATATTTTTTTTTTAAGAACTTAACGGATGTTTTCTAGGATCCTTTACAAGTGATGCTGCTACATAGGCTGGTAGGTATAATAACATTATTAGTAACCAGTGGTGTCTCCCACTACGTTTTCCTGCATAGTGTGAAATTAAAAATAAATATTATAAGTACCTACTACTAATACAATGTGAACTGGTAGGTTAAAATGCTAAAAAACTTGGCCCGTGAATATTCAATAAATAATGTATCAAACTGTTAACGTGTTATATATCTGTTGAATATTCGAGTAGGTTAGTACACACGGATACATATCAAGCATTCCCAACAGTTCCAGTATAAGCTGACCTCTCATGGTACGGAATTCCTAAACAATGCGAGATCAGCTTGTACTGGATATATGTATAGCTTGATTTGTAGTCGTGTGCCCATATACATTATGTCTGAGCACTTAACGAAAGAGCTCATTCGAGGAAACACCAACACCATGCTAAAGGTATTTTCGGTTTTATGACTATGAGATGTACCTATGTGAAAATCAAGGCACATTAAAATTTGAACTTTCATCTATGTCTTTAAAGTTGACATTACATTAGCGAACACATACTAGGAGTACAGTAATTGTTAACTATTTTGCCCACCTGAAGGTATTTGGTCACTGCCATAACATTATCAACATCATCTCATTCAGCCTACAGCATAGCAGTCCAATGGGACATACACCTCTCGGATCGCAAGCGATACGTCTCAGTTCTCTGTAACCGCCGCCTATAGACATCTACAGTTGGTACCAGAAGCATAGGGAATACGTTGCCATCCAAGAGCCTGTAATTACCCCCGCACCCACACCCTTTACATTGGAACAACAATGCTTGGCGGCAGAAGGTATGGTGGGAGTACTTCCCCGGACCAGAACCGGCACAAAGAGCTCGACTTCTACTTCATCTTCTTTTCGTATCAACAGTACTTTGATTTGACTTCTATATATAGCATGTATCAGAAAGGAGTGGTCATATTTAACTTTCTCCATGGGACCAACATCGTAGTCGCGAAAAAATTATCAACTGCCCCTAAAGCTTCAATTTCTACTCGACCCAAATGTATGGGACGGCTGATTATTTGTTTGCGATTGTCCCAGTGTTTGGCCACGTTGGATGCGGCATCAATGGTATTCTGTAAGCCCTCAAAATTGCAAGTGAACTCGCACTTAAGACACTCCAGCAAGTGGGACATGGTCTGATCAGAAGATCCGCAGTCGTACCATGCTTCCATGCTTCGAATCTCTGGCCTCTTATCCAGAAAACAGACACATAGTACTTCAAAAACAGCTGTTTTACAACAGAGAAATATATCAAACTAATGAACGAATCTCGTGCATAAATTACGCATAAATAATGTTTTTATTAACACGTTTATGTAACACTATGTGCTGTGAGTCATGTACACAGTGAGAGGTCAGAAGACCCACTTTATGAAGTGCGTGATACTGATAACAAAGTCACTGACGTATATGCAGTGATTGAGGCAAAAATAATGCAATTAAACTACGAAATAGTCTTGAATATATTGTTTTTGGGAACGGTTTTGTTTAATTCTTTACCAATAAAGCAAATTGTGGTGACGGCGTTGTTAAAAAGCTGCTACATAATACAGTATACATATTTATGATAACGGTCTATTTAATTTAATCAATTTTATAAATTGGCACATTTGGTTATTGTTATTTATTATTGTGGAGATCACCATTTTTTTTTTTGAGGGTGGGAAATCTTCAAATGACTTCTCCCGCTTTGGGCGGAGCGGGAGGGCGTGACAGACTTTTACTGACTCAAACCCACCCGTGTTCCTTCAGTTGCCTGTTGCCAAGGGTCCCAGTATCCTTTTCGGACTTTCCCGCAACCCTAGCAGTTTGTGGTGATCACCATGCGTATAGAATTTACATTAAAATGATATCATTCTCATGTTGACTGTCTGGTTTTTAATTCGCCCATCGTCCACGACTCTGCTCCAAAGTACACGTAAAAATACACAGTAACGTATGACAAACTTAAAGTAACCAATGAGTAGGTAGCCAAATTGTCACAACACTAGTATTTTCAATGGTGGTTCGTACATAATGGTACCTTACTAAAGGTACCACATGTCTTTTGTTAAGCCCCGACGGAAAAAGAGGGGTGTTATAAGTTTAACGTGTGTCTGTCTGCGCCATCGTAGCTGCCAAACGGCTGTACCGGTTTTAATTTTTTTGGTTTTGTTTGAAAGGTGACTTGATCGAGAGTGTTCTTAGCTATAAAAAATAAATACAAAAAAGACGCTTTGCTTTTGTCGGGTGTTTTTTAATTTTTTTATTTAATTTAACTTGTTTAACAATGGACGGCCATGCTGTGTAAAGAGTGGCATTGTCTATGGAAGTTCCTATAGCACATTGATTGTTACAATATACCTTCTGCCTTGTCTTACACTGTGGTGGAGCGTTTAGTTCCGGGTTGTATTCCCGGCTCTGTAATGCTTTGTTTTTGTGTGAAACGGCTGTGTTTGTGGTACATGGTGTAGGGCAGCATCAAACAGTTATGAATTGTTACATCACGGAGAATTTGAAGGTTAAATATTGAGATTGTTATATCAAATATATTGAGAAAAGATAGACAATGACTAACCTTTATAATATCGTGTCAGATAAATGATACATCATTTTTTTATATCTTTTACGGCAGTGTTATTTTTATTACAGAATATCTGAAGTATCAAGCTGTCTTTTTTAAACAATTTTGAGCACCTAGCATTGCATAATCAGCCTATAATGTGCTGGGACACAGGCCTCCTCTCGGTGAGAGGGAGTGGGCCGTAATCCACCACGCGAGCCCAGTGCGGGTTGCTAGATGTCAGATGCCTTCGATTTTTTGGTCTAGGACATGCCAGTTTCCTTCACCGTTTTGAGACCAGAGGTGATGAAATTATTTACCCAAAGTAAAGCCCCTGTCTGGGTTTAAACCTACGTAAGTCGCGGCCGTTAGCACTGGGCCACCACTGCATTTAGTAACAGTTAAAAGCTATTGTTTGTTCATATTTATCAATCTTTGAAAAGCTATTTATCTTGACTTCGATCTCATCTGATGGAAACTGATGGATGATGTCTACGATGATGGCTTGAGGCAGTCTCTACCAGCCAACCTTTGGTCGATGCAGAGACAAAACATGTCAGGTGCAACAAGGGATAGATAACTCGCAAATACGATCGATTCAGGTTTGTACCTACAGGTAGGTATGTAGGTGCCGACAACAGTAAATAGATAAAATAAATTATCAAAGAGCGGAAAAAATCACTATCACGAGTTCACGACAGATAATCTGTTGCAGTAAGTTGATAACAGATTTAACTGAATCTGTTTCAGTACCTATACTACGAGTTTTTTTTTTTTTTTAAGATTTTTTCCGCATTTTCATATTCGCAATTTGTAGTAATCGAGATTGAATGTATGTAATCAAAATCAAAATATTTTATTTCACGTACATGGGCACCTAAAAACGTCAGATGCTTTAAAGGTTCACGATTTCAATTGGTCGTTTCCTATGGAGAATTGCCGGCAAGAAACCCCACGGTTACTCTTTTGCAAATTATTAGGTATACAATGTTTTCAAATTACACTCTCAATTTAATAGTCGTAATATTTAATCGGATGACTATGCAGATATTCACGGAGATGATACATAATTTAAGGCTGTTATTAACAGTGATCGGAGTAGGTAGATTGAACTGGGGCCATTGATCCGAAACGTATATATTAATATGGACATTCCTCCGGAATTGGTGGATTATTAAAAAAAAACCAGAACTTATGTAGGAATTGTATTCTGCCAGAGTGGAAGGAGTCATTTGGTGATTTGACATCCTCAAAAAAAAAAAGGTAGGAATTGTAATAAAATGAGCAAATAAATAACATAGCAAATAAATAATGAATTAATTTAGTTTTGATACCTTCCTTTAAATTTTGAATTGAGTAGTAATAATATCACTATCAACATTAACAATATTTAATTGAATCCGGAAATACCGGAATTGCTTTACGGAAAATGGCTTATCCATGTTATTCTTTCTGTGTGCATTTATGATACAAGTACCAAAAATCAATCTACCTACTCCGATCACTGGTTATTAAGCACAAAGGAGTCTGAGTTGACACACCAATAGAAATAAAATAATAATTTGCAGCAGGTATTAAAAAACTAAAAGCTTGGATCGAAACCGACAAAAAAGAGTACACGAGTTTTATACTTATTATAAAAGGTGCTAATAATAAGTTAGATGTTAATAAGAAAAACATTCTGATACCTAAAAGCGATGCAGATTAATTGGTACATAAATTATCAATACATTGCTACTAAATAGGTATCAAAACTGGTCAGTAATGAATAAATATTTAAATTCAAAAGCTATCGGGTATTATTTGCTTTATCCTCTCAAACAAGTTTGTTGTAAGTTGCAGACGAGAAAAAAATTCAAATAAACTTCAACTACTTAAGTCTTTTTCGAGATGTCTGGAATATTACGTAGGTAAGTAAATAAATAATGCATAAATTGGTTTAGTATTTTGAATGCTGTAGGTAGTGTAGGTTTTGATTTTGAATTTGATACAAACAGTGGCAATGGTCATCGCTATGACAGTATTATTATTTTAAAACATGGTGTGAGCTCTCATTTTTGACAATAGGCCAATTACTCGTATGTAGTTTTCAAAGTTTTTGTTGGTATATTGGCCTGTGATAGCCAACATAATATGGCAAATAATTTAATTTAATGTTTTTTTGTAGTTAATGTTAATTACTTTGCAAACTATGAAATTATTGAAATGAGGCAGTATTTTGAAGTATTAATGCCATCATTATTCTACTGCGAAAACGGGATGGTGCTAGCGGCCCTGTGTAGCACCGTCTCTCTCTAACACTGAAAAAGTGATTCTCAGTCCGATTTGAATAGATGACTTTTGATTTTGTTTTTTTAAGGAATCTAGCAGACAATTAGCTAATATGTGCGTGATACAGGTACCTACAGTTGTTTTGTAGAGCTTTTATTCCTTAGCCTGGACCATATTTGTTAGTAATTTTTTCGGCATTCGGCAAAAATGTCAATCTTCCATACAAGCTTTTATCCTATGGGGATGAATTTTCAAAAAACCTTCCTATATGCCGCTTTCGTTATATTTTATGATCTTATGCGCAAAATTTCATGACCCAGCGGTTTAGGCTATCAATGCACAGCCTATAACTCTGTGAATTGAAGATTCCTGCTAAGTATTTTATGTTTTACGAACATTACTTAATATATTTTATGTGGTACTTGTGAGATAAATTATCAATCGTTGCATCTTCTGGCAATGTTAACAGAGAGTATGCTCTCTGTGACTAAACCCTGTTTATATAGTTATTTGCTTCATAATTGTTAACAGTAGGAGAAACTGCACGCTTCGCACGCGTGTCCCAAACACCATATACGTACAAGAGATGAGTACCTACGTCATTACCATTGTAGGCAAATACGGGCGGAATGCCTTGCTTTGTGATACCGCGATAATAGGAGGCTGTTAACATGCCATATTTGTGCATATTAGAGAGGGATCTAGAAAAATAATAATGGTAATTTTTTATATCATTATTATGTAATATTTTTATTTAGGAAGAATATTATTTGAACATTATTATTATATTAAACGGGACAGTCAGTGAGCGATTCTAACTATCTCAGAAGTGATATTGATTAAAATTTTGATGAGAGCACTCATGGCCCAGTGGTAACGGTCCCAACCTACGTGGCATAGGTCGTAGGTTCGAAAATACGCAGACACGTTACTTTGAGTAATTTATGTAATTACCGATATTCTTAAAATAGCGAAGGAAAACATTGTGAGGAAACCGGCATGTCCTAGAACCACAAATTCGAAGACATCTACCAACTCGCACTGTGCCCGCGTGGTAGATTATGGCCCACTCCCTCTCATATATATAGAGGAGGCCTGTATGGCTGTCCCAGCAGTGGGTTCTGGCTGTCTCCCTATGCTTGATTTGAAATAAATGGCTATTTTATTGACATTGTAAAGCCAACTCTTTTACACAATGTATTCAGAGTTTTATTTTATTTTTATTAATTAAAACACCGGTTAAACTCACCTTCCTCTTCTTGAATGACAGTGTCCGGCGCCATATTGTCCTGAGAAATGTCGAGGGTATGCAGTATTGTTCAGACAGGGGGCGCCGAGAGCGCACCTCAGTCATCACAGTCATCACTTTGTTACAACATCACTCTGTGGCAAACGGTATAGTCGCACTTTTTTATTGCAGTCAGAAAAGTCGCACTTTGTTGTTGCAGTCGAAAAGTCGCTCTTTTTTGGTTAATGCTAAGGTTGCACTTTATGTGGTAGACGGTAGAGTCCAAGTTTTTGCTGTAGTTGGTATAGTCGCACTTTTTGACACTCACTGGTTATATTGTTTTTTTTTCCACTTTGTTTGAAATACTTGTGTTCTGTTTTATTTTGCTTTGAGAGGTACTATACAGTTTATGTTTGTGTCTGTATTGTGCTGGTAAATCAAAAATAAAAGGAAATATTGTTAATTTATATTTCGAAGAAATCTATCTAGATTTAGCTGAATAAATCTCTACTTGAAAACGAAAACGCCAACACACACTAGGAGTAATGAATATAATTATGCTATTGTAGAAAGGATAGCTGCTGTTAATTTCCTATTTTCACTAGCCGTCCCCCGACGCGACGACGACGCTAGGATCAGAATATTACCTACTACTTTTATAACTATAACTTAAAGGGCCAATACATATTATTTTTTTACTTTTTAGATGCTTTGTTTTCGACGGGGATTTTTAAAATTGAACTTTTAATTAGTGTCGCAGACAGCGGGCCTTAATATACCTAATACTTCAATGTATTCTTCAGTTTACAGCATCTATACAAAATGTGAGGCCAACAGATGTTTGTTCCGAGTAACGTTTCTAAGAGATTTATGATGAAAGATTTATAGCATAACGGCCAAACAACGTGGTAACAGATAAAACATTGGCTATTAAGATATCTTGCATTAATCTTTTCGAGTCAGTGAGACATAAATATGAAGCTAGTTGCCCATCCTCAAGCGAAGGTTCCTATGGAAAAAAACGGGCAAGAAACTCCAGGGACACTCTTTTAAATTATCGTCTGCCTAGCCTTTTCTCAACAATGTTGGGGTCGGCTTCCAGTCTTATCGCATGCAGCTGAATACCAGTATTTTATATGGAGCGACTGCCTATCTGTCCTCCACAACCCAGTTACTGGGTAACACGATACCTCTTGATAGGACTCTTTCAAAATTAAATTATATTGTGACAAAATATTCCTTACATCATATCCTTGTATGCACTGTGCGAGTGTATCCAAGGACAACCCCCGGTTGGTGTAGGACTATTGCAGGATATGGAAACGAAACATATTGGGCTACGGGTTTGGGTTGCTGTAGTGGACTGGTTACTTTGAACTATGGAATAACTAAGTCCTGCCCAATGTTATTGCTGAATTTATAATTATAATTATGCGAGAACGATATAAAAAGATGTACACGTAAAAGCGTCCAGAGCCAGCGATTCCAGACTACAGAAAATAGAAGCAAAAAAAAACAATTAAAAATTAAATAATTAAAATAAGCCGTGGCCGCTATGAGATAACCTGTCCCAACTGGCGAACATGACGCAAGGATAAGCACCATTCGCGAACCATTAATGAATGGCCACTCATACATAGACTGACCGAAAAAATAACCAATATTGTTCTGGAATAAATGCCTCTAAGATAAGAACTAAACCACAGCCTCTATCAATCCACCAAATTCCCAAACAGCCTGGATTATAAAGCACTGAATAAAATGCTGTTATCTAAGGCTGGCCACGAAGGATGCGATTACGTCGCCTACGCACTGTCGCCGTGTGTATCGCCCGATAAGGCTGGTCCACTCTGATAAGTAAGAACAAATACTGGCTAAAGCCCACATAATCCAGAGAGATCGTTTAATTCAAGGACTTTAACGTGTGGCGTGCCTTGTTGTTTTATTTTATTAATACAACTACAACCTCACAAAGTGGGGCTATCTCGACAATACGGCAGTAGAGTGTGGATGTGAACCTATGTCCGACAGGTCAGACATAGGTCATCGTGGGCAGGATAGCAGGCTATCCTGCCCACTGTGTCCAAAAAATTTAGCCGTAGCGACCTCTGCGCTGTCACTGACGATGCCGTGGAAGTGGCGAAGTTTTTTACCAAAAAATCTTCATACACTGTCGTGCTATCGGCACGATGAAGAAGAAGAATACCAGCTTGTGATTTTTCCACTGCAGAGGAAAGGCTACTTCCAATACGAGATGAGAAGAAAAGAGTCCATGGAGTTTCATGCCCTTTCTTCTCCATTGGCACATACTATGTATTTGGAATAAAAACTAGATTCAACTTTATGACTGACCGACTCCTGGACAGTATAAAAGTGTCTGGTTTAGATGAAATAAATATTGTACCTAAGTTTGAAAGATGAGGATTTCAAGTTCAAACACAACATCAGAGGCCCCAGACAAAGTGACATTCTATCAGCGATAACGATGATGGAAAAGACAAAAATGTATAGGACTGACATAAAGGCTCTTACATACTGAGGCAATTCGTCGCGCGACGCGAATTTTAACAAAACAATTTCTCACGGCGAACCATGCGGCGGCGTAGCGTCGCGCGACGAATCGCCCCAGTATGTAAGAGCCTTAAGCTATCGAAGCTTATGTCAATCTTGTTGAAAGACGTTGTAGAAATACGAAACGCTTTCGAAGCGATTGACACTTGTCTAGGCCCTCAGAACTGTTACTGTTGCCAAGCTTTTCAAGTTACAACCACATTGGCCATTTCATATTTGTCTCTAAGATTTTAATACTCTATCTCTCTGCGGGATGCGCTCCCCGTGGGAATCAGAATGGGAACTAACCGATTATCCTTTTAAGGTAAAGTTCGAGAGCATATTCGTAAGAAGCTGGCAGTATCATCACATCGTTAGTGTTTTCTCATTGTTTGTCTTATTTATTTTAGTATATTCATGTATTTATTTAAATGAGGAATATATATTATTATATTCATAGTTTTTAATAAGTGGCCCTTGACCATTACTTACACGATGCTATCCTTACAAACAAATGTTAAGAATCTCGTACCTTGCAGATTCTTAACACATTCATAGGAAACAAATAAGATTATAGGCTCCAGCAAACTGGCGCGACGCGACACCGGTAGAGCAATTTCCGTGAAGTTCTCATAGAAATTGTTCCACCAGAGTCGCGTCGCGCCTGTCTGCGGCGGTCTTTAAACCCAACAAATGGTCCGTGAGGGCAGAAAATAAGATGGTGGTTCTCCATCAAACGACAACCCTTTCTAGGTTACCCATCCACTTTTTGATGGATCAGGCACCACAGGTGTGTATGAGTATATGATGTTATGTAAATATTTACTGTTTACAATGCAATTAGTTTGTTCAATATAGTTAATGCTGTCACAATGTAAAATGATATGCAAGCTAGTAATCAATACTATGCTCATATCATTACTATAACACTGCCTAGGTTCTGACAGAAAATATGATAAATTCGAGAAAATGGGTTTGTTATGGGACCCATTTCGATTCATAGCATTAAAATATGTTACCGAATTTATCCTGTAAATTACTATTGCTATTTATAACGAACAGATTCAGTGTAATCATAGAACATACGAAGTGATTATTGGAAATACCAATTAATTAATTAATCTCCCTTTAATTACCTACTACGAATTGGATTATTTAGATGATTTGCCCATGATTTTGTAATATCTATATCCTTAAAAGAGTGTCCTTGGAGCTTCTTGCCCGTTCTTCTCCATAGAGATCTACGAGTACGTTTTGGAATGGACAACTAGCTCCAACTTTCTGACTAACTGACCGACTCTTTGACAATTCAAAAGTGCCTGTAAATGGTTTAATTGAAATAAACGCTTTGAGTTTGAGTTGAGTTTGAATTATAGAACTCAAATTGGGCAGGACACATGGCAAGGCGCAGTGATGACAGGTGGAGTAAGGTAGTGGCCAAGTGGGCGGACGACACTGTTACCATCGAGGGTAGAACCTGGATGCGGCTGGCACAGGAGCGTGGGGATTGGCACAAGAAAAGAGAGGCCTGTGCCCACGAGTGGGTGAAGTCGGTTTGTCGGGTAATGTAGGGTAAAAACCCCTTCACACCCTTAAAGAAAGAACAAGCATTGATTACAAATGTTTCTCCGTGCATGTTGGCAATTCCAGAAAATAAATGTAAGGTTCATGATGTTTTTGTCCACCTTACGTAAGAACAGTTTTAGATTAGACTTAAAAAACTATAAGGGTTCCGTTTTTGCCATTTGGCTACGGAACCCTAAAAAGCAAAATTTTAAAACGTCATACTAGGCACTAGAATGTATGCGACAGTTTTAAAATCGGGTACTTATGCCCCCAGAATAGCATAGAAAGACCAAGATTTTAAATTCAAGTGAACTCTCAAAACTCTCTAATGAAGTACTATAAAAAAACACCTTTACATGTGCTTCTTGGTTGTAAACATAACAATCCATCAGTATTTATGTAATGCGCATTTTCATATGGTAATACCACTTAAGGACTCCACGAGACAGACTCGACCCAGTGTAGAGTTCATACGCAAAAGGCTTCCTTTGCGTCTTATTATTAAAAAAAAACCTAGATAATAACGTAGATTTAAATTTCTTCTAAGTAGCGGTACCATTTTGGAGCTAATCTCCCAAAACCGTTACTTATTATGATTTTTATAATAATTATGTTAAACAGTTCTAAAGTAAACTGACACAGATGTGCACGAAATTGACCATAGTTACTAATCATGCGGCGATGTGATTCATACCTAAGAATAGCTTGACCTCATCTCGTCATGGGGGATTTTAGAGGTGATTGAAAAACTCCAGGTATTTTGTGGTCCTTAGAAGCTCGTTTCATACAGGTTATAGCTTGAAGAACTTGCATTTTTCATTGCTTCACAACGTGTATCGGCAAACAAAGCCTATTGTAGGACCCCAGATAGATGGGACCAAACACTGTTAAAATGCGGGTGAGATACATACCATATACACAAGCAGTATATACATAAGCATACATAAACTTTTAGGGGTATGAGGAACAGGGTGTAAAGTTCACTCATCCTCTATAGAAAAGGGAGGATCCTCCGACCAGACGGGTGTTGTGTCTGGTGGCCAACTGCCCAAAGATTGATGTCAGAATCTTGTACATATGTCCATCGCGCGGTAAACTCTAATTGCGCGATGTAGGATTTACGTGACGTCAGGATTTTTGTGTGACGACATGTCTTTGATGCATAGTTCGTATGTGGCGATGTAGATGCCACTACAAACTCACGACTTCTTCCCATAAAACTTGGCAGAAACTACAAAACGCCCTTTGCTACGATCCTCACATACTCCTTTTACTTTACGTTCATCTGTCGCCATAACACCACGCCGGTAGCGAGTACTACGCACCTGACGTTTCTGAATAATATCACCAATAAGGTCAATCAATATGTCGATCTTCCGGAGACATGGGTGTACAGTATGTGGGAAGATGATGGCCAACAGTGGACTGCGATAGGTCGAGTTGATTGAAGTTTATCTAAGACAGCCATCATTGGTGTTGAACAATGCTAAGCCAGCTATAGCTGACATAAAACCTCGTAGATTTGGACTTAATGGTCTAATATCGCCTACACACAGTGAACAAGCATGGTTGGACGATGATAGTCCCTTGTTTGTATGAGAGGAAGGCTTAGTCCTGCTTTGGGACGATTGCATCTCGAAATCTTATGTTAAAAGCTGGCAAGTACTAATGTGATTTTTTCGATTCATATTATGAGCTTTCTGAATTTATCTTAGACATTACCTACTGACATCGGTGAAGGAAAAACATCGGCAACCTGGACATAAAGTTAATATATGTTTGAAATCACCAACTCGTCTTGAGCAAGCGTGGTGATCAATGCTCGTGCCTTCTGTGTATGAGAAGAGGCCATTGCCCAGCAGTGGGACATTAAGAGGAAATAGGGTCGGTCCCCTCTCCATACAAACGCTGTCGCCTATTTTCTCTCTGGTTTATGACCTTAGAGCAATGATTTTTTACAGTAAAATAAATATCAACTAGTTCTATGCCCCTATGTTTACCGTTTTGATGATCCATTATCTGTAGAAGCACTGGAACCCTCAGAAAATACTCAAAATTGCCTGTTTAGACCGCTGTCATCAGAGGCCTATTGTACAAATTTGATAAAAAATAATGAAAAAAGAAAAACATAGGGGCACAGTAAATATCCTTCATAATCAATTTATAAAATATCTTTCAAATTGGTTCAATACTGGAGGAGGAAACAGACGAGAGCCGAGCCTCGAATTATGACTTTTTGTATGGAGAACAGACCAACCCTACTATTTATGTTAAATTGTATTATTTATGCTTAGTTATTGGCTCTTGGTTAAGGCTAATCATTGTTATCTACATCAAACTAGTTAAAACAATTGAATGCTACTTCAAAATAAACATCTGTATGGCGCAGCAGATTTTTTTGTCTCATTATTTGAATACGAAATTACTGAGAATCCTTAAGTATTGTAGTATAGTAGGTACTTCTGTGAAGAAATAAATTAGTAATAATTTCTCAGTAGCAGCCCGGAGCCTGGTTTTGTGCCCGGTTGATGGCAACCGGCTCTCTTCCTATTACATGGGACTTAACTGACAACTGGCGAAAAATGTGGGTGAAGTACTATAGATACACCTCTGTCTAAGTCTTTGGGGATTACAGGCGTGATATTATGTTATGTTATTAATAAGTATGTATGACCACGCAGCCTGAGCGTGGTTTTGACTATCTTAAGAATAATAGCATTCTACGATCGTCTGATAATTTCTAGTTCTTGTTTTTAGGATAAACTGGATTTACAAGTCTAACTATAACTGGCTACAATCAGAATCTTTCTTAAAGACGTCTTATTGAGATACTTTTTATATCAAATGTGATATCACTCGATACTTTGTAACATTTATTGGTTAGAATGAGAAAGAAACGGCGTCATGTTCAAAGTAGGTACCAATTTATAAAGTAAACTACAAAATAACGAGAAAAAAGTAGATGCTATTAAAAAGCTAAAAATGTCAGTAATGAACTTGATAATCAGCTTATAATGAACATGAAATATTTATTTTAAACTTTGATATGAAACGTCACTTTTGAAAACGCCGCTAAACTAACAATACTCTGGTAGGATAAACTTGAAACAATAACAGACAAAAATAAACCTATCTATGTATTTATTTATATTGATTACATATGAACACAAAATCCTCTGGTTCGCACTATGGTTTACCTGTTAAACTATTTAAATAAAATGCTTTTGTGTATCCTTATTATCACTTAATTAAATTAACATACAACTTCACTTTATCACTAATTAACTGCCACACTTGAGGTACCTTTCCAGGTATTTAGTTTAGTTTATTTTTTAGTTTAGTTCCTAAAAACGGAACGCGGTACTTCGTCTCCGAAATCGTACTAAATGCTAACAGTGTTTTCAATATGACACTGCTAAAATGCCAGATAATACATTTAGTATACACCCACTTACAAATACCGTAACTCTTCTAAACAATTCAGTTGAAAATCAATCATATCTTTCATGCAATAAAGTTTACATTGCCTTTGTTTCCGAGTTTAACCTGCGTCATTCTCGAATCGGTACAAAAGATAAACACTGAAAAATGTAACAGGCAATTGATAATAAATTTTATACGCAATATATTAGAGTTTAAATTTGTCCGCGGGAGGCACTTAGGAAAACGCTTCAAAAATCTCCGGGACATGGTAATCCGTGAGTGCGAAAGAGACGGAATATGTCGACAAGGTCAGCTTCATAACACATAATAATATAAAGTTTGAGAATTATTTCTCATGTATTAAACTGGTTTTATATAATAATATATGTTAATATTCTTCATAAATAATTGAGAAGTTTTTGATTCCGAATGTTTTTTGTTCGGAACGAAAGAGGTATTTTTTAAATAACTTCTAGTATATGTATAGTGTTGTATATTATGTGGAGTTGCATAGTCTTGCGGAGACACGTTTTTGCTACACGTGGGTACTCAGAGAGAAAAACATAGGATATTATTGAATCAGCTGTTTATCTGCTACTCTGCAGTTTTTTTTTTTTTTATATAATAGGCTATTAGCTATCTTATAGTGAGTGCCGTAAAAGTTTAAGGGGGATGCGCTAGGGTAGCCCATGAAATTCAAATTCTCTTACGGTTTTTGCAATTTGCAGGTCAGTATCAATTTCTTATGTTGATTAAAATATGATTCGCGACCGTAACAAATATGGCTTTAAAGAATTATAATCATTAGAATCAGCAAAACAACTCCTTAAGTTAGAATTGGCCTCAAATATCATGATTTCATGATTTAGACATTCATTTTTATGATTACAATTCTATAAATAAATATTTGATACGGTCAAGAATCATATTTAGATCAACATACAACCTGATACTGACTTGCAAATTGCAAAAAACGTGAGTAAGAAAATTTGAATTTCGCTAGCGTGACGCTTTCGGTTTAACCGCTCTACACTGACGCCGCTATTAGGCGAAATTCCTACATTCTTCCTACTTCTGCCTACATTCAATTATATTGTTTACATTAGTAAACAAAAATATAATTTGCAATAAATATGCACTTCATCGTCATCATTGTCAGCCTTGTTCCATCCATTACTTCTAACAAGTCTCAACAGGGCCCTGTTTATCAAAAGTTACAAGTCTACACGTTCAGAAGTTACCTAGAATGTTAATTTTCGTTAAATTCGCGTTAATGTTCCCACTGCTGGGGCACGGGCATCAGGTCACCTCTGGCTTTTGCCCACATTTAAAAAAAGAAAATCGAATTTAAACATTTATTGCGGTACTAAGCACGACACTTGTAAACTTGTAAGACGGAATAGAGAGTCGCAGGACACTCTCAGGATATGTTATGATTTTCTAAAAGTTGTAACTTACAAATAATTTTTTGATAAACAAAATCACGTATAAAAGTTTAAAAATATATGTACTTGTTAACTAAATAATGATATTTGGTAATACAAGGCTTGTAAGTTTTGATAAACAGGGCACAGGTCTTCCCCGGGTTTTCTGTCAGTCGTCCTCCCACCTGGCTATTGGTCTGCCAACGGTCCTTCTACCGTTTCAAACTGTGCACTTAATTATAATGAACCGTCTAAAAATAAATGCATCTCTCATGTTTGCTGATTAAAACTATTGTTTTTGATTTTCATTGTTGTCTGTTTGACGGAACAAAGGATTCTTAAATAATAATGGGAAAAAATATGTCAAAGTTCACGATTACATCACCTGCCAAATTATACCAGCGATACTTGAATATTCAAAAGAAAAATATAGAGATATTTTTGTTGTCACCGACTAAACATTGCAAGAACCATTGTAAACATTCTATGAAGGTAAGGGAAGAATTTTAAGGAAATCGAGTAAACACTTCATTTCATTTCATTTATAGACTAAGTAAGTTCATAACTTTAAACAACTGGCTATTTGTGTGTCGGACTCGCACACTATGGGTGCACTACCGTATTAAGATCGATCAAAAAACAACGAAAACAAATCATGTTTCTTCGATGGAGACCACTTTAATTTTTAACTTTATTTAATTTTCAATATTTGATGTCAAAGCGGCAATAGAAATACACAATCTGTTTATGAGATACAGCTTGCTGACAGACAGATTGACGGACGGACAGATGGAAAACGGAAGCTCAGTTACGGGATTCCGTTTGGCACCCTGCGGGTACCTAAAAATGATGTCCTAAATCATTTGAGGATTTCGATAACAGGACACTAGTGGTCTTATTACAAAATAAGGGTTTTTTTCTTTAGATAAAACCATCAAGCAGATTTTTGTAATAAGAACGTAACTATTTATAAATAACGTAAGCGATTGAAATACAAAATTCTATATACAAAACTGATAACTTTCTACCGGTATCTACAAAGTTCTTATAGTCGGAAGAAAGTTCGAAATTCAAAAATGACTCTGATGTTTAAACCGGGGTCTGAAATTAAACCTTGTTTTGTAACTGGACATTAGACGCCCAGTTTCTGAGATGTTCAGTCTTAGTGCTCAGTATCATCGCATCAATCGAATTAAAAACTCCGAATTAGGAATACTTCAGAAACCGAGTATGAGTCTCATGAAGCCCAGGTTTAGTAGCATCATAATTATGTTTTCATATAAAGACAATAGTTATAAAACTGTAAGTCTTATCTTGTTATCTCTAGAACATTGTAAGGTAAATAATACCATGTTTTGTCGGGCCGTAATGTCACCACGCTTCTTAAGGATTTTATGTTTTTTTTTTTGCTATGTTAGACGTAGAACCATACAATTTATATAATGCATATTATTTTTATCTTTTATTAGACTGCCTCGTTGGTCTTCATAGTTCATAGTCGGAACCATGATTGCTAAGGGAGGTGCTGGGTACGATTCCCAGGTCGGACAAGTGCTGTTGGGTTTTTCCATCAGGAAACTCCAGTAGCAGCTAGGAGTCTGGATTTGTACTTGGTTAGTGGCAAATAGGCTCGTCGCCTATTACATGAGACTGGCAAAATGTGGGTGTAGTAATAGGTACACCTCTGCCCAATCCTTCGGGGAGTACAGGAAATTCTCAGCAACCGAAAGTCTGGATTTGTACCCGGTTTATGACAGTAATTGTCTCGCCTCTATTGCATGGGATTTGAACATAATTGGCGAAATATCGATGTAAATATTATAGGTACCTACACATCTCTACTTATCTGGTCGGAGAATACAAGCGTGATGATTATCCATTAATTACGAGAGTATATTATATACAATCTTTGTGCAATGCATGTAATTAGTTACACATTCAGTGCTCAGCTGACAAAGACAGGAAAATCATGTTCTTAATAACAATGTAACAATCTGATGTTTACCGGCTTCTATTATTTGTAAGTGTATAAATAACTACTAATTACAGAGTGTGAGTGAGACACAGGTGACAGCATTATTCTGTAGGGAGACAATGATCAGGTCCACATAAACCTTCCGGAATAAATTCTCTTATTGATAGTGAATACCGCATCAAAAACATCCTTAAGTGAGAATTTAATAAAACCAATGAAACACTATCTTGAATTCATACAAGCCTAGTACTTCTTGTAAGGTAAGTGCTCAGAACTTATGCACAACGTGTCGTGAACATAATACCGTCTTCACATCCCCATGCAAAGCCGGGGCGGTTCGCTAGTATTAAATAAAACCAAAGTGTCTTCAACGTTGCGCAACTCCTTTCATCGTTTCTACTTGCATGCAAGGAGCCTATAGATTTCGTTGAATTGCAACACGCTGGCCGGCCTGAATAAAAATACTTGCATGCATGCTTACCTGCTTGTAAGATATTTGTTTGCAAGATATCTGAACAAATTAAGACACTCGCAAAATGGAAATTATTTTTTAAGGTTTTTTGTATGCTTGGATATTGCATATAAACTTACCTCTTCTTCTAAGGCGACGGGGAACTGCGCAGGAGTCAGTGGTTTGACTGCTACGTCTTCTAACGCCGCTTTTCGCCTGAAATTAAAACAGACACATAAGATTTTCTGATATTTTCACATAACAATGAAGGCAAACACCGTGAGGAACCCGGCATGTCCTAGAACCAACAATTTGAAAACATGTAATGGCCACCAACCCGAACTGGACCCGCGTGGTGGAATATAACTCTCTCCTTCACAGAGAGGACTCATGACAACAGAATGTTAGCTACAGGTTGGTTAGTATATTTTCACATAACCTTTGTGGAATTTGTGTGTGGAGTTGATGTGGAGTTTTTTGCTGGCTCTTCCATACGAAACATCCTATTGAAACCGTGCACCTAGCTTCTGACGTTTCATAAGTGCCCATGTAGGTTTATGTGAAATAGAACAAATGAGAACAACACGGTGTAAAGGTAACCTTACCTACTCATGCAATTATTTGTTACTTCAAGTTATTTTTACTAAAGGGCTCGTGGATAATAGGCGGTTTGATCGAAGGTTAAGCTACGCTTACCGGGGTCAGTTCGTGGATGGGTGACTATCCATTAAATATCGATACGTCCTCCTTGCCTCGGAAAGCACGTTAAGCTGTTGGTCCCGGCTGTCATTCGTAGATCTTTGACAGTCGTTACGGGTAGTGAGAAGCCCAAAAGTGACAACCAGTCTTACCAAGGGTTATAGTGTTACCCAGTTAATGGTTTGTGTAGGTCAGATATGCAGTCGCTCAATGTAAAATACTAGTATTCGGCCGCATCCGGTTAGACTGGAAGCCGACCTCAATATAGTTGATAAGCAGGCAGTTATTTTTACTTTCCAATGATTTATTTTTATAATAACCATCACCATATGGTTTTTGCAAGCAAAGTATTGATTCACGTGGGTGTTGTAAAATCAATGGCATAAAGAGAGTGGGCAGAAGTGCTTCCTCAGTTTGAAGAATCAAATCAAAACAATTCATAGGAAGATTGTTGAATGTTTATTCTTTAATGGGAACCAAACGGTAGAACGGATATTATTCGGCGGTGATTTGTAACCTTTAGAAATCTAAGACTAAACTGTTTCTAAAGCTTTTATAAGTAGCTAGCTGTTGCCCGCGACTTCGTCTGCGATCTAGGATGAAAAGTAGCCTATGTCCTTTTCCAGGTCATGGTCTACTCATGTACCAAATTTCATCCAAATGCGTTAAGCTGTTTTAGCGTGAAAGCGTAACAAACAAACAAACTCACTTCTTAGTTAGGATACATACAATTAGACCTGTAATCCCCACAGGGTTAGGCAGAGATGTACATTATTTCGCCAGTTATTTTTGAGTCCCTTGTAATGGATCCTTTTGCCATCAACGAATCCAGACTCCGGGCTGCTACTGAGAAATTCCGGATAGAAAAACCCAATAACAATTTGCTTTGCGAGGGTAGTGAACATGCGTTTTTAATTATATTTGCACATTGGAATGATTACAGGAAATCAACGGGGTAATTGCGCCACACACAATGGTAGGTAATGCCTTTAATTTGTATAACAACATTATTGCGTGATTTACGTTGTCGAGGTGATGAATTTTTCAAACAATCATAATTATGAAGCAATGAATTAGCAATTTCCTTCAAAATCCGTCGAAGTGTGATTTAAAAATTGTCTTACACAAGTCAGAAAGGCACAATTTGTGTATCGTGAGCTGCCAGCCTGTTTACCACCAATCGATCTGCCTAGCCTTTTCCTAACTATGTTGGGATCAGCTTCCAGTCTAACCGGATGCAGCTGGATACAAGTAGTTTACATGGAGCGAATGCCCAGTTACTGGGTAACACGATCCCCTTGGCAAGCATGTTTACCACCCCAAAACATAAATAGCGCTATCTAACTACAAAACAACTTTGAATTTGACCCCAACAGTTACAAAACCGCCACACAAATGCTGACCCTCTAATGTAGAAGAGGGATGAAGATAAATAGAGTCATCAAGTGGCAACAGTTAAAGGCTCGAGATTGCTCGAATTGGGCCAGCAGGATAATAAATATGAATCGCTTTGTGGACACACAGTCATGTTGTAGTTCTGGAAGCGACATGGAGCCGTTATTAGATGGAAAGTGCCACACAAACGCCACATACAGACGCCATAAGCTTTAGTTTCTAAGGAAATAATCATTTATAAGACGGAAAATTGAACGAATTAAAGAAAATACAACTATCCTATAGCATTTTAGTTAAATTTTTTGCGACAGTCATAATTATTATCACCCATAGATTATGAATACAGTCTTAAAAATTAATATGTGCAAAACAAGACAGTATTTTAAATTTTTAAATCGTTAGAATTTACGTTTTCTTCACGCGTTCATGATAGGCCACAGAATGAAAATTCACATTCATGAAATCGTTTACAACTAACAACAGTCAGCGTCGGTTTCTATTACTGCAGAATAGATTTTTCCTGTGGTAAGGTGTAGTGTGGAGGGAGACCTAACCATTTTATGAGGATATTATTTTAGAAACAAACTTTTTGAGTAAGTAGACTGCCAAGCAACCATTAACTCAACATACGGCCAAAGACGACTTAACGTGTAGGGAGGCCATGGACAAAAAAAAAGATAATAACGCAAGTTCACACTGTTCTAAGTAAAACTAGGCATAAATAAATAATTATTCAAGATCTGTCACTTCTTTTTCGATTCGGCGGTCCCTTCCAGTCAGAGTATATCTGTGGAAAGGACGGTTAGGACCATCCTTCGTCAGTTTAATGGTGGCCCTTACTTCCATGTATATTATGTCTTTTGTATAAGACACATCACCATTATGATTGGTCTACTGATCAGCAATCGATCGTTGTACGTAGCGATCAAGAATATGTAGCTAATAGGTCAATCAATCTAGTTAGCCTTTTCACAACTATGTTAGGGTCAGCTTCCAATCTAACTGGATACAGCTGAATACCAGTAGTTTACATGGAGCGACTGCCACTCTGACCTCCACAACCCAGTTGGAATTAGAACAGGGGACGGCACCATTGATGAAATTGGCAGACTGGGTTAGCTTGGCCTTTGTCTATCGCCCCCGTCTCACCCAGGCGGTGACGAGCAGTCGCGCGCGGTCTATAGCACGATACCCCTCGGTAAGACTAGTTATCAGACCTTCGGCCTTCTGACTACCCGTAACCGCTCTCAAAGATCTACGAATGGCAGCCGATATCAACAGCGTCTTTTCCGAGCCACGTTTATATGTTTGGTTATCTCTGGAAGTACTGATCCGATTACAAAAACTCCTTCATTGGTAGAAACCTTTATGATTGCCGAATGGATAATATTAATAGGGTATTATTTTTTGTGGTACAGGGGTCCTAAACCGACCACATTAGCAATTCCTTTAAACGCAGTTCATTTCCTGAATCCCAGCAGTTATTAGCAATACCTCTAATTTGACATAAAAGCAATTCATCATTTGTGAACCATTTTACGAATCTCTATAGAAAACTGTCAAAAAGATGAATTATTTCGTAATATGAATTACACGCAGATCATAATTATGAATTGTCCGTTTGTGACATTTTACGATGAATCATAATATTTTCATACTATGATTCTGCTAAAGTGACCGTTTTAAGCCCCCAGTTGACTTGCTTGGTAATAATCACTGAACGCTTCCACTTAAGTGTCAGTTTATCTTGAGATGTTAAATAAATAAGAAACATACAATTCTTCACACTCTCTGACAGCTCTTTTTCAGATTTCACTATCTGATGCTACGTTAAACGTTGTTTAGGTATTCATGCGAATCTTGGGTTGCCTCTACTCTTTTCTAGCGGCACAGAATAATACAGAAGGCGCACTCCGCATTGTAGGTATGAAGCTACAAGTACGCGGCGGGCTCGTCTTGTCGGGCTAATTCAGTGAGTGTAACGTAATTAGAAGATATAAGAGTTACGCGACAGAAAGAGAGGCAACTTCTAGGTGAATAAAATTGTGAAATGTGCACTGTGCTACCTGAATTGCACTTAATTGTGTGGTAGCAAGATTCGCTTTTTATTTAAATGATTTTGAGGAGTGAACCATTTGTAACAGTACTAATCTGTGGACAGCCTCATGTTTACCAAGATTACTTCTCGATTTTCAAAAATGTAAGTATAACTTTCTAGTTATTGTGACGGCTCAGTGGATAAGGCCTCACCTCTCAAGCACCAGGTTTTGGGTTCATATCCGGATAAGTACTAATGTGACTTTTTCTATAAATAATGTTACTTTCTGAGTTTATCTTGAACACGATTGACGGTGAAGGAAAACATCGTGAGGAAACCTGGAATTATAGTTAATATAAGTCTGAAATCGCCAACCCGTCTTGAACAAGCGCAGTGATCAATACCCGTGCCTTCTGTGTATGAGAAGAGCCTTTTGCCCACCAGTGGTACCAGACAAGACAGACTACAAAGCAGTAATAATAATAAAAGCCTATCATTCTCTGCTAATAACTTTGTCTCCAATATACTTCTGTTTTGTGCTAATGTGGGATCTTTTTTTCGAAGGTACTGCTGAGCATTATGAGGTCCTGTGTTCGATTTCCAGAGGACCTAGACAAGTGACAATCGCACCAAAAGCGCTTCGTATTTCTACAACGACTTCCACCAGAATTGACATAAGCTTTTCGATAGCTTATGTCAGTCCTATATATTTTTGCCTTCTCCATCATCATAATCGCTGATAGAATGTCACTTTGTCTAGGGCCTCAGTCGGGCAAAGTGTCATTAGATTTTACCATCAGGAATTCCTCAGTAGCAGCCCGTAGCTTGGGTTTGAGCCCGGTTGATGGTAATAGGCCTGCCCCATAATACACTGGCGAAATGTGGGTGTACCAAAGGTACGCCTCTGCCTAACGCTTTGGGGGTATCAGACCTGATGTTACATCCATTTATGTGGTAAAAATGTAGCGCAACGTCAGGGTTGCCAATGCCAGATTCCCCAAAATCATTGCTGAAAATCCCCGAATTTGGGGAGAGCAAAATCCTGATTCCCACAAAATCCACTAAAAATTATTTCTTAAAATAAACTCATTTCTATATGAAAAATCAACAATGTTTATTAATTGTAAAGAATATAAACCTTAATAGTAAGATAAAATAATTATTCTTTGTCATGGAGCTACATTATAGCAGGGTTTCGCAGGAAGGTTATATATTACTGGATGACTGATCCATAACCGATTATGTAGGTAGTAAAATGTAAGTGTGAATGTGTGTGTGTATGTGTAATAATGGTCTGATTTGTGAAAACATTAAAATCCCCACATAATCCCCGCATGGGTCCTCTCCCCACAAAATCCCCAATCATTTTGAGATTCCCCGCAGTTTGGGACATCGATACGTAATCGATACGTTGAGCAGCGTTGCCAATTTGCCCCACAAATTGGCAACGCTGCTCAACGTATCGATTCTGAAAGCACTTGTCATGTAGACCATAATATTTCTTTACATTATATCACAATGGCACACGAAATAGCTCCCTTTGAGTCATTTTTAACGATATCATTCTATATCGGTGCCCGTAATGGCTTCTAGGTATTGTCACGGCTATGAATGAGGCCTAAAAATATCAACTTAATAATACACTGTGTTCATCGATGCGCAAACTGTCAGTCGCCATGAATTCCGAAAATTATTCATATAAAATAATCTACAATTCCATGCATTTTGACAATGTAGGTACTGCACTTTTTTATTAAACACCAGAATATTTTTAAACCGACGAAAAATTTGCTCTGGTGGGTACAATCATGTACTGAATTTATGGCAACAGCTTGCGCGTAGATGTCTCTTACATCCTGAATAGATACACCTGTACCACCTTCGAAGGTTTTTGACGATGATAGAAGCCTTACCTCAACAATATGATCTTGAAGATCGGTCCAACCAGCCCCTTGATGATGGCAGACGCGTTGAGATGACACCTTCCGTGTAAGACGATGCCGTTCACCTGAAACAAAGGGATGATTGGATGATTTTGTGACGTCAGAACTGCTTAGAATAATTAGGTGTAGGTACATCGTAGGATGCACGTGAGATATGACTGACTTTTAGAGAAGGCTCGGCGAGAGAAACATTATTGCCCGTTTTCACTCACATTAAGGCATACCTAAATTAATGGCTAAATAAAAACGCACTGTCGGATTTTCAACGCCTGGCTCAGCAACGAAAGGTGAAAATCCAACAGGAAAATAGTATTCAAGTGTTTCGTGGAAAATGCGGCTTATTTATCAATTAAGAAGATTATGTTTCATACAAAATGTTGAAAGTACGAAAGAAAAGGCCTTTCAAGAAACAACATCCACAACAGATCCACCGGGGTTTGGTTTGTTTGTAAAAGAAGCCGCACGTCGTCAAAAAATAAATCTGGATTATTTAATACATTTTTTTATAGGGAAACCCTTGTTTTTATTGACTGCCTTCGTCGTAACTAGACGACATTTGTCCTCTCTACACATACAAAAGACACTGGGGTCTTCAATGGGATAAATGATAAATGATTTTATCTCTGCAAGTAGGTTTGTCCACACACTTTTAGACGCCAAACATTTTTTTTTTAAACTAGCTGAGGTCGGCGTTTCTTAACTGACTACTCTGAGAAGAAAGGCCGAAAGAAACTCAGAAGTCACAGTCACTCTTTTATTGTCTAGACATAATCTGGATCACATCATGTGAGGGCCGTGTAGAGTGGTGTCTGAAATGGTCTTTTGATAAACGAACCAGACAAACTATAAGTGAACCGATCCAGTCAGTAAACGCCTTGCGCAACAAGATATTAGCCCTTCTGTGCTCATATTCGTTGGCACATCTCCGTGGCAACAAAGTCATTACCCCTACACCTGTGCCCACCCACACCTTCAATCTCGGTATCCCACGTGACCACTAACATATGGCGCTGACAACCCATCAAACGGTCACGTGATGAATAAATGTGATCCTCATACATTAAAATTTACATACTCATACATTTTACATGACAAGAAGTTTACATTGCAAACAACATTTTCGTATCAAAACATCTATTAAAACAAATACTACGTTGACATATCTATTTTATGGAGATCGTAGATTGATAGTTACGAAATCTATTGTTTAGTTTAGAATTATTTACAGAATGAATAAATGTCTAATGAATAAAAATCTAATGTTCTTAGGCGGCAAAAAATGGGGGAATTATCTGTGTTTCACCATATTTTATGTAGTAATAGTATGGCTTTCAAAGCATGGTTACTAGAGTTACCAGCTTTGGATGTTTATTTGTAAATTATCTAATAAATACACCGCCTATTCAAAACATCATAGCAATAATATTTGAAACGCAACATTTTGCTATAAGCAAATTTGTGAGGCGCTTCGAGCTTTTGTCAGAATTATCTAATAAAATGTTCATCAACTTGCTAATTTGCTTATGCTTCACTAGTACCATTAGCTTCATTTGAAATAGTACATTCATAACCAAATTTAACGCTAAAGACAACCGAATTTACCTACTTTAGTTGCTTAGATAGACCCATCAATTTTTTTTTACCACATTCCTAATGACAATCTTTCTAGCGATGACCCAAGCTCCAGGTTTCTTACCTCTATCAGCTGTCATCTCAATATTCACATCCTTTACGAGCCAATCAACCATCTTTCATATAATCCAACCATCTTCTTTTCGGTTTCCCCTTCTACTTGCCATTGATGAAAACGTGTATGACTATAATTTTCAATTTTCTTTGCAAAGCTTTCATTACGTTATGTCCGATAGCTCTTTACGATAACAGTTCATATTTCACGCGTGTTCACTCTTTTCAACTGCGAGATTGAACAAACGATGTTTACGGCAGAACCCTTTAGGTATTATGCTTGTTAAAAGGATCCAGGGTTTACGATCCAACTTTGGTTCTACCTATATTGAAAGAAAGCGTGTAATTAGGTACAGAGTCAGGTTTTAGTAATGTGTGGCCCATTATCTCATTCATTTACCTAAATGACAGTAAGAAAGATATATGTTGTTATAAAGGGTGGCTTCATAAAATAGTTAGCTCTGTTCTATACAAGACCGATACATAAGTATATAATTTTATTTCACTTCAACTAACAGGTAATATAACATCCCACCTGTATTCCCTGAAGGGTTCGGCTAGAGGTCTGTAGCACAATGCCGCCAATTTTGTTCAAGTCCCATGGAATTATATGGGCAAGCCTATTATCATCAACCAAGCACAAATCTAGACTCCGGGGTACTGTGAAATTTCAGATGAAAAAAAAAACCTAAATTCACTTATTTCGACCTGGGTAGAGAATCCAGAACCACATGCTCAGCAGTAGAGCTTGCGACCACTAGACAAACGGGGCAATATTCAACTTCACAGTTAGAAACCAGCCTGAAAGATTTTTGGCTTTGTCATTGATTATTAGTGCTCGTTGTGTGTTGATTCTTGAGCTGGGGGCTTAAAACAGTCACTTTGGCAGAATCATAATAGGAAAATATTATGAATCCTCATAAAATGTCCCAAACTGACAATTCACAATAATGATCTGCGTGCGATTCATATTACGAAATCATTCATCTGTTTGACAGTTTTCTATGAAGATTTGTTAAATCGTCCAAACATCTTTTGTGTCAAATTAGAGGAATTGCTAATGACAGCTGGAAATTCAGGAAATAAATTGCTTTTAGAGGAATTGCTAATGTGGCCGTTATAGGCACCATGGTACCTTATCTGACCTAAACGTCAATGTCATTGCCACTGACCTCATTTGGCCTTCCGAACTAACATCAGCGTAGTTAGAACAACTGGAACTGAGTAGGAATCACTTTCAGATCGCGTGTTACTGTTGAGGTAATGTTTCAATCGCAAGAGGCGTTACTCTGGAATAGTTTCCATCTTGTTGCGGGTTCGGGAGAGTGTTTGGTGATGAGCGGAGCGGAAGCGGAGACATTTTAAATAAATTTAGTAAATAGTGTTGTTATTGAGTTGATTACTGGCAAAAAAAAAATTGTTGTACGTACAAATATGCTATACAAGAATCTTTTGGCACGTGGCCAAAATCGGAACGGCGGAGCTACGCCATTTTGTTTTTTCCAATACAACGTCTGTGATAGTTTCCCAAATGTTTACCAATAACGCTAATGGAATTCAGGTGCCAAAAGATTATTCTTGCACTCTATGGAAGAATTGCTAAAATAGAGAAACAAAACTTTGTAGATTTGACCAGCAGCTAAATTACAATTTGAATATTGGTTTACTTTAAGGTGTCAAGGTTTCACGAACAAAGTTGAGAAGTCTTATGTTTCTACTAATACGCTTACTGCGCAATTCAGTAACCTGGGTTATTGCGTAAGAAATCCTATTATCCTACTAATATTATAAATGTGAAAGTTTGTGTGTTTGGATGTTTGTTACTCAATAACGCAAAAACGGCTGAATGGATTTGAATGAAATTTGGTAAACAGATAGTTTATAACCTGGATTAACACATAGGATACTTTTATCCCGAGAATCCCACGGAATCGAGACTTACTCGGGTGAAACCGCGGGGCGCAGCTAGTGTATGATATTTTTTTATTAAATCTGTGAGCAATTACCTACTCAAAAAGTTAAGAAACATCTGCTAAGAAATTTCTCCTCTATCTACAACGGTTAAAGTATTAATCCACCCTGTATACCAGTGAAATATAAGTTAGAAGCTGCTATAGTCACAATCGAAACAAATTTTTACTCTTTGTTGAGAATGCAACACAACACACGCTGCTATTCAACCTGAGATCACTACTAAACAAAAAATTACCCGCACCGCCACCTTCTCCGCTACTCTCAGCCCTTTCCCTGCGCTGGATCTCTGCCAGTACAAAACGAAACAACACACAAGCCGGAAATTTATGTAAATATATCAACAGCCGTATACTCGGTATACTTCATCATGATTCTGCTCCTAATTGTTGACTCAGCTTGATGAATTCACTAATATTCTTTAGTGTATTTTCGGGCATTGTTTTACTTTAGCATATTTTTTCTATTTAATACCATGTAGCCCATTGTTATGTGACATTTATATTGTGTATATTTTTTTTTGGAATCGAATAATTATGAAAGTATGTTTGTATTGTTACTCAATCACGCATGAACTGTTGAACGGATTTGGATCCAATTTTGGCGCGAAGATAGTTTAGAACCTGGATTAACTTATAGGATTTTATCCCGATATTCCCGCGGGATGGAGAAGTGTGCGAGTGAAACCGCGGGGCACTGTTAGTAAATAAATGAATTGTTCAAATAGGCCGAAGAATAACCTTTATTCATATGTGCGAAAAGCAACGAATGGTTCCTAATTTCTTTAGATTGAATAACGAATAATTTTTCGATGGCAATCTAAATGGATTCGGCCGAGAATTCGGCTATTACCTATGTGTTTGGTACTCGTACGTGGTATTTTGTGAATGCACGTCAACGTCACTATATCTATCAGCTGCCGATAATTCGGGCTATAACTGTGTCTATTGTGGGCATTATAACAGATAGCTTTGCATCTGGACACGAGCTGGAATGTGGGGCAATAATCTCGTATTGGTGTATAAATATTATGAGGGGAACGGGCGGTGAGCAATCAGATGTGAAACGATGGAGATTCAGCTGAAAAACCATTAAAAGAGATTTTATGGACTAACAATAATTTATATAAGTACGACATTTAATTCATTCACTCATCATAAATGATATAATAGCTGCACGGGTCGATCAAAAGTTAAAGCTACACTTGCCGCGGTCGGTTCGTGGATGGGTGACCATCCATAATTATCGAAACCCCTCCGTGCCTCAGAAAGCACGTTAAGCCATTGGTCCCGGCTGTAATTTGTACATCTGTGACAGTCGTTACAGGTAGTCAGAAGCCTAACAGTCTGACAATCAGTCTTACCAAGGGGTATCGTCTTATAGGGTTACCGGTTAGACTGGAGGCCGACCCCCGTATTGGAAAAAGGTTAGGCAGATTGATAGATTTTTGCTGAGCCCTATAGGGTCCGTAATTGTGCCTTAGCTTTAAGCCCTTGTAAGACTTATAAACATTATGGAATGTAAATATGGATATGAATATGTAAAATACAGATTTTTTTTTACAGATGCATAGGTTAGACTGGAAACCGCCCTCATCATTGTTGCGAAAAACCTAGGTAGATTTTCTTACAAATTTCCGATCATGCAAAAAGATCATGATTTGTTTTCCAAGTGCAGGCTATCTAATAAATCCCCTACCTCAAATTTTATCTCGCTCGCATCTTACTGCTCGTGGCCTGAGTAAGAGCGAGATGGAGTGCGGTGCTGGCGGCTCTCAAGCCTCGAATAGTTTAGGTAATTGATTTTTACGGTGAAAATAATGGTGATAAATATTAAAAAAACATAAGACCTGCTTTATTTATTACTTATAGGTACTTCAGTTATTATGCAAAGTTACATGATCTATTTTGGAGTATTTTTTTAATACCAGCGGTTTATAGTTCGGTTTAGAGGTAACTTTGGATTTTTTTATATCGAGAAAATATGTAATCGTGTTTGAGCCAAACATAGGACCTAGCATCAATCCTCAACTTTAACATTATATTTATTTCAAAATGAATGCTGCAGTATTTTCAGCATAACGGAGGATCGTGCTCAGTAATTTGAGGTAGGGTAGGGCCTTAAGATAAATCGTTTGTGCGAGTAGTTGGACGAGATCCAACGCGGTATGTCAAACATGGCGGATGACATCTTGACACGCTCATTTGTTTTCTTCACTTTTTGAAGAACATGAGTAATTATTACTTACCATAGATTTATCCCCAAAGCGAACGACATCAATATTTACTTGGCATCACCTACTGGTCGCACCTCGCTTAGTTTAGTTCTACGTCTCATGGCATGCGGCCCACTGATTGGCCCTTCAGTGATCTTCACTGGTGAAGGGCCAATCGGAGCGCCGATCGCGGTCGATGCGTAAAGTCGAGATGGTTAAAAGAAACTCACACTAGGGCCAGATGGTGCTAGCAGTTTCACTACTCACTCTATAAGTTTGTTTCTGTTGCTTGTTTCTGTTGTATTGTTATTAAATTGTAAATCAGTAATTGGCTGTAAGACTAGTTTATTTAATTTAAGATAACATTTCAAAGAGCTGTGGATTTTGTGAATAAGCGCCGTCAGCCTTAAAGACCAAGAACTCGCTTTTCTTAACATTATACAACAGGCCATGCTCTTGAGCATAGCCCTCGCAACAAGTAAGCAGCTCTCTAAGCGCCCTAACCGTAGGGCTCAGCAGCACCATATCGTCAGCGTAGCTGATGTTGTTGACACTGACGTCATCAATGCGATATCCGATTTTCTCGCTGCTGAGCTCAACGAATAGATCGTTTATATAGAGGTTAAAAAGTTTTGGTGATGTAATCCCTCCTTGTGTATAATGATTAATGATGCTGAAGAGTTTGTTTGTTTGAACGCGAATCTCTGGAACCGTCTGATTTGAAAAATATTTTTGCATTTGACACCCCATTTCTCAAGGAAGGATAACGCTATTTAATATCACGCTATGGTCGGTATGGGAAATAAAGGCAGAAAAAGCGCTAAGCGAAAACAAAATAATAGCGAGGGAGACTAAGGGTCAGTTCAGACGCGACGTGACGCGCACTTTTTTATGATCCAATACAATATCGAATTAATTTACTACACAATAAGGTACATGCGCTGTGCAGCACCGCGCATCTCAGAGTACTTTGACACGTGTCAACCCTCGCACTGAAATTATACCGTTTCGTGAAGAAAATAAGTTCGATAATTGTTAAAAAGTGCGCGCAGCGTCACGTCACTTTACGAAGTGGTTTAGTATATTGTTGTGTCTTACGACTTCTACGCCAACGAAGGCGAGGGCAGAAGCTAATCATTATATAAAGCCATAGCTCATTGGCAATCGCTTACGAAATATAGCCAAGTAACTGCGACTTTTTCATTCGGACGTAAAGAGCCCAAAGTCAAAGTCAAAGTCAGATAATTTATTTCAAATAGGCACATAAAAGGCACTTTTGAACGACAATGAAAAACAAAGAAATAGAATTGATTCTAGTTGCCCTTTTACATTTTACGTAAAAGAGGCTCATTTATTAAAAAGGGTGCATTATTATAGGCCTAGAAAGTTTTTAAAGGTTCATTAATTTTGAAAAGCGCATTAGAAGTTTTTAGTAGTTCAACTAAATACATATGTTCATAAACGTATAATGCAATAATATTAAAATGGCCGCAATAATTAGAAGTAACTTGAACATTAATTGCCAGTACCTTGATTGAGTAACTTGATTAAAATCCTAAAGGTAAAGCTCTCGTAAAATTCGTTCGGTGGGCGGCCCCATCTTAAGCTAGGAACACACTGACACAAATTCCTGACTAAACAAAATAAACATTGCATACAACCCGGTGATTGTTTATTATACAGGGTGAAATTGAATTCATGGGCATCCTTTTAAAGGGTCATTATACTAATCATTATGAACAACTTTCACTATGGGACCAACTCTGAAATCGCGAAAACAAAATCTGCTGTTCCCTACATTTTGACGAGCTATGCGAACAATAAATGTAGGGAACAGTTGATTTTTTTTCGCGATTTCAGCGTTGTTCTCATAGTGAAAGTTGTTCATAATGATGAGTACAATGACCCCGTATGAGGATGCCCATGAATTCAATTTCACCCTGTATAAATGTACGTATATTATATGTCTAGTTCCAGATCGTGCTTTATGTTTGCGGTCAATTTTATGCCGAATAAATTTAAATGCTAGCAGTTGTTTATTATTCAATGTCATCATGTCGGTTGACAAATATTCAGCTCACTTCCACGCAGCTGACAATTTTGTTTGGGTAGGAGCTGATCCCAAATATCGCCCTATAAGGTTTTGGTGTGGTATGAAATTACTTTTTTGTTTTTTTTTTACAATTTTGACAAGCTTTAACTTTAACTTTGGACTACTGGAGCAGCTGACGCTCAGATCATAATTATGCACTAAGAGCAAACTATTATTGGCATGGTTTTCAGCCGGTATGAAATAACTTGTTCAAACTAACACGTTTACATATTACCTAAATTCATTCTGCTTTTGTTCTGTATGTTCTAAGCTTAAATAGTTGTGATAATCGGTTTGACAAAAGGAGTTTGTAATGTTTCGTAGTTTTGTACCTTTATTGCCTTCAACATTACTCTATGTAAGCAGTGATAGCCTAGTGGTGTGACCATCGGACTGCCAAGTCTATATAGGTCTGGTACAGGTCTCGAGTTCGAGCCCAAGGCACGCACCTCAGACTTTTCGGATTCATGTGCGTATTGCATAATTATCACTTGCTTTAAAAACGGTGAAGGAAAACATCGTGAGGAAACCGGCATGCCTGAGAGATATTTCTCGACGGCATGAGAAGCCAAGTCCTCTGCCCACGGGCGGTGTTAAAACTCTGACACCAGTTAAGTCACTAACCACACGAAAAGAAGAAGAACATCATTCTGCCCATAATCTAATTTCCCCTACTCTTATAGCCATCCACATTCATACAAAAACTTTCCTCACAACATTATCCGCATTCCTTCGCAACACAAGCCCATACAATGTCAACTCATTTCCACACAACATTTCAGTCACCGGTGCCACTTACAGACTTCCTCTCATGTACTCATTTCTTATTCTATCCTGGAAAATTGCTTCATTTTTCGCACACAACTCGAAACTTTGGTTTACGCATAAACTTCGCAACTTTGCATGTTTCTAAATAACATTTTGCTAAAGTAAGTGCTAATTTGATAACTTAAAGTAAGTAAACCAACATATTGTTACACGAAAATGTCAGAAATTAAAGGGGATAAGCTAAGGTAGCCCGCGAAATTCAAATTTTTTTACGTTCCTGCTATTTGCAGGTAAGAGTCAGGTGGTATGTTGATTGAAATATGATTTGCGACCGTAACAAATATGGCTTTACAGAATTAAGAACATTAGAATCAGCAATACAACTCTCTAACTTCATATAAATGTACTGAATGACTATTTCATTATATGCGGGAGGTGCAGGAGGGGTGTGGGATGTCGTGCTGCGAGAGCTCAGTGATTCGTCAACTTGTGACAACTGTCACCCCTCCCGCACCGCGCAGCTACCTCAGGAACGGACTCAGTTAAGCGGTCGGCCTATAACTCTAAAAGGTCATTATTATAACGAACCTACTTATAAAATGAATTTGAACCATTCTCTTCTTCATTTTAGGGTTTCTCAGTGAGTGGGAGATAGCTACATACATAGCTGATATATAGATACATAGCTGTTATTTTACCAGTTAGTTCAACTTTAGTCAGTACCACCATCAAATACAGACAACTATAATTTCTACAAAATTGTATCAGGTTTTCAGATCCACAGTACCAGTTGCAAGGTACGTTTTTGAAGTTGCGCTCCGCAGAGAAGTACCTCCCAATGGAATCGTTAAAAGTACCGAACTCACCTCCAGAATCTCATCGCCAACTTTGACAGCAGGGACGGCCTTAGCAGCAGCGCCAGCAGGATGCAAGCCGCAGACGAACACGGCCATGCGACTACGGTCTCTGTGGCCGGCGAGGCTGAGGCCCAGGCCCCCGCGCGGAGACCGCTCCAGTCGCACAGACACCACCGAGTCGCCCAGACCCGCGTACTTCTTACGAATTTTGTCTGGAAACAAGAGAGGTTGTAAGGATATGGTGCAATGTTGGATTGGTATATCGCTGCCCTAGTTCAATAGTAAGATATCTTGAAAAAGTATGTTTTGAGTTATTCATACTTTTATGATTTTACTGTGACTAATTAATTCACTTGTCGTTATTTGAAATGTGGTTGATTTATTTAAATGATAGCTTATTTTTTTATTATTCTTTTCATATTAAGACATTTCAAGAAGTCTCTGTGTAGAAATAAAAGAAAAGTAAAAATATTCCTGATCACTCTAGATATCGTGAGATGCCAGAATCTTGAACTAATTTTCGGCAAAAATATGCATAAATGTCTCAGTGATAAGGCACTTAGGTTGCGTTTCACATATATCCGATTTTTTTATCAGAAAGAAGAGCAAATTTTTTACATGATACAAAATTTATCTCAATTGGGACATTTTTAAAGATATCTTACTATTGAACTAGGGCAGCGATATACATATAGTAAGCCCTAAATCAAATCTAAGGTTTTTCAATACGATTAGTCGTACCGTAGTACAAACTTATGTAGTCTGTAGACTAAACAATTTTACGAAAGAGTGGGGACGAACACGAAAGATTCACAAACAAACCTTCGGCGATAATACAACGCAGAACAAAGTGTGCCGAACATCGATAGAAATTGTATTAGATTGTGTGTAGCCCGGGGCTATTTATGACTGGAAGAAGCTTTGGGAAAACAATGTAATTCGGTTACAACTGTAGGTACTCTATTGATACTATTCAGATAGAAAATCTTCTATGTCAGTCTTCTTTCATCATTGATTTTAATTCTTAATTAAAGAGTTTTAGTCACGTTTTCGATGTATTTTGACTAATATTATGATGTAGCAGTGGAGCTGTGCTGGGCTAGATTGTTCCACCGCTAGGCAAAGGTATCCCCGGTCTGGAATAGTTTTTTGATGAAAGAACCATACAGATTTGGCCCTGCTAATTTGTTTACTTCGTCTTCTAATCACAAAATCTAAAAAAATTTACAACACAGGCTGAATTATTTATATCTGTACTTAATAATAAAATAGTAGCGAAGTCATAATAACACATTAAATATTTTTGAAAAAGTAATTACTACGAGGTGTGGGAACGATTCTGTTGCCGAAAATATTGTTTTTTTGTTCTTTTTTCCGTTTGTCTGTTTGTCTGGATAAATGTTTCGGATTGACGCAAAAACAACCGAATGGATGCTTATCTTTGCATAAATATTCCTTAAATGTCTGGTCATTGAATAGACTTCATAAAATATTATCACGCTATTTGCTATGGGGGATAAGGAATATTGCATTATGTCCGTATTATTCAACAGTTTACAGTGAGATTTAATTATACGAGAAAAAATGCTAATAGCGGACAGAGCTAGCTTACTTCACATTTTCATGTCTTTTTTCATGTTTTTTTGATATTACTTGATACTACAAACTGGACCATGTTTTTAACAGTTTCATACAATGACCATAAAAACATAATTAAAAAACTGCGCTGTACAAATGATCTCCACTCCAAAAGCTCATATTTCCAAAGAAAAATGTTACCCTCAATTTAAGACCCTATGACGTGGAAAATCGTGGGAACACTTTTAACTGCCGGGGAGCTATTGATTTTGTAAGTCCACTCCGGTTTAAATCGAGTGTCGCCTATAACACGACTACCACATTAGCAGGATCTTTGGGCTTCTTTCAGTGGAAAAGTTTTATCTTAAACATAGCTCCCTTGGGTAAGTATTACCAGAGTTATAAGTGCATTCAGCATGTTAGTATTATATTTATTATGATTAGGTATATAATTAATGTCTACAAAATATTATAAAACTTTTTAAAAGAGTAACTATGGAGTTTCCTACCAATTCTTCTACATACGAAACTACCTTTTGGAAGAAGAGTTACCTACTTCAATTACTTAATTGAAATATCAAAAATCCTGCAAAGAGGTCATTATACTCATCATTAAAAACAACTTTTACTACGAGACCAACCCTGAAATTGCAAAAAAAATCAGATGTTCCCAACATTTGGTCGAGTTATGCGAATATAGAGTTGGTATAATTTTGTTTTTGAGTTTGAAACTCCTCGTTGGTCTAATGGTCGCAAGCTCTACTGCTGAGCATGAGATCCTGGGTGCAATTCCCTGGTCGGGCAAAATGTTATTGGGTTTTCCATCTGTAATTTCTCAGTAGCAGACCGGACCCTGGATGTATGCTCGATTGATGGCAATATGCTCGCACCCTATTCCATGGGACTCAAACAGAACTGGCGAAATGTGGGAGTACTACAAGTTAATCTCTGCCTAACCCTTCGGGGATTACAGGCGTGATGTTATGTTATGTTATGAATTTAGAATATTAGAAATATGATAGTGGTGCAAGGTGAAATTGCTTTTCTTATAATAAAACATAGCACCCCCGAGTCGCAATTTATTAGTGACTGGTTCATTTCAATGAGCTCACTATAGCATGGGACTGAATAACTAGCGAAATGTGGATGTAATTAACAATACGTTATGTTATTATAATTAGTGCTTATTGCAATGTATTCTCTTGCATATAGAGCTCGCTGGCAGAAAAGCAGCACGCGCAGGACATAGATACATATTAAACTAAACTAGTCTCGTCACTCATTATTCTCAAGATAAAAGACTAACGCCACTGCGCCGGCAAAAGTTTCAGAAAACTTTCCGACCACACACTCAACAAGATCTACCGACTATTTCTATGTCAGAACCCTGATCTTTCCACAGGAGGCCACGAAACCAAACGAAGAACACTCGAAGCTACAGGGTCATCACATCTCCATAATCGGTGTGCAGTTAACGAGTACAGAATGAACATAATTTGCACAGCCCTCGCGGTGACGGCGGGTCGTAAATTCGACTGTTCATAGGAATATCGTAGCTTTGTTATCTAAGATATGGAGGAAGATTATGCAGAAGGTAAAGTTTATAAATCTATTCTGCTTTCATTTATTCTATATATATTTCAATGAACCCACTCGTGCTAATAGTTGTCTAGATCATGTAATTTTGAAATCGAATATACATGTGAATACATTTATAATTGAAACCCTTATTACGGATCATGCACCTATTCTGTGCTGTGCTAAAGTTGAAAACGTAAGTAAACCAATAAAAAAACAAATAATGAAACTCGATTATGAGGCAATAAAGTTAGCTTGTGATCATCTTGACTTCACATCAATTTTCAACGCGGTTAACCCGAATAAGGCTATGGACATATTTATATCTAAAATTACTTATATCATACAGATAAACACAAAAGTACTAAATGTAACAAATAGAAACAGAATTCTGAAACCTTGGATGACAACTGGACTCATCAGGTGTACTCGGAATAGGGATCGGATGCACAAAAAATTGAAACAGGATCCGGATAACGTAGTGCTTGAAATCACATATAAAAGATACAGAAATTTCTATAATAACCTTGTTAAGAAATTGAAGCGGGAATATGAAAAAAATCTACTCAGAGAAGCAGGTAAAAATAGTAAAAATATATGGAATGCTATAAATAATATAACAAATAGAAAAGCAAAAAAAGATAACTCGTTAGATCTGCTTTTAATAGAGCCAACTCCGCATGAATCTGTCAATGCCACAAATAAGTTCTTTGCTACTGTAGGGGATAACTTAGCTAACAAAATCACGCCTCCAACTGGACCACTTCATAGTGCCACGTCCAATGTTCGGCAACACTCGCACACGCCGTCTTTAACTTGCAATTCATTTGTTCTACTTGACACTGATGAAACAGAAATTGAAAAACTGATCGGTGGCCTGAAATTTAACTGTGCTGCAGGTGATGATGGAATCTCATCTGAGATCCTTAAATTAACTAAAAATAAAATAGTGCCTCCGCTTACGTATATATTTAATATGTGCTTAAAGCTGGGCACATTTCCAGACTCACTTAAAAGGGCCATTGTACGACCCATCTTCAAGGGTGGAGATAGAAACCGTGTCACTAACTATCGACCTATTTCCATCCTTACATCACTGTCAAAAATTTTAGAAAGGATAATTAATGCAAGATTAATAAAATATCTGGAAAAATATAATCTACTTTCAAATCATCAATTTGGTTTCCGATCCGGCAAGTCCACAGAGGATGCATTAAACAAATTTATTGATCACATTGTTCGAGCCATAGATAACAAAAAGAAATGTCTCACAATTTTTCTTGATCTGGCAAAAGCTTTTGACACGGTTTCTATTCCCACCCTAGTTAACAAGTTACATCAACTCGGTATTCGAGGGGAGCAACTAAAATTGTTTCAAGATTATTTATCCGGAAGAACACAAAGGGTGAAAATTTCAAATTATACGAGTGATAGTCTGCCTATTACCCATGGAGTGCCACAGGGTAGCATTCTTGGCCCAACTTTATTCATAGTTTATATTAATGAGCTTACACAACTTAATATCGAAAACTGTAAAATTATTTCCTATGCCGACGATACGACCCTAACATTCCATGGTGACACTTGGGATGAAGTTTACCAAAAGGCCCAACATGGATTTAACATGGTCACTAAATGGCTTGCCTTAAATCATCTGTCGCTAAATACAGATAAAACTAAATTCATTCCGTTCTCAATTCGCAACCCTGGTAAATCGCTTCAACTAACTCATCACTTAATCGCTCACACATGTCATACTGAAACTGTAAATTGCTCGTGTCCGTCTTTGTCTTCCGTGGAATCTATAAAATATTTAGGTCTTATATTTGACAAAAACTTGAACTTTAAAAACCATATAATTAATCTTTCAAACAGAATTAGAAAACTTATCTATGTATTCAAAAAAATCAGACACTCAGCCAATACTAACTTAATAAAAATTATTTACTATTCTTTGTGCCAAGCGGTCATAGCTTATTGCATCACTATCTGGGGCGGTGCTGCCAAAACCCATAATTTAATTGTTGAACGCGCGCAAAGAGCATTGCTTAAGGTTAGTTACTTTAAGCCCAGGTATTTTTCTACCACTGAGCTGTACAGGATTAGTGAAGTACTTACGGTTCGCAAACTTTTTGTACTATTATTAGTTATGAGACAACATTCCAGTGTCTGGCTAAACACCCTGACTGAAAAAGAAAGTACAGGGAGAAGGCGGTTTGAAGTATGTAAATCTGTGCCTTGTAGAACAACTTTTGCTCAAAGATTCAACTTGTTCCTGGGCCCAAGACTCTATAACATAGCTAACAAAAAAAATGAAATTTTCTCCATGACAAAGAGAGAGTGTAAACAGAAAGTGGTCAGCTGGCTTCTATCACTTACATATGACGAAACTGAAAAACTGTTTCATGTCCCTGCTTAAATTGCTATCAAGTGTTTTGTTCTGTTTACACCACTCACTCATATACACATCTCTTACATAGATAAAACTCATACACCTACCCACACCGCACATATCTTTACCCTCACTCCCACACTCACATCCACCTCCACTCAGACACATACACACACAACCTCTCACACTAACACACCCTCACTCACACACAACACAACACACAATATCAATCATACCTACTCTTGCACTTAAATAATGCCATAATAGTGTTATCTACTTACTTCAATTACAATTATTATTGATTTTGATTTTTATTTTTTTTCACTTGCATGGTATTTTTATTTTTTTAGGCTTTCAAATTATTTTTCAAAAAAAAATACTTTTTCACTTACCTGGTTTATTTTGTACCTAGAATACTCCCTTTCTTGTCAAATTGTAAAACGGGAATTTAAATTATAAAACTACAAGTATAATATTAAGCTTTATGGCTCTAATGTATTTAATATTATGTGAATGCAAATGAGGATGGGCGCTGATACCTATAACACAAGATATTAAGTTATCTTAGCTTAGGTATTAGTAGCAACTCTAAAATGTAAACATTATAACTACTTTTTGGCCTATTTTATTGTAAACCTGTTTCTTTGTGTTAATTTTGAAGGTGCAAATAAAACTTTTTTTTTTTTTTTTTTTTTTTTTTTTTTTTTTTTCTCAAAATTTATGTTGCCACTCCAGCAGTTTAAAAGTTACGTCTCGAGTAGTCTTTGTCCACTGACAACCTTTCAGAGGACATACAGAAGGCTCTAGTTAATTGATTCAGGCGTGACTTCCATTATAGAAAATACAATATACAATAGACGTAGATATATTTAGTAACCTATTCCGCTTAACTATTCTTCAAGAGTCATAAAAAACCCTGTAAGAAATCGACACGTGTTTCACCTCTCAACGAGGCATCCTCAGGATGACGATTGACCAATTGCAAACCAGAACACGACGTGTTGCCACACCCGTCTCTGCGTCCAGCGTTTCTTACAGGGTTTTTTTATGACTCTTGAAGAATAGTTAAGCGGAATAGGTTACCAAATATAACTACGGCTATTGTATTTCAGAGGGCTCTATCAAACTCAAAACTCATACTCAAAGCATTTATTTTAATTAACCAATTACAGGTACAATTGAATTGTCAAGGAGTCGGTTAGTCAGAAAGATTAATCTAGTTGCCTATTCCAAAGCGTAGTAGGTTCCTATGGAGAAGAATGGGCAAAAGCTCCATGGTCACTCTTTTAAATCAAAATATGTGTGTTGCCAGCTACGCATCCGTGCGTAGCTAAACCGTGGGGTCCTGTTGAGCGGTGCCTTTAAACCACGTGAAGCTTCTGCTCACACATTACTCTGTGCCATTTACACATAGTCTCTCAAGCGATATATCGGGACGTTATCGACGCATAAACTCAATTTGTGTGAGGGGAGGCGCGGGTTCGCCGTAATGGATGGAGAGACTTCTTGTGTATTTCTTTTTATGGTTAAAGGGTGTTGGCGAAGGAAAATGTTACTGATTATTATGTTGTGGAGATACAGACGAGTGCTATTAATCACTGTCTATTGAGAAGCTGGTTTCAAGGTCACAAATTTTAACTTGTATTGATTCCGGTTTCGTGTTGAACTTGAAAGATTTTGAACTTTTTTTTTGTTGTTGAGATTTTAATAAGTAAACCCTTCACGAATGGGTGTTGTAAAGACGTCTAAATAATATCAGCACCGTTCTGTTTGGCAATAACAACAAACTTCAATGACCAACAGCGTGAATGATGGTATGGAATACCTAATGATCTTTTGTTTTGACACTTTCGAGGTGGAACAGGGTGTTAATTCTTCAAGGACATTCTAATTAACTACAATGGTTTTTGGTACGCGGGTGTACCGCGCGCGGTCATACAGGTTTTAATAAAGTTCACTCATCCTCTATAGAAAAGGGAGGATCTTCCGACAAGCACCCTAATTGCGTAATGCACGACTGGTCAGAATTGGAATCGGTTTGAAAACAATGTCTGATTGATCATGTATTACGCAATTAGGGTGCAGACTGGTGTGATTTTCGCTAGTGGCGTTGTTTGAAGATGCCGCCACAACACCAAAGACTTAAATATACTTACGATAGACGGGACAAAGCGAACTACAACAAAATCTCCTTAGTACTGCCTAAAGGTCACACCTCGCTCATTTTAGTTCTAAGTCTCATGTCATACGCCCCACGTGACAGGTCTCATTGTACCCAAAATAACTACTGGATTCAACTACGGTTTATTTTCGTTCTTTCGGTCAATCGTTGTCCTCAGGATGACAATTGACCAGTCGCGAACCCAAACACGACATGTTGCCACGGCGAGTGCTGGACTCAGAGTGCAACACGTAGTGTTTAGGTTTGCGACTGGTCAATCGTCACCCTGAGGATGCCTCGTTGAGAGGTGAACACGTGTCGTTTTCTTACAGGGTTTTTTAAGACTCTTGAGGAATAGATAAGCGGAATAGGTTACTTAATATATCTATGTCTATTGTATTGTATGTGTATTGTTATGATTCTAGCAAATAAATGTTAGATTTGATTTGATTTGATTTAGTTTTTGGATTTCCGCAAAGTCACGCCTGAATCAATTAACTAATTTACTTACTATTTAGATAAATTAAATAAATGTTGTTTATCGTTTTATAAGCGCTACTGCTTTTTTGACTAAAAATTCTTTCAAAAATCTTGGAAAATCTTCCACAGATTTCTGAAGAAAGTTGCCAGTACGAAGTAATTAAAACCCGATACACTAGATGACATTATGTCAAAGTGAGTGGCGCTGAAGTGAAGGGCTGTTATCAGTGCAAACGATATTAAATTGTGCGGCCAAGATATGGGGCAGAGTACCGACGGTGGAGGCGCAGAGGAACAGGTTGGTGCGTCCTTGTAAATGTGTCTTGGTAAACTATGAATGCTAAAAGCAGCTGAATTTTATTTTGACACGTTCTTTAGTCTGCCTGTTTCGTGTAGTGGTCGCAAGCGCTAACTGAGCATGAGGTCCTGGGTTTCATTTCCAGGTCGGGCAGCGTTAATTGCGTTTTGCATCTGGAATTTCTCAGTAGCAGCTCGGATTCTGGATTGATGCCCGGTTGATAACAAGTGAATTAACCACACTTTGTATCACTGAACATATTTTGAAATTGTACTTCTACTATATTTGTACAGTGTAAAATACAAAGTAAGGGCAGGTGCACACTTGACCTGGAGTCCCGGGCACTGTCGTCTAACAAAACAGTGACACACAGAGCACATTCACAGTGAGAACTCGCCTTATTATTTTCTAAAAGAGTAAGATAATAGACAGAAGGATAGAAACTGGGATACTATTACTTAACCAGTATACATTCATAATCATTAACTAACAACTATGTAGGGTACGGTTTCCAGTCTCACCGGATACTGAATAGCAATATTTTACATGGAGCGACTGCCTATCTGCCTCTACCTCCATAACCCAGTTACTGGGTAACACGATACCCCTTGGAAAGGCGAAATCTAACTAAATAACTAGTAATAACTATTAATAACATATACCTATTCATTAACTGACCATTATTAACATTATAATTATATTAGACTGGCTTCAAGTGTAATATGAATTCAGTTTAATTGCTACGCCAATGACCGTTCGAGCTACGCCGTAGCATGGCTGCTACGAGCCCTTCTAACGTCTACGAAGGTCTTCGTTCAAAATCTAGTTCACATATAACATGAACTTATCATCACGCCTGTATTCCCCGAAGGGCTAGGCAGAGGTGTTACTATAGTACACCCACTTCTCGCCAGTTATGTTTAAATCCCATGGAATAGGGGTGAGTTTATTGCCATCGATCGGCACAAATTCAGACTCCGGGCTGCTGCTGAGATATTCCTGTTTACGTGAATTTCAATAAATGTTTTTTTTCCATATTATGTAAATTGTAAATAAGAGATGTTGTGCGCAAATTGGGATAAGAGTAGAAAAATTATGATGAACTACTCATTTTTCTCAATAAAAGTCTAGAATCATTCAAAATCTCTAACACCATTTCTTTCTCTTAAAGAACGTCGCATTCATATACCTACACCTTAGCTTCTAGGTCAAGTGTTGACTTGAATGGTGCAGCCGAAGATCGCGATACAACATGCACAGAGAGGGGAACACGTTATATAACTACGATTTGTTCAAATCCTCGTTTATATTTGATATCGAATATCAACTTTATTCCAGTGTAAATTACGTAAATTTCAGAATATATTACTTAAATTCACACCTTTTTTTCCCATGGGACTACGATCTTTACATTCGTTTACGTTCATACATCTGGTCATACACCCACGCCGGTTGCGAGTACTGCGCGCCTGACCTTTCTGAAGAACATCACCAATAGGGTCTAATCATTTCAGAATTAATAAACTCCATCCTTACATATTATAAAACCAAGTCCTCCGCCGCGTCTGTCTGTTGTCCTGTACGCGATAAACTCAAAAACTACTGCACCGATTTTCATGCTGTATTCACCAATGGATAGAGTGGTTCTCGAGTAAAGTTTTAGTATATAATAACCGACATCCACGCGGGCGAAGTCGCGGGCATCAGCTAGTTTGAAATAAGAGTAGACATTTAAATAAACCTTTTTTACAGTCCGTTCAACCGATTTTGACTTCTATTGTGTTGGTGGCATGACAAACGGCAGCTGCATTAGACAGTTGGTATTGTGTTTCTTTTTTGCTTTTAATGCCATCCTTATGCCTACGGTATAGACCTCAAAATCGGTTGAAAGGACTGTAAAAAGGTTTGTTTAAATCTCTAATCTTATTTCAAATGGAGTATAGTATTATTGAAGAATTCATAAACATAGTATTGTTTGCAGTTGTAGCGTAAAGTGAACTATATGAGCTGGACCTAAAGTCGTTTCTACAAAAAAAAAAAGTTGTTTACATGTTTGGAAACTAAATCGCGAACACAGTCTTATAACTGGAGTACCAGCTACAGCTAGTAGATAGGCTATTTCCTACTCTCATGCGAAATGTCAACTACTAAGCTTATAGATTTTCTAAGAATGTTGAAGGAAATAAGTGGTCTGGTGTTGCAAAGACTTCGAAGGATTCTCAGAAGAAAAGTGTATTTAAAAGAATTTATAGGACTTCTTTTTCATCATGGTATTATAAGTTCGCAGAAAATGACAGTTTTTGCACGATAGATAGAATATTTTTTGCTGAATTGAATAATCACACTTTTTATTTTATTTCTTACAAACTGCCCACAACTTTTGTCCGCGCGGAAGTCAACTTTACCTTATCACGTATCCTATGGCACTCGATAATAGTATAGCTTTCTATCAGTGTAAACTTTTTTGTAATCCAATCATTACTTTTTAAACAAAACAATTTTACCTCTTTGTAATGTTAGTTTAGATAATAAGAAAATCATGCGGCAGGCCTGTATTCCCCGAAAAGCCAATAACACTTTGCCCGACTTGGGAATGGAACCAGTAGATACGTTTGTGATTACTTGACCAACAAGGCAAACGCAAAAGTAAACAAAATAGGTATTTAGACCAATAAATCTGCCCAATCTCATTACATTTGTAGGCTTTAATATCTTATCTTTCTACTCATAATCCACTACATAAGTTAACTACCTCTATTAATTAAATATATAGTAAACACCGCAATCACAGTGACACGACAGGCCGGTGGTCGTCGGCTGAAATAATTGCTTTTTAATGAAGCTCTTACACCGTGGTGCGGCCCCATAGACATGTTGATTAAGATTTTAAATAACCTCATTTGTACGTATTGAGGGAGGCAAGATGGATAATATGGTGAAGTCTTCTTATGTAGAATATGATAAAAAAAGATAGGTCAGAGGAGAAGTGTGAATGGTATTACGGGAAGCCGAATAAAACATGTATGCGAATTTTAAGACGTTAGTATTTGCTCTTTCTCGTGCCTCAGAAAGCACATTAAGCCTGATCCATGCCAAGTCCTGCGCCTGATCTCTCTCCGGTCGCGTCGGATTGCCATCCCACTGAATTATGATAGTAAATTAAATCTTTAATCTACCTGGTGACTTTGGTGACTCTCTTGTTCAGTTGATTTCAAGATTCAAAACTCATCAATATACTTGAGGAAAAGGTTATATCTATCTATCAATCTATCTTTAACAAAGGCTTCAATAGACTGAAACTCCATTAAGTTACCAAAAAGCCCGAGGCAGTTAATTCAGTCTAAAAGTAACGGTTCCTTTTGTAAAAACCCGATCTGCATCTCGTTATCTGTTTTAGTGGTACATAAAGCGCTTTAAAGCGAAAAAAGCAAGGAGCGATAACTTTAATGGGTAGTAAAATGGTTGGAGATGTCCTTAACATCATGCGACTGAAGCTAGTAGCAAGTATTTTATGCGAGCAGTCAATTAGGAGAATATTGAAGCGAAGTGAAATATTTTTGAGAAAAAAAGAAAGATGCGGTTATTGGCATTACAAGAACAAAAAAAACAGAAAAGAAAATAATGCTTATAGTGCCAAAACGGCCTCAGACCTCGATACCTCAAGGTACTTATTACCACCTGACGCTAAGTTTTAGCTACAGCCCACGAGTGTCATACGCTCGATACATAGGGAAGCGTATGTGTTTGTTTTAATATATTATGAGAAATATTGACACATTGGAAAATCAGACTACTCTTGACGCCTTAGTTTTATTTTTGGGAGGAAACGAAGCGAGATTTTAGTTAGCATCAATAGTTGTGAGTGGCGTAAGAGAAATTGTAATTGGCAGTACTTTCAGTTTCACTTTTTCATTTGTTCATAGAAGCTATATTAATTCTCATGTAGAGAATGAAGAGGACTTCCTCGTTGGTCTAGTGGTCATAAGCGCTACTCCTGAGCATGAGGTGGCGGGTTTGGTTCCCGGGTCGGGCAGTGTTATTAGGGTTTTACATCGGGAATTTCTCCGTAGCAGCCCAGAATCTAGATTTTTGCACATTTGATAGCAATAGGCACACCCCCTATTTATTACATGGGACTTAATTATAACTGGCGAAATGTGGGTTACTCTAGGTACACCTCTGTCTAAAGCTTTGGGGAATACAGGCGTGATGTTATATTATGTTTTGTTAGTTTACAATATCTGTAATGTTCGGAGTCGGTATACCGTTAGGTTCAATAAACATGTTTATACCCAAATCAATTAGCGACTACATTTATTTCTATCATTCTGTATACACATTGAAACGTGTATCAAAGCCCAACAAAGTGAACAAATAGTAACGGTGTATTAGGGAGAGTAGGTCAATGCCCACGGAAGCATAAACATCAAACTACCCACGGGAAACTAATTGTGGGAGCTTGTTAAATTGTTTTTTGATTCCTTTCACACTGATGGTAGAGAGAAATACCTGCTTACTGTCAACTGAAAGATCGAAGAAGATGCAAGAATGGAATAGTCAGCTGTGTCGTCCGGAATTGTCAACACTTCGAATAAGGATCCAATTTGAATGTCGTAGTAGACTGGAGGCTTGGAGGTAAACAGGCAGACCCGTCGTCGTTTGAAATATGGTGACAATGTACTTCTACTTCATAATTCGATTTTAGACACGATGGTGAAAAAACTGGGTCATAATTAGGTCTTGATCTTGGTTTGGTTTTACCGCAAATAAAAGTATTTTCTTTTTTATATCAGAATATCCAATAGACAGTCTCAAAGCGTTATCAATGCTCATCCTTCTAATACAACTTATGCTATGTACTCGGACAAATTGAAGCTGATATTAAACCTAATCTGTCAAACTTGCTGAAGACATAAGAACCATTCTTGTAGCTGTGGAGTTAAGAAGGGATTGTAAAGTATTGCATTCGTAAAACCTTGAAATGAACCCAAATATGCATTCAGAAAATAACCATATACACACGTCACTAACTGTAGTTATAATCTTATTATGAAAGTTCACCCAATTCAAAACAATTCTCAAACAAAGCATCGTCGAGGTAATATTTCAATCACTGTTTTGTAAATATTTATCGACGAACTGGACCGAATGCGGTTGTGCACGAATGCAAAGGAAAGATTTCCGGCTTCCACTCTTTGAGAGATAGTGACTCATGCTGAGCTTTTTTTCTTTGAAGAAGAAACTAACTACATCATTTGCCTGGAGTGGGCGAGAAAGTGATGTAAGGTCACGCAGCGCGACAGTTTTTTTTAATACCCTTAAATTTCGTTTCATCATGAAAAATTTGATCATTCCTACCTTCTTCACATGGGAGTGGGCAGAAACTACAGAACGCCACCTATAACTATGATCCTTACATACCCCTTTTGCTTCGTTTACGTTCAAAAATCCTGGTCACACGCACGCCGTGCCGGTTGTGAATACTACGCACCTGACCTTTCAGTAGAACAGTAATCACCAATAAGACCACTACAATGTCCTTCTAAGGCGTCTCCTCCCGGCTTTTCCACTCACATCTGCTTAGACAGTTTTATTATTTCTACAATCAATACTTTTACTGAACTTTAAATTACATATTATACAAATGCTAAAACAGGAAATAAGTGCCATGCAGAAAAACAGAAGGTTCAGCTATGTCAATATTTTGGAATTTTTGGCTTACACAGAATAGAAACTCGAAAAATACCGCAAACAGCAACTTTCCTATGCTAAGCCGATCCATGCCTGTTGGTTCACGGTAAAACTTTTTTATTACATTTGCGCATAATGCTCCCAGTTCCCAAGTGTATTTTTAGGATCCTACGGGTATAATGTAATCCGTCCTTTTTACTGAGGGTATCTAATGTTTTTGTCATTTGTTCCGTTTTCTGCAGAATTTGGACCTGGATATACATAACACTTATTGTCAAATTACACAGATGTGTATATATTGACGAAGTTCTTATTCCTAGTTGAATCATTATCTTTATTAGTGTAAATATTGGTTTTATTCGCCTCGGTTTTAATTAATTTTATGAATTTGGATGGCAAACAAGTCTACAACCCTGGTAAGTGATCAGTGCCTCCTCTGAACCTCTGCAATATTAGAGGCATTGCAGATGCGTTGCCCTCAGAGACAAAAGCACAAATGTCTCCAGTAATATTTAATTGGCACAAAGGAATGCTGCTTGATATTTCATCATAGTATCTCTATAGATATACTGTTCATTTAAATTCACCTGCACCCTGCCCAAGTGATGGTTATTCATACAAATTACCACATTTAAGTAAAGTTTTACTTCGGCGTCGGTAAGTCTACGAGTCTCGGGGGCAGTCCAAACTAACGGATCAGTTTGACCCACTTCGAGAAGCCGCGATATTGTCGACTGTCCACGGTATGTCGATCGTCTGATAAAAGGCGATTTATTTGAATTGAGGTTCAAAAGTTTTTTTAATAATCAGATAGTAGAGTTATTGTGGCAGAAAGGAAATAATACAGATAAACAATAGTGGATTATTTTCTACAGGATTGCAATTATTTAAAACTAGCTCTTGCCCGCGACTTTATCTGCGATCCAGGATGAATTCATGTCCTTGTTTGGGTCATGGTCTACCCATGTGCCAAATTTCATCCAAATCCGTTCAGCCGTTTTAACGTGAAAGCGTAACAAACAAACTCATTTTCGCATTTATAATATTTTTTAGGATGGAACCTGTTTCAGAAGGATATTTCGTATGATGTCGTTTTCCGAAATACACGGCCGAAGCCGCAGGCAAAAGCTAGTCCTTAAATCTATCTCAAGACCTTTAAGATCAGATTTTGAAGGTAGAATAAATTCAATATTTATGAAAATGCAACTACAATCGCTGTCAGAGCGCCAAAACGTTGTTACATCGTGTCGTGAATAGTGCGCGATCCTGACGCGCCAGATTGTATTACGAACATGTAAAATGGTACACGCGAGGGCTAAAGTGATTTGAGTGTTTTATCGAGATTTTTATAAAAATGTTTTGGTAAGGTGACAATGACATTGACATTTCATGTTTTATCATCTAAGGGTTTAGTGAAATGCAATTTAGGAATAATGTTCAGATAAATAGAAGCCCTTTTTTTCTTGTGCCAATCCCCACGTTCCTGTGCCAGCCTCATCCAGGTTCTAACCGCGATGGTAACAACAACAATGTAATAACAATATTTCAATTACACCTTGGTAACTATTTTGTTATTACATCAGACGAGTGGATCATCTTTCTAATCAGGGATCAGGGCTCTAGTTTCTAACGACCAAAGTCTTCTCGTTCCAATACATGAACAAGTCTCAATGTTCAAAAAGCTATAACTCATCTATGTTCCGTCTATCTTTAAGACAGACTTGGCTCATTGTTGATAAACGCAGACTCGACCATTACAGATGATATCAAAGCAATATACGACTGGCAATCGTCCAGAAACTTGAAGAAAGATCTTTCATATTTTAAACTAGCAACCCATCCCGGCTTCGCACGTGTTTCAGAACATATACAACGTGTAACAGAATAAGCGCAAGACCTGAAAGTAGTTTGCTCAGAATCGGCTTCTGAATCGATTTCCGTCATTATTTATATATGTTAATTTTCATGAAAACTTTTATTTAACTGAAATTAGAACCACTGCTGGAAATTTAAGCCTTATCTCAAAGGAATAAAGCCTATTTAAATGCATAACCAAATTTGTAATACGCTCATAGCTATCCTATGTGTAGTGCGCGTTAAAGTGTGGTTTAATTAAATTAAATTACAGATATTATTTTAATCTTATAATTTAATATTCTAATTGGGGTGTATGAGCTCTTGCGTTTATTCCGTTACACGTTGTATTATGCTAATTAGTGAGCATGATTTTTTTCCGACATCTACAACAAGTATTGTCATAGCCAATTTACACAAAGCTGTAATGAATTATACACTTAAAGCTTCCTTATAAATCATTCCGTTCATTGGTGAAAACCGTATGAAAATTCGTTCGGTAGTTTTTAAGTTTATCACGTTCAGACAGACAGACGCAGCTGGGAAACTTTATAAGTAGTGATAGTGATTTAAATAAAGTAATGCTTTTACCATCTTTTAAAGAACAGAGTACCTATGGCCTTTCCCATCGGATATTATGGTATTTTAACTAATTATATATGTATTTTTCACCAAAAGACAACGCTCACCCGAAACTGTTGGGTCTAGAAACATGAGTTCGTGAGTGAACAAGAACTGTTCTTTACGTAACGAAATAATAATAATATTTTAGTGATATTTATTTTAGAAGTATTTATGTATATATGTACAGTATATAAGTGAGTATGTGTGTAGTTTCATAAGCATATTCTCATATTATTTGTTTTATTTTAATAAGTGTATTGTTTCTGTGTTTTTTGTATTTTACTTTCTTTCAACTCTTACGCACTGTGTCTACACTTTTTATATTATTTCCTATCGCAAGTATGCTGGAAGGGATTTCTTTAGAAATAAGCATCACCTTTGTACGTATTTTTATGTTCTTTTCTTTTTGTCTCTTTGTTTTATGTGTATAAATGGTGAAATGAAAAAATGAGAGCGCACACACAAACATTTTTGAAAGTTTATAGTTAGTTCTAAATTTTTGCAGATGAGAGAGAACGAGAAGGTTGTTAAAGAAAGAAATAAAATACGTTTGTTTGCGGCAAACATGACGCTAAGCAAGGACAAATATTCGAAAATAACAAGTTGGGGGAAAATATGCGTCACATACGCAAAACGGCCATCGCTCAGCATAATGCTGCGTCCCTGTGCGATACAGAGCCCCAATGCTGGTTTTCAGTGACAGCCTGCGTTGACGTGATGACGTCAATCAGTGCAGCACAGTTCAGCAAAAAAATACCAAGGTGAGCAAGAAATGACTATAGGAGACATGATAGATGTAGCACAATTAACAAAACTAAACAAATCATAAAACAATGCTACTTGTCTTTCATTCAGCATAAAACTAAAAGAATGTTCCCACTTTAATGACGTGAAATAATAACAAATTGGAGGAGAACGTTAACAAACTAAAGTCCAGTCGTCCTGAAACAGCTGGCAACACTATTTCCGTTTAATTTAATAAACGCGACGACAAAAGATGAAAGTACACTCAAACATTCAGGCTAGAACAGGGTTGCCAACAAACAAAACTTTTAGAACTAATAGAAAATGCACACCGGTGAAATTAACTTCCTCTACATTTCATATTTCGTTTCGAAAGGAAATGCAATTTTTTTTCTGTAAAGTTACTTTTTAATTGTTTACCTTTTAAGTAATTTGGAACTTATTTATTCTAAGAACGTTAAGAGCCTGTTTCAATGCCTCAGGAGATGAATTATTCGAAGGAATGCTAAAAAAAAAAAAAAATCTTTGCAGCCAACCCTAACTTATTCAGAAGTGATGAAACAAGCCTTATAACTTAACAGGGACTATATGAGCTTATTTCTCCATTTAAGAAATTGTACAATCACAACTAATAAGGATAATACCAGTTTATTATTGTCCCTCTGCAGGGCAAAAGGGCAAAAGCCTCTTCTCATACACAGAAGGCACGAGCACTAATCACCACGCTTGCTCAACACGGGTTGGTGATTTCAGTCTTATATTACATAACTATAAGTCCAGGTTTCCGTAATGTCCAAGGGTTTCCGTAAACTCAGAAAGTACATACTTATGAATTGAAAAAATCACATGTGTACTTGTCCGGATTTGAACTGTCAACCTCGTGTATTAGAGTCGACGAAATAATCACAGTATTGCGAATGTAAAATTCTATGTAGCTCAAACAGTAGCCAGGAATCACATGCAAAACCTACTTAGGTACATAAACAAAGCTATACAACTTTATCCCCGACCACGTTTCCAGCACGTGCCACCCCTGTACCCACAGTATCAGTTACCGCGGCTCCGGTACCCTCATTATAAACTTTTAATGGTTTTATCAAACGTTACGAGTGGCCCATCGTGGCGTGGCCCACCACTGAACAATATTTACTTCTGTTTGTACTACTTCAAAACTAATACTTTCTAAGATCCAAAAAGAGTCTCTTTTTGGAGCTTAGAAAGTATTAGTTTTTCCTTTTTGTTGGTGAAGGCTGACTAATGTATTTAGTTCGTGAATTGAGCGAGTCTGAGAAAGGAATGGACTTAGAAAGTGTCGATTTACGATTGTTGAAAGTTTTAATCATGAGATATTTTTATAATTCGGTAGAGACACATGAAAAGTTCGGAACCTGCAGTCGAATGATTAGTAGCATCCAGTTCCGAAAACTGGTGGACGTAGGGACTCTTAACTGGCGTAGTATTACACCACGCCTGTATTCCCCGAAGGGTTAGGCAGAGGTACCTACCTTCAGTGCACCTACATTTCGCCAGTTATGTTTAAGTCCCATGTAATAGGGGGCGAGCCTATTGCCATCAAGCGGACACAACTCCAAGCTCCGGGCTGCTACTGAAAAATCTCAGATGAAAAACCCAATAACACTTTGCCTCACCCGAGAATCAAACCCAGGATCTCAGCAGTAACGCTTGAGACCACTAGACCGACGAGATGTTAAAAATTATTTTTGGACACGTCTCTTAATCAGATTTATATAATAGATACTACATGGCATTCCTTTTTTTTTTACAAATTTGAACATTTTATTTTGGCTTTACTCCAGAAATAATATAGAATACTAACGTTTGCTCGTGACTTCGCACGCGTAGAGGTCAAATATCTGTGTGTCTGAGGCCTCAAGGCGTGAAAAGATATAACAGGCAGACAGACAGAGTTACTTTCGCTTTAATAATATTGTAAGAATTTCTCTGTCCAAAAGATATACCTACCATGTTTTATTCATCGTTAAACTCTAAAGCAACTAATAAACTCGTCAGTAAGACGCAATACACTCCTCCATCTATCATGTTATAGTTTTCTGCTATTGACTGCTGTCTGACGTACACCCTGATCGATTAGTTAGATAGTGTGTCTAAGCGGCATCTACATCGCCACGTGCGAACTAGGGCATTACAATGACGTCACGCAAAATCCTGCATCGCGCAAGTAGGGTTTACCGCGCGACTAGCGTATACATTATATAACGTCCCGAAATCAATAGTCGAGCAGCAGCCCACCATGTATTTTTTATTCAAAGACTTTTTTAACGCCACAATCAAACAACAAAAAAGCATTAAGAAAACCAATAGATAAATAACCGTAACTGCAAGAAACATAATAATTTAGAATTAATTACGACCCTTTGATCTTTGCCCTTTTATTTCTGAAAGGCGCCCAAAGTCTTACAAATGATGTCAGCACGTGGCGAGTTTAATTAATCACTGAATAGCTGTAAACCGCGGCTTTTCTTACGATAAAGAATTCGCATTTTTCCGAGATAAAAAATGGTGATGAGAATAAGTAAAAGGCGACTAACGGAGGATATTTACAAGGTAGATGTGAGTGGAAACCAACGCCTACTTAAGGACATATTAATAGTGACCTTAATGGTGATGTTCTTCAGAAAGGTCAGGTGCGTAGTACTCGCAACTGGCGTGCGTGTGACCTGAAGGCTAATTAAAAACGTTAAAAATCTAGTCACTATCTCATCTCAGCAACATCAATGTCAATTTAGAGAGATTAGAGGTATTTTTGACATATTGAGACAGATCAGACTGTGAACGTTCTTAATAATGGCTGGAATTTTTCCTTAGATGTATGAACGTAAACGAAGCAAAAGGAGTATGTAAGGATCGTAGCAGGTGGCGTTCTGTAGTTTCTGCCCGATGCCTCGACCTGCATGGGAAGAAGGCGTGAGTTTATGTATATTTCTGTAAAAAATCTTTCTGTAGGTTTCCCATGAATATATTTTCACGATTTGGATTTGTGGATTTAATGACCTAAAAGGGTTGTAATTTATCGTATTATAGTTTGAGTAGGTGCATCGGATGAGTGAGGTGCACTGACAAACAGAGAGACCGACGTTGCTTTTTATATTTCAGAAGGAAACCAGAAATAAACTGTTTCTGTTCCCGTTTTCCTTTTCCATATTCTGGTGATTTATTTTAATAAAGTTCATGTACAGTCACGAGCTTAAATATATTTCCATGGATTGCGATATACAAAAAAAAACTCGAAACATTATAATGTCAGCTTTTTATGCTGCCGAAGTGATGTTAGATATTTTTTTAACCAACTTCTTCAAAAAGGTGGAGGTTCTCAATTCGCCAGTATGCTTTTTTTTTTTGTTTCTCGATTCCTCCGCCAATTATAAACCGATGTTGATGATTCTTTTTTTTTGATAGGCTTCAGAGGTGGTCCCATATAAATTTTATTAACTTTGCTTGCATCGTTTTTGAGTTAGCTTTGATAATTACGTATTTTTCCCACTTAGTCTATATAGACGATATCTTATTTGACTCCGTTACTGTTATTTACTTAACAGGTAGTGATATTCGAATTTATGTGGGGTAAGTACCACAACTAAAAAGTGAAAAATAAAAACTTTTTACAAAAGAAAAGACACCGACACCGACTTCCGACTTCCGAAATTAAAGTAATTTTTCACGTTTTTTGTGTTTTTTTTGGTTGATCACAACGTGGTATGACAATATTCCTCTAAATTTCACTGAGGAGGCAAATATTTACAATGCGAGACATGTTCGATGTTATACTGCATTCAAAGAAATAAAACTAGTCATCTTGATCGGTTCATCTCAAGATTAGCTAAGTAGGTAATAGATCCTGCCATTCTTGTAAGGATGAAGTTACTTACACCTTCGCGGGATGAAGGCAATCATTTAATCGTGTGTCGTACAATCGTGGATGTATTTGACACTTATCTTTGACGTGTCATCTCGTAAATTATAACCATTACAGAGTAGGTACTTAACCGAATTCTACCGAATGTTTCCTGAGATCGTCATGCTTAGCAGAAGATATTCTCTACTTTTATTCTGGGTTAATTAAATGTGATTTCTTTCTTTCTTTACTCTATTCGATACAGCAAGTTGGTAATACTTAATTGGCTTGTTTATTCGGTCAAATAAACTTCCAATTTCAAAGTTTTCTTTTAGTTTCATGGATGAATAAACTCTGCACTTGTTATCACGCTATTGCTGAGTATGAGGTCCTGGGTTTGATTCCTAGGTGGGGGTTATTGGGTTTTTCCATCAGGAATTTCTCAATAGCAGCCCAGAGACTGGATTTGTGCCCGGTTGATGGCAATAGGTTCGCCACCAATTACATGGGACTTAAATATAACAGGTAAAATATGGGTGTACTCACGGATATCTATGGGTATACTGTAGATACACTTTTACCAAACCCTTTGGGAAATACCGGCGTGATGTTATGTTATGCTATAAATAAATAATAAAAAAACACTCATCACACAACACTAAACGTCAAAAAACATTAACATCACAATTTAATTTTAAAACAAACTATGCGATAGCTGTTTTGTCATCGCCTGTACAGCTCTGCACTCAACGCATCACTGGGCTCACCTTTCATGTTTTAATTGCATTCAACACGACTGTACCTAAGTACCTATAACAATTAATTTTGTTTTGCATGTATGATAATGATAACAATTTTCGAAGAGGCAATAATTTTATGATTTCCAGCTTGAAAGAAATTATTACAAACTCTTAAGCTCTGGCCACACTGAGGCGAATCCCGCGCGTGATCCGGGATGAAATTCAGCTCGCACCGATTGTGTCAACAAACTTGTATGGAGGTGTACAATTCAAACAGACGCGAATAGTCGCGTAACTTCCTAATCATTAAAACAACTGACGCGTGCAAATGCGTCCAGAATCCTGCGCGGGATTCACCTGAGTTTTCACCATAGCTATATTATTTGTGACATGTTTCGCTTGGTTCTTTCAAGCTAATTTTCGACAGTCTACATAAGCAGAGGGCTGGCTCATTCTTTGGCCAGAGAATTAGCATTGCCATTCAACGTGGCAATGCTGCCAGTCTTCTGGGCACGTTTCCGGATGACAGCGATACGGACGAATACTTCGACGTCTAAGTCCTTTTGTTTTTATTTGTATAGTGAATCATTTAAACCTAGCGTAAATAGTTAGCTGTATAATAATTATGTAGTACACATTAAGATTGTATAGCAACACATAATCTAAATGATAACCCAGCAGCATTTTTGAATAAAAACATGTTTTATGAAGAGTTTAAAAAAATCTTTTCAGATAATTATTCAAACTCCACACATAAATCTTCACCAAACACGAAGTAATTAATAACTTTACACATTTGTGTAAAGTCACTCATCCATTAACTTCACTCACTCAGTCATTTGTTATTATTTAATTAGAAATGAATGAGTGTCGTCAGTTGACAGTGAACACCCGAAGCCCGGACAGTGCCAAGTGGCTGTCAACGCGACATTCAGTTAATTATCAGATCACTCACACCTGCACTGAGGTGAATGGGGCTCGACTTTACTGTGAATGAGAGATATTAAAGGTGAATGAAAATTGGCTCGTTACGGCTGTTTTTAATGCTTTAAATCTGCAGTGTAATATTATCAGTCTCTAAATTATTTATTTACTGGCAAACCGCCCATGCTTCGCACGGTTTTTACGACACGACAAAACATCGAGATCTCTGTGTTATAATTATTTTATTATAGAAATTTCTCACTGGTCGACACTTTATGTGGCTTGCTCGTCCTTTGGCTAAGAAGAATCAGCATCGCCATAAAACGTGGCAATGCTGCCAGCCTTTTGGGCACTTTTCACTTTTCAACAGCGATGCGGATACATTTTTTGATGCACTTTTTTGATTCTTTTCCCTCTTTTTTATATACATGCACATTTATTTTTATAATTATTTTAAGTCTGTTGGCTTATGTGTAAATATTTGTAGAAATATTTAGATGCTTATCTAATAAACTTTAAATGAGAAACACTTAAAAGTACGGTAAGTACCTACTTCTTACATTAAAATCAAAGTAAGCTAAAATTTAATTGACACTAAACGGTCTTCATGGTACCAGAGACTCATAAATCAAAGAAGCGTTCTGTATCGTAAACAAATTGAACACACGCTATGTCTGTCGATCTATTGCGCGAGTCTATTCCAATGAATAATTTAAACTGTTGACTAGTCAATTACTAGTCTCTCTTCACTCTATCATTATTTATTTTCTATGTTTGTTCATTGGCCTTTTTTTTTCTCAGTAATATTAAATCAGCTTTGGTTCTAATTAAATAACATCAAATCACGTCTGTACATCTCGAAGGTTTAGGCAGAGAGGTATGCCTATAGTGCACTCACATTTCTCCAGTTATGTAATAGGATAGGGCAGACCTTATTTCCGGGCAGAAATCCGGTCCGGACTGCTACTAAATTAATATTGAATAGGGAAAACCTTGTATAGAACTTTGCCCCACCTGTGGAACGAAGTCAGAAAGTCCGAACACAATTCTCAGCAGTCTCGCTTCTGATCACTATGTCAACGAGTGAGTCTTTAAATATGTAGTAAATACCTACCTAATAAAGCCAATAGAACAATATAGCCATCACAAAAATTTCAAGAACCAAACCTACTACCACCAAAACAAGCATTACAGCATAATGCTAATAGAGCATTTCGCTTTGAACAATAACTTATTGGTCCAATAAGTTACCAACCCTAAATGCGTCTCCCAGGTCTTATTGCTAAGAAAAGTGCCTTACTGCCAAAAGTAAGGTCGTTGACCTTGTAGCTCATATTGGTGACGTAAACAGTACTGTGGGGAATGTTGCGAACTTTTGTTTATAACCTGCTGTTTCTCATGCGATCCTGGTACTTGGTTATACATGTTTGGTATATGTATGGCGAATTAGGTTGGTTTGTAGAATGCCATAGGAATTTCTGACATACAAAAATATTTTACTTGCCTTCCAGAAGATTAGCTACTATGTATTTCTTTCAAGGGTATTTGGCAGAAGGATTTCCGTTAGGGCCGATGCCTGCCGGGGTCGCGGGAAAGTCCGGAAGGGATACCGTGGCCTCTGGTAACTTACAGGCAACTGAAGGAACACGGGTGGGTATTAGTCAGTAAGAGCCTGACACGCCCTCCCGCTCCACCCGGAGCGGGAGAATTTTTTTGATAGTTTATCCCCCAAAAAAAAAAGAAGATGTCTGAATAAGAATTTATAAATCAATTAGCCAAAATGTGGGTGTACTATTATATACGGGCGTGATATTTCGTAACGTTACCAAGCTTTGCCGATTGATGACAGGATTGACATTAGATTGATGTCGTTACACAATAAATGCTTCTGCCTGTGCTCTTTAATATCTAAGGACTCACATAAACATCACGCCTGTATTCCCCTTAGGGTAAGGCAGAGGCGTACCTATAGTACACCCACATTTTGCCAGTTATGTTGAATCCCCATGTAATAGGGGGGCGAGCCTATTGCCACCTATCGGGCAAAAATCCAGACTCCGGGTTGTTACTGAGAAATTCTAGATGGAAAACCCAATAACACTTTACCCGACTCAGGAATCGAACCTAGGACCTCATGCTCAGCAGTAGCACTTGCGACCACTAGACCAATGAGAATGTCCATTAATAACCAAGGAATAGAGAAGATAAAAGGTAGGTTTGTTATTTTCGTGTGCATCACAAAACAAATCATGGCATATCATGTTATAACGTCTAACAGCATCAAATAACCAATAAATTACCACAATTGATTCCCCTAACTTCCGACTGCCAAACATCTGGCACATCACTTCCTTTTGCACACAAAAACAACTTTAACAAACAAGAAACCGTATTAAAAACAATCGAACACAAAAACAACAAAGAACAACGTATAACAAGGTAATTGTTTTGTTCCTTTTTTACGCAAATCCAATAGAATTGTGTCGAGGAGTTTATAATTGGAGGATGAAAGTGGCGCTTGATTTATTTGTATCGCAATTGTTTTTTTTTTTTCAACTGTTCCTAATTAAAGTACATATGGCTATAGAATCGTCCCATTTGAGGATCAGGATTTCAAAGATCGATGAATGACAGACGGGATCAACGGCTTAGCGTGCTGTCAGAGGCACGGAGGGGTAAGGATATGTAATGGATGGTCACCCATCCAAGAACCGACCGCGGTAAATATATAAAACCTTCGATCGACCCGTGCGGCTGTTATAATTTCGCAAAAAACCCCTAAAACTGTGCGTAAGAAGTCTAAAACTCAGTATTTAAAACCAAAACTATGCAATCCTAACTAATATTATAAATGCGAAAGTGAGTTTGTTTGATACGCTTTCACGCTAAAACGCCTGAACATATTTCGATGAAATTTGGCACAAAGGTAGACCATGATCTGGAATAAGACATGGAATACTTTTTATTCCGATATTCTCACGGGATCGAGTCTTACGCGGGTGAAACCGCGGGGCGCATCTATTATGAAATAAAATCACATGAAAGCTCTATTTTACACAAATTATACCAATATTATCATACGCATACAACACTGAGATAATTTATCTTTTCGAGCACAAAATGGTGGCGTCTGCAGTATTCCGTATTCCTACGAATGGAGAGGAATCATGAGCTGAATTAATAATTGGTTTACTTTACATATTGTAATGCTGTTATCTTGAAATGGAAATTCTCGAAATGAATAATCTTTAAGAGGTCAGTAACCTAACTTATCATAACATCTCGCTTTATTCCCTGAAGGGTTAGGCAGAGGTCCACCCACAGTTGGCCAATTAGGTATGTTTCAGTCCCATGTAATAGGGGGCGAGCCTATTGCCATCTATCAGGCACAAATGTAGACTCCGGGATGCTACTGCGAAATTCCAGATGGAAAAACCCAACAACACTTTGCCTGAACTGGGAATCGACCCCAGGACCTCATGCTCAGCAGTGGCGCTTAGGACCAATAAACGAACGAGGGAATCAGTAACACATATATTTTATGCTGGTTGTATTTTGATTACGAACCAAGACGGGGTGGCAGCGTCTCACCTAATATAGAGATATTGTGTCCTCTAATTGCAATGAAAAGAAGACAGCAAAAGTTGTATTAAAACCACCTTATCATGTGCTTCTGAGAACTAATTTCGCACCTTTTTCATAGTTACCTTTCTTAGCTGAGACGATAAATTGTAGTGTAAAATAAGCGTGGAAGGACCAAAATGTCATTGAAAATATTATGTGTGGGTTTAATTCGTTGATTAAAACCACCGAGTCGCAGATAACTATTTATTAGTCAAAAAAGGGTAGAATCAACTTCATCTTTATAAAAAAATATAAAAGCATAAATGAAAAACGTCACAACAACAATAATATTTAATTTATTTATCTGATATCCAACTGAAATCGCCTACTAAAACTGACGGATTATTTTCGTAGAAATCTGTTTCTAATTTTATTGTTTTCAGCGATTTTTATCAAAAACAGACTCAGAAACGAATCATATATAGCCTTGGCAGACAATCAAGTTTGGGTTAAAGATAATATCTTGCAAAATAGACATGGGTAGGTACATAAGGTCTAAAAACTAGGGGTTCGTGGTTAAATAATTGTGTGAAGCCCAAAAGTCTGACAAACAATCTTACCAAGGGGGATCGTGTTACCCATGAACTGGGTTGAAGAGGTCAGATAGGTATTCGCTCCATGTTAAATATTCAGCTGCATCTAAAAGTTGACCCTAACATAGTTGGGAAAAGGCTAGGTAGATTGATTTTAAGGTCTAAAAACTGATCGTTAGTATACCTCCTAGAATATAGAAGTGGAGGAAAGAATCCGCCATAATATTTCCTTGGCGAGGGTAGAAAGAATAAGATTAATTACACGAGTAATGGGCATGTTGTCTTGTAGCCTACAGTTTGTTGTCAGAGTTACGGCGCTCAAATTGGTCCTTTTCTCCGAAATTACACTACTGTTGGGTATATTTATTTTGTTGGGTATACAATCTTATACTTTGAACGGATGGGCAGAGGTATAATACAAACGAAATTAAATAAAAGAAGATCTAGTGAGACAAAAATGAAAAGGCAGCACCTTAGCAGTACCTTTGTACTCATAATTATGTCGTATCGCTATGTGTTTTACTGTGTGTACATAAATAATAAAATAAATAAATAAAAGGGTATGGTTAGATGGTTTGGTCATGTTGAGAGGATGAATGAAAGGCGAATAACGAAAGGTACTAACGCCGGGAGGGGAAGCCCTAGAAGAACATACGAGTACAGTGACCTTATTGGTGATGTTCTTCGAATCTGGTGCATAGTACTCGCAACCGGCGTGCGTATATGACTAGATGTATGAAGGTAAACGAAGTAAAAAGGAGTATGTAAGGAGCAGGTGGCGTTCTGTAGTTTCTGCCTAACCACCATTGGAAAAAAACGTGAGTTACTCAACAGTACAGACAAAATATTGGTCCTTTGGTCCTAAGGCTTAAAAGAAACGTAAAAATATTGAATGTGCCAAAAGTTAAGTTATTCTATGATTGATAATATTATGGTAATTTATCCAAAAAAGAAAGACTCCGTTTCCCAATAATATAAGTGCGGATATCTCGTAAGTGTAATGTAATGTATTGTACAACATCTTTTCAGACAAAATTCGCGAGCTATCTGGCTTGGGGCTATAAATAGCGCACGCAATCGAGAACACCTGGCCTGCGCGAATTAAATGAATAAACAGTTTGATCACACCATTCCCAGCGATCTGGATTAAAAGAATTGTAAGATGGAGAATGAACTCGATTCTCTTTTGAAAGATTGTCCACATACAGCGTGTATCACAAATGCGTGGTCATATTGAAGGGTGTGGGACTATTAAACTGAACAACATTCTCCATGGGACCAACTGACACAACATCGTACCTGGTCGCGTAAAAAATGGTCTGTACCACAATATATGTAATAGCAATAGGGATAAGGGAAAGGAGGTAAGGGTTCAACTTGTTACCAGAAACAGTAGAAGGAGCGTTGGCAGACCAATAGCCAGGTGGGGGGATGACGATTATAATTATGTACAGAATAACAATATTTAATAGAAATAAGTTCTCATTTTGGATTAGGAAAAATACCAAATTACCAAATAGAAAATCAACAGTAAGAAACAACGTGAGTCTTAAACAAACTTCAGATAAAATTGCGTAACAGGAAATTTTGTGAAGTAACTCAACCCCTCATTTCAAAATTCAACCCTCTTGATACACGTGATTCGCAACTTGTAGAAACTTTTAACCCTTTACAACGTGACTCTGGTTATTGGGTAACCCTTTGAAAAACTCTACCAAGTGCGTGCCCAATTGTACTGTATAAGGTTTTCTAGGGTTCTATGATTGTTTCCAAGCCAAAATAAGGAAAGAAAAATAAATATTTTTACTTTGAAAGGAAAACGTAAATTGCTCAGGTATTTGTTTGGTTTCAGGAACGTTTTGTACTAAACCCACTGCTTCATTAGTCGGTAGAAGAATATTTAACAACATCCACCATTATTCACCTGCCCTATCCCAATTTATTTGTGTTCGGCGCAACATGTCTCCTTCCATGCTTCCCTATTAATCGTGATCTCGGTAGTCCCCCCCCCTTTCTAGGTATAATAATTATTATCTCGCACACAGTCCATCGTTTATTTGGTCTTCTCCTACTCTTAGAGCTTTCGTCTTGTAAGAGTGTTTGAAGCAATTAACAGATATAAATAATCATTTATCATCTTAGTTTATTTTATAACCACATTCATATTGAACACATATAACGAATAAACTAGCGACCCGCCCCTGTTCCGTCCGCGTGAAATGTGCGGCATGTCAAAACATCAAGATTTCTGTGCTAATATCGAAGTTAAATATTAATAAAACACCGGAATAAAATAAATTTTAGTTGCCGGAATAAAATAAATTTTACTCGGACACAGTCGCGGGCACAAGCTAGTGTAAGAATAAAAGGCATAGTGCCCGTGTGGCCCAAAATATTAGAAGCAATTAGGTAGAGCTGACCAATATTCAAACTATTTGAACTGGATGGTACATAGGTACTAGTAAAGGGCGATCGATAAACTATTTATAGGAAATTCGGTATTGCGTAAATAAAAGAAAACTAGGAGTGGATGGTGTTTACATAGACTAAATTGATACGGTTTTTAGGGTTCCGTACAACCAACGCCAATGGCACCCTATTACTAAAGCTCCGCAGTCCATCCATCCGACTGTCACAGGGTTGTATCTATTGAACCGTAATAGGCAGACACTTACTGTATGTCCGCTTTATCAACAAAATAAATAAAGATAAAAATTAAAGGGAAACTGTGTTTTTTATTTACTAAATTATTTAAAAACATTTAAAGTGTTCGGTGTTATGGAACCGTCTGCGAGTCCGATTCGCACTCGGCTGCTATTTAGCCCTTCGTTCTACAAAATAGTCGAGCGCAAAAACCAATTAATTAATGATTTAATTCGCCAATTGGTGGTTGTTAGTACCTACGTTGGATTTTACAATGACCGGCTCTCCTAAAGTTTTCCGGCAAAAGGACATTTAGTACGGGAAATAGAATTTTCGTTTTTCATGAAAACAAATAAAAAGTGGGGAAAAGATGGGAATCTTCTATACTCTCTATATCAATTGTGTGCGTTTCTTTCCTGTTTTAGAAGAGGGCTTAACCCACTTGACTGATGATAATATAAACACAATGCCCAGAAAGAGATGGCGAGATGACGAGCAGGGCTATTGGCTATCTAATACGCAATAGCCCTGTTGGACGTGTACCGGACGAAGCCTAGTTTGAGATGGCGCAGAAAAGAGTTCTTCGAAGGGCTTGGGGGGCGCCTTTGCCAAGCAGTGGGGCAGAATAAGCTAACTAAAAAATAAAATCTAATTTAATCTATTTAATTTATAGTAATCAATTTTACTTATAGACTAATAGGGGTTGGTTCGTGGATAAGTGACCATCTTTACATAGCGAGACTCCTCCGTACCTCGGAAAGCACGTTAAGCCGTTAGTCTCGGCTGTCAAACGTGGATCTTTGTCGTTACGGGTCGTGAGAAGCCCGAAATTCTGACAACCAGTCTTACCAAGGCGTATCGTATTACCCAGTTACTGGGTTGTGGAAGTCAGATACTCGTAGGCAGTCGCTCCATATAAAATACTGCTGAAGCTGCATCCGGTTAGACTGAAAGCCGACCCCAACATAGTTGGGAAAAGGCTAGGCAGATTGAATTTAGCTTATAGACATTGTACGAACTATGAAATTAGTTAAATATGAACTAAGATATTAAATTGTGTTATTATCAGCGGATACTGTAGTGTACGCTGTACTTTTCTCGAAGTAATGGGGCACCTAAACTTAAGTTTGCAATGTAAAAATTAATAAAATAAAAATAATGTTTTAAGTTAAGTACCTACTAATTTCTCACCTATCCCAAGAAATATACAGATACCCTGTTACTTTTGAATAATATTGAGCAAAACATTTATCTTACTTGAAGAAATAACGTAGCAGTCCAGTTTAAATTACGGACACGTCATTTGTTATGATAACAAATGAAAGTCTGTGAGTAATGTTAAAATTCTTCTCAATTTGAAACGTTAAAGCTATCCTATGTTGGTATCCGTCTCTCTGTTTCTGTGAAAAAAACAGAATAATCCGATGTCTCGTATTGTACGTACGTAATTTAATATATTATGTATAGTATGACAATTGTACATAATTATTAATAATGTAATATGTGCATTGCTTTAAAATACCTTCGAGACTATCTAAAATTGTTATTTTACTTTCCTTTTCTATTTTTGCATTGGACATACATCATAGTCTATATCTATACATAATATTATTAATTAAAGTCGCTTTTCGTGTTTGTCTGTATATCCGCGTTGTTCTCCTAGACCATCAACAGATTTTGATGAGGTTTTCATCATCGTTTAGAATGAATGAAATGAATGAATGAATGAATGAAATGCACCGACCCCAGCGTGGCTTAACCAGACTCGATAAATCGAATGAACCCCAGGATTTGCACTAGCCCCTGAAGCCTCATGGTTCATGGGGTTTCAGCATGAAGTTTTCATCATCGTTTAGAGAATTTTTATTCCGGACGGTTTGTATGTATAATAAGTTAATATTAAAGTTATATATAATTATAACTAAGAAATCTTGATGTTTTGTCAAGTCGTAAAAACCCGGAGCGGGTCGCTAGTACTAGATTAAACTATTTAAAGTGTTCCGGAACAAAAATGTATTTTATCCGTTTTAGTAGTACACCACAGTGATAAAAATTCTACATAGTAATTGTAAAACTAAACTACATTGAATCAATCGCCTAGCCTTTTGCCAATTATATTAGGGTCAGCTTTCAGTCTATCTGGATGCAGCGGAATAACAATATTTTACCTGACTTCCACAACCCAGTTACTGCATGGGTAACCCGATACCCCTTTAGGGGTAAGAATGACCACCAGTCTTACCAAGAGGTATAAATTCTCATAAAATGGTTTTGCGTATAAAAAGACAAAGACGTATGATACGGTTCCAAGGACCAAATATAATGAAAAATCCGTTCTATGAATTCTTACAGTAAAAGGATACTGTAGCAGATTTTTATCCAATTAGCTAATTGTAGGATCGCTCGAGTGCTGATACTTAAGTTTGTCAGCGCTCTCTTAGTTCTCAATTACTCATTGAATTAGGCAACACCTAAATAAAACCTCAGGATTTTCAACTCTCAACGCTGAGCCGAGCGTTGAAAATCCCTCAGTGCGCTTTCGTTCAGGCATTAATTCAGGTGTCGCCTAGTGTTAGTGAGAACGGGCATCAGCCTTACAATCAACCTGGCTGCCTGGTAACGTTATGTCTACGGTTTTATTATTTGTAAATATGAGAGCGCCATGTATCTATCACATAATTATTTGTCATTGATTTATTTTGAATTCAATGTACCAATCTATTGTAGTACAGTAAATTTATTCCAGGTACATCGTCTTCACATATATACAAATATTTATTTTGTATACAAAATACGGGGTGTAAGGGACAGCTCAACGCTGGCTGATGGGATGAATTCAGCATATCATACTAAGACGACCGGTATATGAAATTATTTCAGGAATGTTATGGGAATCCAATAAACCTGATTTGTTTCATTACCTCACACGCAATGTATCGTTACCGTGGCAAAACCCATGTAGCCGATGTCGGGGGGGGGCGCGCTCGCGCCACTTGATTTATCCATGTAAATTCTGAGCTTCACGCGTCGTTCGCTATAGTATTTTAACATCCATTGCTGGCTTTTTTTATTTTAGCTGTTTTATTTACATAAATGGAGTGCGGCGTACAGAGAATATAATTTTACATATAAATAAATAAATAGTATCAAAACGATTTAAAAAATGAAAACTTTCCTGAGAAAATTTCCGATGGAAAATAAATGGATTCAAAATAAAGATCTGAATGCCCCCTGTTAATTTGCGGAGGGCTGTCCCTTACACCCCGTATTGTAAAATAATTTTAAAAGAGTAACTTCGGAATTTCTTACCCATTCTTCAAATAGTATTAGTTCAAAAGTGCCTTTTTTGTTCCTAATTGAAATAAATTATTTGAATTTGAGTCAACACAAAAGAAGAATTCAATAGATAAATAATAATAGTTGCTATGTATTACCAACATCATCAACAATAAAAATTACCAAGTTCCAATTCAGCTTCAGCATCTTCGGAGATAGTCTCCATGACCCGCTCAGTGCATGGCTCGAGTTCGCGCGCGAGCGTGCAACGCGCGCGCCCGGCACGCCGCGCGCACTCCCCGCACGTCGTCAGCAACAACGTGACTGTTGATGCGCGTCTCGGTGCAGAAACAACAACGTCACTGTTGTTACGGAGAGGTCACTGAACTACACATTACTGAGTTGTTGCACTTAACTGGTGAGGCTTTTGAGGTGTTGCACTTAATTGAGGTTTTTTTTGCACTGCTATGTAAAATTCAAGTTTTTATTGTATATTGCACTATTTGCGTGTATCTTGGGTTTACCTTTCGGTGTTTTTGCAAATATTATTTTCCTGAGTTTTGTGTTTTAAATTATGTTTTAGGCTTTTTAGGCTCTGTTATGATTGGGTTTTTCACTTTTGTTTTAAGCTACCTGAGGTATTAAGAGAAAGTTGGTTTTCGTTATTCTTATTGAAAATGTTAATAATTAAAATAAGGACAAAATTAAGTAAAGTTATTCCGTTAAATAAAGTACTTACTTAACTACTGAGTTTAGTTCCGATCGAAAACGAGTAGAAATTATTCAAGCCACAGAGGAAAATTTGTGCCGTAGATGAAGTTACGAGTATAATACCCTAACAGAATTTGAAACCAGTTAGTTGAGTTTTTTATAGACATAATAGCTCAACACACAGCTCTAGTTGAGCTTTTACAGTCGTTCTTTATAACTTTGTTCCCAGAACTATTATATATAGATCTCGATGGTATGAGAATTTAACGTACGAGTATGTTCTCATATTTCTATTCCGTTTTCATAAGTTACCAATCGTTATTGTTAGCTTACCAAATCACGTTTACATTAAAGAAAACACGTAGATAACAAAATCACGATAGTTGGCACTCAATACTTTATACTAAACTCAAAAAAAAAAAATGTTTTTGTCAAAAAGATTAAGGTACTCGTATATTAGAGAGGTTATGTTGAAAGAAAATCGTTTGGCCTTATATGGGCATGTGATGAGGAGGGAGGAAATGCATGTGACTAAAAGAGTGATGAATATAAATATTGATGGAGTGGGAGAGGAAGGCTAAAAAAAAGATTAATGGATTGTGTCGAATGATATGAAAGCGAAGGGAGTAAATGAAAGCGTGACGGTTGAGAGGGGAGAGTGGAAAAAGAAAACGTGTTGCGCCGACCACAAGTATCATGGGACAAGGGCAGGAAGATGAGAGGCTATCAGAAGAATATCATAGAAAACCTGTGATTCCATGTCTTAATGATGCACGAGCTCCTCTCTTTATTATCATAGACCTAGCATAGCACTATATTGTTGCATTGCTTATAATTTCTTACCTACTACGCCAGCGTGTGAAAACTAACACTCGCTCATTGACGTGGGACGCAAGAAGTGATAATTACTTGAACATACCATGTACTTCAACATGTGTTAAATAGTCACATCATCAATATTAGAAATTCTTGCTTCATTACGTAATCATACAGGAAGAGGCTATTTTCTTTTTAATATTTTCAAAGGAAAAGGTGACTGGGACAGACAGGGTGGAGGATGTTGTGGCATATCCTATGTCCAGCAGTGGTCTGCGAGTTGAGAGCGGCTGAGTTGATTTAAAGGCAGAAGGACCAATTAAAGTGACGAAGACAAAAACGAGTAGTTAGTGATAAAGGAAGATGGGAATGCAAAACTTGAATCCTCTGAATCGTAGAATATAAATAATAGATAAAGAATAAATACTCCTATTAGCTAAGCAACAAAGTTAACGATCTTACCAAAGCTGATGATGATGGACAAATTTCAAACTTAAGCAGGATCAGGCTAGTAATCAACGAACAAACAAGATTGACGCACGAATCAGCTGACAACAATGATAGAATCACTAACAGTCAAATAACATACTGTCATCACATGAGTAAAGAACTATGTGCTGTCATACAGCGACCATGAGATCTACCTCTAATTGTATGAGCGACGCGTTTAAGTACAGCCACAGAAAGCATAGGTACAGAAGGTCGGGTCCATACAACGACACACGTATAGGTACGATGATTGCAAACAATGGAAATTGCCGTATCAAAAAGTCTGTTCCAAAAGTATGTAATGAAAGTGTAATCAAAATCTGTTCAGGTTAAATACGCAATCCCTCACTAAAGGGAATAAGTATCACATTCATTTGTATTTAGAAGGTTTCAACTTTATTGTACCAATTTTTGTAACAATTGTTTGAATTCCGAAGTAATCGACGAAGGTTATAAAATTAACCTCAAGTGCCAAACTAAAAACATCTTATATGTGATTTAAAATTTGCATCCACTGAGTACGTCTTCTGATCCATTTGTTAACATTTTCTCGTCTATATGTGCATGCGCCTGTTATACGGACTCAACCTTCTGTACCTATCTATTTTGTGGTTCCGCACGTAGCCTCCTCGTGCCATCGAGGAGAATTAGCTACTAGCACGTCCGACCATTATATTACGCTTAGTTAATGAAGATATGTGCTAGGACTTTCAGGAGCCTACCGTTATGAAGGTAAATTAGAGAATATTTCGGTTAATCGAGGTTGTGTTGGATCTTGGTGGCATTAGCTAGCCAATCCTTGGCAAGGTTGTAACAAGGGATACAAGGAAAGCGCTTGGATACTATGTTTAATTATTAATAAGTAATTTGTATTCTAATATCATCAGCAATTTATCTGTTGCGGTTGCGTGATGAATGATTGATGACGTAATGATTTTATATATCTTCAGTATATAGAAACAAAGGAGATTGGGCGTTTCTGCCCTGGAGTCCAATAGCGTTAAGATATATACTAATGAATAGATCTCATCAAGAATAATATTTCTTATTCTGAAGACTTCTCTCGATCGTTAGTACGAAAGGAGCTACAGAGCTTTAAATGTGAGTGATTCAACATTATTGTAATTCTGGTATTTCGTCAATTAAATAACTTTTAATGCTTCAGTGCCCTGCAAACATCATATCGATACCTCTGGGCTCAAAGAGCGTATAGCACAAGGAAAATAATGTGCTATACGCCCTTTGAGCCCAGAGGTATCGATATTTCAAGCCTATAAGCGAACATTTTAAAACATTGGTCTCCAATAGATGGCGTTTTAGGAACATTTTTTTTAAGAGTTGGTTGACCGTACGGATCGTTTTGTTTTATAGAAAATAATATTGCTTTCAATTATTTGAAATTGTTGATAACTGGAGACGGTAGAACTGTATGGACTGTGGGAAGATACGAAAGGTGAAAATAATGACTTTTTCAACATAGTTTTGTTGTCCACTTTAATGCGATAACAAAGTAATTAAAACTAGAGCACGAAGTGAATTAATTAGGCACATCGCAACGACAGCTCATAAACAAATAATAAAAGGACAGTTAACACGTCCATCCATGGCCGTACATAATAAAACAAACAACACTGTTGCTCTACCGCCTCGTAAAGATACTAACGTTAAAATTATTGGGTTAATTGGAAATTTTTACGAATTTTTTTACAGGTCATCCAAATAGTTGTAAACTTGCGGTTTTTAATTTTAGTATAGTGATCTCATTTTTATCCGGGGATTAATAAACACGGTATATTAAAAAGCTTTCGACTTGCTCTAATTATAATGAGCTGTCAAAAGCAGACAGGTTCTAATAGCCATAGAAAATGCTATAAAACGTATATTATATTACATTAATATACATTAGAATTATGTTTGAAGATCAAATAAATCTAGGCGGAAGTAGTTAATAACACTGCTTGCATTGAAGTTATGAATAATGATAACGATGATCATGAACCTAAAACTTGACCTAGTAAAAGTACAAAAAAGACAGTCAAAGTCAAAACACTCTTTTCCAGTACAATGACTTTATATTACAAACACAACTATTTCAGAAACATGTACGTCAAAATTCCAAAGCGAACGTAACACTATAAACATCATCTGCCTTTTTCCAACTATGTATGTTGGGCCTACCAGTATATCCAGATGTAGCTTAATACCACACCCAGACCTCCACAACCCAGTTACTGGGTTAGACGATACTCAATACTCAATACTCAAATTTTTATTGCATTCCATATGTTACATTTATGGTACAGTAAATAAAAGATCGATATGGACCCTGTCGGGCACAGCAACATTAGGAGAGAGGATACCCCGTGGTAAGACTGGTTGTCAGACTTTCGGCCTTCTGACTACCCGTAACGACTGTTAAAGATCTACGAATGCCAGCCGGGACCAACGGCTTAACGTAGTTTCCGAGGCACGGAGGGGTCTCGGTATGTAATGGATGATCACCAATCCACGACCTGATCGCGACAAGCTAGCTTAACCTTCAATCCACCCGTGCAGCTGTTATTAATTAGCCTCGAGCCCCTCCTCGAGTGAAAATTCCAAAGAGCATGTAACAATACAAAACGTCAGTTATAATCTGAAACCATACGGTGTGTGGCCGCGGAGGAACGTGCCAAAATTAGCGTGTTGCATCGCATCAACTTTAAGTGCATCGCCTAAATTTACGCTCGTAGCATTGGTTGTTACAGGGTTGACTGGAAAATGTATGAATTTAGGCCGTCTTCTTCAAATTATCATTCATACATTAACTCACGAGTTCTTCCTATGGGGGTACGCATAAGCCACAGCACGCCACCTGCTACGATCCTTACATACTCCTTTTGCTAAGTTTACGTTCATACATCTGGTCATACACGCTCGCCGGTTAAGAGTACCTACTACGCACAGACCTGACCGTCACATGCACATTGTAAAAAATTGTCACTATGTAAATTTCTAGTTAAAAAATAACAGTTTATAGTATTCTATAAACCAGCTATCATGAGCGGTCGATCGGTTTTTGCATCTTACAAATTCCGTTAGTATCTGATGCTTTATTCAATTTTTAAAAGACGCTCTTCGTTATTTTAACCGTATTGCGGTGTTTTACTAAGAACCAGTCAACCAGGAATTCTGTCTGGTCCTTACATCCGTATATTATTTCTCTGATCATTTCATCTTTTCCAAATAAAAAAATAGGTGACCAATTTTTTAATGTGTTGTTCTTAAGATTCGCCATCCATAGATATAAATACTGCTGCAATCAATCAATAGTTATATATAAAAACGATATTCTCTTGATACATCGCGTTTCGCGCTATGTAAATGTACGAAGGAAGCTATATTTATATGAATTTCCGTTTTTAACGTAATGACGTTATCATTATTGTTATACAAAGTTCTTGACCGCGTGCATTTGTGTTCTGACGTCCTGACGTTAATCTTGAATAGTGATCTAACCAACGTCATACCAATGATTTTCAAATCAAACGTAAAGACGTACTCATCCAAGTAAAATTTACTCAATGGTATAGTAGGGGTTTGTGGCTATAGCCGCACAGGTCGATCGAAAGTTAAGCTATGCCTACTGGGGTCGACCCGTGGATGGATGACAATCTATTACATGTCAAATCCCTCCGTACGATACACAAAATACTACTAATGTTTTGCTTATCACTAACACACCAAATTATGAAAGACATCGAAGACAATGTCACGAGACAGATTTAAAAAACAATTCATGTAAGTTACTGCAGATTTGGCTACGAGTCGACTCCGAACTCCGAACCCAGGCTGACATCGCAAGGAAAACCTGCTTAGGTGGAGATTCCGCCTGAGAGTGTAAATGTGGCTATCCCACAAACAATGGAACAGTTATAGCATGTCCTGTTGCTTACACGTTACAGGAACTGATGGACGCAACTGAATGAATCTTGGCAACCAATGACCACAATTAAAAATCAAGACTATTAAATCTTTTCTGTACCGAAAGGAAGACATTACAGCACAACATATTAGAGTTGTAATAAAGGTCAGAACCAAAGAATCGCTATTATACGTGATGCTTTGAAACGACGACGCCACGTTTATTGCAGTATTTAATACTGACATAAAACTGTAAGACTATCTTGTAACCATAAATTACGAAGCTATAGCATATACAAAAGATATTCTGTTTTTCAGTATCTCTATAGAGGAATTCTTCTACATAACTAGGAAAGCTGGCTTTTCGCAAGATGACTTTAAATGTTCCTTTCTTGGTTTCCTATATTATGTAGTTTAGTACAGTCGGTGGACCGATTAAGAAGCGACATTACCAAGTAAATTACTAGGTAAGATGGATAATTACATATCTCTGCCCAGTGACTGTTCCTTTTTCTGTATTTTTTCTTCCTAATTCCAAGACCTCATGCTCAGCAGTAGCTAGAACAATAATGATGATGAAAATCGAATCGAAGACTTCGAGTTCCAATTAAAGAGCGATTTATTCCAAGCAGTGCCCTTTAAAACTCACTGATAAGTTATCAAATATTACTCAAGTTTTTGCATAAATTATGTGACAACATGCAAATTCCCACGGATTGGAAGTTTGGTAAGGATATCAAATTGTCAACGGAGGAGATATTTGGTCCTTTTGGGCGACATGATTTTCATTTAGTTTCGATTTAAGGACGAGAGTAATTTTGAGTATAAATTAGATTCAGTGACACTAGTTTTATTTATTACTTGCCGTCTGCTCCCAGCAGCCCATAATGACGAATTTTCATACAAACTTTCATACCCACTTATTTAAACTCTTTAGGGTGTGAATTTTCAAAAATCCGTTCTTAGAGTTTCTTTACAACTTCCCCAAAGTAATTTTTGTGTATTAACCGATCTATTGGTTCATGTATCAACAATATATATTTTTTAACCATCTCCTATTCAATGCATTTTTTAAAACCAAGCAAAATACGTTTGCCCACATGTCACAAGAGACGGTAAATTTTCCCTAATCCCATCGCGGGAAAGGCTGTCGAGATAATATGACATAACACCACATCTTTATTTTTTCAAAGCACGCGTATTTTACACTCCCTCTTTATCTCTTTCACTCCATTTCACGACGTCATGTATATTTATGTGTATGTAATAAACATGTATATATGTAAATAAATATATGTTCCTCAACGGCCTATTTTTTTTTTTCATACAGTTAGGAATTTCCATTTTTGTGATTATGTCCAGCTCGGTTTTAAATAGTTATTTATCTTTTTCTTTTATATCTGTGCAACGTCGTCGTGAGCGTTTTTTATCTTTTTAGAAGAAAAGGCTTTACGAGCGACTAATTACAATCGTGAGATTAGCTATTTAAGAATTGCTTAAAACACGGTTCTAAAAAGTAGGTACTGGTATAGGGACCGACCGCGAATAAATTTAACTCGTAATAGCTGTACAACTTTTGCCAACACATACGGTATTGCTGAGCTGAGAGATGAGGCCCTGGGTTCTTTCCTAAATCCGGAAATGAAATGAAATTGTTTATTCTGTAAATAGGGTATCAGAATTACTTTTACACGTCATATTCAAAAATATTAAAAATAAGCTAGATAAGGTTGGCGTTTCCTATCTCTGAGAAAAAAGGCAGAAATAAACTCAGAGGTAGCAGTCTCTTTTAAAGTCCTGGGGAAATTGTTACAGGCTTTTTCTGAGGACTTTGGATTTGTGTCCGATTGATGGCAATAGCCAATGGACTTAAACATAACTGGCCAAATGTCGGTGCACTATATGTACACCTCTGCCTAAGCCTTCGGGTAAACAAAGCGTGATATTATGTTATGCTTTTTCTTGGCTTTTGGAAACAAAAGCAAGTGATATTCCTGGATGTAATTCTCAGAACACTTCACAAGTATTATCTAGGCCAAGAAAATAAACGACGCTCTGTTTTTCTTCCATCTACAGCCCGATCAGATAGAAACGAATGACACACAGTTAAAATCGAAGGAGATCGCATCATGACCTATTTGTAAGCGGGAAAACTTCTGAAGTGACCCCTGTTATGACTTTACAACCTAGTTTAAAATGGATGCCTCTGTTAATTCTGTTAGTTTCATGCATTTTTGACAGCTTGAATGGCGTTGCCTGACTGACTTTGCTCTTAGACTCGCTATTTTGATCTTACTTTTTTCTAGCTGCGTCCCGCGATTTTTCTCGCATAAGTCCTGTGGCGATATCGGGATAAAAAGTATCCTATGTCCTAATCCAGGTCATGGTCATGGCCCAATCTGTTGAGCCGCTTTAGCGTGAAAGTGTAACAAACAAATTCACTTTCGTATTTATAATAATTAGTTAGGATTGGGATTTAAGACAGTAGACAGACAGACAGACAGACAGTCTTAAAGCAAAAGTATCAAAAACTTCTGACAAAATATTTATAATCGTACTCTTTTTCAATACGAATTACTTACTACCTAATATGAATTATATGCTAAAACCATCCTCGAGAACCACTTTCCATCCATTGGTGAAAATCGGTGCAGTTGTTTTTGAGTTTATCGCGAACAGACAGAAGACAGGCAGACGCGGCGGAGGACTTTGTTTAGTTTGTTTTATAATATGTTGTGATATAGAGTCATGAGGAACAGGGTGTAAAGTACACTCATCATCTATAGAACAGGGAGAATCCTCCGATCGGAGGGGGGTCGTGTCTGGTGGGCCCAACTGCCCAACGATTGATGTCGGGAAGTTATATATATGCTGATCACGCGATAATCTCTGTTTGCGCGATGCAGTATTTCACATGACATCAGTGTAATGCGTAGTTCGCATGTGGCGATGTAGATGCCGCGACAAACACAAAAATAAGCACTAACTGAAAGCATGTCTATCAGTAATAAATAGATGTAATATACGGCGATAGATCCGTTCTCGTGAACGATTAGTGGCATTAAATTAATTGGGGTCAATTGTCAGCGGCGGCGACGAAACACCACTGTCTTTTAGACATGTTTTATAGATACCCTACCCTTATTATATGTAAAACCATGTACATTACCCAAGCGATAATTATGTCATATCGAGCTTCAGAAGGAAATATAGCATGATGATGCATGATGCACTGCTGGGGAGTTTGTTGCGCCACCTCTTCTTCCTAGCTAAAGCACTAGGAAGTGGTAAAAGATTTTGGGGGATTGTCTTATGTAATTTTGACATGAGGAGCTCGTGGCTAAGCGATAACAGCTGCACGGGTCAATCCATCAGGTTAAGCTATGATTGCCGGGGTTGGTCCATGGATGGGGGACCATTCTTACATACCGAGACTCCTTGCCTCGGAAAGCACGTTAAGCCGTTGGTCCCGGCTGTCATTTGTGGATCTTTCACAATCGTTACGGGTCGTCAGAAGCCCGAAAGTCTAACAACCAGTCTTGCCAAGGGGTATCGTAATACCCAGTTACTGGGTTGTGGAGGTCAGATAAGCAGTCGCTCCAAGTAAAATACTGGTATTCAGTTGCATCCGGTTAGACTGGAAGCCGACCCCAATATAGTTGGGAAAAGGCTAGGCAGGTTGATTGTCTTATGTAAGTTTGACACAAAGTTCATGCCATGATAAAAATGGCTAGCCACTCTGTAGGTTCGTAAAGAGCCTGCAGGTCCAGGTTGCGCCGAATGATCATTTTAATTATCGTCATTAATTCGACACTCGCGGAAGATCTATAATTATAAAATTCATACATATTTGTAATAAAGATAGGTTGCTTATTATCACGCTTGGTAAAAAGAATAAACAGAAATAGTTGACTTTTATTTCTTAAAGAAAGAATAATATCTCTGATTTTTATCTTTTCCCTTTACAGCCATTCACCCCATGGGGATCAAGGGGATGACTGATTCTTTTCCGGTAGTGAGTCGTTCTCGTTCTTATCTTAAATATCTCGGGATGGATTTTTGACGATCAATCAATGAGTAAAGGCTGAACAGAGTTATAACAATATAAACCGCTCTGATAATGTTATTTTACTGCGGAGTTTCTTGCCCATTTTCATTAGGAAACTACCTTTTGAAAAGGGTGACTAGAATCAATTCTATTTTCTTGTACATTTTGACGTTCAAAAGTGCCTTTTATCTTCCTATTTGAAATACTTGATTTGACTTTGACTTTGCCACATTTTTTTTTTTGTATTTGCATCAAATGACACTCGAGAAGGATAAACAACAGCTGCCGTTGCTGCTGCTGTCAAGGAATGCCTTTAATTAGTATTTTTCTATTTTGGTCTGTCCAGACGAATCATACAGCTTAGCATACTTTCAATTTACTTGGTAGTTTGCTACCGAGTAAATTGAAAGTACCTAGCCAACGAAAGTCTTTTAATAAATGATAGCCTCCCCTCAGGGAATCCCACAGCACTTAGTTCAATAGGATCAATATCATATCGAACACTCTGCAGTTATGTATGCAAACAACATCGATTTCTTTATAATTTCTAGGTAATTTCAAGAAAACTGTACTGTCAAAGAAGTTAATCAAGTCGAAGTTGAATTACTTTTCATATTCCAGAAGTTATTAAAAGTTCTAATTTGAATGGAACACGTTTATCACCCACATTTACAATCCGGCTCGAAGGACCAATCAAAAGAAGTATCGAAGGGCACGTTTAATAATTATGTTCTGTAAATAGAATGACTCTCTGAGTTTATCTTGCTTGGACATTACTGACATCGGGGTGAAGGAAAACATTAACATCGTGAGGAAACCTGGAACTATAGTTATTAAAAGTTCGAAGTCGCCAACCCGCCTTGAGGAAGCGTAGTGATCAACGGTCGTGCCTTCTCAGTATGAGAAGAGGCCGTTGCTCAGCAGTGGGACAATAATAACCTAGTACCTATTATTATAATAGAATGATGACTAGCAGCACGTTTCATGAACACCCTTGATTGATCATGTTGTCAAAACAGTGAACGTATTGCACTCTGCGTTCCTTATCGGTTTCATGCGTCAAGTTCGTGAACGGGCGCCATCAGTAGGGACTGGTCATCTCTTAGCTGTCACGGCTTATTTTAATTTATTTTAATTTTTGAATTGTTTTGTTTCTTTTTTATCTTTTTACGGACGGACATTGTACTCACATGTATAATTTCAACATGAATGATGTAACCAATATATTGTAACAATATTCTGATTCAAAAGAGTGTCCGTGGAGTTTCTTGCCCGTTCTTCTCCACAGGAACCTACGCTTTGGAATGGGCAACTAGCTTCATCTTTCTGACTGACCGACCCCTTGACAATTCAAAAGTGCCTGTAATTGGTTTATTTGAAATAAATGCTTTGAGTTTGAGTTGCAAACGTCCACTGCCGAATAAGGGCCAATAGATCAATTTACTACTACGATTAACGGGACATTGTTATACATTGTAATCACACTTTCACCATCATGAACTATTCTATGAATACAACTAGGGTTTTCTTCTTGATAGCCAACTTCAAAAAAGGAGGAGATTCATCGATATTTTATGATGTTAGTAAACACATAACATCTTACGGAGTTTTAATTCTTTTTGAACTTGAATTCCGGGAATTCAGTTTCCGAATTCCTTTTGAGTGATATAATATCCCTTACGTTCTTGTGTAATTTAAGGACCAATAAGGTAGCTGTCTAATTGTACCTACACTACACCTTTTAGAGCAAGCTTTGTGGTCTCCTCAAGCAACTACCCTCTCGATCGCTCTATGTTTACACTAATGGGACACCTAAATGGCCCTTACATGTTTGAAGTATGCCCATTGTGTACACGGGTCATACCAGGCTGGCACCAAATCAATCAGTGTTAATATCATTTAAAATGCCGTTCAAGGCAATTTGAATTATTTTGGTCAACTAGCATGAAATTACTGGCTTTGTATACTGAAGCTATTAGTATGCAGACATGTATTTGAACAAATAATGATATACTATTTGGACTGTATTTTTAATGAACCTCGACTAGAAGGACCATTAAAATGTTCGTGAACGGACGCCGACGTCAGTTGAGACTGGTCATCTCTTATCTGCCAGGGCTTATTTTGAATTGCTTTTGTTTTTTTTACATTGTTCTCACATATAGAAGCTACAAGAATACTGTACCCAGGATTTTGTATTATCCATATCTACATATATTTAAAAGAGTGTCCATGGAGTTTCTTGCCCGTTCTTCTTCATAGGAACCTACCTACTACGCATTGCAATGGGCAGCAAGCTTCATCTTTCTGAATAACCGAGTTCTTTGACAATTCAAAAGTGCCTGTAAATATTGTATAGCATAATAAGCATAATCAGCCTATGATGTTCCCACTGTTGGGACACAGGTATCCTCTCAGTGAGAGGGAGTGGGCCGTAATCCACCACGTAAGGCCAGTGTGGGTTAGTGGATGTCTCATGTCCTCAAATTTAGAGTTCCAGGACATGCCGGATTCCTCACAATGTTTTCCTTAACCGTTAAGAGCAGTGGTGATGAAATAATTTAGTTAATGGTTTAATTTAAATAAATACTTTAAGTTTGAGTTTGTACATTGAGCAGCCAAACCCATTACCAACTCCAGCGACCAGTTAATGTTTCAACCACGACATAAGCTATTGTCAAATTATACGTATATTACATTGCTCATAACGTCACGAGGAAAGGAAAACCACAATTGAAAAAGGAATAGGTATTCGTAATTTAAATGATACCTAAAAACAAAACGTATTCTGGAAATATTTTTAACGGACTTCTTCAAAAAGCAGGTTCTCAATTCGTCTGTATGTTTTTTTTTTGTATGTGTGTTACGCGGTTACTCCGCCAAATATGAATCGATTTTGATGATTCTTTTTTTGTTTCGTAGGTCATGCTTCAGAGGTGGTCTCCCCATCCCATATAAATTTTATTAACTTTGCTTGCTTGCTTGCTAGTTTTTGAGTTAGCTTCAATAATTAAGTATTTTTCCCACTTAGTCTATGTAGACGATATTTTATTTGACTCCGTCACTGTTATTTACATAGTAGGTAGTGGTGTTCGAATATAAGTGAAAAATAAAAGCTTTTTACAAAAATAAATATAAAACAGAAAGTGCAAAGTAACTAATTTCGGAAGTCGGTGGCAAAAAACGAAAATTGAAAAGCAAAAGTCACCGACTTCCGAAATTAGTTATTTTTCACTTTTTTCATTAGTTATTTTTTTTGTAAAAAGTTTTTATTTTCTTATTTTCGTTTTGAGGGCCTATTTTTAGCACTTATCAGCTGTGGTAAAGAATAATAATAAATTAATTTATAATAATTTTATTTAGAATAAATTTTCGCTAAGTTTACATTATACATGGATTGAATTCCTAGACCTCACACTAGGATTCCCTGTGTTATGAGATCCAGGCACCTTTTTTTTTTTTTTTGTGTGTGGGAATTCATCCTATGACTTCTCCCGCTCTGGGCGGACCGGAAGGGCGTGTCAGACTTTTACTGACTAAAACCCACCCGTGTTCCTTCATTTGCCTGTTGCCAAGGTCCCGGTATCCCTTTCGGACTTTCCCGCAACCCTGGCAGGCATCGGCCGGTCGGATCCAGACACCTGCGTTCCATTTACAATTTTATATAAAAAGGTCCATTAAAAAAAAGAGTGCATACATGGGGCTGTGATTTGTGTGATTTGTGTTATTTGTGTTGGTGTTGTAAGAGAGTATGTTAGTGAGTGTAAGTGTATTTGTGAATTATTGTCAATGTGTGTACTGCGAGTTCTTACTTAAGCTAAGAAGCTTTCTGTCATGTTGTCATCATAAGAAAGTAAAGTATTGAATGCCAATCGTGAAATAATTCGATTGTTGCTGGTTCCTATAACTTACCGACCGGTAACTTAATTTCTAAGCCTGAGTTTTTAATTTTAGAATGAATTTTTAAGCCTCCACAATTTTCGGAACGAAATTCTTTATCGCAATGCACACTTAGCGCATCACGACACATTTTTTAGTTTTTTTTTTTAATATGCAGCGTGTTATAAAAACCCTAATCGATCCAAAAGGGACATATAAGTACTGCAATAACATTACCAGAAAAGTAAATAAAAATATTATCATTGAAAATAAAAAAGTTATTACAATTTGAAATTCACACTTTTTGTACGAACTTACCCCAATTTCATTATAAATTAGCATATCTTCTACAGAGGTCATATGTTATGACTTGTAGACACTAGCTAGAAGTTGGCAGCCCGCGCCCCATGTCAAATAAGGTAAAATTCTCCACTGAAAAAATAACGGCGATTTTTTTTTTCTTTTTTCCAAAAAAATAAACCAAATATATAGACTCTCAGTATCACTCTTAACAATACCCTCACGGATCGGCCAAGCTTTTTGTTACACGCTGTATTTACACTCAAACGCTGTTAATTTATTTCATTGGTCCTGTTATTTATTATGATGTACAGCGAAAGGGTCTTGGTTCCAACTGGGTGTCCCAAAACACCACTCAACTTAAAAAAAAAATATTTTACTTAGCTGTTTCATGTAAATACTTGTAAATACTTGAAGTATTTACATGTAGGTACCTTTGCTAGTTTTCAAAGTTCTGTAAATCCCTTACTTTCGTATTATAACATATTTGGCATGTCTTAGTGATTGTGATTATTACGGGGCCTTATTAGTTATTAACAAGGAAGGAACACTTCTTTCAAATGACTCATTACTTATTTTGGATACTTAAAATCTTACTGATGATTACGTTATTATGACGTTACTATACAGAATATCCATAAAAACATAATACTTAATTTACATATTTTTACACTTTTTTTACATTGTAAATTATTTATAACAACTTTTTAAACACAAACACTTGTTTTTTAATGCGTTATGAATACACTATTGAAACATAATACTAACTCGCGAAAATAAATTGAAAAGAAAATACGGCGTGAAAAGGAAAAACGCGCGAAAATCGTCAAACAAGACGTCTGACCTCGAGCATAGCTGACGTGCCACTACTGAAGGGAAACCAAACACGTGGTTCCTCATTGAACGGCACACAAACGACATTCAACCTTACTACCTAATCATAAAGCTTCATTTAAAAAACACCGTTCTCGAATTCAGCTGGAGAAAATAGATACATGAATAAAAACATGCATTCGACATCAAACCATATTTTAATATCAATAGAGTGAGTTATGACTTGGCAAGTGGCCCACAAGTATTTTTCAAATATGGAAAAGTTGACAACTCGTGAAAATTCGTCACCAGTCGGAAGTTTTCGCTCGTTAGCAAAGCTTTTTTGAATTCGGTCGGTTTTCCGAATGTGGAATACTAAACAATTGTATTACGAAGGTTTAAGTTGACATTGCAATGGCAAATTAGAGAATGGTGTTTCGTAGGTGCAAATATAAGTTGGTAATATGATACAACATTATTCAGGTACTGATCTGAGAAATATTCATGAACGGTAGAATTTCAGTGTGGAATTAATTGTTTACGAGTGAATTTGTTGCAAAATAATATGGGTTCGTCTAGATTGGTCGCGATTGAGTTAAAAACGGTTTGTTGTTCAAAGGACCAGCAAAGTTAATCACACTGTGAGAAAGTCATTACTAGTACCGATTATATACATACATACATACTTAAATTCACGCCTTCTTCCGATGGAGGTGGGCAGAAACTGCAGAACGCGACTTGGTACGATCCTTACTACTCTTTTTGAATCAATAATTAATGCAATTTATAACAACCAATCCATTTGCCATCTTACAGAATAGGAAATATTTAACTGGTCCTCTAAAAACTTATCGACCTTCTAATGACGGACACCTTTTTAAATAAGTGAACTTTTAATAACTTTTTGTGCTTGAAATGTGTTTGTGCTTCTTTTTGTGTTTTTCTTTTTTTTCTTTCTTACCCTTTCTCACAGTTGGTTGCAGTTACTTGACCAATCAATCTGCCTAGCCTTTTCCCAACCTTGTTGGGGTCGGCTTCCTGTCTAACCGAATGCAGCTGAATACCAGTATTTTACATGGAGCGACTGCCTATCTGACCTCCACAAACCAGTAACTGGGTAATACAACTGATTGGTTAGACTGCTTGGTCACAGTTACTTGACCATGAAGTACGAGTATTTTAAGACCCCGAAATAGGAATTATTCGAGGTTCAGAAAAGGAGGGGCAATAATTATATTAGAGTGTTCAATAATAACTTTAGAAGCGAAAAATGGGTATTTATTAGATTAGAGGTTCAATGAAATACATTCCATAATTATTGCAATTTATTACTATCAATCCATTTCTCATCTTACAGAACGAACTATTTTTATTCCTTTGAGAATCATTATTCATCTACTTTGGTTTCCCGTAATTGGATAAAAAGTAAATACCTATTGAACAAAAAGCGATCGCATGCCAATTGAGCATAGTTTCTTCGTGATTCATGAAGCATTTAGTAATGTATAGAGTTTAGTTGCCAAAGTTTAATAGTTATAGTTCGATTAAATACACCACAGTTGGCCCGAATACGTAAACACGGGTGTAACTGGAACGCTTGCTAATAGTACAGATCGACATATTAATAATTTATTTATTTAATAATAATAAATAATAAATAAATTATTTGCATAAAACATGATAGAAAATGAAGGTTACAGCCTAATATCTTTAAAGGTAGGTTCTATACAATAGCGATTACAACTGCCATTTACAATCTTTAAAAAAAAAACTATGTAAGTACCTAAAATAAACAAAAAGGAAATATACAAAAATTTAAATTAAAATGAGAAAATAATATGACTAATGAGTAGCAGGCGTTTTGGTTACAAGGACCAGTCTAGATTTTTTAAGACTTAGGTTTGATTGAGTATTTCACGAGGAGTTCGTGGCTAAGAAATAACAGCCACACGGGTCGATCCATCAGATTAAACTACGCTTGCCGGGGTCGGTCCATGGATGGGTGATCATCTTTACATACCGAGACTCCTCCGTGTCTTGAAAAGCACGGTTGTCATTTGTAGATCTTTCACAGTCGTTACACCGTCAGAAGCCCGAAAGTCTGACAACCAGTCTTACCAAGAGGTGTAGTTACTAGTTACTGGGTTGTGGAGGTCAGATAGGCAGTCGCTTCATGTAAAATATTGGTATTCAGCTGCATCCGCTTAGACTGGAAGCCGACACCAACATAGTTGGGAGAAGGCTAGGCAGATTGATTGTTTGATTGGGTATTCACATATTATATTAATGTGCTATAATAATTCCTGATGGATTGCCTACAAAAACTAAAAACCCACTAAGAACGAGTCGGACTCGCACAAGGAGGCTCCGTACCGGTTTTTTGCTCTAAATTCCCTTTCATTATTAACTTTATTAATTATCTGTTGTTTTAACGGCAATAGTAATACACAATTTGTGAAAATTTCAACTGGCTACCTATTACGGTTCATGAGATACAGCCCGCTGACAGACAGAAGAATGAACAGCGGAGGCTTAGGGTTTCGTTTGGCACTCTCCGGGTACGGAACTCTCAAAAAGGACCAAAAAAGCTAGATATTTAATATAAAAATAAGATTATCGAGCCAAGCAGGATGGTTTTGCCCAATTCCTCTTTGCTCTATGGAATATTATTATTCAAAAGCTGATACAAAGACAAGATATGGATGTGTATAATTAGAATTACGAAATATTACCACCATTTTGAATATTTGACGACGAAAAATTTTTCATACCCAATCATTTATCACTATCTTTTTCTCGTGTAGTTTCAAGTCTATCGTATGCTAGCATAAGGCCAACTAATCTAATACTAAAATATTCCAACGTACAGCATACAAAATAACGCGACACACAAATTCGCGCAAGTTCCACTTGAATGCAATCAGGTGCCCGTTCCGCGTAACGCGGTCTAATACACATGGTACAAAAGACTCTGCAACTTGCACGTGTCATAAAACTTATATTCATCTTTTATTTGGTTCTGGAAAGTATTAAAATACTCATGTCCTTTAAGAGCTAACCAAATGCCTATTTGAAGGACCAAAAATGGGGTTATTCTAGGAGCATTGCAGTTTCATTCAGCTCACAAAATGTTACAAAACACATTTATAACTGCAACAATTCAATTGTATTTCCAGTAAGGTGGCCATTTTGAGGAGGAAATTTTTTTAAACGTATCGTTTCTAGTAGGTAGGTACTTAATCCTACTTCCTACTAATATAATATTATTATAATATTATATTATAAATGTGAAAGTTTGTATGTTAGTTACTCAATCACGTAAAAATGGTTGAATGGAATTGGATGAAATTTGGCAAACAGATAGTTTATAACCTGGATTAACACATAGGATACTTTTTATCCCGACATTCCTACGGGATCGAGACTTACGCGGGTGAAACCGCGGGGCGCAGCTAGTATTATTATAATCTCAATTAGTGATAATTTCCTCGAGCCTCGAACCCATATGAGAAATAACACAGTTTTAGGAGAAATGAGTCTCTTGTCCAAAATGCTCGTGAACATGCTCGCTGCCCCAACCATCCATAGGTACACTACAATACAAAAATAGAAAGCATTCCAGTACACACGTAGTTACATTTTTACGACAGTATAAAACAAAACATATCTTCATTCCAACGATGCATCATAAGTCTTCAGACAGGCGGCCGTGTATGTACTCTGACGAATTAATTTTAATCTTATACTAGTCGTAAAATATACGTTTGTTTTCATAGAGCAGTTCCGGTACTGAATAGTTATATTTTTTTGTAAATAAACGAAAATGTTAAATAGTGATGTAATAATTATGATGGAATGCTGTTTCATTTTTCAAATTTCAGTTATGACGTAATCATAAATGCTATAATGCTCGGACAGAGTCATTATCATAGAGAACTCACAAGAGTAAGCACAAGTTGAGCATTTAGAATTCTTCTACTTTCGCTTGATAAAAAGTTTAGCCAGTATTGATGTATGTCGATGTTAGCTAGTCAGCGAGGTGACTGACTATGCAGGGTGCGCCACACGGATTTGGGTATTGATATGGTATTTTGAAGAAGAGTGGCTTGTACAGTACGACACAACTTAGATGTAGCATAAATTTGATTTGCATTCATCACGTCATATTTACGAATATGTGTGGTTGTATGACTTTACAAGTTATTGCGTTTGCGTAAAGATCATGTTCATCTAAAGCAGTAATAAAGATTGAAGATTTTGAAGGCGCACTCAGTTCGGATGGTGATCGGTTTTACGAATTTTGCCAATGCTACATCTAAGTTGTATCGTACTGTATAATTATCTATACTAATATTATAAAGCTGAAGAGTTTGTTTGTTTGTTTGTTTGAACGCACTAATCTCAAGAAGTACTGGTTGGAATTGAAAAAATATTTTGTATTGTATAGTCCATTTATCGAAGAAGGTTATAGGCTATATAACATCACGCTACGACCAATAGGAGCGGAGCATAAATGAAAAATGTTGCAAAAACGGGAAAAAATATTCCTTTTTGAGAGCTTCCGTTGCGTGCGCTGCGTAAACGGTTTAAGATATGCAAATGTCATGTATGATGGAATTGTTCATCTTTTAAAGTTCTAAAAAAAAGCCGTGACAGCATATGTCTATCTTTTAAGATTGACTCACTATAACCTTTGTTTATGGTAATCCAATTTGTTCGAAATTAGTGCATTATTTGCGAAGGAGTTTTATCAACATAATATTAATTCTTATTCAAATAAATAGTTTTAACATCAAGGATATTTATGTAGCGGTAAAATACTTTTTAATTCATTCGAATCGGACATTTAATTTCGAAGTTATCACGAAATGCAATAGGCGAACCGTTCGACGTTCCCTACTCTAGAGAGGAGAGGATGGGCACACGGGTAGACCTAGAATAGGACATAGAACACATTTTATCCCTATATTTCCACAGGATCGAGACCTACGCGGGGGAAACCGCAGGGCTAAGCTAGTAAAAAAAAAAAAAATGAAGTAACTAAATTAACTTTGATTATAGAGTACTTTATAGTAGTAGTAGAGTAGATTGTAGAGTACAATGGAGATTCTTGCCCATTCTTCTCCATACGAAACTACCTTTTAGAAGGGGCGGCTAGAAAAAAATCTATTTTCTTGTAATTTTTGACGTTCAAAGTGCCTTTTATCCTATTTGAAATAAATGATTTGACTTTGACTTTGAATTATGTCCACTTCTGATAGATGTCTCTCATAAACCAGTACAATAATTGATCTTAGGGACCATTTTACTACACTTTACTTGAAAATGTTAATCAAATTATCATTGAATACAAAATAGTTCAAAGCCAGTTATTGCCCATTCCTGAGTATCAACCAAAGAAATCCCTGAAATCGCAAGGTAGAAGCGGCTCAATAGAAATCTCGGTAATTTCGGCAACAAACCGGATGTTTTCAAATTGTAGCTCTAAAAACATTCACGTTTACTCTAATGTTAGATGTTACTATTAGATTTCTGTTCATAAATCTGTATTTATTTATTTATTTAAAAACTTTGGAAGACTTACAGCTAAATAAAATGGTGATAAATAACAGTTTGATAATCAGACAGCCAATTACAGGTCTTCACGTCTAGAGCTTGTCTGGTGTAAAAGTACTGTGGAACAAAATATACTAACACACTGCCAAAAATTGCCAAAAACAAACATAGGTACATTTAAAAAATAAAATTCGCAGATAGATCATCACCTAAATTAGGTAAATACTAATACAATTGTGACAGGTTATTTCCCTTATGAACCAAGATGTTAAAAATTCTATTTAAAAAATAAAAAGTCTAAGGAATTTAAGCTTTAAAGAAATTCTTTGCTAAACACTTTTTTGCCGAGGTCACACCCGTTGTAAAAAGATCAAGGTCAAACTGTTTGCACACCCTATTAAAATACCTACTTACACGCACAACGTACGAATTTTGTCTGTAGTTAGTAGTTGCAAATGGCACCCGTAATGGCGGATTAAACCGTTTGGATTTGCTTGGAACGTTAAAGTAGAAAGTCGACAAAATATCAGTACAATTTATGTCACTTTGAACTGTCTTCAACAAAAATACACAGTCAGAGATCTCACGACGATTAATCAATGGTAAAAGATGATATTTTTTACAAAGACTGAGATAGTTATCGGACTGATACGGCACCCTCTGATGGAAGCATAAAAATTTTATAAATCTTTTTTGAACGCGCTCAATACGGTCAATATACTTGTGATAGCATGGACTCCATATTTCAGATGCGTATTCCAAGTGGCTTCTAACAAAAGTGCAATATAGAATTTTTAACGTTTTAGCTTGCGTGAAGCACCTGGATAACCGTATTATGAAACCAAGGGATTTTGAGGCTTTAGCGACGATGGCATCAACATGCTTATCAAATATAAGTTTGGAATCGTGATGAACTCCCAGATCACGAATAGTCCTACATCTAGGTAATATATGGCCACCAAGAGTATATGTTGTGGCAAGGACGGGTATGAAATCAATTACCTACTGAGAAGTTACTAGAAATCTGAAGTAGACCGAAAGAAGGTCAGGAATCAGGTCTTGTGACACCACATCACGCGATTGGAGTGTTTCGTGTTTCTTGGCAATATTTTATTTCTTTAGGCTAACCTGTATCCAACTTAACCTTTACGAGTATATCTGTTCCAATATTTCCGATTTGAGTGACCTCCATACTATCCATACCGCCTTAATATTGATATTATAAATCTATGTGATAGTAATTCTGTCAGTCTGTCTGTCTGGTACCTTCTCACGCCTAAGCTGAACGGATTTCGATAAAGGCACACTGATAGACCATGACCTGGGTTAGGAAAAAGGATACTTTTTATCCTGGTAGTACGTTCCTGTGACGACCTTCACGCGGCCGAAGCCGCGGGCAAAATCCAGATATAAAGTCAATCTCAACATACGCATGAAATGAGCAAAATTGATTTTAATGATGCTCTCCACACTGAAGTTGTCTAGAGTCATGATGCTCCTCGGGCTTTAGGTCCAGTCCGAAGGTAGTCAACTCCTTCTCCATCTATGCACAGCCACATTTTCCTTCCTCAAATTTTACGTCATAACATTGCCAATAAAATGTGCAGAACATTTTTCCACAGCACGAAAAAATTTTTTGCGTAAACGCGATCTTGGTCTCCTAATTCTTCCAACTTTCGATCTAATGGAACTTTCATTCTAACATCGAATAGAATCGATTACTTACTGTATGTTTGTTTATAAAATGTTGAACAGAAGGACCAGTTTTTGTTGCAAGAGGTATCACGCCTTAGCAGGCACACATGGAATAGCGGTCCAGGTATAAAACCACTCGGATCGAAACCTTTGGTTTCCGGTCCTTATGTATCCGAAAATGAGCAATATTGAAATGATTACCAAAAAATAATTGGCAAACTCATTGGTGACAACACAATGCTAAAGGTTGCTGTCCATCTGGTGGAGCTTTGCTGAATGGTAATCGTTTCACGACCATATTTGATAAGATAACTTTAATTGCTTTTTATGATACCAACTAGCACAGCCTTGTCTGGTCCTTCTGATTACGTATTTCATGTAATGTGTATAAGCATCTATTTTTGACGGACGAAGGTCACTCTCAATAAACAATACGGTGAACAGGTGTACGCGGTGTGTTGCGTGTTTGATTAATTATGTATTTTTACACATTTCTATTGAATAACGAATCGTTTCGCGAGATTGGGAGTGACGAGATCCGGCCTTGATTACGTGTTTGAGATTGACTTTTGTGGGTGTTTTATGAAAAAAGTTGAGGGATTAGAATGTGTCATGCAGATTTGATAAAACTGGAAACTTAAGACTTAAGAAAATTGCAATACAAACGCACGCCCAGTTAACATTTCACCATCACCACACCCCTGAAGAGGCTTGTATTCAAGCCTAGTCTAGTAAGCCAACGTTTGCTTGTTGTACCACTGAAGCGTTTGGTACATCTTCCTACACGAGCAGCCTATGGGTCTCACACACGCGCAGATAGTACAACGCCATGCGATATTATAATGCATTCAGAGTGCTGATGGGGCTGTCCCGATTCTGCAGCGCATCAGGGATGTTTGCCGAGTCGCAAGTAGACTGTTTCTATTATACTATGGGAAAACGGTGTGCATCCCTGGTGCGCAAGGTTCGGGCTAGCTCCAGCGGCATCCTGAGGGCATTCGCGAAGAGGTTCGATTGTTAGTAGATACCTGAACCATTGCTGTATGGTTCAATACTTAGCAATCAAAGTATGTACATAATACATGTATGTGAAGTTATTTCCTCAAGTAGGACTAAATTTAAAACTTGATGACAAGAAATTAGATGCTATTACGGAAACTGTATTTCTAGGAATTACTCTAGACTCGAAATTACAATGGGGCGCCCACATTAGAGCTCTTTCAGGCAGATTAAGTTCAGCTGCATATGCAGTAAGAAAAATAAGGCAGTTGTCTGATATAGCCACAGCTAGGTTAGTATACTTTGCTTATTTCCACAGTATTATGTCTTATGGCGTTCTACTGTGGGGATCGGCAGCTGACGTAGATTCAATTTTCATTTTGCAAAAGAGGGCAGTTCGCGCGATCTATAAAATGAGTCCTCGTGAGTCTCTTAGAAATAAATTCAAAGAAATTGATATACTCACTCTGCCTTCTCTCTATATCTTAGAAAGTATTTTGTATGTTCGCAAAAACTTAGGGCTTTTCAAAAAAAGAAGCGACTTCCATAATATAAATACACGTAGTAAACATGAAATTGTGATACCCAAATTTAGATTAGCTAAAACTAGTAAGTCGTTTCTTATAAACAGTATCCGCTTTTACAATAAGTTACCAAAGCCAGTTACAGAACTTAGCGATGGTAAGTTCAAAACCCACATCAAACGTGTCCTTATCAAAAAAGCATATTATAAGATTAAAGACTACGTTGAAGACAAGGAAGTTTGGCAATAATTCCTTCTGCACATGTGGCTTCCCTGGTACCTCATTAACGGCATAATTTTGTAAGAGTCTATTAACTGCTCCCAAATTACCATGTTTATTTTTTATTTTTATACATTCATCGCAGACAGACATAATAATAATCATAGTATTATTTGACATTATATACCTACTATTTAATTTCAACTCTATAGTAGTGGCTTTTGCGGACATGTTAATTATTCAGATTTGTTACAGTTGTAATGGCAATCATGTCATTTGCTTTAAATAGGTTTTTATCTGTAGTATCTTATTTATCGTATATAGATTCCTTTCTATCTTGTGAATGTGAGAACGTCGTAGGCTTAGTGAACTGTAGACTTTTATTTTTAATTTTAATTTAATTTTAATATTTTTTTTATCTGAAACTTTTTGAATGGCCTACACTGTCCTCCCATAACTATTAACACTGTAATTCGAAATTATTGTAAAAGCCAATTATCTTTTAAAAGAGTAACCATGGAGTTTCTTGCCGGCTCTTCTCCATAGGAAACGACCAATTGGAACCGTGCACCTAGCTTCTGACGTTTCATAAGTGTACATGTAGGCTTATGTGAAATAAAATATTTTGATTTTGATTTTTTGATTGATTTTAGTTGTAGTGCCTACTATGATCCTTTTTTGATCGAAATTATAAACTTTTATTTATTTAATAGTAAAATCAGACAAATTGACGATGGACGGTAGTAATGAGCATGAGGTCTTGGATTCGATTCTCGGGTCGAGCAAAGCGTTATTGGATTTTTCCATCTGGTATTCCTTAGGAGCAGTTTGGACTCTGGATTTGTGCCTGGTTGATGGCAATAGGCTCACCCCTATTACATGGAACTTTAACATAACTGGCGAAATATATTATGTAGTAAAATTACACCTCTGCCTAACCCTTCGAGTAATACAAGCGTGATGTTATGTATGTATGTATAACAGTTACATTAGATATTGAAAACATTGATTAGATTCGATTAGATTCGAAAATATTGTAAAAGCCAATTACATATTTTTAAAAGAGTAACCGTGGAGTTTCTTGCCGGCTCTTCTCCATAGGAAACGACCAATTGGAACCGTGCACCTAGCTTCTGACGTTTCAAAAGTGGTCATGTAGGTTTATGTGAAATAAAATATTTTGATTTTGATTGAAGAACACTGCAATACAAACACAGCATTAATAAATTCAGACAAATTGTAGGTGGATCTTGTCAAAACTTCAAGAGATATTAATTAGAAAATTAGTTCTCCTTCCCCCTTGAGTAATCACCTGTCTTAGATACCATCTGCTAACAGGCACAACTGTTCAGTCGACGGTAATATTATATCTGCCTTTTTTCCAAGTCTCGACTAATTCTGTGCATAGTATTGATCACAATGTAAACCTTCAGTATCTGATAACACTATCGGTAATGCTGACTGATAAAAAATATGCTCTAACATGACATGCGGATTAATTACTACAATAAATAGGGGATTTTCATTCAACTAAAGTTTGTATGTAGATTGTCATCATTGAACTCAACAATAATCCTTTGAGAAGTTAGATGTTTAACCGACTTAAAAAAAGGAGGAAGTTCTCAATTTGTCTGTAGGTATCCTAACTATGCCAGGATTGCGGGAAAGCCCGAAAGGGATACCGGGACCCTTGGCAACAGGCAACTGAAGGAACACGGGCGGGTTTTAGTTAGTATCCTAACTAATATTATAAATGCGAAAGTGTGTTTGTTTATTTGTCCGTTTCTTATGCTTTCACGCTAAAACAGCTAAACAGATTTTGATAAAATTTGCCACATGGGTGGGTAGACAATGACGTGGGCTAGGACATACGATACTTTTAATCCCGATATTCTCACGGGATCGTGACTTTGCGGGTGAATCCGCGGGGCGCTGCTAGTACATATAATTATGTATATATTTGACAATGGTTAAAAATGTGGTTTGTTTGTAAACTACACGTAAAGAAGTGTTTGACCTTAAAATCCCCTTATTAAAGGTTAGTTTCACTTTCATAAAAAGTTCTGAGGAATTATTTTGTAGAGCTAGAATAAATCGTTAATAATATTAAAAATAAGAAAGTGACTGTCTGTCTGTTACTTTTTCACGTCTTAACGACTGAACGGTTATGGACGAAACTTGGCACACGGATTGACCATGGCGTAGGTTAGTGCTTTTTATCCCGATAATACGTTCCCGTGGGATAATTTCTGATCTCAACAAGGGTAAAGCTGTTGGCAAAAGCTAGTAAGTACATACAGGATGCAGTGACACAATATATCAAAGGTATATACTATGCATATTTACTACATAAGTAAGATCGGGTAGTGCAAGCAAAATAATAACATTCTGTAAAAAAAAATAGACACGTATATTTACAAAACTAACACAATTTTACAAAACAATCGTAACAAGCAGTGAAAAGATACATTATTTAAATAAATGGAAATAAATTCAAACTACAGAACATCTACGTGTAAGAATGATTTAAAATGTGTTTTCTAAGAGTTTATTGGCAGTTACTATGCGACCTCACAATTTGTTTTGGTCTTTGGAACTAGTGTCATAAATTATTTTTACAATGCATGTGCTCGAAAAGAGTGTTTTCAAAGCGGCCATATCGTGCGGAAAGTGCCACTTTCTAGTACTAGTGCTTTTTAGGTTTCAGTATTTTTTTAATTTTTAACTACGTCGTCAGCCCGACTTTGTTTTTGCTTGAAATCATACGTGAGAAGGGACGAGGGTGGGGGTCGGTGCCGTGTGCGGTCGACCCCCGTCAGGAACGATGTTCCATAGCAATAAAACTAATACTTCATTAAACGCGTTATTAATTACCTACTCTAGATTTTGATCAATATAAATATATATTTTTATTTTTATTTACTCGCACAATGCATAGTAAAACGTTGTATGATACACGTGCGTAACGTGAGTTCCAACTCGTGTCGGCTGACACACTCGTCGAAAGTCACCTACTTTCTGCACTTTTAACATAAATAACTATTCCCGTTTTAAGTGACCCGGGGCTTTTTTCTTCATTATTTTATATAATAGGCTAGTTGGCAGTACAGGAGGAACTCAACATCACCAAGCGGTTATCTATAATACGCCAGGAGCGTGCCCTGAGCTTTTTCGGACATCGGTATTATGCGTTCACCTAAGCATTAAGCGATTAGCTATAATGGGTTAATACCGGCCAGCACTAATTACTCAATGTTAAAAGGTTTATGTTAAACGGTCAAGCCTAGGCTTTTTCCCAACTATGTTGGGGTCGTCTTCCAGTCTAACCGGATGCAGCTGAATACCAGCAATTTTCATGAAGCGGTTGCCTATCTGACCTCCACAACCGGGTAATACGACACCCCTTGGTAAGACTGGTTGTCTGACTTTCGGGCTCCTGGTGGCAACTAACGACTGTCAAAGATCCACGGATGCCTAAATGTTAAAAGGTCCTTCGAGTCAAAGTACCTATTGGATTAAAGCGGGAAAGTCCGAAAGGGATACCGGGACCCTTGGCAACAGGCAACTGAAGGAACACGGGTGGGTTTTAGTCAGTAAAAGTCTGACACGCCCTCCCGCTCCGCCCAGAGTGCGAGAAGCCATATGATGATTTCCCAAATTCAAAAAAAAAACAAAAAAAAACTGCAGCCCCCAGCTAGATGGACCGACGAACTTAAACAGGTGGCTGGGAGAGACTGGATGCGGAAGGCGGAGGTCAGAGTGTTGTGGCGCAGTCTGGAAGAGGCCTATGTCCGGCACTGGACTGCGATCGACTGAGTTGATTTCTACAACTAATGTTGAACTAAGATTTCGATGTCAATTGAAGGAATTTCCATAAGGCCTCTAATATTACTACTAGTACTACATAATAGTTTACGACTCATTTTAAAACTTTAGAATCTGCATGTTTTTAACCGTAGAATATTCAAGACCGCACATAGTACCAAACATCTAAAGTTAAGAAATTCTTTATTAATCAAAATTTACGAAACGAGTATAGGCCTTAAAAGTAAATTTCCCTAGCCGCTAGAACACAGTAAACCTAAAGTTATAAACTTTGGCACCATAAAACCCTGAAGTTTTACTATATCTCTCCAACAACGCGTAAAGAGTTATTTTCGTTCGGTTTACCCAAAAACTAACTAAGTTAACTTTTCTTGTTTATATTTTTGGGTCCGATTTAAACTTTTCTTAACAGTATTTATATCACAATTTCCAGTACGGTAAAATGTAGTTTTTCTTGTTGTTAAAGTAAGATTAACTTCTTCGTAGTCTGTTAGTCACTGAAGTTTCTAAAAGCATTCTCAAGTCTTTGGTCAATCTATAGAGCTCCTTAATTTCTGAGTTGAGCAACACGGACCTACTAGGTAGCGCTGTAGTGGCGTAGCGTATTTGTATTGGCCCGACAACAGGGGAGCCAACATTACGGCATAGAAACTATTTGATGAAACGCACTTTAATCGTGTAGCTCAACTCAGAAATTAAGGAGCACTATTATGTATCCTTCGGTACGGATTAGTTAAGGCGAAAGCGCCAGGATGACCCGCGAAATTCCCAATTTCTTACGTTTTAACCAAATAGATTCAAAAAGTAAAAAGCACTAGTACTAGAAAGTGGCACTTTCTGCACGATATGGCCGCTTTGAAAACACTCTTTTCGAGCACATGCATTGTAAAAATAATTTATGACACAAGTTCCAAAGACTAAATCAAATTCGCAATCGTAAAAAATATGTATTTATAGAATTATAATCATTAAAAGCATCAACACAACTCTCTATTTTCAAATTAACCTATTAAATCGCGAAGTCGTCAATCATAGTTTGATCAACATACAATCTTTCACAGACTTGTAAATTGCAAAAAAAAAATAAGAAAAGAACTTAGCGAACTACCTTGGGTACGGTTTTTTGTGTTATTATTTACATTTACTTAGTAAATTATATTCACAATGGGACGCACGAAATTTTGTCATAGGTTTCGGTGATTTCACCGGTCCAACCAGAACAAAACAATTAACTCTGGTGGCACAAATAGTTATACTGCTTCCATGCTAAAATCTTCGAAAATACCTAGCATCAGGTAACCATTACAGGGTTCCTATATTTAACCCGTTGGTAACCTTGAACTACGGACGTCGGTAAGACCACAAGCTTCCGTCTCTGTTACAATATTATGCTATTTATGTAATAATTAACTACTGGTTAAAATGGTTTCCTGGGTGGTTTGCGGTTGCTGGACTGGTGTTTTATGGATACTTTGGGTAGTAAATTGTATAGTTTGCAAATAATGTCTGTTTATAATTAGTGTTTCCTACAGTAAATTGATTTGCGAATAGTTATTCAATTTGCAACATTCATTGAAATCGTTAGAGCCGGTTTCCAGAACAAGATTAGAAATATAAAAGTAAATACTATATACAAATATTGCTCATTTAATAGTATAGTATAGGAAGCATCTTTCCACTTACTTGATTTAAAAAAAATTGTGCTTACATACCGAAAAAAAATACGGGGATCTATTCAATGTCTTTGTTTAAGTTCATTTTGTCAATCTAATCCGTATAAAATACTATTATCGACATTCAACAAACCTTAACGTTGGTTTTTATATCAATTCGATCGATGAAACACTATGTAGATTGATAGTTTTTATAATTTCGAGGACGTTGCATTATTTTCACAGCCCGTTCACATGTCATTTATTCACGTCGGAATTGAAGAAACAAAAGTATTACTAAATCTAATACTTAAATAAAATAGTACATAAATAATTTCCGTAAAAATGTCCATAAATGAGTACAAAAACTTCGCCAATTGTGAAGTTTAAGTATATAAGAGAACGATGTAGGACGAGAAGAGAAGAGAGCGAACAATCTTCACACTCACATAATTATAATACCTACACAAGCTGTTGTGCTTTAAATTCCGAAAAACCTTACGTAGGTCTTTTGTCTATCTATAATCGTATACCTTCAATATAAAAACGAAAAATTTTGAAGTCGTTTTCACAGCTAATTCACGATTTTTAACTTAAAATTACGTTGAAATTGCAGGCAGAAGTATAATAATATCATAAACATAATTATATAAAATATTTTCCGTAAAAATTTTCTTTTACGAGTACAAAAACTTCACCTATTGTGCTCAATAAGGCACGCGTAGAAGTAAACGTGAACGATATAGAACGAGAAGTTGACGAGAGTGAACAATGTATCTTTCCACTCACTTGTGGTGTAGCCGAAGTCATCTTCTTCTTCGGGGTCTGCCTCCTTCTCTTCTTTACTGCGTTTCACAGCTCCAGCTGATGCTCGGTCAATCTAGAGGATAAAGAAGAATTTATGAGATTTTGTGAACTTAAGAAAATATCAGAACAACAAATTTATAACTCCAGAATAAAAGGACCAGTTTCTCTTATATTCTGTTGGCTAAGAGGTTACAATAGGCAGTGGTCAAACATACCCGAAGGGGAACAACATTTATTTTTAGAAATTCTCTCTAAAAATGCTTGAAATAAAAATCTTGTTTAACTCTTATATGCCAATTAATTAAAATAAAATTCGAATAGACGAAAGGAGTTCGTCAATATTGTATTTTTTTTCGCAAGTGCTTCATTTTGTTTAGCTTCGGACAATAAACATACCGGGGTTAATATCAGTATTTGCAACAACGGCTTCATCCAAATGTATAATTCTCGTCCTCTCTTTCGATCTCGTCTGTGAAGATGGCGCCTTAGTACTACTCCTTTCGCATCATCACGACCTATCCTCTCCTATTACAGCTCATGCCGAGTAAAACGTTCCCACGCAGCGGCGGTTGGTTATGGGGCTGTCCAACGTAAGGTGTCATATCATACCAAAGTACCGTCACTAGTAAAAGGCTTTTACTCTCTCACTCACCTCGACTCCTTTATCAGAATACGTCCTGCCCTGCAGCTCTCTCTCATCTTCCTCGTCACTACTATCGGAGTCATCTGAGTACACCTGTTTAGCAGTTTCTTCTGAAGGTGTACTGTCCACTGGTTTCTCCGGGTCGCCTTCAGCTTCCTTCTCTTCGTTAGCTTCTGATGTTACTGTTATCTGTACAGGAGAGTATGAGGTAAATGTCAGAAGCTTATACAGTTTAAGTATCTACGGCTAAAAGCAGGCTATTCATTTGGCTGGAGGCTTCCATAAAATGACATCTCTACTATTTCTACATAATTATGATTCTGTTTTATGGACACAACCCTTAATTGAATTACTCATTAAGTCTCAAATCAAGAAAGAAATGCCTTTTTTGCCAACTTCAGACACAAGGCAATTACCTAAAATTCATTTGCAATCACTTAAGGAAGACATACAAATGATATTCAATAAATATAAGGGGTAATTAAAAATTGTTGCATAACCAGCAATAAGTAGCATCTACGCTATGTGTGCGTGTGATATGTATCTTTGAAACAAACAAAAATTCAGTTTCACGGCCGTCTTTTTTTTTAATGGGACCATACTTCAAGGTTAGTGTGCTCTTCATCTGCAATACTTTTTGCATTTCTATAACTTTTAACATCATATATTCTATCACACGCCTGATGTATCCCTTGTTGAGAAAAAACCACAAAATTCTACTCATGAATCTCCCCATTTTCCACTACATGTTGTTAAAAAAAAGTTTTGAGTATGAAAGTGATGGATGGACTGAGTGAAAGATGATTTTATGGCAAGTAAGGGGGTTACTACTGAGATGAAGACTAATGGGGAAGTATGGAAGAAACAAAGACATATTGCACCGGCCCTAAATCAATTGGGATATGGGCAAAAGAATGATGATGTTGAGAAAGAACTAAATCATGAGCGAATCAAAAAATGAATTAACGTAACTACTAACAAAAGCTGATTCAAGCAGTATAATGAACAGATGAATAAGAAATGAATAGATGAAGAAATAAAAAAAAAAAACTTATTTAAGGCAATGCAAGTAATTGACGATGACGGCGTGACGATTTACAGCGGAGAATGGAAGAAGAAAACGCGTTTCACCGACCACAAGGTACCTTGTACATGGGACAAGGGTAAGAAGACGCTGATTTTGGTGATTTAAGGCAATGCTTATTCCAACATTATCATCACAGTTTCACCATTTGAACATTGAAACATGAACATGGAACCATTCAGGAATAGTTACCTTGATCTCATGCTGCGGTGTTTTATTGTCCTTCTGTGGCGGTGCGGGGGACTTCCTGGCTGAAGGGGTGGGAGACGCGGGGGGAGTAGACGCTTCCACGTCGGAAGAGTCTGTGTTCTGTGAAGAAGATCTTCGTTATAACAATGTTGTACATGCAACCAGACGGATATGACGAAATTATAAGGATGCCATTTTTACTAATATTTTCTCTACAGAAAACCTTAAAACAAACTTTGTCACTAAGTTTGTCTGCAAATAAATCATTTAGTTGGCTTCGTAGGTGGCTTATTGAATTACTGGCGAAAGCCTATTAGATTAATAAGACTACGCCAAAACATTTTATTAAATCAAGAGGATGACTCCAAAAGTATGGTCACTATTAGAGTTTTTATCCACCAACTACTCGATGATAATATCACCAAAATACAGGTTTATGCTTTTCACGCGTATCTATGTATCTTTGCATGTAGGATTCTTTATACTCTCGAAGCATCCTAAGGGCTGGATGGATTTTAATTCATGAGGTGTCCATCGACTTGTCTAGGTTGTGCGATGGATAAGTTACATAGTGTTACATGTTTAAAAAAAAAACAAAATGGCATATTTTAGACGTCGTTAAGTGTTTTTTGATTTTTAATAAAATAATGAAAACACTTTTTTAGATTTTAAGTTTTTTTTACTCTCCTATTCATGAACCACTTTTGAATTTCATGGAAAAGTATGGCGCCGTACACAAATATCTTACAATACAAGGAGTTTAAAGGGTAAACGTACCCATGCAAGTAAACTCTGCACTGTAAGAGTGACAGTGTCGCCAGCTGCCTTGATGAGCTGCACCGCTCGCTCATGCTGCGCCGACCTCACACATACTCCATCCACTTCGAGGATACGATCGCCCGTCTGTGAGGAATAATGTTAATTTTGTTGAAATAGGTTTCCGTTAACTGTCAAGGTGAGCTTTCAAAATCTCTTCTCTGAAGTTTTTATAAGCTTTCAACTGGCTAGATAGAGATCTTACAGTAAGCCGTAGCCCGCACTGCCATAAAAAATCACGCAATTTTTTCTGGTATCTTATGTAGTTACACGCACTGACGATTTTAATTCGCGCTCGTTGCAATGCCGTACACTAAATATAAACCGCGAGAATAAGATTTGCAGTGCAGACTTAACTGTATCTCATTTACCCACTGCAGGACAAAGGTATCTTCTCAAACAGAGAAGAAAAATAAACGAGCATCAATCACCACGGTTGCTTCTGGTGAGTTTGTGAATTCATTGTCAGGGCAATTAACACCTAGACACATCACTTTACCCTATATTTTGTATCTATATCATTACCAACTTGAGCCGAAATATCCCGAGTATTAATTTTCCTTACTTGTAACTCTCCACAGTTCCCCGCAGGACTACCGGATACCACATTCTTGATGAAGATACCGAATATCGCCTTCTCTTCATCATCGTCACCGTCGCGGTTGGAGATTATGTCAACCTGTACAATTGCATTATTTAATGTAGGTCTAGTCTTTGTAGTTGCTGTAGAATCTTCTACATCTGTTTAATAAGTTGTCCTAACGGTATGAGGGAATCAGCAAAGTTATGCTGCTGTAAAGCTATAAGCTCATCGTCTTTTAGAAAAGGTTTGGCTTTGTAGATGTGCTTGGGTACCCACTTTAATGTGGTTGAATTCTTGTCATTGTATGTCAATCAAGTCCATGCTTTTATGTTTCGTGTGATCTAATCCTTGTACAACCCACCTTGCCTCCAACGATGCTGACTCCTAGCGGTGCTCCGGGACTGCGCTTGAGTGTGACCTGTCGCGGGGAACCCCACCGCTGTGCTGCCAGCGCATCCGCGCGTCGCTCCGATGATACCGTCACCGTCATCGTCGGTGGGGCGAAGCTGTTGGAATAAAATGTTTGCATAGTAAATTAATGGAGGATATTGTAGTTGATCAACACAAAGTTACATAGTCAATCTTTTGTCTTGTGTCTTCTGTTATCTTTCGTCGGTCTTAACTCAAGTAACTGAGCGTCACTATGAGATATATATCACTTTATAACTACTTCTGAGTAACCCCTTTTGGCCTGATGAAATACTATCTGACTTGCACAAACTATACCAATTACCCAAAATAAAAAAATTCCGAGGGTTTACCAGTTCTCAAATATTTCCCCGGTAAGTTCTCAAATAGTACACCGGTAAGCTTTATTGGAAGCTACATAAATAAATTATAAATCTTTTCAAATCCAGAACGAAGACGTCCAAACAGATTACGATCCTTTGAAATGATCGCGATGAATGATCGCGCTCCTTTGGAGGTACATATCAAACGCAGTATGATACATATAGAAGTATATCGACCTCTACAAGGAATCAAGTAAGTGGACGACGTAACGGATAACTCCTTAAATTGGATAAGTGCGATATGTAACAATTGAGAACTGCACGCTACAGCGACACCAAGCGACGTGATACGTGCCATTATGACCTGGATACTGACGAATGATATTATTTGCACGATTGTAGATTGAGGAATGCAAGAAGCACCGGACCAGCTATTTTGGCGATGCTTGGGGGAAGCCTATGTCCAGCAGTGAATGTGTTTTGTCTGAATGGTAACGAAGAATATTAATTGTACCTCTAGGATACGGAATTGTTAAGAGTGTCATGCAAAAAGATTTGTTTTAAATCAAATTGCTAAGTTGTTGTTTTTATTTTAAACCTCTACGGGGGACTTTCTCTTAATGGTTAACTTTAAGATGAGTTAAGTCTTAACTACCCATCGATACTAATATTATAAAGAGGTACAATAATTATCAGTTTGTATAAATGTAGTGGGTAATCTTCGGAACTACTGATCCAATTCCGTTTTCAATTCTTTCACTAATGGTGAGCTACAGTATTGCCGAGTGTCATCCTAACTATCCATACTAATATTATAAATTCGAAAGTAACTCTGTTTGTCTGTCTGTTTGTCACCTTTTCACGCCTAAACCACTAAACGGATTTCGACAAAATTTGGCAAGGAGATAGATGGCATCCCGGGGAAGGACATAGGCTACTTTTATCGACATACCATGCGGGAGAGGCCGCGGGCGGAAGCTAGTAATATTATAAATGCGAAAGTTAATTTGTTTGTTTGTTACGCTTTCACGCTAAAACGGCTGAACGGATTTGAATGAAATTTGGCACATGGGTAGACCATGGTCTGGAGAGGGACATAGGAGAAGTTTTATCCCAATATTCCGACGGGATAATGACTTACGCGGGTACAACTGCGGGGCGCAGCTAGTAGGATATATGTATTTTATGTTAAAACAAGAAATCGCAGGCAGAAGCTAGTAATACATAAATATACTATAGTACTCCCTAATTGAATTAAAAATCCAAATCGGACAGACGGACGGACAGCGGTGCCTTAGTAATAGGGTCTTTTGGAAACGGAACCCTAAAAAGCTAGTAAACGGTAAGGTTAAGTTGAATGCCAAACATTGAATTCTGGTCCTTCGAGTCGAATAGAGGTGTGTTCGTGTAAATTGTTCCAATTTATCGAAAAAACGTACGTTCAAAATGCTTGCTGAATTTTAGACGTTTTGACAAAAGACTCGGTTCAAATCAACTGTAGCTGGATTTTTAAAGAAATTCGTAGGTAAGTAATGTGTAGGAGAATCAATTGTCAGCCTTAATCCGAAAAGTGGATTGTATCAAATGCCAGGATCAATACGCCACATTGAAATAGAATTATTTGAGTACCTACAAATACCAATTCAAGGTGTTAATTAATGTTTGTTCAATGCTTGACTAGGAGGTTCATTAACTTTAATTAAGTTGTTTAATGATATTATCTAATAATAAGAAGGTTGGTAGCAATGTTTTGATTGATATCGTGAATCCCTTTCATAATAGCAGCCTGGGGTCTAAATTAAATAATAAGAAAAATACCAACCTAATAATTATCCAAGCCAAGCCATTATTAGCCAATGGGTATCTTGTTACCCAGTTACTGGGTTGTGGAGGTCAGAGAGCTCCATGTAAAATAATGGTATTCAGCTGCATCTGGTTAGACTAGAACCGACCCCAACATAGTTGGGAAAAAGCGAGGCAGATGATGATGACCAGTCTAATAATTATTGTCCGACTGCAGCATTGATCACCACGCTTGCCAAAGTCGGGTTGGCTGTTTCAAACTTACATTAACTATAACTTCCGGTTTCCTCATGATGTTTTCCTTCACCCGATGTCGGTAATGTCCAAGATAAACCCAAGAAAGTACATTATAAACTGAAAAAGTCATATTGGTACTTGCCGGGATTTGAAACTCGTGCATGAGATTCGACAAACGTCTTGGGCCATCACAACCAATCATTCATTAGTGCTTGGTTAGTACAAATAGGCTCGATACTTATTATAGGACCTAAATACTGCTGGCGAAATTTCCTTTAAGCCCCTACCAACCTCTTAGGGATATTCTTTCTAATTGGAAGCATTACATTAACTGTAATGCTCACTCATCCTTAGTAAATAATGACTATTTGCAAATGTCATGATATGACACTACAAAATTCCATACATTATCATACCGTCTACAGCCGTGCTACCGGCCGTACGTACCGGCGGCGCACGTGCCGTGACACTTAATATCAACATCACTGTACTTTTACGGCTCAGTCTACACCTGTCGGCGGTGTGAATGTGTCATTAGGCACTGCATTATGTATGTGTTGAAAAATTACTTGAAAAGAGTTTGCCGTGACACCTACGAACGAATGAAGTTGCGTGATGTGATACTAGATCATGTGCTTCCTAGGAATGTTAAGGGCAAGCAACGGCTATCAACGGTTTGCCAAATTAAATGAAATAAAATTGACCGCCCTTAGCCGTGCTGTCACGTATCGATATACCGAGATAACGTCGAGAGGCGGTCTGTCCCGGAATGTCTTAAAAGACTGTGCATGGAGTTTCTTGCCCGTTCTTCTTCCTAAGAACCTACTACGTTTTAGAATGGGCAACTATAGCTTCATCTTTCTGACTGACCGACCCCTTGACAATACAAAACTGCCTGTAATTGGTTTATTTGAAATAATTGTTTTAAGTTTGATAACATTTCATCAACAACAATGAAAATGTATGAGTACTGAGGTTAACCAAACATGCGAAAAACAATACTGCTCCTATGACATAAAGCCATTAAATAAAACATCAACAGCTCGTCGTCAGCGATGCGATGTATTAAACGTTCGTCCATTCAAACAATTGAAAACGGAATGGATTAAATGGATACCTGTCGACTGGCCGCCAGTACTAGTGGACAGTACTGGTGAGGGCGGAAGTCCTAGGGACGGTAAACAGACAAATGACCAGTTAATGCATTTAACAGTCAGTTGTTAATATAGAGTAATTTTTAGAGGACTAAAGTTGAGAGAAAATAAAAAGGAATCTGAGAGACAGAGTGACATTCTATCAGCGATAACGATGATGGAAACGGCAAAAATGTTTAAGAATGACATAAGCTATCGAAAACCTTATGTCAATCTTGTTGAAAGTCGTTGTAGAAATACGAAATGCTTTGAAAGCGATTGTCACTTGTCTAGGCCCTCAGATCAGAACCAGTATTGTAAATAAGGGTCGTAGACCTAATACAAGTGGCACAGAGCGGAGGCGTATGGTGAAAAAAGACAACAGACCTAGGAAACGGACATATTATTATAACTAGGATAGTTTTGGTGATTATGGATGATGTTGGTGATGAGAAAAAACCAGAATAAATTACCGTTATATCAACAGAGATTACAACAGTCATAGAGAAAATTTTGGCGAAAGATAATCTTTTTGCAGATTGCCACAGATTATGCAGGAACAAAATAGCTCATGCTGAAATGAAAAGAGAAACCTGTCAGTAGTTAACCAATTATTATTGGAGTTGTTAAGCAAAGTAACGCCTAAAAAAAAAGTTTAATTTATAAGACTCCTCGATACCTAAAAAGGAAACAAGGCGTTTTCCAAAATTCTACTGTGCAAAAGCTTATAAATTCGATTGAGTTATGTTCTTGACAGTACAAGATGCATACGAATCAATCACACAACGACGCGAGGGCGCGCCTCATGTCATATTTTTTTTTCATATATAGTAATATATTATATCCATACTCTACTCATAGTCATACGGCACTCGATAGCACACTGACACTGCGGGGAAAACGGTTTCATGATATAATAATGAATAGTTCGTTGAACTTTTGAAAAACTAGCTAGTCTGCAGTAGTCATAACATAACATGACGCCTGTATTTCCCGAATGGTTAGGCAGAGGTGTACTAATAGTACACCACATTTCGCCAGATAGGTTTAAGTCCCATGTACTAGGGGTTGAATTTGGGGCGAGGCGGGTGGATGTAGGGTTCTTTCACTCAAATCGCATGATTTAAAACGTAACGATCATTCAATTAAAATAACAGAGAACGGATGTAATTTGTTCTTACGTTGCGTTAGTACAGTCGCTGATTTTATTCCATAACATAGAACCGTTTTCATGCCTGATAACCGTTTTTTTTTTTCACTTCATGAAAATGTATCACATGAAATCCATCAATCGTCTCAAAGATGAACGTAACAATTACAATTAAATAATTAAAACAATTGTTTTGAAACCATAACACTGTGCAGACCGCGTGGGGAAACCATTTAGCTTCATTTGTAAGACATACGACTTTCTTCAGCATTGGAACAAATAGTAGCGACACGTGAGGTGGGGTCATTATTTTCAGTTTGTGTAGATGCGTAGTACTCCTCTGCTAGTGTAAGTTCTTGGTAAAAGATTATCTTTGTTGTCTGAAAGCTGCCTCAAGTCACCTCATCATAATCAGCCTATAATGTTCCCAACGCTGGGACACAGGCCTCCTCTCTTCGAGATAGGAGACCCAGTGCGGGTTGGTAGATATAAAATGTCTTCGTTCTAGGAAGTGTCCGTTTCGTCACGATGAATAAAGTCGCCTAAGCATTCAAATTATATGGTAATGTTTTATCCGATAACAATGTTTAATTGAGGCACAAAAGAGAGGAGTCTTATACTCAACACTGGGTGGAACAGGGTGCCAATGATGATGATGACGATAATGACGACTATATTATTTAACACTGTGAAAATTACTGGAAAAACCTTAAAACTGCTTATTATATGCTTGGTTTGGGTGGCTTAAGCGGACCACCAATGGCCACCAAAAAAAACCTTGCATTTATATTAGGATATAAGCATGTTCCTTAGTTCAAAGTCTATGTTTTTATTTGTGCGCAGAAAGTACTTGACCTGTGGTCCTTAGTTCCGCGGACAAATAACTGACTATAAGGTCTTGTCCGATGACATTATATTTATCAACTACCTTCATCACAGGTTGCTGTCTAATTAAATATAATTTGGTCCACTTTGATGAGGTATCGCTAATGTAGCACTGTTCAGTAGTTCTTCCGCTCAACGTAGCATAAAATTGTGTTAGCGGCATGCAGCGGACGATGCAGTTTTAGACTAATACGGGGATGAGTATCACTTCCATTAATTACTGTAATAAAATTGAGCTTTGAAGTAAAGCTAGTATAGGAAAATTAAATTCAAATAAGAGTAAAAAAATTGTTACTGCGACGTATACCGGCAATTATACGCATATTAGCCGCGGCAGAGGACTTTGTTTTATAATATGTATGGAAGTTGTTTTTAAACAAATGAAGGTCAGTTTTCCTTTAATATTCCCAACAATAATTTTCTATCCACTCCTTAAAACTACAAGCCTGATCTGTAATATTGTGACTGCACAATTAATTATTTAATTATCTTCTTGTTGTATATAATAGCGTGACGGTTGACAGGGGAGCATGGAAGAAGAAAACGTGTTCCTCCGTCCATAAGTATTAGAAGACAAGGTCAGGAAGAGGATGACACCAAGAGTTATAACACCATTGTCTGTTCCTTTTAGAGAAGCTCATTAGACTAACATACATTTTAAAAGAATCTTCAAAAGTAATTATGTTCTAATGAGTTTTAATTTAGTAAAGAATGCACTGCCATTTATATTAAGTGAACAGTGGGTGATGACAAAATGTAAAAAGAATGTAGAACTAACTCTAAATAACATCACGCATGTGTTCTCCGAAGGGTTAGGCAGAGGTGTTTGTAGCTATAATACAGCCACATGTAGAACTACGCAACATAATAATTATACAAGTCTATACGTCACACGCTTTCATGTCAATGCATTTAGTTATCGGGTAGGTAGAGAAACTGCGACTAGTCAGAAAAATATGAAAATGTCTAGAAAAATGATAATGTTCAGAACCACGATGAGCTCCTAAACAGGAATCACCGATGCGGGCAACAAGTCTGCTAGACTGAAGTGGGATTGGGTGGGCCATGTTTGTCGTATGAATCGGGACAGGTTGGCCAGAGTTGCCACGCAGTGGGAGCCAGATGACGGGCGTCGTCGCCGAGAGAGGCCTGGGAAATGCTGGCGTCACAACCTAGAGGCGTTTACGGGAGATCGGTCAGAGAAAGCAACGCATAAAGACCCATGGAAAACTTTACGAGAGACCTTTGTCCAGCAGTAGAACAACACAGGTAAAAAAAATGTTTAGAAGTTATGATTATGTCTTCACGTTTGTGTATGAAATGAAAATCTCCGAAAGCAAAATAGTGAAATAATGATATCATTGGATCGACCTCGGTCGACAGTTAATTATAAATCCAGCTGTTACCTAATTCTTGGTGTTCGTTTAATCAATTGGAATTTATTTCAGAGATAGATTTATTTAGAAATATTATAATACGTTGTGTAGTTTCTGCCTACCCGCATGGATAGGTGTGAGTTTATGGATATAGAGTTGTTTATTGTAATTCAGCTGGAACCACATAAACTTTATTTTCTTTATTAAATTATCTAACAGTTAATTCACAATCGACTTACCGATACAGTAACCACTATCCTTCGTGAGCCAACACTACATGTCAAACAATCCGATGTTCCCGACTCTGGCTTGGCTGAAACTGTCGCCGACACCCTTAGCTTTCGGCGAAAAGATGGCCTTTCGCCGAATATGTCGGCTAATGACGATATGTAACGTTTGCCAGCAGCGGCTTGACAATCCACAATGGAGCATTGAGGTCGCTTGGACATAACTCAATTACGGGTATTAACAATTTTCCAATAGTGATGCGACTTGTCGAAGAGTGATTTGTCGATGAAAATGACGATGATGCGTTTTAAGAGTCACTAGTAAACAGAATTTATGTTTACAAAAAGAATGAAAGAAAGAAAGAATAACGTTTATTTGGACACAGTTCGTGAAACACAAAATACCAATAACAAAATAAAAAGTGAACAATAATTACTAGTACCAACATCGTAATCGCAAAAAATTATCAGCTGTCCCATACAAAACTCCACCTTTACCTGCTCGACCCATATTTATAATTTAAACACATAACCTACTGATTGGGTACTCTCAAGCTGGATTATTTTCAAATGTTAGTGTTTTTCATTTTATTATCTTCATTGCTATAAAGAAAAATCCATTAGACGTCCAATACCAAATAATGAATGACTGCACGCTACAAAGAACAAGGGTTATCGACATAATCAACAGACTGATTGATGATCGCAATATTTGTTGAAACTGACAGATATAATGAAAACTTTGTTTAATAATATTGTTGATAAATGATCTGACTCCTTTCGACGTTATTGGCGTTTTGCAGTTACTTCAAGCGTTCAAAGCACTGTTGAAGAAAACATAAAAACGTTACAAATAATTCATTTTAATGCTTTACAGCGTAAATCTTTAAGTTTTATGCGTTGGTGTGTAAACGTAGCTAAAGTAAACAGTGCAGACCGACCAATTTCACTTGACCGATGGCGAAATTAAGAACACAATTTAGCCATACTGGATTTGACATATCAACGACGTTTGGCTAAGAAAGTGGAGCCGCCAAGACATGTCAAGGTTTATTGGTAATGTAAGATTATGTTCACGTTGAAACATCAATTTGTTGGCGGGTATTTATCTGCTCACCGGAATTTGAAATCATTTGTATAATTGATTAATGATAGGTTGAGTCACGGTCGGTTTTCTCAAAGAAATTCAGGAATAAATGTTAGTTTCATATTCGAACTCTTTAATTCATCTATTTTTTTATCAGTGTGAGTATGAAGATCCAGACGTTGTTTTCTTAGTGGGATTTAATAATGTGAATCTTTTAAACAACTGTAACAAAGTAAAAGTTATGTCTTATTATTGTGAAATCAGAATCATTACAAAGTGCGCATGAATTATTACACTACGCAAACAGGTTATTAAAATAATAAATATCTCCGAAGATTTGATTAGGCAGTCGCTCGATCTAAAATACTGGTATTTAGCTCCACCCGGTTAGACTGAAAGCCGACCCCAACATAGTTGAGAAAGACTTGGCAGATTCATTAATAAATCAATTCCAAAGATTTTAGTTGACAGACATTTCAAAATTGAAAATAATTACGACAATGATATCGTCAGCCTTCAAAACTATCGATATTGACATACAAACCAGCTGCGCGTCGCATCACTAGTGTTTTCTTTAATCCTACATAAGCTGCCGTGGGCCTGGATTTTTATTTTTCATTAATTTTATTATTTATATAATATACATTGCCATTTTATTATTGATTGTCTCCAAGGATAGTCAGGTCACGCACTATCGTATAGGTAAGTAAAAAAATTGGTGGGGTCTTGCCTAAATAATAACAAACGCATGAGTCAATCGTAGGCTACGCTTGCCGCAGTCGGATCGTGGACATATTGAGACTCCTTCGTGCCTCGGAAAACACGTTAAGCCGTTGGTCCCGGCTGACATTCGTAGATCTTTGACAGTCTTTATGGGTAGTTAAAATCATGACAAGCAGTCTTACGTGTACCCAGTAACTGGGTGGTGGAGGTCTGATAGGCAGTCTCTCCATGTAAAATACTAATATTCAGCTATATCTGGTTAGACTGGAAGCCGACCCCAACATAATTGGGAAAAGGGAGGCAGATAAAAGTAGAAAATGTTGAAGGAATGTATTAAAAAAAAATGCTCCTGTAAAATACTGTTTCAGGTGATGATAGTATCATTGAAATGGTAACGCCTCGTTGATCTAGTGATCACAAACGCGACTCCTGAGCATAAGGGGGTTCGATACCCAGGGCAGGCAAAGTGATTTTGGATTTTAAAATCAAGAATTTCAAATTAGTAGATAGGAGTTTAAATGTATGACCGATTCGTCGCAATAGATTAGCGCTTGGGACTTAAACATTACTGGCGAAAACTATAACAGTTAAAATGTACATCTGCCTGACCCTGACCCCTTCTGGGAATACTGGCGTGATGTTATGTTATATTAAAGTGAAATGTAGATGTTATCTTACGTGTGACAGAGCTAATTAAGGCCAAGGAGAGTTGTCATTAGTACTCAGAATTAGAAGTCAACTGTTTTTCTATTATTTTTTTATTGTTTTGCGAAAGATCTAAAGTATCAGCAGGTGCGGTAGTTTATAGCTTACTTTTATTTTAAAATACTCGTGTCATTCTGCAATGGGAAATATTTAATGAACCCTAAACAGTTTTTGCGCTTCTAATGATGCGCACTTTTTTAAATAATGTAGCATCTTTTTGATCTTTCTACCCTTTTCTTACAGTTGATCCCAGTAATTAAGCTAGGGTAGCCCGACCAAACGGGTTAAGTTAGGTTAGAGCTGTCACCAACCGCGGACGAGCCGAGCAGTGCCGTGGCAGCCGGTCAGCGAGCCCTACATCCGAGTTGGTCTCAGTTTTTTTAGGACCCCAAAATAGAAATTATTTGAGACATTATATTAGAGTATTCAATAATATTTTTAGGAAAGCAAAATGGGAATTATTTGTGGTTCGATTAGATACATGCCATCCGTCGAAATATGATTATATATTCTGTTACTTTAATTATATTACAAGAACATAGTAACCTTGAACTGATGCTGCAGCATCACCTGGAATTTGCAGGATACCCAGCTCTCTCACCAACTCATTGCTCATGGGATTGCTCATTGAATTGCCTCAATGACTATATATAGATGGTGATCAGGGTCTGATGAAGGAGTAGGAAAGAGAAATGAGGACTTTGCAACTAGCTTCACTATGGGAAAAATACGAACAGAATGCGCAAACTGCGAGGCACGTGTCGATCGAAACGTGTCTACTCGCAATATAATTATATAGTTAACAGGAAATAGAAGTTACATTTTAAAAACCCCCGACAGAAACGAAAACCTCTATAAAGTTTAAAAAAATGGGTAGTATCGGCTCTTTAAGTTGTTAATATAAGTTGTAGGTAATATTTTAATCCAAGCGTCTTCGCGTAACCGGCTAAAGAAAACGCCAAACAGACGAGGTTTATACCCCCAGCAATAATGAATGCATGCTATTGTAGAAAAGATAAATTTTCATTAGCCGTTAGCTTCCGACGCGACGACGCAGGTGGTGTACTTTTTAACAAAAAGATTTCGCAAAAACAAATCTTTCTGTTAAACCACCCCTTACTTCCATGTCACCGCGCGCATATCGACGAGGCAGCTCTAAATTCAACGATATATTATTGAATACATCGCTCCCCTGAGATCAGTAGTTCATTACATTAATACCAACGTATCCCAAGAGTGGGACCCACTTAGCAAAATTAGTAAAATAGTAGGAATATGTGAATTATTCAGGTTCATATTACGGGTAGTTTGCAAAGTGGAGTGAAAAGGGTACTTGTGTTGGAAGTGAAAAGGTCAGTTTGATTATTGGATTATGTTTGTTTTGATGTGGCGGATCATGACGTTTTTAGAATTCACGAGATACAAATAGCTACGTTGTCCATTGTAGATATTTCTTTATCCGTTGTAATGGAGATAGGTGTGAGAGTGGTGTCGCTTGGGGGTGGCCTATGTCCAACAGTTGACGTCTTTCGGCTGAAATGATGATGATGATGTTCAACCACCAAACTTTACATTTTTCGGGCGGTCTCCGGGCTGTTACTGAGAAATTCCAGATGGAAAAACCCAATTACACTTTGCCCGACCCGAGAATCGAACCTATCGCCTCATGCTCAGCAGTAGCTCTTGCGACCACTAGACCAACCAGGCAGTTATAACCTATATATTTATCCTCTATAAGGGTATTGTATCAATTTAATATTATGATTCTAACTCTATGTTCGTGATCACGTGAATTCAATGACTTTGGCAACTTGAACTTGACAACGATATTAGAGTAAGCACGCTTATAAGATCAACCTTCTGAACCTAACACAACCCAAAACCCAATTTAACACACTAGGGACAGAGTCCAATTTCATCTGCCCAATGTACTTAGGACGGAGGCCGATGGCTATTGAATGAAATAAGACTATGTTGTTGATGAAGTAAGGTTGATTTTTGAATAGTGGTCAGTAATAAAGGCGTAAACAGATAGACGTAAGCCCGTCCTTTCCGTGGGGCTTCATCGCATTAGGCACGAGTGGGCAGGAAATCTTTTGCAGTGCACCGTAGGTTTGTTTCATCATTATTGTTTAATTATGTGAGAGATACGAGTAGTGTAGAAAAATATCAGTAATTTGTTCCTATAAGTATATAATAGTCTGACCTTAAACATGGGAACATAAACTGGTTTGCAAAGGAAACGTGACATTTCTCATTGGCAACAATGTTTGTAATCCTAACCAGTAAAACCTGCTTATCTAAACCCAAATTCAGTTAGACCAGGAATTAATGACCCAATAATAAAGATCGTAGATGATTCTTTAGCTATAAGTCAAACTTCCTTCATAATAATATTCCTAGGGTAAATCGTAAAATCGTTACATTAACTCCGAAACAAAATTATAAAGAAAACATCACTCACCTAGGCCTCCGGGACGACGGGGGAAACTTAAGAATCCCGGCAGACTTCCTCCTATCTTTCACCATAGGCACCATCAGAAGATCCTCTTCATCAGTCTCCGAACTGCTGTCCAAGTTCACCAATGCAGGTGCCGAACCCCGTCTACTCGCGCTTTTAGGCACTTCCAACATCTCCCGAATCACATCACAATATTTACACGCATTCGCTTCCGCCATGTATGCCTGAGTTATTGCATACGCATAGTTCTCCAAAAAGCACTTATGACAACCCGGTACATAGTTCGTTTCGAGGTCAGTAGATTCTTCACTAGGTTCCTGTGTTATATGTATATTCCTATCCATTACCATCAAACTCGTTTCTGTATTTCTTTTATGTTCTGTGTGCTTGTTTTCTCTTTTGTGCTTGTGTTCTTCATTGCGTTTCTTTTCTTTGTGCTTGTGTTCCGTTTTGTGCTTTTTCTCTTCTTCTTCTAGCTTTTGCTGTCGTATTTCTTTTAAGCATTCAGCTTGGTCGTTGTAGTATTCGACGCACTGTAACCTTTCTTTCTTGGACGGCTTTGTAGGACTCTTTTCTTTCTTCTTCTTTTTGTGTACGGTTACGTTAAGAGGTTCTATCCTCAATGATTTCATCTGCTTTATTATATGTTCGTGGACGTACGGGTGGCTGTACGAGGCGTAGTCACCACCCGTCGCATTGGTAGTGTTCTGTCCGTCCACTATTTTGGCACTTACATCGTTGTCTTTGTATTTAAATGCTATTTTTTCATTGTGTTTACTTAACTCTTTGATGTCAGTATCTCCGTTCATTTTACGAGCGTTTTTTACAGCACACTTCTGTGATGACGAATCTTCGTCCAGACATGTTTCGTAACCGTCAATCTCGTGATCTATATACAGTAGGGAATTATTCTCTTCCTGGACGGAAATTCTTGTGGTTGCATCGTAGAAACTGACTGTGTCCTCGTGTGGGGAATTGAGGCACTCTGTCCAACTCTCATCACTTTTAACTTTAACTAATTCTTTATCTATTTTCACGTCACTTTCTTTCCAATACTTATCGAAACTTATTCTTTCTAGTCCGGTCGGTGTGACTGCAAAAACCATTTCGTCTGAAGTAGAAATGTCTTTACTTTGTTGTTTAGACAAACACCGTTCACCATCTTCTTTTCTGTCAGCGGATTTGCTTCTAGGATCCTGGAGTTCTCTAGGAGCAACTAGGATATCATCTTCAGTGATTGTCATATCATCATCATGCTCATCTAAAGACTCATCAGATTTAGAAAACTTTAACTCAGTCACTCCATTTATTTTGATTTCAGTTTTAACATTCATGATTAGATCTTTTTTTATTTTCTTACAATCTTCAAGACTGAGATCTCCTAGTGCTGATAGTTCATCGTCTTTAATAGAAGCTTCTTCAGGCTCGAGGCATATTTGTACAACCTCTAGGCCTTCGCCGTATTCTTGCAGACATTCGTGAAAGGAGTCCATACCGGTGTGGTCATCAGATGCCAATGAGTTAATGCATTCCTGTGAAACATGTAGGTGTTATTCGACAGTTGGTAATAAAACAATGAAGTGTAAACTACTTGAGATTTTATGAGTGCTTTGAGTAAGCCAGTGTTCGGCTCAATCTGGGACGGGACGAACATATGGCGAAGTCATTATTGTTGTTTACTTTTTCTTTACTTTCCGATGTAGTTGTGAGTGCTCATCAAAGAATCAGTGTTAAAGTCAATTTTAAAGTATATAATAGTAACAGTTGTAAACAAAGAAAGAAGTTTAGCTAGAGTATTAACTTGTTTAAAAGACAGGATGGTCTTTATTTGCAAATGTGACTTTCTAAATCGGCTGAAACCGTAGTTGAAACTGATTTGAGATTATTTAGAAAATCTTAGTTTGTGGTATTTTTTTTTAATATTGCTACCATCAAGCATTATTTTATTAAATTAAAGACTTGTAATAATGAGTTATTATAACTTTTTGTAGGAACTAATTAGAAATAGGTAATTGCCTTTGGTCAGTTCCTGTAACGGTCAGACAGGACACGCTGGACACGCTATTAAATGTCCTATCGTTTGTGGAATAAGGACGGAGTCATCAATGAATCTCCACCAATCGAAATCCAAACTTTATCGTAGCCAAATTAAAGCTTTAACTTAACAACAAGGCACAATAGAAGTTTTATTGTTATGACGTCTATAGGTGTTTAGTGTTCTGTAAAATGTTACAGACACACTTCATTATTTTAGTTTGTTTTCACACTTCATTTTATTTTAGGGTGAGTTTCACATTAAAAATAGAAATGAAACACTGTGTTCATGTGCAACGTATATTTAGCAACACACAACGAAGCGGAGAACATTTAACACGGACGTAAGCGACGGACATACGAGTATTATACTATACGAACATTTCATAACTTAGACCTTGACAGTGTATGTATAGCCGACCTTGTGTGCTTTACCACTTTTGACTACAATAACGCAGAGGTGCATCCACAGTACACTCACATTTCGCCAGTTATGTTCAAGTCCCATGTAAAAGGGGGCGAGCCTTTTGCTATCAACCGGGGACAAATCCAGACTCCGGGCTGCTACTGAGAAATTCTAGATGGAAAAACACAATAACAGTTTACCCGACCCGGTAATTAAACCCAGGACCTCATTCTCAGTAGTAGTACTTGCGAATTTTAGATAAAAAAGACAGCCTTTGACAAGAATTCCCAGGAAATGTATACTTCAATAAGGTTGAAAATATCTAACTGTCTCATAGACAAATAGACCTTGCCGTTTTATGACGTGCAAGCGACATTCAATCTTAAGGTAATACAGTCTAGGTCGACTGTACTGTAAAAATCTACTGAAGAGTTACTATGGCAGACATTCTAAAAAGTTCTTCAAAAGCGTAGATTTTCTAGATTAATCTGTTGAAAGTAGATTTGATACTCCAACTAGAGTGCGCGCCACGAAATAAGTCCGGCGGAAAATTGTGGAACTACATTTTTTTTACTGCAATGTGATGCAATGACATTGACACTAGCGCCGTGTCAAAGAGGGCTTCAGTGGTGGCGCGGACTCTAGATTGAACAGCCAGGGGAATTAATTATGCAAACTGACACCGAACCTCAACTTGCCTTAATAAAGCCATTTGTTATAACTGTCAAAGAATGATTGTTGTTGTGATTTGAATATACAGACAATTTAAGTTGGTTGTCAATTTGCTTAGAGTTTAATTTCCCAGATATTACCTACATGAGGGAAACTGCCTCTCGAAAAACCTCCTTTGGTTGAAACGCCTAAGGCTGAGTATAAATTGGAGTGGAAAAAAGCAGCCGAATTTCAGAGCATGCGGCGCGAAATTTTGCCGCGGATTTCCGTTCAGATTTGTCAATGGTAAGACGTTTATCTGAAGACTGAATGCCCATGATTATGGTGAGATGTTTTCTTTTACTACACGATTTAGAAACAACAATACGACAGTAAATGAAAACACTGGCAATGCTAATGCTTAAGAGTATTTTGAAACTATCAAATAAATCCTAACATCGAAATTAAAAATATTTTTTTTACAAACATATCAATACATAGTAGTGATGGGCTGACTACGGGTTTTGCCGATCTTTGACTACCTACATATAGTGACTAAACTATTGGATATATTTGATTGAATTTTCATATGCACATTGCCTGGCCTTTTCCCAACTATATTGGAGTCGGCTTCCAGTCTAACCGGATGCAGCTGAATACCAGTATTTTACGTGGAGTGACTGCCTATCTGACCTCTGCAACCCAGTAACTGGGTAATACGATACCCCTTGGCAAGACTACGCAAACTTTCAGCCTTCTGACGACCTGTAACGACTGTCAAAGATCCACAAATGACAGCCGGGAGCAACGGCTTAACGTGCTTTCCGAGGCACGGAGGAGTCTCGGTATGTAAAGATGGTCACCCATCCACGGACCAACCCCGGCAAGCGGAGCTTAACCTGATGGATCGACCCGTGCGGCTGTTATTACTTAGCCACGATCTCCTCCGTTTGCACATTGAGAACGGTATTAGATACACGCAGATTAATTTACTGTCATATTGTCGTCACCTTGTACTTTTGACACAAAAATAGGCCATCTGCAGAATCCATCAAAGTCAATTCAGTCTTTAATGATGGTGTTAGCAATAACTCTTCATTACTGGTAATGAATCATAACTGATACATGTGAACACAAGTGACAAAATATAATTATGTAGGAGACAGTACATCAAATGAGACATATAACAAATTGACTAATATTCGCAAATGGAATGTCCGAATTCATAACATAAGTTCTAACAGTCTTTATAATTTTATAAAACAATGAATATAAATATATTTTTATAAATTATGTTCTTTTTATTTAAATATCAGTATATTTACAAAAAACAATACGCAATGCTTAACCTATGATATGTTATGAATTACCTGTAGACATTTTTTTTCATTTCAATCGAAGCTTTGTTTTAATTCCTTCAAATTGACAGCAGTTTTTTATAATTGTTTTAGAATACAAGCGTAGTTCCATTTTGTTTTATTTAAAGCTATCTTCACTTCCTTTACGAGGTACTTATCAATTTTTCAAACATTATTATGAGGCAATGGATTAGGAATTTCTAACAAAATCTTTCGGATTGTGAAAGAAAGTGCGGTACGCAATTGGCGCGCTGATTATCGTAGTTCCAAAAATTTGCAAAATAATTTATGCTGTCCTATGTTTTCTATTAAAGCGAAGCAAATACCATTTGACATTTGCACTTAGTATTATTAAGGTATTTTCTTTATGATTCTTGCTTCTTTGTCTACTTGTTTTATGCTTAATGGACTTTTCTTGTAATAATTTTATTTGAAGATTCATTGGAATAAAATGATGATTTCTACAACACATATACTTAAGCTAATGTTGCTTATCACGAATCAACCAGTTGTGAACCAATGTCAAGAGGAAAAGGTCGATTGATACTACAAAAGTGTATTTTGGAGTATATCTTAGTTTGGTAGCTTTACTAACTTTGTGATAAGCAACACTACGGAACTGTTTTATAATATAATGAGAGTTTGACTAGAAAAACTATCACATATCCGAAATTGACGGCTAACACATATATCTATATTTATTTATATACTATATTTGCAACTACACAACCATGATATAAATAGACACCGATATCTAAGATCACAATTATTTTATTATAACATTTAGGTACTAGAATTGGAATCATATTTTTTTTTAATTGAGCACGTAAGATATTTTGTTTATTTTTTTTCACTAAACATTTAGGCATTTAACAAAAAGTACTATTTTTGTTGCTAAGAATTACTTTATCTACGTATCAAGAAATTTTTTCCTTTTTAATGCATGGATAGTCTGTATCTCTACATACATTTTATAAATATTATTATTTGACCACAGATCTGATTTGTTTTACCTATACCTAACACTAATTCTTTCGCAGCATTGCCCTTATTCTATAATATTATGGCTAGATTTATACCAAGCGACATTAGAAGAGAAATATGTGAAGATTTTTATCGTTAAGATTTTAAAAACCCAATAGGGATAAAGATTTTTAGGTGCATAGTACTAATAAATTGGGACAATTTAGTATATCATATTCGATTTAAGGAGTTTTAAAAGCAACATTGACCAATTTTCAAGCTCATAAGTGTTTAAAAAGTGGACGTTTCTTTAGTTTCATTTGACAAAACAATTTATTTTGCTACTCCAAAGTTTTTAAGGTTTTGTGTAAAATGTAAATTCTCATATTTCATTGCATCAGCTTGTTTGGCTGCTAATTAACTTAATGCTTTAATTTTAGTTTTTGATATTAAAAACTTTCTACCTCATTCATTTTAGCCACTCCTTTTCACAATTTTTTTTCCTACTCGAATTTACTACTTTCTATCTATTAAATTATATTTTTATCAAAATTCCAACAAATTGAGCTTATCACTATCACTCAGTTCTTAACCAGCACATTGGTTTGAAAATTGTAAAGGCAGACATATTGCAAGCTACTGCTTATAATACTTTTGGGGCTAAATGCGGAAATAGTTGTCAATAGTTCGGTATACAATAATAGCAAATAAACAATTAACATTTTACACAGTTATTTTTTCACATTTTTCTAGGGGTTGATACCCATTTTTTTTCACAACAGCAAATATCAATAACCTAATATCCATCACGAAAGCTTATTAGAGCGCGCCCAATTTGACAAACAATCTACGGCCCATATTCTTTTGACCGCGTACTTACGCGTTGTGCTCTTTGTAAAATGGTATTGACCGCTTTCTCAATCTAAACCGTTTGCTAAAACAGCCTTACGACGAACAATTAAATATCCAGTTCATCACAGTCGAATTCGCCCTCGTCCTGACAGTTCCCATCTGGGACCTCGACACTGACTGTATACTTCAGTCGGTCTCTTTGTCATTTCATGGTGATCTCGGCTTTAATCTTGGGAGGTACTCGGAACGGCTGCGGGTCCATTATGTCGTGGGAACATTGCAGCTGGAGCTCCATTATATCTCGGTGTAACGACATTATTAGACGCAGAATTTTTGTGAAGTACTCCAATTTCTGTAAAGGTAAAAGATTTATTTTTACTTGAGGTATATAATAGTCGTAGTATTGGGTTTACTATTTGCGATAAATGCAATCATCAGAAAATATGAAATAAATATATTTTAGTAGGTACAAATGAAATGAATGAGACACTATACGCTTAAACCAATAAATATAAAGAAAAATATACAATAGTCGTGTAGGTACTTATTAGCAATAAAGCATGCAAACAATATTGTACACTAAAGGGAAATATTCATAGATACACACATTTCAATAGAAACTAATTTCCTTCATTGCTAGAACAATCCTTAGAGCGGTAATGTCATTCCCTTTATTGTACAAGAAGATTTTGGAAGTAAGAATAGTATTGTAATAAAAATGCATGCTACGTTATAGGTTATTAATACTGCTCTAAGCAAAGACAAGCTTTAGTAAGAGAAACCGGAACTTACTTTTATTTTCCCCTCAGTGTACAATATCACGACACTTCGCGTTAAAGTAAAGAAAAAAAAATTTTTTTTTCTTAAAAAATATTTAGTTATGAACCGTTACTATGAGTTTTTATTCAAACGTCGTGACTTCTTGTAAAATTATAAATACCATTGTAAAAATTATGAAAGTCACAAGATTTAAATAAATTATTTTACTATTTAAAAACACACATTCGCAAACTTCAAGATTTCTGTACACAACAGATAATAACCACAATTTGTCCTAAGTATTAAAAAAGATAACTGAGTCTGCTAGAAAGCTAGTAAGAATGTTACCGTAGAAGATTTTTACCGTAATACCAGATTATATCATGCGACATACGAGTAGCTCCCATAAAATCAAGATTCGTTCACAAATCGCCAGAGTAATCTGTTGTGTACCAGAAATAATATTAATTTTATGTCTATTTTTATAACATCATTTAAAACTCAGTCTTACCTGACTGCTCTGTATGCTATGTCCGTTTGCCTTCTCGCCGCCAACGACCGTGCTACAGGGTAGCGGCTTCGCTATTCCAATAGTTACTATCCCTGTAACAACAGAAAATTATATTAAACAAATATAATAAGAAAAATATTTAATATTATGATTATTTATTTATTAACACAAGTTATGTTTTCAATATTAAAGAATTCCCTGGCTCCTGCGCTATTATTAACTATACAGGAGCCAGAATATTTGTTAACGTGTTATGAAAAGCGAACGACGTTTTGTCAACCTTCACCAAATACTTTTGAAGAGGTTAGGACATTGAACTTTATGGAAAAGTAGGCAAGTACCTAAATAGACTATTCGGACATTGGTATTTCTAAAAATAACCTGTAAAGGTAGAATAACTGCAACATTATAAATATTATTTTGTAGAAATCTCGGCTCGTGACTAAATAATAACAAGCGCACGGGTCGACCGAAGGTTAAGCTACGCTTGCCGCGGTTTGTTCGTGGATGGGTGACTATCCATTACATATCGAGACCCCCGTGCCTCGGAATGCGCGTTAAGCCGTTGGTCCCGGTGTCACGGTGTATTCGTAGATCATTGACAGTCGTTACGTTACAGGTAGTCAGAAACCCAAAAAGTCCGACAGTCAGTATTACCAAGAGGTGTCGTGTTACCCAGTAACTGAGTATTGGAAGTCAGATAGGCAGTCGTTCCATGTAAAATACTGGTAATCAGTTGCAACTGGTTAGACTGGAAGTCGACTCCAGCATAATTGGAAAAAGGCTAGGCAGATTGATGGAGAAACTCACTCACTCACTTTACAGTAACTAAATAAGTTTATAAGTAGCTACTGATTTATTTTTACCAACCAAAAAACAGAATATTATCGTCAACAACACTAAAAACCGAAGAGTCTCGCAAATTGTCAATTGAAAGACCACTGTCTTGACTAAAAGAAACTCTACGTATGATAAACAGATGAAAATTCATCTGTATGTTTACACATAACTTTACATTATCAACGTTGTATTTACTGACAGATAGTGACATAATTGTATGACGATGATAAAGGAACTATGAAGGACGAGAGAATTATTTATTGAACATTTGGCAGATGTGAGTGGAAACGCGGGGAGGGGACGCTCTAGGAGGACATGTACTCGTAGTGACTTTATTGGTGTAGTTCTCCAAAAAGGTCAGGTGCGTAGTACTCGCAACCGGCGTGCGAAAGATCTCACCTTGAAAATATAGGTGAAGTGAACTTGGAGTGAGCTGTCACTGCCTTAGCATCAGTAGATATCGATGACAATGACAGCTCACTCCACGCTCACTTCACCTAAGTTTTCACGGTGAGATGGTTACAGAATAGCAATGCTGATGTATGAACGTAAACGAGCAAAAGGAGTATGTAAGGATCGTAGCAGGGCATATTCTGTAGTTTCTGCCTACCCCCATGGGAAGAAGGCGTGAGTTTATGTAGGTATGTGTATGTAGAATTCCTTATTCTTGGAGAAATTGGATGCTGCCTTCTTACCCAGTTTATTTTAATTTGAGGCTAAGTTTAGTCTTATTTCTGTAACAGCGGATTTTGTAGTAGGTATTCTGATTTAGCCTTTAAATGGTCACAGTTTAGAATAGGTTTTCCAAGAGCACGGACTGCCAAGGAAGACGACGCTGACGTGGGTTCGATCCCCATACGTTGCAATATTGACAAATGAATTGATGAACCAAGACATTATTTGTTTTTTAGAAAGAGAGTGTAGACAAAAGGACATTGCTAAAGAAACAATTAGTTTTTCATTATTTTAGATTCGCCTTACATTTATAGCTCCATGTAACTATCACAAAGCATTTATTTGTCTAAACAATTAGCACTAGATATCATTGAACTTGCTACCTATGTATATTGCACACAATGTGATAACATTGCCTACCACGCAAATACCACAGTATAATACAGTAACAGTATTATATCTCGGCAATGACCTTGAAATAATTAGCTACGGCCCGCTCGGTAGCTAAAGCTTCCGCGTCCATACATAACTGCCGCGCACTCGATGCGGTTGCGTACACAGATTTCGAAGCGCGTCGTTTCGACTGACTATGAAGATATAATACTGTTACTTATTCATACTGTGCCACTAATAGGTATGTGTATTTATTACGTTTGTTCATTTGTTGTGTAATGTCAGTGATAATGATGATACAAGGATTATTAGTTAGGTATGGTATCAGGAAGAGTGCTACTGTATTCGTAATTAATAAATGTAACTTGAAAGTAAATTTTCATTACGTTTACATGGTTTGTCAAATCTGTTCGAAAACGACGGGAGTTACAAAAATTCATAAAGGCTCAGGCAGGCGTTATGCGACAGCGCAACGTGACTTTAGTAGAACAATTTCTAGGAAAATATAATGGAAACTGTTCTGCTAGATTTGCGATTTGCGTTGTACTTGTCGCCTGAATGATATATGGTTTTGGAGATTTTCAGCGCTTAATTACTATTTTAAGATTATTTCAAAGCATTCGAATGATTGCTTGGTAAAATAAAAACATTACCTCGTTTTGAGTTGAACGAAAAAAAATTATGTCTATCCTACATCACTATGGTCCTGGGCTTTCTGCAATATTCTTTTGGCCAAATCAAGTCTAGATATTTTCAATCCTTTCTTTCGTTATCAATTTCCAATACTTATAAAATAATCATAATCGTGTCCTCAATGGGATTTTTCATCGACTTTCATCCCCTATTTAACCCCTTTAGAGCATATATTTAAAAAATACCTTCGTCAGCGTTCACTTTCGCTATAAAAGTAAAGACCTCACATGCAAAATTGTATTACACCTAGATCCAGTGGTTTAGGCTGTGCGTCATCTGTCAGTGAATGAATGAATTTTAGACTTTTATTAATAGACACGTTATTTTCAGTCCTTCCTTCGCAACTGTCTCAGTCGCCGTACCTCTGGGCGCAGCCTTGATGGCGGCGACGGCGGCGGCGAGCGTGGCGCGCGCCACCCGCCGGCCGTTGACGCTGACGAGGCGGTCCCCCGGCTGCAGGCGCGCGTCCCGCGCCGCCGCGCCGCCCGCCACCACCGAGCGCACCACGATCACGGAGCTGCCGGGCTCCGACGGGTCCTGGGGCACAGGGGGGGTCGAACTAATATTACAGAAACACTATGGAAAGCCCAGGGTCTGGCAAAATAATGTGGATTCAAACAGATCGATCGATAGAGCCTTCAGGGGTATGAGGAACAGGGTGTATAGTTCACTCATCCACCATAGAAAAGGGAGGATCCTCCGACCAGACGGGTGTTGTGTCTGGCGGGCAACTGCCCGACGATTGATGTCGGGTTCTTGTATATAATTATAATTATGTCCATTGCACGGTAAACTTTAATTGCGCGATGCAGGATTTATGTGACGTCAGAATTTTTGTGTGACGTCAGGTCTTTGATGCGTAGTTCGCATGTGGCGATGTAGATACCGCCACAAGCCAAAAGTCAAAATATAACTAATTCCTGGGAGATAAAATAACAACAAACGACGTATAACCTACGTTACATAAATGTTAGTCACGGTACAAAAGTACAGAACTATAAAAATAACTCTCGAAAAATTTCGAAAAATAAGTAATCAATTAAGTGTGTGTGCAATTAAACGCATTACAACTTTGTAAATCCGAAATAAAAATCTAGGACGAGGATAAATCAAAATATTCGATTCGATTCGGGCCAAGAATACTATCTTGTAGAACACAATAGATAAAACTCACCAAATAATCCAGTATAGAGAATCCCAGTCCCCTGTCTTCCTTCACGAGCTGGATATAGTCCACGTGATCACTCCACATCGCCAAACCACTCAAAGGCTCTAAAGACCGCGATCGAACGCGTTCTAGATCTTCTGTGCAGAATTCTAGAAAATTAAACAGGTATTCTAAGCCAATAACATAACAGTGTCGCATGGTCTCCAGCTAATAACAGCTGCACATTCTTTCCATGAATGTAGTAAAAGGACTCCTTGCCCAGTGCATGCACAACCATAGAGTATTTAGCAATCTTGTTTCTATCTCACCATGCTTGATTATTTTAATTTCTACTAAATTGATCATAATAAGAAAAGAGAAAGTCCACAAATACGATGGATGGTGTGAAAGATGATACCGCTAACAGAGTATGAATACTAAGATCTTACCGCTAACAGAGAATGAATACTGAGATATACCGCTAACAGAGTATGAATACTAAGATCTTACCGCTAACAGAGAATGAATACTGAGATATACCGCTAACAGAGTATGAATACTAAGATCTTACCGCTAACAGAGAATGAATACTGAGATCATACCGCTAACAGAGTATGAATACTAAGATCTTACCACTAACAGAGAATGAATACTGAGATATACCGCTAACAGAGTATGAATACTAAGATCTTACCGCTAACAGAGAATGAATACTGAGATCATACCGCTAACAGAGTATGAATACTAAGATCTTACCACTAACAGAGAATGAATACTGAGATATACCGCTAACAGAGTATGAATACTAAGATCTTACCGCTAACAGAGAATGAATACTGAGATCATACCGCTAACAGAGTATGAATACTAAGATCTTACCACTAACAGAGAATGAATACTGAGATATACCGCTAACAGAGTATGAATACTAAGATCTTACCGCTAACAGAGAATGGTATGAATACTAAGATCTTACCGCTAACAGAGAATGAATACTGAGATCATACCGCTAACAGAGTATGAATACTAAGATCTTACCGCTAACAGAGAGTGAATACTGAGATCATACCGCTGACAGAGAGTGAATACTGAGATGATATCTACTAGAAAATAATGAAATTGATGAAGATAAAGCTCGCCGATCCGAATTGAGATAGGGGCAGGAGGATGAGCAGTAATGTAAAAGCCATGCTCATGTGATATTGTCATGCCATGCATGGCTGATATTGTTAGGGAATTGTATAATTTTATAACTATTCTCAGTAAGGTTTTATGTGTAAATAGTCTTACCATCGTGATCATGTGGAGCCGACATAACAGTGGTGGCACTGCAGAGTGACGCGACGGAACTCTCCGACTTTGCCTTGATCAGTCGCTGTGGAGGAAGCAGCAGGTCTTGCAAACTACCGCCTAGGATGTTACTCTGTAAAGAATCAGGCGTAGTATTAGTTGACAGAAATGGCTGAAGATATTAATAAATAAGAAGTATTTTATTAACTAAAGAGTTTCTATATAAATCGCCATCTATAGTGTGGTTTAATAAACTATTAAATTATCAAATCTAGATGGCGTTATTTCTAGTCTAACGTTATAAACAGAGATGGCGTTGCTGTTCTGTAAAAGTACGGGTAAGACAATAATATCGAATACATAGTATTTAAATTCAGTATCTTTTTCGGATTCAGGTCTATGTAGTTTTAATTTCCATCTTTATCATCATTAGATCATCATTTAAGGCCGTGTTCTTACCGGAAGCGATCGTCGAACTCGTTTATATGAATAGAATATACTCGCGCAATCAATCAAGCCGCGTATGTACGTCATTTTTAAGAAAACGATCGCGTATTCGCATGTTCGCGTGACAGTTGCTTTTGGTTAGGACGTAGGGTAAGAGTCTGTTCTCCTTACCCTAGCAAAGCCAGCATCAGGCAGTCGGTCATTGTTGACATAATATTCTCTCTTCCTGACCACTACCAGTAAGACTGGTGACGTCACTGCTCGTAGTCTGGTTACCACCTCCACATGATGGGCACCTAGTACTCGCCAGCCGTTCACCTGAAATTAGGATATAAATATTGAAATAAGCCGGTGTAGGACAATCGTGGTGATTCAGCTAACAAGTTTGGGCTTCTGGAAATCAACCAACACGATTTTCACTTTTCATTTAAGGCAATTCAATGTCTCGTGTGTATTGTTCTCGTCAAAAAAGAAAGGTAAAGTATTTTCTCCTCTGAAGGTATGTTCCAAGGCGTTGTAATAACCTACTGTGATTATTAAATTAAGTAAAAAGCGAAAAGATCATGACATTGTGATAAAAGCACTTCATTGTAGCCATGATTTAGAGTTCAATTTCAACAAATCCTGTGTTACGTACAACATGATATTTATTGAATAAAGGCAATTACATACCTCAAGCAGTTCATCCCCGACCCTATACATCCCGAGCCTAGCGACGGGTCCATTGGGAGCTATCGCTCTTATGTAGTGTCTTGCTTGCACCTCCTTGCCTCCCACCACTCGCACTGTGCCTTCGAGCGAGATGCCGAGACCGCTATCCTTCTCTTTTATTATTGTGCTGACCTGGGGAAGAAATACGAAAAATTCCAATCCAATTCCAATCACATCCAAATCCTCTTAAATCTTAATTTTACAATAGAACGGAGATCTTATATATACTGTAACTTTTATTCCAGTAGTAATATTCAAGTAGCTGCCTCAAAGTCTTATGACATTTGGCAATTATAGTTTCTGAACAACTCTCGAATAACAATTCTACACTGGACTACGTCTTTTACTCTGTTATCCAGCCTATAGACTCCTTCGAAAAGATACCTACCGAAAGTCTTGGTAGGTATTCCAAAACTCTTAACAAAATATCATACGGGTACATAATCTCTCGCCAGTCGTTTTCTGCCGCAGTATATCTCGCCACTTGTCTTGAATGCGTCTTGTCTCTCGTTCTGATACCTCGTCGTCTCGCTCTAACACGACACTTACCACAATGTCATACTGGTACTGATGGCCCGGCCAGTCGTTCTCCTGCTGCAATATGTCCCGCCACTTGTCCTGGATCCGTCTTGCCTCTCGCTCCGACACCTCGTCGTCTCTTCCTATCACGATCTCCGCCTCCTCAGACGGAGACATCGGTGAAGGCAAGTGAGGCAGGATCTCTGATTCGGGTTCCGCTTCGATTACTGTTGATTCGTCGTACTGTCAAGTAAAGATATAAAATGGCATTAATATAAATTGTGTATACATCGTCAGGAAACCCAGACAACAATTACTACAAGTTTCACATAGAGTAAGTACAAAATTTAGTCTGGTGTTAAATATTACATGAGATAGTTTGCTCGATCATCATAATATGTGAAAATATGCTTGCTATCGGATAATATTTAAGTTAGCAAAAATCGCAACAATGATTCCTTTGATCATTGACGTCGGCCAACTAATTGAAACAACAACTATTTAATGGCATAGCAATGCTAGTGCTTCCTCTAAAGAGGCTCTTGTCCACCGGTGGGGCCACTAACAATCTTTTACTCACCACACTAAAGCTATACTTGGCAAGCGAGGTGACAGAAGGGCTTGGTGGTGCAATCGGTGATCTTCGCCCATCTTGAGCAGCCAACGCTTTCTGGAGCTTTTCAAACCCCGCCCCACGAAGATACCTAGAAGTTTTATTACTGAAATTAGAAAGGATTTAAGAACACAAATCTTTCATCATAATCCTAGAAACATTATGCTATCATATCTATATCATATTAGTCAGTAAACTCTTCACTAATATATGGACTACTTTTATCGCCAGTTGCTTTAATATTTCCAGGGGTGTCACATCTTACCTCAAAGCTTTCAGTCGTACTAAGGGGCCTTTCGCATCCCTAAGCAACGCCACCGCGCGATGATTCGTCACTCCGTGTAGAGAAACGCCATCAACCTGTGAACCAAAATATTACATTATATTTTATCAAATGAACATATTAAGCCCGTCACAATCTCAGTCCGAGTATTAGCGGTCGCGGCCAAAATACTTGAAAAATTCGAGGCCCGGGATACCGGACACGCGGCCATAGTAAATGTATGATGTATGTATTGCTACTTTTGCGTCGTCATCTCTTTATCGTTGACGTCCGTTTGACGGTGGTGGTGGACAAACAGCCTAATACTCTTTGTCCACCGCAACGTGAACGGGACGTCAATGAGAAATGAGATTACGCGACCATAGTTAAATATACTGTCGCTAATTCGGCGTCGTCATCTCGTTCTCGTTGACGTCCCGTTCACGGTGCGATAGTCAATCGGCCTAAGGATGCAGGTTTCGTAATTAATTCTACCCCATATTTGGTGGCATAGCTCCCAATTAGCAGCCACTCCAACAACCCGTACCGAGCAAGATCTAGCATACTCGTACTACGCCTCAACTAAGTGACCTCATTAAATTGATTAGTGAACATTAAGCCTGCACTAATTACTCCGCTTCAATTGACGTCGCTAATTAAGAGACACTGCTTCCAACCTCTGTGGATTATTGGAGCAATTGATTAGGGAGGTATTGTGCAGGCCTTAACGAATAAGGATTATAATTTTTGACTCGTATAAAAATACAAAGGGTACCGTTATCTTCCATTTGCACAGTTTACCCTCCAGCACAGGAACTGCCGATGCGTTTTCAACCTTAAAGTATAATATTATTTAACCTTTTAACTGCTTACTTCGGATTTATCCGATAAATATTTTCGTGTCCATTTCGCCAGAGTCGTATAATTACGACATTCGTTTAATCAATTTTTTTTTAATTTAATTACGCATTGCACATCATCTTTGTTGTAGGTATTTATTTTTGATTTTTCGATGCCAGAAACTGGAGGCACGACAACCAATATGAAATCGGGCGGTTAAAAGGTGAAATGTCTCATGTGCCTATAATATGTAGGATTTTTATCAGCTCTCCATCGTTTTAAAACCTACGGAACCGTAGAAAATAAGGTGAAGCGAGCCTGAAGTTAGCTGTAATTCCACCTGATGCTAGGGATTTTCACTATTGACAGTTCACTTCATCAGACATTTATGTTATCGACAGACATATATAAACAATGTGGTATCGAGACACCACGACAATGCATCGAGCACGCAACTGTGTCAAGTGAAGAGGAGAATTGCATACTCATTAACATAAAGCATCATTTTAGTTGCAGCGTCTCGTGTTTCTTTGACGGATAAGTTTTATTTATAAATATGAATAAGACAAAGGTATTTGAAAAAGAAGAGGTTATGTCGGTTTTCATGTGAAAATAAATGACAAGAGTATGGAGAACGCGAATGAGTTTGTATGATTGGGAAGTCTGTTTACAAGAGAGAAAGATTGATGAAGATGTGGAAAGAGATTTAATGCGAGTGAATGGTGCTAATAACTAGAATTATCACTCATAGATGATAATGCTAGTTATTAGCTGCGCAAAGCGGATTTTACTTATTTAGATAGATCTGAATAGGAAAAATCTGTTTTGTAACTGAATTTTCTTTCAGCAATGTTTAATGCATGCCGTGGCAGCCTTTAATTAAGGCTTCACTATAAAATGTTAAATTCAACATGAGTTCTTTGTATTTTTGGTGTATGCTTTGTTGGTTGCCCTCAAATAAATAAATAAATTAGACTGTATCGATAGAGAAATGATATTTTATCATAACGTTGCGGTTTAAAGTAAAGGTGTGGTGGCAAAAATGTAAAAAAAAGCTTGTGTCTTACTACGAAATCTAGGCATCTCGATTTCTACAGACTACAATTTTGAATTTTACTCTTTTCTCAGCGGTCTTATTTCTCGGAGTGCTCCTGCACTTGGACAGAAAGGAGACATTAAATAATGGCACAGTTTCTAGAGTAAATCATAAGAGAGACGTGAAGACGCTGCAGTGAAACCAAGAACTTTTACTTGGAGAAAATAATATTCAAATGTACTGGCTTTTATAATGGGTTGAATAAGGATGAAGACGGTGCAAGAGAGAAAATTGAATATAAATCGGTAAGAATTACTTGCCCTGCTGAACTATAATATGTCGGCAAATATCAATATTATAATAACCAACAAAAAAAGTCTTTAGTGGTTAGTCGATTGAGGCTTTGATAATGATAAGGTCTTTGATGATGAGTGGAATCGAGGATAGAATACTTCTACCGAACTTTTGGAATCTGGAGTACGATTTAAATTAACGCACATTGCAATTGCGGTGTTCCAGAGGGCCTAGACTAGTGACAATCACTTCGAAAGCGTTTCGTATTTCTACAACGACTTTCTACAGGATTGACATAAGCTTTTCGATAGCTTATGTCAGTCCTATACATTTTTGCCTTTTTATCATCGTTATCGCTGATAGAATGTCACTTTGTCTAGGGCCTCTGAATAGACTATGTCCCATCTACTAGTGTCCCAAATGTCCGTTCACTTGCACCCTTGACGATCTGAACAACGTCTCTTACACCATAATAAACATGGCCCCCTACTGGGCCCAAACAGTCTAATGTAGATGTAGGTACTGCCGAAACGAAAAGAAGAAAACAGGGCACTTAAACGTAACTGTTAAAATGGTAGTAACAATCTCCTCTGTCTACTCCTCTAGGAATTACAAAGGTGAAATTATATTCGTAATGGAAAATAAACTGGAATGGTAGAATATTATTTCTAAAACAGCACTATAAATGTAAGGACATTAAAACGGAACGAGGGTATAAAATGTCTCGATTAGCTCTGTAGTCGACAGCCCCATGGGAGAGCTCACAGTTAGTATGTGATGACAGTGTACGTGGAAATGGGTTAAAGATATGTTTCTTTGTTATATATTATTATACCATGAAATGAATAAGATAATAAATGGGATTATATACGAGAAGTAATGTTTGAAGAAATGGATGCTGTGATTTCAGTAATAAAACGTGTACTACAATAGTAATTTAATTTAGGAAAAGTGAGGCTGAAAGGCATGACACAAATGAGAGGTGGTCTAACGGTACATACTTATTCAGCAGTGAGTGGAACAAAGCTGCCAATAATGATGAGTTTGGTAGATCAACGACATGGGATAGTTGGAATATTGGTCTACATACTGGATTCAAAGTCAAGATGAAGCAGGACTGAAAAACTATGAATAGAATTAAAGCGATTATGTTTTGAGATGGTAATGTATGAGAAATAAGGAAAAGAAGATAACGCTCCCACTGTAATTTTCGAAACAAACAAATAAGATAGAAATGAAATATTTACCGTAAGCCAAGAAAACATCGTTGGATAAACATAGTTAAATCCCGCAAGTTTGGCAAACGGCAGACAGTATAGAGTGTCAACGAAATAAGAGCAAGCATATCGACGTGTACTGGGCACGAAGCCAATTTTGGCACATACCGAATTACGGAAATTCAATTTCTTTAAAATTGCAGCCAAAACTGCAAAATTCTTATGGATTATCTAATTTTGGATGCCACGCCGATGTTTTTTTTTTTTGTTTTGTGTGGTCTTTAATTTAAACCTGGGCTTTAATTAAAAAAATATCAGACGGAGAAAAGTATCTGCATATCGAAGAAAAGTATCTGCATATCGATAGACAAAATATGAAGTAACGTAAGGAACATTTTGTCGAAAAGGAGTTAGATATCACGTTCGACTCAGAATTTTTTGCTCTATTGATTGGTATAAAAGTGAGTTACTCGATGACTTTGCACCATACAACTAGGGATTACCCCGCAATGCGAGATCCAGTGGGAATAACTGTAATTCCTAAGAAATCCACGGGATTAAAAACACTGCTGCAATCCCTTAACACGGTTGAATGGACTACTGAAGCACATGGCGACTCGCTAGCTAAAAACTTTGAAAAAAGCTAATCCACTTTTCACGTTTGTATAACTTTTCTGACATTTATTGACGACAACATGTCCCAAACGAGTATACCTACAAGGTAGGGACGGCGATACAAGAGTAAATTAAAATATTTTATTAATGATGTTCCCAGTCTACATATGAAATTTCAGTCAAATATCGTTCGTCGTTTCAATCGTTTAGTCGCTATAGCTAAACGACTGATCGGCAAAACCCATAGTAGGCCCATGACTACTAATTAGTTTGTTGGAAAAATCACTTTTTTCACACATGTTAGGATTTATTTGATAGTTGCAAAATATAAATATGCATTAATATTATCATTACCATTGCTTTCAGTTATTGTCGTCTCCACATTGTGTATTTTATAGAATTAGCTTATAAGCTAAGAGGAATCTGCATTGCAAAATCGAAAAATGTTGTTATGCACTCCAGCAGTTGCAATTTCAATTCTAACCCTTCCAATCCAATAATGAGGTCTTCACATATCCCATTGTCATCCTAATCAGACCCATGACATCAAAACAAGGATCTCAATGTGGACAAGTATGTACATCCAATGATTATCCTCATATTAATATTCGCGAAGGGAGACCGGCACGTGTCGTCATTCAAATGGGTCAAGGACACAATGTTTGGGAATCGTAATAAAGACTCGTTTGACGACGCTCTCCTTTATGAAATTCATCCTTAAAGGGATAGGACGTAAAAAGGAGATGAAAATTATATGCGTTATACCTTGTTACTTTGTTTCGGTAAGATCTGGGACTGAATTTGAATTATTTTTATGTTTGAGCGGCGTTGTGAGAGGAATGCCTATTTTGGCAGAATTTACACAATTTTTTTTTTTTTCGGAAGGCAGATGAATAACATTATTATAACAATAATATTTAACTAAGTTGCTATTTACAAGCCCCCACAGATGAAAATAAATATTAAAATACAAACGTAAGCCTTGATCCTCGCAAGTTAATTTTTAAATGTGACAGCGAAATTTAATTAAAAAATAATAATATAAAGCTCTTTAAAACACAGCATCAACGGTATACTTGAGAGCAATCAGAGCGTAAGTAGAAACTCAGCTGTATCAACCTCTCCCACATTGTCGAGAGGCCGAAGAGCTTCGTTACGAATTCATGGATTTAGAGCCCAGAATATAACATCAATCTAGACATAAAAAATTGCCTTCATTTATTTTAGGAGCTTTTGCTAGTTTCCGAGTTGTTTAGGATTTAAGCATATTTTTATTCTTAGGCAATAATTATGATGTATCCGGAAATCTGCAGGATTGATTAGGTTGCTAAAAAATTTTGAATAATCACAAGTTTTGTCATGACCAAAATATAATGATGTTTAAATGGACTCCAACAATTTCATCATTTACCAAAATTTGGGAGCAATGTAACACCATATCGTGGTTCAACGACGAGCACCTAGTGTGCCAGATCGATCGTATAGAACACGAAAGAAATTTTTTTTTTTTGCTACAGAAATACTTGCACGGTTAACTTAGTACTTGATGATCTATAAATTACATATACCTAGTCTTTTTTCTTGATGTCGAAGAATTGCAGGTTAATATTATTCTACTATTTAACATGTTCCATTCCATATTCTCTAAGCATTAATTTTTTTTTAACATCTACCATTACTAGTTGTATTTCATTCCCGCTTTCATCTTCCTATACAATTTTTATTCCGCAAGGTTTAATCTTTGTTTCATCAGTATTGCGAGGCAGTGTCGGGTCGCTACTAAATATTAAAATGTTGGGATTTTCCAACAATAGCTTGCTTACAAATATATTCTACTGTTGTTTTCACCTATTGTTGTTGAGTGTTATATTAACATACAACCTTCTGTTTTATGTTATTGGGGCGTTTACTAATATTGCAGCTGAGTGTTTTCTGATTACAACATATACTAAAAATTTTTTGGTAAGAAAGGTTTCTTCATTTTGAAAGTAGTTTACTACATGTAACGTCACATCTAGATAAGTTCTGAGCCATACACTGTTTGTCCACCGAACCGTGCACGGGATGTCAACGAGAAACGAGATTACGCGGACATAGTAAATATACTGTCGTTACTTCGGCGTTGTCTACTCGTTCTAGTTGACATCCCATTCACAGTGCGATGGACAAACGGCCATAAGTAGTAAGTTTGGCCTTCTGAGAGATTAAATTAATATTCAAACTAGTTTACCCCAATTAATAAAAGCTTGACAGGCCTTTTCTCAGGACTGGAATTTAATTCGCTAAGTAAAAGATAATAAGTTAATAATGTCACGTCTGTTCCCCGAAAAATATAAGCTATAGTACCGCATATGCAAGATAAATTTCCGCACAAAAATAAACAATTATTTGAATTGAATGTATATCGCAAACACACTGATACAACTAGCTATTGATGCTTCCAATCTCTGAGACGAAAACATTTGGTCAACACAAGCGAAGGAATGAAGGAGTGAAGCAAAGATTGTAACTATAAAGTTGAGTGACACAATAGTTCAGAAGCTCGACTCCAAACAACGAGCTAAAACGCACGCATACGTAGATACGCTTCACGTACAGTGAGTAAAAGTGCACTCGCGACCAGTATTAGGTAGTGATTATTTGCATCAAGCGCCACGCTCTTATGACTTCATACTATGCCACGACCCGTCAGAGGCGACGCGGCGCGACGGTGACTTTTCAGACCGCGTTCTCCGGTCGCAGCCGCTTAGTCAGTTGAAGTCGTGGCTGCCACACTACTAGCTAGTACATATTATAATGATTCAAGAACCGTCGCTCCACAAGTCGCGTTGCGATGACACGCTCTGAACAACTTCTTTCATTTGTTTTCACCGCAGTCACTGACGCGAGAAGCGTATCGCTTGAGCGTGTAGCTCGTGGCCAAGGGGGAAGTACACGTCTATGTGCAAGTGCGCCTGTTTTCGCTCGTCGTATGAAGCCAACCTTCTGTACCTTTATTTTATGATTGCAGATATAAAGCTGAGCGAGTAATTCGATTTGACATCTAGACGACTGGAGGTCAGAAAGCCACTGATCGAGTTATAGTGAGTGCGATTGTTTCAGGGGTAACGATACGATTTATATCGATTGAATCGGTTGGGCAAATTTGGGTTCTGGTTTGTTTCTTTCAGGAGATTATTTTTTGAATTTATGATCAAGATCAGTTTCTTGCAAAGCGAATAAAAATCAGTTGTTCCCTAGATTGTGACGAGCTATGCGAACATAAATGTATGGAACAGCAGATTTTTTTCGCGATTTCATGTTTGGTCCCATAGTGAAAGTTGTTCATAATGATGAGTACAATGACACCTTAAGAGGATGCTAATGAATTCAATTTCACTATGTAGTAAAAGTAGAAGTTGTCAATAATCATAACATGATTCAAATCAATACAACATTAGTAGTTACTATGCACCAGTACTACGTATAAACTTTTTTTTTACTTTAACTTGTCGTCACGCCTGTAATACCTTAATTAGGCAGACGTGTACCTATAGTAAGCCCATATTTTGCCGGTTATGTTTAAGTCCCATGTAATAGAAGGCGAGCCTATTGAGGCTCGCCCTCTATTACATGATGGCAACCTCTCAACCGGGCACAAATCCAGACTCCGGGCTGCTACTGAGAAATTCCTAATGGAAAAACTTACTAACACTTTTCCCGACCTGGGAATCGAACTCAAGACCTTATTTATGCTCAGCAGTAGCGCTTCCAGCCACTAGATCAAAGAGGCTAATTTATTTAAAAGATGGCGGGATAAAAACATGCTCTTTAAAATGAGTGACTGCTTCTTTAATTTCGGGAAAACTGTTAATTACCTACTTATCTTGACCCTTTTGCGTGACCTTTCAAGGATAGTATTTCGGTTTTTGCGGATACAGTACTTTCCTACCTCCATCAATCTTTCCCACAAGTCTATACTCCATCCGTCACACACAACTACACAGTAACGGTCAACCACAAGTAACTCACTTAAACAACCGAGTTCCAAAAAAATGCTAAAAAGTCAAAATATTACTTTTATTTCGGAAGTCGGTTGTATTTTTTTTTCGTAAAATTAGTTTTTATTTTTCACTTTTAGGTTGTGGTACCTATCCCACACAAATTCGTATACCACTACTATACAACATCACCAACATACACAAAGTGGAAAAAAGATGTATTATTGAAGCTAACTCAAAAACTAGCGAAGCAAAGTTAATATTTATAATTAGACCACATCGCGAGCTTCATGTACTAAATGAAACAAGAATCATGTTAATCGGCTCAATAATCATGGAAATACAAGGAAAAAACCCACCGAATAAACATCCTCCTCTTTCTTTGAAATCGGTTAAAAACAGACTAACACTGTTTGTCCACTGCACCGCGAAATGGACGTCAACGAGAAACGAGATTACGCTGCCATAGTAAATGTACTGTCGCTGCTTCGGCGTCGTCATCTCGATCTCGTTTTACGTCCCGTTCACGGAGCGGTGGATAGAAATTACGAAATAAAGCCACTGTCAAAGGAAGTTTTTGTTAGCTACGAAAAATGGAAATGAATGGTCAACGCATACACGGATTGACCTTGGAAGCGTTACTTAACTTTGATCTATCGACCCGTGGGTCTTATACTTAGCCACGAGTCCTTTCTCCCAAGCAATGACATAGCGTGCACGTGTTAATTCTGTTCGTAATAATTTCCTGCCGCAGTCCGTACAGGAAGGAATGTGTTGTCACGCACGTGTCCGGGTAGGAAACATGTGTCGTAAAGAAAACGGAAGGGAAATTCAATTAGGAGTTTTGATGAATGAAATGGCAGTTTTTGTGTTATAAAGCTGTTTCAGGAGCATGATTTAGAAATAGCCTGAATGTTATGAGTAAGAGTAAAAAAATATTGACGTAAGCTTACTTCAAGGTCACTTAAAAGTTACTCTTATAAGTAAGGTAAGAAAGAACTTTTACCAAAAAAAAAAACAACCGTATTCCAAAAAAACACAAAAATTACTTTAATTTCGGAACCCGGTGTCTAGGGTTTAGAATTTTAGTTTTTTGCCACCGACTTCCGAAATCAAAGTACATTTTTTTTTACTTTGTAGTGTTGATTTGGAAGTCGTTTTTTTTTTGAGTTTTTAATTTTCACTTTTTAGTTGTGGTTCCTATCCTACACAAATTCGAATACTACTACCTGCTATGTAAATAACAGCAACAGGTGCCGTATTATGAAGTATTAATGCCACCATTTTTCAAGTGAGAGAGAGACGGAGATAACCAAGGCCGCTAGCACCATCCCGTTTTCGCAGTGGAATAATGATGGCATTAATACTTGATAATACTACCCCAAGAACTTATTATAACATCATCCACATGACCATGTGCGAAAAATACGTATTATTAAAGCTAAGTAACTCAAAAACTACTCAAGCAAAGTTAATATAATTTATATGGGACCACCACGCAAACTTTCTCTAATAAATGAAAAAAAAAACAAAATAGGGCCACAACTAATGAAAATATCGATGGACATACATGAAAAAAAAAACCTATAGACGAAATAGAACATCCCTTTTTTTGGAAGACGGTTAAAAAAAACAAGTTTCATGTCTGTAGTACACGATAACAACGCAAAAGGAGTATGTAAGGATCGTAGCAGGTGGCTTTCTGAAGTTTCTGCCTGCCCCCATGGGAAGCGTGTGGCGTGAGTTTATGTAAACACTATCTCATGCACATCAGTAGTGCGGTAGTTTATGTAAACACTATCTCATGCACATCAGTAGTGCGGTAGTTTATGTAAACACTATCTCATGCACATCAGTAGTGCGGTAGTTTATGTAAACACTATCTCATGCACATCAGTAGTGCGGTAGTTTATGTAAACACTATCTCATGCACATCAGTAGTGCGGTAGTTTATGTAAACACTATCTCATGCACATCAGTAGTGCGGTAGCTGTCAGTAATATCGACTGTCAGTTCACCACGAATGGCGGGAAAGAGTAGAAAGTGAAGTGTCTGCACGAGAGGCTTTGTGTAGTGATGAGCCAGTGTAGTGATATAATCAGGTTAAATAAGGGATTCTTCAATGTCAATTAAAAATACTTTGACATTTTAATGTATGAAATATCCCACAGGAGTCCCAATATTTCTTTAGCGGGAAAGGCCAGAAAAACGTAATTTTATCATTTCGAGGGTAACCAAACTTTCGAAATTCATACCAAGTTTGAAATGTTGAGCAATTTCACGAAATTATTTAATAAACCGAATGAGATTTTGTAAGTTTCAGGGAATTAATTATAGAAGGCCAGTTGTCGGAGTTCCACTACGCTACTTTTAGTTGTCAACGCTTCCTTTGTAAAGTCCGTGACTTCCAGAATTTTCTAGCACAATGTTTCATTTTAACTGCCGTCAAATAAAACTAAAAATTGGATTACCAACAAGAAATTGTTCAGAGCTAGTTTTTAGGGTTCCATACGCGAAAGGTGCCTAACGGACGTACAGCGGAGGCTTGTAGTAGGGTTCTACTACAAGCCTCCGCTGTACGTCCGTCCGTGCGTCCGTCTATCTGTAGCGGGCTGTATCTCATGAACCCTAATAGACCTCCAACTACAACTACAAGTGTAGAGTATTTAATTCAAAACAGAGCTTTAAGAAACACCAGTTATGTAGAAGTTTATGCATTGCCTAACAACGTGGCAGTGCCTGTCCAACTCTTGGGTACATTACCAGTCGACAGCGATGCAGAGGAATTTTTCGACGCCGTATTTTAGTTTGTTATAGATTTAGTTGTTTTTGTTTTATAAATTCAGTAATCCTAACTAATATTAAAAATGAGAAAGTGAGTTTGTTTGTTACGATATCACGCTAAAACGGTTGAACGTATTTGGATGAAATTTGGCACATGGGTAGACCACGACCTAAGTCAGGACATAGGATAGTTTTTATGCTGGTACGCAGACGAAGTCGCGGGCAACTGCTAAAATGAAATGTACAAAAATAACAACTTATACCTGTTGTTATTTATGTACATTAAATTTTAATTCCTTAGGCTTTTTTACTCTCCTCCTACAGACAACTTCTACTTAACTGTTGTTTCTCAATACTTTGTTTTTAATAGGTATATCCAATGTGTCAGGTGAAGAGCAGAATGCATCTTGACTGAAAAAATAACACAACCACTATTAACAAATTTAATAAAAAACAACCCCCCACTGCTGTACATAGGCCCCAACTCGCGTCACGAGTCACGACACAACACGTCGTCGTGTTGTCCGCCGTGAATCAAGAGTATCGACGTGAAACTTCAAGGGTGCATGTCGCGCCGCGTGACAAATTAGCCCCACTAATGGTTCCACGATGTTCCCTCGACAGCGGGTGATCGCAGCCAGTTGCAGGAGGGTTGGGATAGTTGCTTGTTGTTATGAAAGTTAATATAGTAAGTCGGTCACTTTTACACGTAAAGTTTCTAAGGTTTCTAACTAAAAACAGTCTTTGGGGACTGCCGATAGAAGTGAAAACTAAGCAACAATGCGTAACCTCAACGTAATTCAAACGATAGAAGGTAGATGGCCCAAAAAGAACAAATCACTTGAAGCGTGACGATGACGCGAGTTCCATGATTTTTGTTCACCCAAAAAGTGCTCAAAGCGCCTAAAAAAAAGTTTTATAATATCACTTTGTTGTACGGTTTTTCTCGAGATCTATGCAACGTTGGAATTTGAATTTTGGCATAATGTTTATTTATGTGTCCGTGACGCGCACGCAGTTCGTCAGACATAGACCATAAATAGGACAATATTTATTTGGGGATCTTGGGAAAAGAAAAATGTTATTTAACTTTTCTTGTTTCGTATCGTTTTTTTTAAACTAGATGAGGTTGGTATTACCCTTTATATTTCTATGATATTACCCAAAAATAAGCTTCAGACAAAAAAATTGTAGCTGTGATTCTTCGAATACGTGTACTTAAAAATCATTATGTACCTCTGCACTCCTTCATTTCTGAATAACTAAGAGTATCCAAGAGGGAAATGACCCTAAAGTAAGCATGCCGCACTTTTTGCAGTGCATTGCTACACTATCTATGTTTTTAATCTTTTTATTTTGGTATGAAGGAATTTATTTATTTACAGCGATCATTATTAAATCACCAAGTCAGTCTAAAAGTCCTATAAAATGCATTTCTAATTCAATTTCCATGCACACAAGCATACGTGTTTCCCAACAACATGGTCACGGCAAATGGAATGAAAACATCAATAGTCAATGTGGTGCCGCGTGACAAATCAACCGAGCTAATAGTTTCCGAGCAGGGAACGGTTCACGGAGTCGCAGTTGCACTGGGACGTTGTGGTTTTTATGAAATGTCTGCAAGCGAATGAAATACGAGTAGCAGGACTAAAGTTTTGTATGAGGAATCACTTGCAATTTGGGTGTTTATAATTTAACGCAATTTACATGGTTAGGGTTATACAAAATAATTTATTTACAGAACCTTTAATAATTAAAATATTTCAGCACAGTCCATATTTACATACTAATAATTAGTAGAAAGTAACTCTGTCTGTTTTACGATTAATGATTTGGCACAGAAGTAGACTATAATCTGGGTTAGGACATAAATAGGATAATTATTATCCCGATAAAAAAAAAAACCTTATAGGTTGTAAGCTCGGCTGGGGGTGCATGCTGATAAACTAAACATTCTACCGCAGGGTCCATTTCAAATACGACGTGTGATGATTAAGGAACCTCCTTATCATCAGGTAATAAAGACTGAAAGAGCGGAGTGTATCCGTGTAAAATGTATGCGTGGTCATATTATGTTATACTTATATGAAAAACGCTTCGTTTTGAAAACCTACTCCTTTCTGTCGTCGTTTAATAGTACCATATTTTACTGGAAGCGGTCCCATATTGAGCCGTTCAGCAGTGGTCATGGCCCAGTAGCAACGGCCGCGACAGGACGGGAAGGGACGGTACGGGACGGGAAGGGACGGGACGGGACGGGAAGGTTCGCGTAGATTCGAACCCAGACAGGCACTTTATTTTGTGTAAATTATTTAATCACCATTGCTCTCAAAACGGTGAAAGTAAACATCGTGAGCAAAACTGGCACGTCCTAGAATCAAAAATTCGAAGACATGTGACATCCACCAACCCTCACTGGGCCCGCGTGGTGGATTACGGCTCAATCCCTGTGTAAGAGAGGAGGCCTGTTTCCCAGTAGTGGGCACATTATAGGCTGATTATGTTTATGCGTCCCATATACAGTTTGGACACGGCGATGACGCAACATACCTACATCGGTAAATGAAAATTCGGGTCAAAGTTGTTGCGAGAAAGATAATAAAAATTACTCACAGTTTAATAGAGCTGTATCTAATTTAACTACAGCATATATTATTTTATTGCCTTCTCTCCACCGTCATAAACATAGTTTTGTTGTTGACTACACAACGAGGGAAGAACCGTAGAACTTTGTCACTTCATATAGATTGAAACGGAGGAGCTTGTAAACATGTAACTAACTTATATTGAAACACTAGACGGATCTGTTTCACATAATTAACTTTATTAACTTGAGAGGGTAGTGTATTCTGGACGGATTTAGATCCTGGTGATGATTGGGAAACTTTGACCCTCCTTTTACGCAAGTAAAAACATCACTCAATCCTTCTGCCCAGGTAATCAGGGAAAAGAAACTGTTGCATCCAGCAGTTTCAAGGTGAATATTACACACACACACAAACTCTCGCCTTCTTCCCGTGGGGTAGGCAGAAACAGAACGCCACCTGCTACGAACCTTACATAGTACTCCTTTTCTTTGTGGACGTTCATACATCAGTGGGCCTAGGCAAGTGACAATCGCTTTGAAAGCGCTTCGTATTTCTACGACTTTCAACAGGATTCACATAAGCTTTTCGATAGCTGATACATATGTCAGTCCTGTACATTTTTGCCTTTTCCATCATCGTTATCGCTGATAAAATGTCACTTTGTCTAGGGCCTCTGGTCACACACGCCGCATGCGAATATTACGCACCTGACCTGTCTGAAGAATATCAACAAGGTCAGTGCATCTCTAGGTTGTGTGTATAGGTAAATCCTTAACTAATATTATAAATGCGAAAATAAGTTTGTTTGTTTATTACGCTTTCACGCTAAAACTGCTGAACGGATTTGGATGAAATTTGGCACAGGGGTAGACCATGACCTGGAATAGGACATAAGATAGAATTTATCCCGATATTCCTACGGGATCGAGACTTACGCGGTAGGAACCGCGGGGTGCAGCTAGTATCATATAATTACAATAATGATGAGTTTTTATTCAACCCAATTTTTCAATCTACCCACAAAATTGTTTACATGCATGCATAGTGCCTGAAAGAGACTCCCTACTTTATCAAGGAATATGATAGCATCCAATTTTCCTATGTTGACTGTTATAAATGTGTGCAGAAAATGCAGCAGTTTATTTTCTGCTTCAATGTTTTTCTTTAACATATGAGGACACTTTTCATTTGTAGTGTCCCTTGTTGGGCGCCATTTGTCTGTTGGGCGCCAACCAAGACATTAATTTAAAAAACTAGTATTTATAAAAAAACGTTATTATGTAACGTATTATCGTCCGATGCCTATTTAAAAATAAAATCGAAGTATAAATTTGTACGAATTCTGAGTTGCTGGCTTATCTAATATGAGTATTTTTTTATTATAAACAATAGTCTTACCTCCACAATCCTGTCGTTAACATTTATCTTCCCGCACAGGTCAGCTGAGCTGCCCTCACTGATACTCTTCACGAATATACCGCTCAGCTCCTCTGTTGACAAATAAGCGCAATTAATATAATAGGCTCTATAATAGGCCCTATTACATGGGACTTAAACATAACTGACGAAATGTGGTTAAACCAACTACAGGTACACCTCGGCTTAACTCTCCGGGACAAACAAGCGTGATGTTATGTTTTGTAATACCTATAAATTAATTAATTTGATATAATTAATTTAACAAAGAAAAATAACGGATAGCATAGCTGTTGTTGGGAGTCCGGAGAACTGGAATTACTTGCAGGACCGAAATGATTATTCGATTTAATGTACTTTTCTGTAATCCATAGTCGATTCCTATAACATAGTCCGATTGATATCTTTTGCTGAAAATGAAAACTAACATCATGAAATGTTATAACCAAAAGCTTTTACAGCAGACAATTCCGTACAAACTTTCAAAATTTAAGGTCTGTATGGAATTTTCTGCTCTACAGTCTATTTTAAAAACCGGCTACGTGCAAGTCGGCCTCGCACACGAAGGGTTTCGTACAATATTTTTTGGAGAAAAACTGTTTTTTCTACTACTTTAATTTTTATCTTTATTTTATTTTGCCCCTCCATGTGAACTTTGTAACAGTTATTAAGATCTTATAAAACACAGTATTTAAGAATTTAAACGTAAGAAGATGAATAAAATTGTTTTTCAACATTCAAACAGAGGATTATCTCTACACAGACATCTAGAATCCTAACTTCAAGTAAAAATACGATCAAGTTCAGCCAAACACTAGGATTTACTAGCAGTATTGGAGAAAACTCAGTGACGTCACTAAGAGCTACGTTAGACCATTTAGATAGGGGGGTCTGGCAGCCATCTCTGGCTATCTATCGACGACTAGATAGCAGCTCAGTTTATGTTGAAAGGATCAATATGTTGTGTTAATATATTTAGGGGAACGTATTCTCGTATTGAGATAAGGTTGATGATAGTGATACTCGTATTTGGTTGGTTTGATTGTTATTGAGTCTCATCGCATTAGGATTTGAATAACAATAAATTGATCATCAATTTTTTTTATTGCATCCCTTTTATAATTTCTTTATTCTGCATGACATTGTCAACATCATTTTCATTTAAGGTTCATGCGCACGCCTCAGCCACGTCAACGTCAAGTCGCCAATCAGACACGTCAAAAAATATAGTTACTTAGAAGTCAAAACTTGTATTGCTACGAACGAAACTTTATATAGAAAAATTTATTGAGTGACTATGACTGACTGTTCACACACGTCCCTGAAATTGACGGGACTGATCGGCGACTTGACTTTGACGTAACTGACGTGTGTGCATGAACCTTCTAACGACATAAAATCCAACACTATGAATCACGCCACGTATAATAGAAACTATCATTTCCTCGAGAGCCTTAATTTCCAAAACAAACCTGTTAATAATTTTGTTGATTGGACTTTAATAACCCAACAATGTTTGACTACCCGCACGATATTAATTTAAAAGCTTTTCATAATGTTCCCTTTACACTACGTATACATATTTTCGAACAGGTTAAACGTTTCTTAATTGAAGTCGGTTTATTTTAAGTTGAACTATAAACCATTGGGCTTTTAAAATGTAATTATGGAGATACTGGCTTTAATTTTGAAGGGCACTTAAAACAGTCAATCATTTATACGATTTATACTTAAAAATATGTTTATTTATTTATTTTCTTTTTAGAAAAACTTACAGCTAAACATATGTTGGTTATTAATAGAATTTTGAAGTAAGGCTTAGAAACTGGCTGGTTGGAGACAGCGCGAGAAAAGAGTTATAGTTTTAAGGAATTCGGGTAAGCCTTTGAACAGCAGTAGGGCAGGATGGCTATACATTACTCGTTCAACAATCGATCTCTAGATTCCATGATTTATAGCGGTCGCATCTAGTTAACATTCTTTTTTCCGTCTTGCAAACGGAATTTATTTTCTGTTCATCCAAATTGATCCTACTCACTTTATCATGATCATCGTCATCATTTTTTCAGCCAAAAGCCGTTCCCTGCTGGACATGGGCCTTGGACCTTGGATTTCAAATAAAAAATACATAAACTGCTTGATATCTAACCATGCCATAGAATAGAGTACGTTATTCATATTCCAACTACACCCTAAATTGGCTGGACCTAATCAAAACTTGCGGCAAACCTTTTCAACCTAAACACCGCTTGTTCTGAGGGCACATTGTTTTTCGTCTAACCCTTATAACCTACACCCTTCATATACCCTCGTCTTATCTCGAGCCCTTCAATACATCAGCGCGATAAGGGTTAATTTCACCCGGCCGCTCCTATATTAGGAAACTTCGGCAGCGCGTGACCTGTGCCCGGGGGTGTACCCGCGCTCTTATTGTTTATCAGCTCTTGCGTACACTCGGCAACACAAGTACTGTTATTACTTTCTCGTGGGCTATTGTTGACTATTAAGTTTGCGTTACCAATCTCTGTGTTGAATTGGATTGGGTTAAGTGAAATGTAGGTATATACATAGTTCTACCAGCAGCCCAAATATTAGAAAAGTAATGAAACTGAAAAAGATACGAAAAATTTTAACGATGTAAAAAATCCAGACTCATCCAATCTGCCTAGCCTTTTCCCAACTATGTCGGCTTCCAGTCTAACCGGATGCAGCTGAATACCAATATTTTACATGAAGCGACTGCCTATCTGACCTCCACAACCCAGTAACTGGGTAATACGATACCCCGTGGTAAGACTGGTTGTCAGACTTTCGGGCTTCTGACGACCCATAACGACTGTCAAAGATCGACGAATGACAGCCGGGACCAACGGCTTAACGTGCTTTCCGAGGCACGGAGGAGTCTCGGTATGTAAAGATGGTCACGCATCCACCGACCAACCCCGACAAGCGTAGCTTAACCTGATGGATCGACCCGGTGTGGTTGTTATTACTTAGCCACAAGTTAAGACTGACTCTAGACTCATCCAATAAAGTATGAAATTGATGCCTTTACTAAAGACGTAACTAAGATTGACCTTTAACTGTAATCAAGCAAGTTCAAAGAAAAATCTAATTCAGTGAAATTCGAATGAAATTGATTTTCCAGATCACAGGGCTGCGCCCAATGAACAATCACGAAAGGTCCTCCATTTTTAATTCAAGGTGGACTTTTGTCATTTGAAAATGTTTTGAGTGTGGATATTTTTGACACAAAACGTTATTCCTACGTTATTTTTGTTGTGTAACCAAAAAAATTGGTTATACTTGAGCCTCATACTAAAATTAAATAAGAAATACCAGGAGAGTAAATACGAGGAGACTTCTAATACCTACCACTGAACACCTATTGAAACTTGCTAACATTTTCTGACCGACTGTTCTGTGCTCGTGATTATATATATAGCTTTTTTTTGTTTTTTTTTGTGCACGTGTCTCTGTGACAAATACACCTATTTTTCTTTCTTTCTTTCTTAAACCAAAAGCAATAGCCACTTGGGGCGAAACTTTTAGGCCATTTCTTTGATATATGCAACTTTACGACCTTTCAGTAAAACATTGTTTGAGGAAGAATACTTTAGAGATTCCCCAAAATTTAAGTTTCTTAATTCTCTAATTAATCTTAATAAGATAACGGTAGACTTTGGCCATAAAAGAACATGATTTTTCAAAAGACATCGTCAGGAATAAATACTGGTACTTTGCATTTCCACAATTTTTGAGCAAGGCTAAGTAAGACAGGTGTGGTCAAAATTAAGGGCGTGGTACAGACCACCAAGCTAAACAATTTTCCCCATGGGACCAACATCTCAATCAAGAAAAAATTTATCAACTGTCCTATACAAATTGTCAATACCTACTCGACCCAAATGTATGGGACGGCTGATAATTTTTTACCCGACTAGGCAAATTAAAAAGGTGGGTTATAATTTTGACAATCAGTCAGTTGTAATAGCAATCATGTCATTTGGTTTAAATAGGTTTTTATTTTTAGTTTCTTATTTATCTTATATAGATTCTCCTCTAATAGACCTTGTGAATGTGAGAACGTTGTAGGCTTATTGGACTGTAGACCTTTTTTTTTTTTTTTTATGGTACAATTTCAGTTTCTTTTAACTACCTACATGAAACTCCTTGAAAGGCAGGCCTACACTGTCCTCCCATAACTATTAACACTGTAGTTCGAAAATATTGTAAAAGCCAATTATCTTTTAAAAGAGTAACCATGGAGTTTCTTGCCGGCTCTTCTCCATAGGAAACGACCAATTGGAACCGTGCACCTAGCTTCTGACGTTTCATAAGTGCCCATGTAGGCTTATGTGAAATAAAATATTTTGATTTTTGATTTTGATTTTGACCGGTATGTATGTATGTATGTTCATGTGTTCCCTCATATCTTCTAAACTGTTCATCATAATTTGACAAATGAGGTATCGTTGGAAGCGTCTTGATTGTCCGCTGGTTAAAGGCTATGACCTCACATTAAATTGAATATGGCGCACTCTAGAGGACATAAAGTCAAGGGCTAAACTTTTTTTTTTAATGAGTCCATGTTGTTTTTCAAATGGAAGGGCTTAATTCACATGGCACATTTCATAAAAATATGTATTAGAACCCCAAAAATAATTAAATAAAAATTAAAGTTTTATAACTAAAACTCAATTACGACAAAAAAGTCAACTAAAAAGGTATAAACAAGACATCACAGACAGAAGAATTAAAAATCCGGAGTCACACGGGTTTAGTTGTAAGTATAACATTTTCTCAATTATGATGTGTTGGTCTCAAGAAGAAAATCGTTTAGTTTCATGATCTGTACCACACCACGTATGGCGTATAGACGACACCTTTTTTGATACACGCTGTATGTAACTAAATACCATAAAACGTGTACTGAAACGCCCTTTTAGACTCAAAGTCGTTAGGGGCTTAGGGTATTTAACTTCTATTAAATCCGTATAAAAGGACCAAATGAACCAAAAAGAAGGTTTCAATTCCTTTGATCCAATTCGTCAAAGCAATTCGTGAAAGTGGTCTTAAAGATGGAATTGATACTAGAGTATTATTTCCCTCCATAGATCATCTGCAGGTGAAAGTAATTAAGTGGAGAGTCGTGAAAAGATACTTTTGGTAGAAAAGACGTTTTAGCGGATTGGCTGGAGTTTGGTAGACTTGCTGGTGTTGACGTCTTTAGAAAGATAGTTAATTGATTCAGGCGTGACTATGCGGAAATACATTATAAAATACAATAGACGTAGATATATTATAACTTCCAGTTACAGCTTTAAATAGCTATATGTAAGCGGGCACGCCCTTTGTGCTTGGAGGCTTTTATTTAATTAATTTATGTTTACATTTACTTATTTATTTTATAACTGCTTGAGTACATAAAGCTCTCGTTTTTTTTTTTCGTGGTGTATTAGCCTGTGCTGGCTGACATATGGCTAAAGGCTCTTAGATACTGGGGCGATTCGTCGCGCGACGCGAATTTTAACAAAACAATTTCCCACGGCGAACAATGCGGCGGCGTCACGTCGCGCGGCGAATCGCCCCAGTATGTAAGAGCCTTAATAATTAGATTTATATTTTATGTTGCGTAATGCAAATGATTTTGCATACTTTTGTATAGAGTCAGTTGTTTCTAACTGAACAGACGGTTCAGTTAGTTCGTTGCGCCACTTCTTCTTTCCAGCTAAAGCACTAGGAAGTGGTGAAGGGTGGGTTTTGGGGGACTGTCTTATGTAATTTTGACGTTCGAAAAATGCTGATTCTCAGCCTAGTTTGAATAAACGACTTTTGATTGATTTGATTTATTTAGTAATCTTTTCCGCTTAACTATTCTTCAAGAGTCTTATAAAACCCTGTAAGAAATTAGGGTTTTTTATTTTGTCTTTGGAAAGATTAAGTGTTATATTCAAGATTGACCCGCCCCTGCTTCACAAGGTTTTTACTACTTGGCAGAACATCATAAACCATCTCGAATAAATTCTCTAAATGATGGCGAAAACTGGATCAAAATCCGTTAAGGAGTTTAGAAGAACAGCGGCCACACGGACAGACACGAAAAGCAATTTAATTTATACATCACTACATAATAAAAAACAAAGTCCTCCGCCGCGTCTGTCTGTCTGTCCGTCTGTCTACTCGAGATAAACTCAAAAAATTCTACACCGATTTTCATGCTGTATTCACCAATGAATAGAGTAGTTCTCGAGGAAGGTTTTAGTATGTACTAACCGACAACCACGCAGGCGAAGCCGCGGGCATCAGCTAGTAAATAATAAACTTACATAATTATAATAAAGAAATCTCGATATATCTCAGGGGCAGTTCGGGTCACTAGTAATAAATAATATTAAAGGGGATAAAAACAACCAAAAAATAACAACAACAAAAAAAAACAACAACTAAACACAGCTTACTGCGACTGTGAACTTATAAGACAGTAGCAATAGAGTAGGTGGGTGCTCGGGAGAATTATCAACCATGAGTATGAGCACGAAGGTCATAACTATTTTGATCGTATAATTTATCTTTAATTTTGCTAAAAGTTATTAATTTAAAGTGCTTTTACGTCCACCCATTGCTTAATTGTTATCAAACTGTCGTCATATTTAAAGTAACATGTTTTTAGAGTTTCGTACCCAAAAGGGTAAACCGGGACCCTATTACTAAGGCTCCCCTGTCTGTCTGTCACCAGGTTGTATCTCATGAACCGTGATAGAAATTTTTTTAAGGGGGCTCCCATACAACAAACGTGATTTTTTTGCCGATTTTATAGATAATGCTACGGAACCCGTCGTGCGCGAGTCCGATTCGCACTTGGCCGGTTTATTCTATTCCAATTATTTTATTTCTGTTGCTGCTACCTTTACATGAAATAATTCTTCTGCTCTCTCTAATGGGACCACTCTGGTTCGTTCACAGACATAACGACCCACTTAAATGCGCCCTTTTCTCCCTAAATGCGTCCCTGTACCCTATTCGTTACACAGACAAACATACTCCATAACCTGCTATCTGTACACCACAAATTACCCTCCATAGAAAACCAGAACCATTGTTTCCTACACAGACAACTTTTTTACCTTCAAACGAAATGTTTCCGTCAAAAAATATTTCAGCAATGTTGCCAGTATACCGTATCTAGGTACATTTGCCAGTCGAAATACCAGTCCCTACTATTAGCTGGCTGTTTGGTTCTATAGATGGATAGCTATTTCGAACGTCTGTCTGAGTATTGTTTATTAAATATTCAGGGTCGTGCAAAGTCGGAGGATTTATGACAATGATCTTAGAGTCGACAGGGGCAATTATTTTGGAAGTCAAAAGCGTTTGGAACTAAGGGACTACGAATGTGTCTTTGTGTTGTGACTGTAGTTGTAAAAAAACCGGTGTAAACCAAAATCCGCGGCTTAAAAGATTTTTTTTTTTCAAAATAGTTTTTAAACCACGGATTTTGGTTTAAAGCTGTAAATAAACCGGTTCAAACCAGAATTCGTAAACGTTCGAGATGCTTTCATTTGGGCACAGTATAATAAAGTAACAGTATTATATCTCGACAGTGACCTTGAAATAATTATCTGCGACCGCTCGGTAGACAAACCTTCCGCGTCCGTGCGTGCTGCCGCTCACTCGCGACTGTTGCGTACACTGAGATTTCGAAGCGCGTCGTTGCGGCCGTTTTCTATGAAGACATAATACTGTTATATATTTGTACTGTGATTTAGGACTGTTTTGAAATTCTGAACACTGACAAAGTGTAAACAAGGTGTCAAGTCAAAGATTTAAATTTGATCCAAAGTATAATTTATATAATTCGTAGCATTTTCTCTCATTCATTCATAATCAGCCTATAACGTTCCCACTGCTGGGACACAGGTCTTCTCTCTGTGAGAGGGCATGAAAGGCATTTTCTCTCATAATAATCTATTTCAGTTCTCTGCAACGAACTTTAAAATGCCGTCTAATTCAATTACAGTTTATTTCGAAATTTAATATTGTCTGGAAGAAAATACAGGTCTAAAAGTATTGCTTTGTTCAGGCAAATCGATAGATAGTTTGCATTCTTTATTCATTAACTTACTAACTGTCGGTCTGGCGCTAATTTTGTTTGATCACGCAACTTGTTTGCAGAGTAGGTAGGTACTACAATTATTATAGAGTACCCAACTTACGTAATTAATTACGATTACACGTTTGTTCGGGACGGCATGCTTCGCCACAATTGGGCGGCAAAATAAATACAACATCTAAAAAAAGCCCCTGTCCGATCTCCTCGAAGATTCACTGGTATTGAATACCTGTAACCAAATCATGTTCACTAGACAGTTTAAAACTTCTAGCACGGATTAGAAACAAATTCTGCCTGTACGCGGACTTGGAATGAGGACATGTTGCCATATTAGATTTTCAGTATTATTTTTACTTCTCGCATGTCCCCAAATAACCACCATAGATGATCGATATACCATGACATCCGGACTAATAACGAGCCGGAGAGACGTCGGCGATGTGCAAACAGCAGCGACCCTGTGACCCAGCGACCGCGACAATGTTTGACGTCGTTGGCTGATTGATCTGCGCCATAGCTGTGATAGCCGTGAAGTCGACGTAGGTCATGTGCTATTTTATGGGAGGCATGCATTACAGAGGAAAGGAATATTTTGGGAGCTAGATGGCATTCCCATCGGCAAAAATTACGAACTTTCATACAAAACTGCCATCCGATATTTAAATTTTTCAAAAACATTTCCATAGTGCTCACCTTCGTTATTTAAGAAACAAAAACAAGAAACAAAACTTAATATCAGACGTACCTTGTTCACAAACGTATCCTGCTACGGTGATGCCGAGTCCTAGCGCGGAGTCCTTGCTGAGCTCCACGTCGTAACTGAGGGTCTCGGGCTCACCCGTACCACGCACTGCCATGTCTAGTGGCAACCTGGCGGATGGAGAGGACATTTAGATTTACGGAATCGATAGAGTAGCCTGTTCCAAAGTATCTGATGAAAATGTAACTAAATGGATCAGAAAACGCAACCAACAAATTGTTATTTAACAATTGAGGTTAATTTTAAACTCAATTTTCGTCGATGATTTTTTCAATTACATTTTATTAATTGAAAGATGTGGCCAGGGCGCCTAAAAAGGTCACATTAGCAATTCCTTTAAAAGCAATTAATTTCCTGAATTTCCAGCTGTCGTTAGGAATTCCTCTAATTTGTCACAAAAGCAGTTCATAATGTGTGGACCATTTTATGAATCTCCATAGAAAACTGTCAAACAGATGAATTATTTCGTAATATGAATAGCACGCAGATCATATCATGAATTGTCAGTTTGTGACATTTTACGATGATTCATAATATTTTCCCATTATGATTCTGCCAAAGTGGCCGTTTTAAGCCTACAGATATAAAATTGAAACCTTCTAAATACAGATGAATTGGTTACTAATTCCCTTTAGTGATAGTGTGTTTAGTGATTGTGTAAGAAATTAACCTGAACAGGGTTTGCTCACACTTTTATTTATGATGCAAATATAACAAAAGAACATCTCATCAAGAGAGCTATAACTATTCTTCATACCTAACTGGTGGCGGCTGCGGCTGTGACGGTGGCGGCACGAAGGCTGGTGGGCGAGGAGACGGCGCCAGAGCTCCCCGTGGTACTACTGCCACTATCGATGCCACCGGCTAAGAAATTGAATAAAAAAATATTATCAAAAAATATTATTTATTTATTTATTTATTTCTTTATCTATCTTTTTTTTTTTTATAATACTAGCTTCCACCCGCGGCTTCGCCCGCGTGGTATGTCAATAAAAAGTAGCCTATGTCCTTTCTCAGGCTCTAGACTATCTGTGTACAAAATTTCATTTAAATCGGTTCAGTAGTTTTGGTGTGAAAGCGCGACAGACAGACAGAGTTACTTTCGCATTTATAATATTAGTAAGGATAGGTACAGTATAAATCTAAGAGTTTTATAAGTACAAGAATTGGCCTTCTGACATGATCCTTACATACCTACTTATACCTTTTGCTTTGTCAAAGTCAAAAGTCAAAGTCAAATAATTTATTTCAAATAGGCACATAAAAGGCACTATTGAACGTCAATGAAAAACAAAGATATAGAATTGATTCTAGTTGCCCATTCCAAAAGGTAGCTTTCGTATGGAGAAGAATGGGTAAGAAACTCCAGCGTTACTCTTTTTAAAAATGTTTTTCAATATTTTGTATACATGAATTATATGATTATATGTGATGTAATGCACAAATTCCGAAATAATCATAACCCAAGTCTATCCGTTGCTTTCCTTTATACACCAGCACTATAAGCAGAGGTCCGTACCCCAGAGGAGACGGTGCCCATAATACGTAGTTGTTTTGTTTATAAGTTGATTGCACTGACTGGCGGCTTTAATTCATTAAAGGAACACAGAGAAAGGGATCCAATTGCAAAGGCCATAAATTGACAATAGTGGATTCAATTCAGTGCTTTCAGACTAAGGGGTTTATTTATAAACGTTGCTTAAAGTTAAGCAAAGTTTAAACGTCAAAAATGTACGGTTAAACAGACGCTAATCATTACTTAACTTTAAGCAACGTTTATAGATAAACCCCACGGAGGAGCTCGTGGCTACGGAGGAGCTCGTGGCTACGTAATAACAGCCGCACGGGTCGATCCGTCAGGTTAAGCTACGCTTGCCGGGGTTGGTCCGTGGATGGGTGACCATCTTTACATACCGAGACTCCTCCGTGCCTCGGAAAGCACGTTAAGCCGTTGGTCCCGGCTGTCATTTGTGGATCTTTGACAGTCGTTACGGGTCGTCAGAAGCCCGAAAGTCTGACAACCAGTCTTACCAAGGGGTATCGTATTACCCAGTTACTGGATTGTGGAGGTCAGATAGGCAGTCGCTCCATGTAAAATACTGGTATTCAGCTGCATCCGGTTAGACTGGAAGCCGACCCCAACATAGTCGGGAAAAGGCTAGGCAGATGATAGATAAACCCCATAATATACACTTTTGCTGCCAGCAGCACATTGTGGAAATTGATTATGGAAAACTTATTTGTCATCTACATTCTTTGCAAATGAGTGTTTCTGATTCTGAAATCTAACCCCTCATTCACTGTCTTCTCGTGTCTCATCAGAAATGACATGTTAACTGAAGGTCGTTTGTCTGTGACAGCCGTGGGATAATGTCTGACACCTAGCACTTCAGACTTAAAATCCTGTCGTTCCTAACATTGTGTATACCACACAAAATCCTGTCATCCATAACATTGTTTATATCACTCAAAATCTTTTCATTCATATAATGAATGACAGGAGTATATGGCTAAAGTGAATATAAGATGGATTCGGAAGCACGGAATAGATACTTATTTATCAATTCCGTGTTCGGAAGCAATATGGAACAATTTCAATGAAAAAGTTTGCCTAAGCACTGAATTAGGTGACAATTTACACAGCAAGCTAAACCTGTTGGCACAGTTCCAAAGATTTTAAAACAAAAGAATCCACATTTCTTTACCATGTTTAAAAAAGTATATAGGAAACTGTACCTACCTCAGTGCAATTTAAAGTTCGAAATTCTCCAAACTGCGTCAACTTTTTAAAGAAACCGCATCAAATAAGCCATCATATTATGTAAACTTGGCCGTAAGACGACATCCTAAAGTGTAAATTATACAAAGGAACCCATGGGATGTGAGAACTTTTTATTTCTTCCGCTTTGCAGACAAAACTTTTTTATTTTGATGGAGTTGCCTCTCCTGTCAAGAGCAACGAGCAATTTAATTGCGTTTTAAATGCAATTATAAAAGTTTTACAGAGAAGAGAGCCATTTGTGTGACTTTTACGTTGCATCGGAAATATGATAAGGTTGCAGTTCGTGGAAAGCCCTTGTTCTAGTCTAAAGACAATCATTCATAGATAAATACTAGGAGTGTTACTGGCAAGAGACTGTGCAACGTGAAAATGTAAACAATGAAAACTAAATAATTGGTCGAAGGACTCAAGTGAACGCTTTCAGAGGAAAACTAGTGCTGTTTTTTTCAGACCTGGTTTAACTGGAGTCTGTATAATACATCAAATTGCTTAGGTTGATCCTCCATTATATCAAAAATACTGCAGCATTTATTTTGAAACAATATGTTTAAGTTGAGGATTATTGTATAATTTGACGAAAAACGATTGAAAAAAATTACAAAGTTAAACCGAACAATAAACCGCTATATTAAAAAAATACTTCAAAGATCATAAAACTTTGCATAATAACAGCCTATGTTTTTTATAATACCATTATTTTCGCCGTAAAAAGCAATTAATTTAAAATATTGGCGCCTTGGAGCCACCAGCACCACACTTAGTCTCACTCTCACTCAGTCCGCGAGCAGTATGGTGAGATAATAATGTAATCGTCCTAATAATGGTTTACCCGTGCCGCACCGGTCGACGTCATTACGTCAGCGCCGGCTGTCGCTGAAAACCAGCGCTGGGGCTCTTTCCTGCATAGGGTCGCAGCATAATGCTGAGCGATAGCCGTTTTGCGTGAATGTGACGCATGTTTTCCCCAACCTTTTGTATTTTTTTGTGTTTATTTTCTTTTTTTTGCGTCATGTTTACCGCAAATAAACGTATTTTCTTTCTTTCTTTTTTCATAAAAAAAACTTAGGTGAAGTGAGCTGTCAGTGTCAAGAGTACCTTGCATGAGGCGCAATGACAGCTCACTTGACCTAAGTTTTCACGGTGAAGTTTTTCAGAATAGATCGACACTAATCTTGGTTAATCCCCACTTACCCTATGATGCAACCTCTCCTCAATAATGGTGGGTGGCGGGGAGGGCGGAGACGTGTCCTCACAGAGCGCTCCAAAGCCGTCATGTCCTGCCTCTGACAGACGACGCTCTAACTCGGTCGGGTCTGTGAGGAGCCGCGACGGGACCACTGGTGCTGGAGTTGCTCCTAGTGGCTGTTGGGAAAAAACCAAATTGTTTAACTATGATGCACACAAAGAAACACAAGGGCATAATTAAGTATTTACCTTTGTCACACATAATTATGAGATCAAGATAAGGTATGCCGTAATGAGTTTTAAATTCTCAAGAGAAAAATATTGTAGTGGACTATCTGTCATGTCGGTTTTAATTGTTCCTGCCAAATAATGCTGCCATCTAAGGCGACTGAAACCAAGTGAGATAGTTCATAGTTAAAATGATTCATAAAACCATTATTAATAGCAGTTATTAGGAGGGCCTTCTTTAGTAGAACTGACTGATACCAATAAGTTGTTTCTAACTAGCGTCGTTTTTGAGTTAGCTTCAATATTACGTATTTTCCCCACTTAGTATATCTAGATGTTACTACACTACACTATTATTTACATATCAGGTAGTGGTATTCGAATTTGTGTGGGGTAGTACGTACCCCACACAAATTACATATAAATAGCATTGCCATATTTGTCTCCGTCACTGATTTTTACATAGCAGGTAGTGGTATTCGAATTTGTGTGGGGTAGGTACCACAACCAAAAAGTGAAAAATAAAAACGTTTTACAAGAAAAAAACAAACGAACTTCCAAAAAAATAATTAAAAAGTGAAAAATAACTTTAATTTCGGAAGCAGTGGCAAAAAACGAAAATTTAAAAGCAAAGACACCGACTTCCGAAATTAAATTAATTTTTCACATTTTAGTGTTTTTTTTTTTGTAAAAAGCTTTTCTGTACTAAGATTTTGCTCGTTCAGATCTTGTGATCTGGCGTCGGTCGTCGTGGTATATGCAAAGACGACCTCCAAAATTGTCAGAATTGTTGCTTGCACAAAATCCTGCATCATAATTCCAATAAGTACAAACTAATGATGTGAAATGGCTAACTTTTCCACCTAGTTATATAACTGTCAAAACCATAAAACTTCGTAGCGAGTAACGACATAAAATTTAAAATTGTGCGACCTTCCGCTCCTTTCATCTCGTCATAATTCAAAAGCAGAACATCCAAGTGAAGGCCTATGAAACCTGTCTGACGAAATTACGTCACATCCGCCCGGAAGTGGCGTCGCTCCGGTTTGAGACGGATGCTGTGCTAATAGCTACATCTTCTCAATTATGAGCATCTACCTTAAGAGCTGCTGTTCTTAAGGTGCCGATCTTCATTGTAGACTGAAAAAGGTAATAATGAGAGGGCTGAGTACCTTTTATGTTTCTACGTGGCGATAAGTGTTTATCTATAGTGAACGATGGGCGTGTATAAATGGTAACTTGTTATGTAATTGAGTGGATGACTATGCAGTGTAAAATAAAAATATAAGTTTTCTCAAACACACTACACTAGTTTTAAGTTAAGCAAAAATGATTTTAAATTGCACACGAAAATCCCACTGGATATGAAATGAAACTATGGTACCCGAGTCGAGTCCAAGTGGAGGCAAGGATGCATGCTTATGGAAATGCGACGTACATTTTAGTTTATGCAAGATGCGGGTTTGGCTGGTTGTGCCTTAAATACGAGTGGTTTTTACTTAAAACAGACTGCATTTACGCTTCCTTGCGTTGTGCAAGCTTTGTTACCTTCTATTTCGTTAAAAACGATGGTTATTTCCAACTCCTCAATTTTAACCCGACTATGGCGGCGAAGCTAAGGAAGGTTTATGTTTTTGAGCACTCTATGTATGTACAAGTATGTATGTTTCTATTTACGTGTGTTCCACCGTAGCGCCTTAATTACTCATAAAAAAAAATTCTGTTCCCTACGTATTTATTTACTCGCAGCGTTAAATTATCTATCCTGCATCCGCAATTTGGTTTCCAAAGATGTAAACAACTGTGTGCTTTTGGAGAAATAACTTCAATAGTCTCACGACATAAAGGACAATTTGCCCTTCAAAATTATGACTTTTTCATTTACTAGTAATTCTAAAATCAACTTAATTTACACAAGCATAAACTTGATATTTGTTTAAGTGGAAATAACCTGAATTGGAAACAACGATTTGAGTATGGAATAGATCCTTTTCCCCATAGGTCGCCACTATAGATTCTGACTCACAAGAGTTGCAGTAGTTTAGCGGAGTAACAACAAAAACAGTCAAATTCATCGCCATTTTATCTACGTACAATACATATAACTTCATTTCTTTTCCCATGGAGGCAGGCAGGAACTACAGAACCATTTACTATTCCTATACCATGCGTGTATCACGACATTGAAGTATAACCAACAATATATCTTTGACACAAAAATCATCACAAAAAACATCTATCTCCGAAATCAGTTCGGAAACAAAATCATCTCGACAGCGGGAAACTGCTGCCAATAAAATATGATCCACTCATCCGGATTGGCTATGAAAACGGTACGTTTTATCAACGCCTTCCTATCTCGAGGAATGAAATAACAAAGGTGGCGCCTTCCGATCAAAAATATATATTTCATACATTCAATCGAATCAATGCAACGCCGTCTTACGAGTATAATCTAAACTCGACCCGCCCCTGCTTCCCACGGGTTTTACGACTTGATAAAAAAACATTGAGATTTCATAATAATATTTTAGTAAACTGCCTCGTTGGTTTAACGGTCGCAAGGTTACTGCTGTCCTGGGTTCGATTCCGAGGTTGGGTAAAGTGTTATTGGGTGTTTTCATCAGGAATTTCTCAGTAGGAGGCCGGAGTCTGGATTGTGCCCAGTTGATGGCATTAGATTCGCCCCCTATTACATGGGACTTAAACATAACTGCCGAAATGTGGGTGTACTATAGTATACATAGACATTGACGTCGAACCGTCGTTTACCTTAGAAAAGACACCTGGCAATCTTGAAAAGATTACTGGCATAAGGAGGCAACATTACAAGGAATGGCATAATAAAAGAGATTTGGCATAAAGATACATAATTATCCCAGACGTTTTCTTAGAAGAGGGTTTCAATCCCACGAAATGAGATTGTAAATCAGTATTTTACAAGAAATTAGAACCTTCCGAGATAAGGAACTGGTACTTAATGGGGACAAAATATATTTTGGGAAGTTATTTAACTACAGCCTCGTTGGTGTAGCGGTCGCAAGTGCTACTGCTGAGCATGGGGTCCTGGGATCGATTCCCGGGTCGGGCAAAGTGCGTGTATGTACACTTGGTAACCAAAAATAGTCGTGAGATAAGAAGCAGTGTAATTTGAAAATGTTTTAAAAGCCAACTATTTTTTAACGAGTAACTGTGAAGTTTCTTTCCAGCTCTTTTCCATAGGAAACAATCAATTGAAACCATGCTCTGACGTCTCAACTAGCGCCCATGTAGGTTTATATGAGACTAGCTTCCGCCCGCGGCTTCGCCCGCTATGTCCTTCCCCAGGATGCTATTTATCATCCTTGCCAAATTTTGTCGAAATCCGTTCAGTGGTTTTGGCGTGAAAAGGTAACGTACAGACAGACAGAGTTACTTTCGAATTTATAATATTAGTATGGATACTTAAAATATTTTGAATTTGAAAACGATTGGCAGGTATAATTACCAACCGCTTAACGAATATGGGAGAACTGGACCACTATAATTTCCCTAACTATAATTCACATTTATAAAGTCTATCCAAGAAAAAGGTATCGCTACAGTAATAAAGACCTATTGACGTAGCACCCAGCTGTTTCCCGTCTCTGTACACAAATCCTGTTTATTTAAACAACATTTAAAAACACATCTATCATGATTTAATCATTCCGACATGTTATTAAATCTTTTATGAAAACTGGCGGGCGCCGCCCACAACGTTTCAATTCCGAGTTGAAAGATAAAAGAATAATAATTTACATCTTTCCGTTTTCGTCTCGCTTGGGACTTTGCAATTATATTCTTGATATGAAGCACGTTTACTTTTCAAACAAGACATCAAAATTTCATCAACATTTATTTATCAAAGAGTTTTTTTGTAAGAACAAAATAATTGTAAAGCTACGGTTTCATTGTGGTTTCATAGAAGAGCGGTGGCGGTCATATATTATAACGGCCGTCGCCGTCGTCGTCGAACTCTGTTATTTGACATTAAAGTGTCAAAAACGCTTTGTATTTGGACAGCCGATATTTTGGTGACCGTTCAACGCTTTCTTAGAAAAACAAAAGCTTTAGGAGCTGGATGCTATAATTGTGTAATATTGTACACATCTTTTGGCGCGTGACCGAAATCGGAACTAACGCCGCCATCTGTTTATTCAGTACAATTTACCAACGACCCGCCCCCCTGTTTATGTCATTTAATAGCCAAAATATTGTTGTAGCATTGTGGACATAACACTTTAATTTAATATTAAAATTAAATGTTATTCGTTGGTAAGCGCATAACTTGTGAATTGCTGGACCGATTTGGCAAACTTTTTATTGATCAATATTCATAATAGTCCGAATCAGGTTCCGGAAATAATTCTTTTCCAATTTAAGTTTTTCGGAAATTCTTCGGAAAAAAATTTACGTCCTGTTTTTTAATGATTTTTTTATAACAGGACAACGTCTGTCAGGTCAACCAAGAGAATATATTCTGTAAGTTCGAGGCAGGAAACCCTAATGTGCTCAGCTGTATTTGGTAGTAGGGCTGGCTAGCTAATCACATAAGAATGGGCCCAAGCATCAATCCAGTGAGTTAGTAGGTCCTTCATAAGATATATCTTTAGGGGTACGAGGAACAGGGTGTTAAGTTCACTCATCCTCTATTGAAAAAGAAGGATCCTCCTACCAGACGGGTGTTGCCTGGCGGGCAACTGCCCAACGATTGATGTCGGTATCTTGTATGTATTTCCATTGCGCGGTAAACTCTAACTGCGCGATGCAGGATTTATGTGACGTTAGGATTTTTATGTGACGTGAGGTTTTTGATGCGTAGTTTGCATGTGGCGATGTAGATGCCGCTACATATCCTCCTTTTCCCTTTGGATCATAACCCTGACCCTCTCATCTGCATTCAAACCTCAGGTTACCCGTGGTCGTCGTCATCTGCCGACCCTTTTCCCAACTATGTTGCAGTCGGCTTCCAATCTAACCGGGTTCAGCTGAATATAAATATTTTACATAGAACAACTGCCTATCTGACCTCCACAACCCAGTTGGGATCGCGACACCCCTTAAAGATAAGATAAGATAATTTTATTTGTCAAAAACATGTGTAGGTTTACAGTTGGTATGTTCAAAAAAATAAAGTTTCAACATGTTTTGCCTGGAAAGGCGTACAAATACAATAATAATAGCTTGAAACAATGAAACCATGCAGTTACATTAAATTAATAGAACATTTCAAATTAATAAAATAAAATAAAGGATGTCAAAAGTAAGATAACAATTCAAATTAATATTCTAATCAATAAAATAAAAGATGTCAAAAGTAAAATCACAAAATAAAAAATGTCCATAGTGCATCATTGAAAATTTATACAACAACTAGCTTTTGCCCGCGGCTTCGCCCGCGTGGATGTCGGAAAAATCCCACGGGAACTTACTACCGCCTGGGATTGAAAGCACCCTATGTGTTAATCTAGTTATCTAATTGCGTAACTTATTTTCGTAACCGATTAAGACTAATCTTTCATTTTGACAGTTCAACAACAGTCATAGCGTTATTTACGTTGTGGAGCAGATTTTTTTTTCAAACTTATGAAGCAATTGATTAGAAATTTGTTTCAAACTGATTCAGATTGTGGATCGTGTATTACGCAATTAGGGTGCAGGTTATAAACTATCTGTGTGCCTTTCATCCATATCCGTTGGGCCGTTTTTGCGCCAATCCGGAACAAACATCCAAATAAACAGACAAACGGACAAAAATACTTAAAAATATATTTTCGGCATCAGACTCATTCCCACACCTCGTACTAATTACTTATTTTAAAAGTATTTAATGTACAGTTTTGACTTAGTTACTATTTTATTATGTATCCCATTTTCCGTAACACGGGCAATATTTCCGTTTTTTTATTGATGACAAACATATCTGCGGGCTGCTACAACATAATGATAATAATTATGTAGTCGGTGGTTTAAATATTATTGTATTTTTACATAATGAAGGTATTATTCAAGTTAAGTCAGTTGTTAACTTACAAAATCCTGAAACACGTACTTACTTTAATTTTTTTTTGTTTTAAGTAATAGTACCTACCGTACCGAGCTTTGAGTTAATCCGACAGCGCGTAAAATTTTTTACTTACTTACTTTGCCACCCCGTTATTCGTCTATGTGAAGGATTGTTTAAAAAACTTTAAGTGACAATCTTTATTGTTTACTGTGGCAAGTATTGCCAAGTTTCAAGTTTAATAACTAAAGGAATAAGGGCGACTTTCCAAAAACCCTTTCTTAGTGGATTCCTACGTCCTAATAACTATCTGTGTGCCAAATTTAAGCCCAATCCGTCTAGTGGTTTGAGCTGTGACGTAGACTCCCCATTTTCACCCCGCTAGGGGTAGATTTGAAAAACCCTGATACACATTATTCATCATTTTTCGTTTTAAGTATAAATACTGAGTTTCGAGTTAATCGGACAACACGTTAAAATTCTTCTATACAAAATTTGACAGCCCCCAATCCCCGTTTAGGGGGTAGTTTAGAAAAACTAAAAATGACAAACTTTATAGTTTACTTCGATAAGTATTCGTGCCAAGTTTTAAGTCTATTAACTCAAGGAATAAGATTTATCACACAAACGAAATCCCCCGTTTCACCCCTTTAAATGTCGAATTTCGAAAAACCCTTCTTAGTGCACGCCTAGGTCCTAATAACTATCTGTGTGCCAAATTTCAGCCCAAACCGTTCAGCGGTTTGAGCTGTGACGTAGACTACCCATTTTCACCCCGTTAGGGGTAGATTTTTGAAAAACTCTAATGCACATTATTCCTTATTTTTGATTTTAAGTATAAATAATGAGTTTCAAGTTAATCGGACAACACGTTAAAATTCTTCTATACAAACTTTGACACCCCCCCCAATCCTCGTTTAGGAGGTAGTTTATAAAAACTAAAAACAACAAACTTTATAATATACTTAGATTAGTATTCGTGCCAAGTTTCAAGTCTATTAACTCAAGGAATAAGATTTTTAATATTAACGAAATCCCCCGGTTTCACCCTCTTAGCGGTGGAATTTCGAAAAATCGTTCCTTAGTGGAACCTTGCTCTTCATGAAGAACACACCCTCCAAATTTCATGTCTCTAGGACCAGCGGTTTAGGCTGTGCGTTGATATCTCAGTCACCCTTGCCTGGTATTTAGATTCATCATTAAAATAAAATAAACTTTGACTTTGCAATGTCAATTCTAATGACTCGACTTTGTATATAAGTATGTTTTGTTTCAAATTCTAATTCATATTACTGAATTATTACTGAGGCATCATAGTATGTAAGACTATTATGTGTGTTCGATGTACTGAAAATAAATCTTAAGTAAGAAGACCGGGGAAATATGACTTGATTGAATACTTGTCTTCCTGGTTTTCCTTAAGGGTCTTTTCTATCTATAAAGGTTCATGATTAACCAAGTCGGACAGATTTATATGAAACGAACTTTTGACAGCGGCTTCGCCCGTGTAGATGTCTAAAATTAACCCATGGGAACCTACTACCGGCATAAAAAGTATCCTATGTGTTAATCCAGGTTATAAATTATCTGTTTGCCAAATTTCATCCAAATCCGTTCAGCCGTTTTTGCGTGATTGAGGAACAAACATCCAAACACACAAACACACAAACTCACAAATACACAAACACACAAACTTTCACATTTATAATATTAGTAGGATAATAAAAACTGTCTAAATAACGTCATTTAAATAGTCGGCAACATTATAGTAGCATTTATTTACTAGAAAATTCTTCATAGTTTTATTAAAATTGTCAATATTTAAATTTTTGTATGCCTTTGGTACCTTGTTGTATAGGTTTGGAGCCATGCAGAATACACTCTTACCCATGAGAGCTGTTTTAGCACTATGAGAGCGAAGTCTTTGGTTATCGCGTTGACTTCTTACGGAACCATCGGAATACTTCGGAAACAGTTGGGGATTCTTCTTAACAAATAACAATGTTTCCAATATATACAAAGAAGGAAGTGAGAGAATTTGATATTTAATAAAATATGGTTTGCAACTGTCTGTTATATGAAGACCAAACATAGCTCTTATGCATCGTTTTTGGATTTTAAATATAATATCTTTATGTGTGGAATTTCCCCAGAAAATAATTCCGTATCTAAGGATCGACGCAACAAGTCCGTGATAGGCAGTAAGCAATGTGTCCGTATTTACTATTGGGGCGAGTTTATACAGTGCGAAGGAAGAACTGCTAATTCTCTTACTAATTACGTCAATGTGATCTTTCCAATCAAGTTTTTTGTCAATGGTTAGTCCTAGGAATTTGGCATTTACAACTCTGCTTATTATGTGATTTTTATAACTTAAATTAATGTCATTTTTTATTGGCATTCTTTGACTGAAATGCATGATTTGTGTCTTATTTAAATTAATTTTTAGATTATTGTTATCCAACCAGTGAATTATAGAAGCCAAAGTATTATTGATGTCAAGTTTATAAGTGTCAGTTTTCTTACATGCTATTGTCACCGTGCTATCGTCTGCAAAAAGAGTCATTGGATGCTCAGTAGAGTTCGGAAAGTCATTTATATATATAATAAATAATAATTGTCCCAGAACGCTTCCCTGGGGTACACCGAATTTCACTATTCGTTCTTGAGACAAATAAGTGGTTTCTTTTTTTGTGCGATCTATTCTCGAGATGGCTGTTATTTGTCGTCTATTAGATATATAGGATTCAATTAATTTAAGAACATTGCCTCTAACTCCATATAAGTCAAGTTTATTAATTAAAATAGTGTGGTCAACATAATCCAATGCTTGTGTCATATCGCATAGCACAGCGCAAGTGGGAGTCCTTTCATCCATTCGTAGCATAACAGTGTGTAAAACATCATAGATCGCCATATTGATGGTCTTTTTTTGTCTAAAACCTTTTTGCTCATTAAAAGATGTTATCCGTTGTATAAATCAATAGTTGTACCTATTATAAGTTAAAATAAGTGAAGAATTTTTAAGCTTTTCAATGAACTAGCTTTAACCAAATTAATACTTCTGAACACCAACTCTTTAGTACAAAACGAGACCTCTCTAACTCACACCTGGTCTATTTTAAACGTCACTTAACTTCGACCCAGTTACTTTAATTGGAGGCGGCAGTTTCTTAGCTTTTGTGCCGGGCTCGCCAATTAGCGAGGAGGGCGCGGCGCCCGCGCCTGCGAACTGTGAGTTGTGAAGGAATGTGAGCAGTTTAGTGAGCAAGTTGCGTTACTTATTGACGGGTTAACCATGTTGCTGCTTGTTAATAGCGGTCAAGTATCTGTAATGAAGCTAAGGCAGGTGCACTCATAGCCTAATGACGTCAAAGGTAACCACGCAAGCGATAAAGACGGGGAATCAAAGGACTATAGTTCTGAAGTTGAAATTATCGCATCTCCTTTGGTATAGCATGCCATCTGTGTTTTTGTTTCTCGGGAGAAAACATCCAAAACCTACCCGGCCTTCGGGGTTAAAACCAGGTTGTGTGGGATTTTTACCTCACTAAAATCCCGGTGGTTTTCATCAACACCAGGAGGAGGGCTTCAGTCCTCTCATGAGACCAGCTCTAGAGCCTCCTATGAACATTACCCGTTAGGGCCCATTCCTGGAGTGACTGAATTACATACCTACTTAGTGGATCAAGTGTTGTATGTTACAATATTACCTGCATGGACTGCCGTGTGTCCGGCATGGGCATCCCGCTGGAGGCCGCAGGCCTGGCCACCAGCAGTCGCACGCAAGCCCCGCACTGCCGTAGTACTGCCGCCGCCTGCCGCGCGCACATCCCCACCACAGATACTGCGCCGATTCGGAGGAGCATGTCCCCGCTGCGAAGGCGGCCATCCTGTGACAAAAAGGAAGCTAGATAATGATCAAGCATGCATAGGTCTCCTTGCGTTAAAGCATTTATTTGGTGTCCGGGTAAATAAAGCTACCTACAGGAGAGGCGTTTATAAACTAGGTGACGAAACTTCAAACTTAGTTAAGGAAATAGTAAGGAAATCCCGCTAAGGTGTCATCCGAGGAACATTTCGCTGTAAGTGGATAAGAGTCCAACATACACCACTTACTGTTTCGTTCGTTGACGTTGAACAAACAAAATTATAGTACCTACGTTAAGTCTGTCATTGACTACTTGAAGGAGGTGTTTATTCGGAAACATTTTGTGTTCCCTCAAAAAATGTACCTATTAAGGATAATCTAGGACACAAAATAAGAAAACATGAACAGACCCGTACAGAGTGATAAACTGGCCAGAATAAGGCTCTTACATACTGGGGCGATTCGTCGCGCGACGCGACGCCCCAGTATGTAAGTGCCTTTATTTGGAGACTATTAAATACAGAGCACAGCCTGCAATACAAACTTATCCGGGACACAGCTGACTATTCAGTACAGTGACGCCATTGGTTATTGTTTACAGAAACCTATCCGATGAAACTATTCGTGAACGGGCGCCGACAGTTGGGATCATCTCTTAGCTGCCACGGCTTATTTTAATTATTTTATTATGGAATTGTTTTTAAACTAAGTTCTTTAACGCGGCTTGCGGTAGGAATTGACTGGTAGAAATCGTCACGTAAAAGCGTTACGCCCGAAAAAGTCAGTTTCGAGTATCAAAAGTTTTTGTTTTTTAATACAGAGCCATCTAGTATAAGGTTTTAGAAGCTAAAAACTTATTCTTCTACTTCGTTCTGTACATAATAAGGACATGAACATCGATCCAACGTTCTGATTTTTATGAGTCCTAATACAGTTAACCCTACAATGATGTTAAGTAAACCAATATAATTAATCTGCTTATTGAAAATTGGGGGCTTAAAACAGTCACTTTGGCAGAATCATAATAGGAAAATATTATGAATCATCGTAAACTGTCAAAAACGGACAATTCATAATATGATCTGCGTGCGATTCATATTACGAAAAAATCATTCATCTGTTTGACAGTTTTCTATGGAGATTCGTAAAATGGTCCACATTTATTAAGAATTGCTTTTGTGTCAAATTAGAGGAATTGCTAATGACGGCTGGAAATTCAGGAAATGATTTGCTCAAAAAAACTCAAGGCATTTATTTCAAATAAACCAATTACAGGCACTTTTGAACTGTCAAGGGGTCGGTCAGTCAGAAAGATGAAGCTAGTTGCCCATTCCAAAGCGTAGTAGGTACCTATGGAGAAGAACGGGCAAGAAACTCCACGGACACTCTGCTTTTAGAGGAATTGCTAATGTGGCCGTTTTAGACCACCTGTATTTGAAGGGTTACGTTGTTCCATAATATACGTAAACAACATCAGTTTGCGCCCCACAAACGTACCGCTGTTATAAATCGTAACTCGGTTAGGCCACCACTTACGTCTAATTAACTACATTGCACGTACATTACCGTTCAGTAATAAATACATTATGTTATTATTGTGTACATTGTGTATGTAACTAATTGTATAGGGTGACTGATACTTAAACACGTGACTTTACTCATCATTATGAACAACTTTTACTACGGGACCAAATATGAAACCGCGAAAAAAAAAACTTGCTGTTCCCTTCATTTTGACGAGTTACGTGAACATAAATGTAGGGAACAGCTGTTTTTTTTTCGCGATTTCATGTTTGGTCCTAAAAACGGTATAAACAAGACATCACAGACAAACAAATTAAAAAGCCGTAGTCACACGTTGTGTTATAAATCGAACAGATTACATGTGACGCCGGATTCTTTATTATAATAGGTACTTTAGAACTTATGAGGAAAAAGATGAACATACATACATACCGGTCAAAATCATAATCCTCCTTTTTGCTTCGACGTAGTCGGGTAAAAAAGAGAACACATACAACACCTGAAATGACCTCACTAGTCTCCACTCTGGAATTCGTACCTCGAGCCCAAGATACAGACTAAGTGTCTTGTTTGGTACTCATTCGCATATAATAAATTGGAACCTAAATTGCTTAACCTGTGAACCTGTTTACTGGACCTGATTACCTGGACATTAAAATATTTTCTAACATACATTTGCCCGCGGCTTCACCCACGTTGTGGTCAAAAATTATCCCACGGGACCGTACTACCGAGATAAAAAGTATCCTATGTCCTATTCCAGGTCTACCCATATACCAAATTTCATCCCAATCCTTTCAGCCGTTTTATCGTGAAAGCGTAACAAAAAAACTCACTTTGGCATTTATAATGTTCTACTACAGTTAACAGATAAATATTATAAGTGCAAAAAGCCAAGGACTTCAAACGACGATACGATACCTCATTTCCCATCCAATACACAATAAGTCCGTACACACAACTCAGTTTAGAAATCTAATCAACTGAAACCCTCCCAGTTTTCATTAGCACGTCCACAAAGCACGCGAACACACAGAGAGAATCATCCGCTGTTGTTTATTCTACTTTCATTGTTTCTTTTGAACAAATAAGTGCGCTAACTCTCAAAATTAGTTTACTTTTGATACAACGAACACAATGTAATTACCTACATTGTCACAGTCGATTTGAGGGAGATATTATTGCCATTATCTTTAATATTGTGCTCATTCTCTTTCCATAAAACCACTTAGTAGCCTTTTAGGACTTTTAGGACCCTCTTTTCATGGGACTCACACACAACTAGCGAAATATGGATGTTCTAGTACATCGTCTACCTATAAATGAAGGTGTGATAGTTTCATCATTCATCATTTCAGCCGAAAGACCGTCCACTGCTGGACATCCCCCAAGCACCGCCACTTCGACCGGTTCTATGTGATCGTGGTATGTATTGTTAGAACAGAAATAAGTTTGGTCAGTGGCTAATTTGATAAAAACGATTTTAGTGTCAAAATTACAGTTAAATCACCCTATAGGGACCCCAAGCTAGCTTACCTATTTACTGTGGATTCCCACACCGAAGACCACCTATTTTAAACCCAGATAATTCTTCTCCAAGTCCTTATCACAGACAGATCGGTATAAATTCGCAGTTTCAATTCCCTGCGAGAGTCTTTGACCCAGATCTCATTCCTAACGACATTTCCACACATTAAGAGAGACGAAATGTATTCCCTCTTCCGGCCCGTTTGAAAACCCATCAATCGGATTTACACTTACATTAAAACGATTTAAAAAAGTACTTTTAGTAGGAGACAGATATAGATCACTTAGCAAAAGGTTATATGAGAGAAGGAGATAAAGCGATGTTTATAAAGAGCATTAAACAGAACATTAAGTGCTCTTAACGCTTTAGCTTTTACAGACAGTGATAAAATATATATTTTTTTATGTCGATGTTATCTGAGTAGGAAAAATGGCAGATTTTCCGTCTGGACTTGTAAGAGAAATCAGCTCATACTAAATTAATAAGAGTATTATGTGTGCTTTTCTTTGTGAAGTTTGGATCAAGAACGGCTACCTCGCTGTTCTAGTGGGCGCAAGCACTGCTGCTGAGCATGAGGTCTTGGGTTCGATTCCTGGGTCGGGCAAACTGTTATTGGATTTTCCATTTGGAATTTCTCAGCACTCCGGAGTCTGGATTTGTGCCCGGTTGATGGCAATAGGCTCGGCCCCTATTACATGGAACTGAAACATAACTGGCCAAATGATCGCTTCCTGCACGACGTCTGTCGTAACGACTAGTTGCAGACACAAGCGACAGCTCTACGACTAGTCGCTGCGACAAGACGCAGATGCAAATGGCAACTCTACGACTTGTTGCAGCGACAAGAGACATTGACAAGACGCACAGTTTGCGCTGGCGCTCATAGCACCTCAAATTACTACCCCGTGAAGTAATTCACAGGTCCATACCTACATCCCCAAAATCTGAGTACGAACTTCCCTCTTCATGGTAATCCCAGAGCCCAGTTTGTGCTATTAACAACAGTATTCAAACGTCTTGTCACATTTAGGAAACATCACAAACTAGTTTGTGGTCAATTAACAAATTGTTGTCCGAGATCAGAAAATGAAACTTGAATGGATGCTGGGGTTTGGAGTTATAGAAGCTTTGTTATCACTGTGTGTTCATCTATTTGTCGTGATAAAACTTGATTATTGTAGGTATTAACATAGTAATAATGAGTTTTGACACAATATCATTTTTAAAAGTGTGTCTATGAAGTTTCTTGCCCGTTCTTCTCCATATAAACCTACTACACTTTGGATTCGGCAAATAGCTTCATCTTTTTGATTGACCGACTCTTTGGAAAATTCAAAACTGCCTGTAATTTTTTAAATAGAAATAAATGCCAAAAGTTTGAGTTTGATACAATAATTTAGACATGAAACCAGTGATATTTAAATAACCAGATGATATTATTAATAAGTTAGAAAGAAAGAGTGCGCTTAGATATTTTCTTCATGTTGAAAGGATGAATGACAAGGCAGATGAGTGGAAACGCTGGGCGGGGACGCCCAAGGAGGACATAACCTTACTGATGACGTTCTTCAGAAAGGTCAGATGCGTAGTACTCGCAACCGGCGTGCGTGTATGACGTGGGGGCTTAAAACAGTCACTTAGGCAGAATCATAATAGGAAAATATTATGAATTATCGTAAAATGTCACAAACTGACAATTCATAATATGATGCGTGCGATTCGTGAAATGGTCCACACATTATGAATTGCTTTTGTTTTAGGCCCCCAGATATAAGAACGTAAACGAGGCAAAAGGAGTATGTAAGATGATGATTTTGATTTTGATCGTAGCGGTGGCTTTTAATAGTTTCTGACTACCCCATGGGAAGAGGGTATGATTTTATGTATGTATGTTAGAAAGAAAGCAAGCAAGGAGATGGCTTGCTTTCTTTCACGTTTGCTTTGATTTGTAAAACTATTTTCACGAATAGTGAAGGAAGAAGGTAGTACGTATATCTAAATGCCTTACACAAAATATTGAAATGAGAATTAAGGATGGACAAGGAAGTGTTAATCCATCCCAAGACATAAAGCATTATTACACGGACAAGAGCCATTCTCGTTCATTGGAAAAACTGTGCAGCTTTGATAAAAAATATATTGAATGGAATTCATATTTTCACGCCCGAAATTGAGTTGAAACGAATATCCAATCCGACTATGAGAACTCGTAAATTGTAAGCGAATTACGTCACGCAACGTTCGATTTTCGAACTCAACCCGTTAAATTGATAGCACATTCGACATGCAAACCTAATAACTTGAAAGTTCAATCACTCCATTTTTATATCGTTCGTTCGTATGAAATTCTTTTGTTGTTTAACATCTTTCCTCTCGCTTTCCTGCAATATGGTGGGACGTGAAAAGGGACGGAAGTGTGTAACAGGAAGCCGGAGAAGCGCGCACTATTTCATTTGACCAATGCTCGCGCGGTGCTAGAGTTGGCCCTTAGATGGTACCGACCCATTTTCCGAAAGCTTGTAAGCATGATGACGAATATTGTTTACAATTTTATATCATATATGTATACGTCAGCCAAGATGTCAGATGTTACACATCATATGAGACTACTAGGATCGCTCGTTTTTTTTTGGTCGCCCTATAACGGAACTGAAAATGCCTTAAAATTAAGCCGAGAGTGGCGAGAGTCACTTGTTCTTCCCGTTATTGTGTTATTTTGGTTTATACTGGACCATACCTTCTGGTTGCGAAGATATTGAAGGTTAAAATCCTTCTTTTAATGGTTTTTTACAAAAAATAAGTTTTAAATGTTACACCTACTTAACTTTTATTACTCCCTGTACCCTTGTATGCAGCCATATGCACAATGTTTTGCTACTGACACCGTAAACAGCGAATTTTCACACCAAAAAAAAAAGTCGTTTCCTAGCAATTTTTTTTCCACCAAGTTTCTTAGTTTATGTACAGAATGCGTAGATGGAGGCTTCGTGAAGGGTCTTGTTACTCCCTTTATGAACGAGTGGAGCCTGTTGATATGTTTAACTATGTCTGAGTAAAATTCAACGTTTTTATCATTTACGAGACACGTCTTTCGTGCTTTATAAGCAAGCCTGGCGAGGATTCCTACCATCATCATCCTCTGGCCCTTTTCCCAATTTATTTGGGGTCAACCCAGCATGTTTGATTCCTAAAAAGTAACATTATCGACAAAGTAGATTAACCGTAAGTGTTGTATATTCGAAGTCTAGTATTCCTTGTCCCACTTTCTGAAAACTGGTACATAGGAGAGCCATACTTAATGGACTTACTCAAAGTCTTCGAAAAAACAAGAAACCATAAGATAGACGGCTTAAGTTTCCTTAAACTAGAGCTTGGCAATAAGCCAGCAGAACACTCGAAAGATGAAAAAATAATAAAACGCATAACAACCCCGCCACGTGAAAGCTAGAAGGCGTCGGCGTCGCGACAGACCACGTAGAAGATGACAAAACAAACGACCCGAGGGCCTAAAACAGCCACATTAGCAATTCCTCTAAAAGCAATTCATTTGCTGAATTTCCAGCTGTCATTAGCAATTCCTATAATTTGACACAAAAGCAATTCATATTATGTGGACCATTTTACAAATCTCCATAGAAAACTATCAAACAGATGAATTATTTCGTAATATGAATCGCACGCAGATCATATTATGAATTGTCAGTTTGTGACATTTTACGATGACTCATAATATTTTCCTATTATGATTCTGCCAAAGTGACTGTTTTGAGACCCCTGTAGTCCACATTAGCACTGAATCGCAAGCACTGGAAGTCATGGGGGGAGGCCTTTGCCCAGGAGTGGGATGATAAAGGATAACAGTTACAGTAGTAACATAACAACCCACTGTAAAAACACAATAATTTGAAAAGCATTGCCATAATGACACTATTGACTTAATGAAAATTGCATCTCGGATAAAAACGGAATGAAAAAGCTAATATGAAATTCAAACACCAGTTTCAAGTAATATTTGACTTCAAAATTGAGGTATTTCGGACAGGCATGCATTACAATGCAAGGGACGCTTTGACGTGGGCGACATTACCATTTTAATCTGAAATACTCATCATCTGCTTAGCCTTTTCCCAACTATGTTAGGGTCGGCTTCCAGTCTAACCGGATGCAGCTGAATACCAGTATTATACATGGAGCGACTGCCTATCTGACCTCCACAACCCAGTACCTGGGTAATACGATACCCCTTGGTAAGACTGGTTGTCAGACTTTCGCGCTTCTGACGACCCGTAACGACTGTCAAAGATCCACAAATGACAGCCGGGACCAACGGCTTAACGTGCTTTCCGAGGCACGGAGGAGTCTCGGTATGTAAAGATGGTCACCCATCCACGGACCAACCCCGGCAAGCGTAGCTTAACCTGATGGATCGACCCGTGCGGCTGTTATTACGTAGCCACGAGCTCCTCCTTTAATCTGAAATACTACGGAGCGTGAAACTTTTTTTCTTGTTCTACAAACGCTGTTAGGAACAGGAAGGGGCAATATGTAATTGATCCTCTAAAAATATATTGACCTTGATTAACTATTTTCTAATAACTTCTTGGGCTTCTATAATGATGCACACTTTTTCCGTACCTCAAAAGGACGGAATTAGCATATAAGGCGATGTAGTGAGTTTAATTAATCAATGTAATCCATTTACAGCAGGATAGGGCAATGCGTTTTTTAGGGTTCCGTACCTCAAAAGAAAAAAATGGAACCTTTATAGAATCACTTACGTACCTCAAAAGGATTAAGGCAAGTGAAATAAAAGCTTGTAAAAAATGGAACCCCTATAGAATCACTTTGTCGTCCGTCCGTCCGTCTGTCTGTCAGTCTGTCTTGACCCTTTTCCCAGGAACGGGTGGAGGTATCAAATTGAAATTAATATCAATAACGCAGGTCTATGGCCCCTTGCGAGCTTTAGAAAAAACAAGATTATAAGGCAACGCAATCAAAAATACGGCCATCTATGCGACATATTTTGATACTCGTAAATAAATAAAAACCCATAAACCAAAACCTATCTTTCCTGTTGACCTAGAATCATGTGACAAGAAAAAAGGTCTCGATCGATAAAGTGCTAAATAATGTTACGTATGTTATGTTTACGTACATAAAAGCATGATTAACACTCTACTATCTAGTCTCATGTTGTGATAGGTTGATCAAAATATGTAATAAACAGCGGCCGCCGCCATGATGGTTGACAGGAGAGAATGAAAGATGAAAACATGTTGCGCCGACCCCAAGTAACATGGCACAAGGACACGAAGATGATGAAGACAACCAATCATGTAGATTTTGATGCCTTGTTTGACAGCTGGTCACATTGAGTAGCCTAGTCTTTGAGAACCAAAGTCAAGTCGTTTGCAGCTATTAGCATAATGTATATTTACTAGCAAGCTTTATTGAGCAAGGCGATATGGTTAAATATAGTTGAAAAAACCAATAGAATCCGTTGAAAATTATTCACGATGCAACTTGCTTTGAAATAAAACCTACTTGTGGACATTGACTGCCTCGTTGATCTAGTGGTTTCAAGTGCCACTGCTGAGCATGAGGTCCTGGGTTCAGTTCCGAGGTTGGGCAAAGTGTTATTGGGTTTCCCATCATGAATTTCTCAGTAGCAGCCCGGAGTCTGGATTTCTGCCCGGTTGATGGGTTTAGGCTCGCCTCCTATTACATGGGACTTAAATATGACTGATGAGATATGAGGGTACTATAGGCTACCTCTGTCTAACCCTTCGGGAATGATGTTATGTTTGTGGACAATTTTATCCCTAAGTTAGTTTTGGACAAAATGTGAATATATTTTTCAGTAGCAAAAGTCCTGTTTTCCGAGAACTGATAAAAATGCAACGGGGCTCATTCAGATGCATGCCAAGCCGGGACGTTGACGCGATTACCATATTAATCTGGATTACTTCACCGAGCGTGAAATTTTCTGCAGGCCTTGCGTTTTACGTGAACGAGAAAATGTAGGAAGCACTGGCATGGAATCAGCTGCTTGGAATGTTATCTAAAGGAAAAGATTTTACAGACAATGGCGTGAAATCGGCTGTTTGGAATAGCACATGTAATATAATAAAGCTGAAGAGTTTGTTTCTTTGAACGCGCTCATCTCTCTACTATTCGGTAGGTAGTGAAAAAATTGGATTTCAAAAAATCTTTTTTAATTTGTTAGTCCAATTCTTGAGGAAGGCTAAAAACATGCTAAGTATATGATTCTTAGGAGCCGAGCAAAAAGCAAAAAAAGTCAGAAAGCAATGCGACACGGTGGGTTGGGGAATACGAAATTAAGAAGTCGCGGCTGAAGAAAATAACTAAAATTAAAAAGTGAAACAAGGTGAAAGTACCTATCTATTCTGGCCTCGCACATGAAATTAAAAACATCAAGACAACATTAAATGAAAAATTTAAAAAACCCCCACACAAACAAAAACCTCTAAAAATAAAAAAAATAATATATAAAACTTAAACAGGGTCAATCCCTTAAAGTGTTATACAAGATGTTGGTAATATTTTGTTCCAAGCGTCGCCGTCGTCGCGTCGGGGGACGGCTAAGTAGTATATACCTGTTTATTTTATATCATATTTTGCTTACTAACATACGAACCTAGTTTCGTTCATTATCTACCCACCCAGTTTATATACTACTTAGCCGTCCCCCGACGCGACGACGGCGACGCTTGGAACAAAATATTACCAACATCTTGTATAAAACTTTAAGGGATTGACCCTGTTTAAGTTTTATATATTATTTTTTTTATTTTTAGAGGTTTTTGTTTGTGTCGGGGGTTTTTTAAATTTTTCATTTAAGTTTTATTTTCTGCTTTTTAAACTTGAGATACTTTTAAAAATTTTGATTTGTTTTATTTCCTGTTTTTTAAACTTTATAAGTACAAGCTTTTAAAATTTAAGTTTTATTTCCTGCTTTTTAAACTTTATACACTTTAGGGAGTTATTACGCTATTATTGATAATAAATATAAGTGTAGTAGAAGTAATAACAATATAAAGTGGTTTTATCCAATTTGATAGATTTTCGCGAGTATTAGTGACGGTTTTTTTTAAGGTGGTAGGTAATTTCATCATTCCACGGCATTAAAATGGGTAATTTCAAATCAATTGAACGAGTGAAATTCAATAAAAGCTCTTTCCTACTCCATCATTAGACCCGTTCACGATCTATCTATAACCTATTTATTGAGACCATTCCAATGAGCCCAAAAACATGATACCGGTGCTGTAAGTTAGTGAGGGAGTTGGGTATCCTGCGAATTCCAGGTGTTGCTGCAGCATCAGTTCATGGTTACTATGTTCATCTAATATCATTGAAGTAACAGAATACTACATTTCGAATCGATCAGACCTGTGGAAGATGCACACATTCATTCATCAACTAGAAAACAGCTGATAATCTTCAAACGGCTGAACCGATTTTCTTGAATTGTAGCTAAGAACACTCTCGATCAACACACCTTTCATACAAAAAAATAATAATCAAAATCGGTTCAGCCGTTTGGGAGCTACGATGGAACAGACAGACACACAGATACACAGATACACAGATACACAGATACACACGTTAAACTTATAACACCCCTCTGTTTCCGTCGGGGGTTAAAAAACAAATGACAAGTGTGTGATGAGTAGGTCTATATTTATATAAGAATCACGTTCACGACGTTGGATATATCGTCTTTTGCCAGCGGTCATTAAACTTCAGTACATGATCTCACAATGATGAGTTTTTGACAGATTTGCCATACAAAATCTGTCAAAAACTCATCATGGCGAGGCCATTGACACGTTTGTAAATTAGTAGACTTGGCCCCCAGATCAATCTGACGATAAACAAAGAAACTGGGGGTGTAGTGTGGCTGGAAAGGTAAAGAATACTGACATGAAGAACCCAAAATTGGTAAGGGTAAAAGAATAATGATGATGTGACATGACGACTGATAGAAACGTATGGTAGATGTGTGATGCTGCGCCGCCGCCGCCGCGCCGACTCCAAAATGAATTTGGATAAAATCTATGACGTCATCATCTGCCTAGCCTTTTCTCAACTACGTTGGGGTCGTAACGTAACTATGATCAAACCGTGCGGCTGTTATTAATTAGTCACGAGCTCCTCCTAGGACTAAGACGTATCAGTCTTTAACATCCAGTTTTATAATGTCACGAAGCTGTCTGATGAGCCTTATGTACGAAGCAATAACGTCTATATTTATTAAAAGTCGAATATCTTGTACATCACATCTTCATAAGATGTGCCGCGTGTACGTGCTTACACCCGTTATTCAGAATTATGTAATGAAAAACCTTATTTCACTATGCACAATCAGTTACGCGATAAATTCAGTCAAGGTATTTAAAAAAGTTAATAGTTTTGTTAAATAATTAATATTTTTAACAAATTAAATTAGTTTGGTTATATTAATTTGGTATGTTTAACAAATTAAATTAGTTTGGTTATATTAATTTGGTATGTTTAACGAAATGAATGATTGTTTGATTGATTAACGTCTCATATCTAATGGAATAACTACCCCAAAGTAGAACAAACAGCTTCTTTGGTGTTCTTGTGGGAACTGAAACTTAGGTTTACTAAAGTAAAATATATACTCCCCAAGTGGCAATACTCCGCCCATCACCAGCGCTTTTTCCGCAGTAAACATAACCCCAAACCTAACGAAGTGTCCTATACATATTCTACCACGGTATTACCCATTCTACTAAACTATGCTGAGCCTTCAGCCTACAAACCATAAGAAATTCAGTAAATAATTGAGTATTTAGAGAAGAATAAGTAAAACTCACCCTGTCCGCCACGCCGCCTGGCAACACGCTCTTGACCACCACTCCGGAGGAGCGTCCCCCCACGATCCCGAAAGCGAGCCCTGAGCCATCGTTCACTAGCTCCACCACTTCTACCTGTGCCCATTCGCCAAACACCTGCTGTGAAAGAAGAAGGACTATTAAGAATTTGACTTAAAAAAAGGCGGTGACTACTGAGATGACGACTAATAAGAGAAGTATGGAAGAAGTGGACATATTGTGCCGACCCCCAATGAATTGGGATAAGAGTAAGAGAAAGATGATGATAGATTTTGTCAGAACAAATACGTGGCCACTTTAAGCTAAAATGTTAGTTTTTTCCTCTAAAAACCTACACACAATAATTGTATAGCAAGGTGTAGGAACGTGGATGAAGATAAAACTGCCCAAGTATAGTCAAGTCCCATGTAATAGGGGGCAAGCTTATTGCCATCAACCGGGTACAAATCCTGTCTCCGGACTGCTACTGAGAAATTCCAGGTGAAAAACCCCAATAATACTTTCCCTGATCTGGGAATCGAATCCAGGACCTCATGTTCAGCAATAGCGATTTGTGACCAGACCATCAATGTAGTCTCCGAGAAACACCAAAATTTGACCTGAATATAACCAATATCTCTGGCTAGATAATACTCCAATTCTGGCATATGAGATAGCCGTTTTCAAACGCCGTTCGTTCATATGCTATTAAGCATGGAAACAAGCCAGCTACAATATTATTTGGCGGCTCAAATAGAAGGAATCCTCGGGGAAATAATACTTCTTGCATGGTTGCTCTCGTGGAAATACCCTGCAGAGTTTCACTACTGAAGATTATGTTTACTAATAAAAGTTTATCTCAATACAATTTCCTTAGAGACATGATAATTTGACAGGATTAAAAAAAAACTGACTGCCTCGTTGGTTTCGTGGTCGCAAGCGCTACTGCTGAGCATGATGGTTCTATTCCCGGATCGGGAAACGTGTTATTGGGATTTTCCATCTGGAATTTCTCAGAAGCAGTCCGGAGCTTGAATTTATGCCCGATTGGCGGCAATATAGGCTCGCCCGCTATTACATGGGACTTAAACATAACTGGCGAAATGTGGGCATGCTTTTGGTAGACCTCTGCCTAACCCTTCGAGCATGGCGAGATGTTATGTTAAAATAAGTAACTTTTTGACTAAGAGGGCTCTGAAGTTTGGGCTTATTTAAAGCTAATATTATTAACTCGGTTTAGACCAGAGTACTTTTTAATCTTTTACCAAGAAACACACATACTTAAAGATGGTCAGTCCATTAGCTACTTATAACTTTGACAACTTCCAGCCGACATCTTGGGCCGGCCACTTGATCTTTTTCCCGGAGAAAATTAGGTCAAGGAATGTATCTTAAAAACTTCCTCAATGAATGACGTCACCGAATATTGGCGCCATAGGAGATTATTAGTTACAATTAATTTAATCTATCTCACCATGATGCGCTTAATTCGCCTCTTGCTGCGAGGCTGGCGCGGGCGACTTTCCGATCAGCTGACCTTCTCCGCCATCTTGGAATCTCATTGACAGCTGTCACAGAAACAGCCAAAAGTTACCGAGCGCGCTTCGGGGACCGAGGATCGCACTGCTGGGTCGCACATTATTTTAATTCACTTTATACTAGTTTATGGACTTTTTTGGACTGTTGATTCGTTGTTTATCGGACGCTGAAACAAAGAAAGAGTTTTTGTTGAGAAATATGCACATCATTTACATTTATCTAAATTCCTTACACCCCACACCACAGTAAAAGTCAACAAAACATGCCAACCTAACGCAACCGGCACGTGGCGTACGCCCAAACACAGCGAGTTTGTAAACTGAGACGGAAATACGTGGCCGAAATACGGGAGAGCTCAAGTACCGTGTTATGACTTGTTGTGAAAACCGATGGAAGAATAATAGACGAGCTTTAGAAAATTGTTGGTGAATTGTTCAGTGATGTTATTGCTTTTAATAGGATTTTAGAGAACTGGTATTTTTAAAGGCATTTCAGTATTAGTGGCATTTCTGGTGTCGTCTTGGGACTAGTATATCTCAAATTTCGAACAGCTTACATAGCTTTGCTGTACTCCGGTTTCCGGAAGGATTAGGGTGCCAGTGACATTGCACATAAGACGTTTGAACTTTCTATTTATGGCTGGTAGACCATCGGCAATCTTTCTGTAGCTCCATAGGCTGCAATATTCAACTTTCTAGATTGTCAAAGTTATAGATATTAAAATGAAAGCAGACCAGAGCAGAGTGAATTATTAGGTAAGTACAGTACGACACAACTTAGATGTAGCATAAATTTGAAAATATGCACTCATTCATTTCAATTTTACGAATATATTTGGTTATATAACTTTACAAGTTATTGCGTTTGCATTAAGATCATGTTCACCTAAAGCAGTAATAAAGATTGGAGATGTTGAAGGCGCCACTCAGTTCGGAAGGTGACCAGTTTTACTAATTTTGCCGATGCTACATCTAAGTTGTGTCGTACTGTACACGGAATAGATAAATAAGGTTGGAATGGTAATGTGGGCGTGGCAAGTGCGCCACAATTATGTTTCGATAATCATAACTCGACCGATTCATGATTTCACCGCGTTTCGTGCGCTTCGGACTACTGCGGAGAAAAGAGCTCTGCTTTAAAATGCCGTGTTGTGCAATTATAACTTGTAAAACAAAAAGTCAGACCGCAAGTATAGAGCGAGGGGGTATATCTTTCCATCGGTAAGTCGAAAATAACATTTAATTATAATTTTATTAGTAAAAAACATAAAAATATTCTGATCACTATGAAATTCCAAACATTAACGACATTATTGCAACAAGTAAAAAAAAATATACATTGCACGATGTGTACTCGCGTAATCAACGCAATTACTAAGTCCGCTTACAATGTACTGCATGCGTCGCGTCCTCTTCACTTCAACCATTGACGTTTCGTCGTTTGCCCTGATTGGCCGTGATGCACGGTCGATAGTGAGGTGACCATGTGGTTAAATAAAATCATCGATAGAATTCTCAAATAATATAAATTTACGTTCGACAAAGATTCTTTTTGAATTATTTTATATTTAATTAATGATAGTATATTTTTAGTTAGATGTATAATGAGTCAATTAAATATTACAATAATTATTTAACGAATGATACAATATAGTAAATACTTGTAGATGACAGATTTACAGGGAGAAATTGAATTCATTGGCAACATTATACGAGATCATTGTACTCATCTACAAGTATTTACTATATTGTATTTAGTATTAAAATATAAGTAAAATCCAATTTTACTTACGCAATAAATTATAAATTTTAGGTTTCCTAAAGAACCTAACGCCAGGGAACAATGGATTGACGTGACAGGTAGAGGAAACTGGATGCCGACAAAGACGAGTACTATTTGCTCTATACATTTCAGTAAAGATGATTTTATCATTAAAAAATCAGGTTATTTGTAATTAATAAAAGTAAAATAAATATTTCTTAATATTTATTTCATGTTTAATTTTCCCCCATACATTCATCAGATAATTTATCGATAAAGAATATCGGCTTTATCAAGCACTAGCGTGTATGAACATTTTTATTGCTTTTTTGCGTGTGTGTGTGTCTATGGCTACGAGGGCTTAGTACTAGTGTGCGAACGAATATCTGCGCTGAGATTTATGTGTGTGTGATTTGGTTGTGTGCGAAATATTTGTAAACATAGGAGTGCGTATGTGTAGAAATTAAAATAGTGGGAGACAAGCGGTGACACTGGTCCTGATACAAAATTGGAGCTAGGGCCTTTCCAACCTTATTTATCAATTCCGTGGTACTGTACCTACATATGAAAAGAAGTTGGTTCCAGAGCTTCATGCAGAAAACACCCTTGGACATGGAGCCTGAATGTGGAGATTGTAAGGTATTCGATCACTCTTTGACCACCTGCAGGCGTAGCATGAGCACCGTTTTATCGATGGAAGAGTAGACAAAAATGACGTTCCGTGTCAGTAGACAGTACGACGGCAGCTAAGTAAAAAGAGTCAACTGCACTTTTAACGAAATTCACTCTTTTACATAATTCGACTCAGAATTCTTTGTTTTGTTTCAAATTGTCTTCACTTCCTTAAACAAATTTCAGTTGTCAGTGTGATTTTGACCGTAAGAATAGAAAACTTTCTTCCGAAATAGTCTACATATTAAAAGAACTAGACAAAGATCGATATAAATGAAAGACAAAATGACAGATTGTAGAAGAATTTCTACGGTGCGATGACAAAAATGAAGAAACGAAATGTCACTTTGTATAGAAAAAGCTATGTCTATTCTTCGTAGAAATAGAAAGCGCCATGCTACGCCTCCTGTAGTTTTAATTTTAAATCTTTTCCGCCTTGTATGATTTCTTTTCACGTAGATTGACGCATAATATATACTGATATTCTACAGATGAATAATGAAAACAACTTTTAGCAGATACCCAAGCTGACAACGACAAAATTACCCAACAAAAAAAGCATCTCAAGACCTCAAGTTCTGAACATTTCAGCAAAGTATCGTGTCTAAAGAAGCCTGCACACAGACTGAAAGGTCGCCAGCGCCCGAAGGCGCCGCGATGACCCACTTCCTTCTTGTGGGGCGCGCACGCCAATGGAAGGCAGACACGTATCGCTTCCGATAAACTTATCTCCGTGTACTTTGCAGGGTTGCAAAGATTTGAACTGATGAGGATTTCTGCGTAGGTGGTACGGTAATTACACTTTTTAGACATGATAGGTACCCATTGATGTTTATTATTTGTAGTTATGCAAAACCGTAGATAAAGGCTCATCGTTTCCATCAGGAATTTTTCAGGAGCCAGGAGTTGATCTGTGACCAGTTGATGGCAAAAGGCTCACTCCCTTGTACAATAAGACTGAAACATCCACGCTAATATTATAAATTCGGAAGTAACTCTGTATGTTACCTTTTCACGCCTAAACCACTGAACGGATTTCGACAAAATATGGCAAGGAAGGCATCCTGGGGAAGGACATAGGCTACTTTTTATCGACATACCACGCGGGCGGAAGCTAGTATCTAATAATTGGCGAAATGTGAGTATCGATGAACGAAACACTTCTGCATGCCCCTTCTGGGAATAAAGGCCTGATGTCTAAGATTATGTTCACTGTAAATGTTTTGTTACGTTAGTTAAAATAATGGCACGTTTGCCTAAATAGTAAAATAGTACCTATTATAATTATTTAGTATATTTTGTGACTTTCCGCACGAATGTTTTCAATTGAAATGAGATACAACTTCGACTACAGTGTAGTATTCCCAGAACAAAAAAAAACGGAATAACTGATTTCGGAAGTCGGTGTCTTTGCTTTTCATTTTCGTTTTTGCCACCGACTTTCGCGATCAAAGTTATTTTTCTCTTTATAGTGTTTTTTTTGGAAGTCGGTTATATTTTTATTTTTATTTTTCACTTTTTAATTGTGGTACCTTCCCCACACAAATTCGAATACCACTACCTGCTATGTAAATAACCGTGAGGGAGTCACATAGAACGTTGTCGACATAAATTAAGTGGGAAACATACGTAATATTGAAGCTAGCTCAAAAACTACTCAAGCAGAGTTAATAAAATTTATATGGGACTAACTCGGAAGCATGACCTACCAAATAAAAAAGAATCATCAAATGTGTTTCATAATTGGCGGAGTAATCGCGTAACAAACATAAAAAAAACATACGGACGAATTCAGAACCTCCTCCTTTTTGAAGAAGTCGGTTATAAATATTACCTAGTTACAAAGCTTACTGCGGTAAACATGGCCTTATATAATCCTCACATAATTCGTCGAACCCTCAAATTAACCTACATAAACCAACAAAGATCCTTCCACAAACATCAATCCGCATATTAGTATTCACCACAGTTCCTCTTCGTTACTTGTCATCGTCATAACGTTACAAAGTGGAGCTTCCTATCGGTCACGTTACATCGTCAGATTGTCTCTTCAAACCTGCTGACGTCAGACTACGTGAGGGACCCACCCCACTTGTCATCTTTGTTAAAAAGACGCTGTAATCTTATACATTGTTTTTGTTTCGAAGTGTTACATTGTGTTACCTAATCGCAGCAAATGTTCGAGGCATAAATCTTTAAAAAGATTGAGTGTAGAATGGGCAACTAGCTTCATCTTTCTGACTGACCGACCGACCCCTTGACAATTCAAAAGTGCCTGTTTGAATTAAATGCTTTGAGTTTGAGCTTTGAATTGAGTTTGAGTTTGAGTTTTTTAGTTTGAGTTTGAGTTTTTAGTTTCTACCCATCCTGTGGTATTAGCCCCTTTTAGAGTAGCTACCACTTCGTAGACATGACTGTTGATAGACCGTTCACTAATTAACCTAGTACCTGGATGCCAGGAAACGCCAATGTTAAGTGATTGTTCGTAAAGTAAAACCACAGTATAAATAAGTAACAGTATTATATCTTCATAGACAACGGCAACGGCAGTATTGAGTGTGCACCAGTTACGCGCGGACGTGAAAGGTTTATCTACCGAGCGGCTGTAGGTAATTATTTCAAGGTCACTGCGCAGATATAATACTAGTACTACTTGCTTATTCTGTGACTTAGGTATTCAATGTAAGAAAGAATTAGGCCAATGTCAAATCATAAATTCGTCCTGATTTTTTTTAAATTTTCATATTTATGGGGGATGCGCTAAGATAAGCCGCGAAGTTTAAATTTACTTACTGTACGGGTTGGAGTAGTTAACTCCGTAGGTACACCGATTTGTCGTGAAGGTTTGTAAGTTAAGTTAATATAGACACATAGAGTAACACGTTCCACTAAGATGCACTAACTAGCTAAGTTTATTTAAGTTAAGAGTACTAGAGTGTAAGGTTACTATACTATGTTAAGGTGCCTTTGATGTGTACACAGATATAAGTTAACTATATTTAAATTCGTTTGGCATGTTAGTTTATAATGTTAAATTAAAAAATACTATAGACGTAGATATATTTAGTAACCTATTCCACTTAACTATTCTTCAAGAGTCATAAAAACCCTTGAAATCGACACGTGCTTCACCTCTCAACGAGGCATGCTCAGGATGACGATTGACCAGTCGCAAACCAAAACACAACGTGTTGCCACACCGAGTGCAGGACGCAGAGTGTCTGCGTCGAAACACGTGTCGATTTCTTACAGGGTGTTTTATGACTCTTGAAGAATAGTTAAGCGGAATAGGTTACTAAATATATCTACGTCTATTGTATTTTATAATGGATTTCCGCAAAGTCACGCCTGAATCAATTAACTATCTTAAATGTTAAATGACACGCATCTTTAACATAAAGTAGGTTACAGCGTATGCAGTAAAATTTACGACGCAGAGACCGTACACTAATGTTTTTGCAATTCGCAAGTCATTGTCAGGTTGTATGTTATTTAAAATATTATTTGCACCTATAACAAATCTGTGTTTACTTGCAAAGACTTCTTAGTGTATAAGAACAGCACTAAATAGTTATACAGCTCTGTTAGCGGTCTATAAGACTGCTAATGATCAACTTATGAACCTCATCGTCGTCAGGTCTTGCTGGCTTACTTCCAAGTTCCTCTTTACATAAGGACTTAAGCTGCTTATCAAGCGCTGGATCTGTGCCTTCGGTCGTGATATTGATATTGCTAATGCGCTAGGTTTAAATAATGGCTGTTTTTTTTAAATGGGACACGATATTGTAAAGGTAAAATGTTTTGAGGGTTCCGTACGGTACTTTTTTTTTACTACAATGTTAAGTTTGTTCTTGGGATAAATTCATCCTAACTACGGAACCCTTTATTGTGCGTGGTCCAACACGTACTTGGCCGGTTTTTTATTAGTAAGTAGGTACCTAAGTAAAAAGGCTGAAAAAAAATCACCACGGTAAATGAAAAACGAATGTATGTAGATGCTTATTCCAAAAGGAGGTCATCATTATTCCGTTTTTTATGGTGTCGGCGCAACATGCCTCTGTCCATCTCTATTAACCTTCATTTCCAATGTCAACCTTTTAGGAGCTACCCTACCGCCACAGCAAATGGAGCCTGTAGTATATCTATTTAATAGATACTAGCTGATGCCCGTGGCTTCGCCCGCGTGGATGACGGTTATTATATACCAAAACCTTCCTCGAGAACCACTCTATCCATTGGTGAAAACAGCATGAAAATCGGTGCAGTCGTTTTTGAGTTTATCGCGAACAGGATGATAGACAGACGCGGCGGAGGACTTTGTTTTTTATTTAAGGATGTAAACACAAACTCATGCACGTCAGAAGTGAGGGCGCTGTCACTAACGTCAACTGTCAGTTCACCACGAATGGCGGGAAACGGTTGAAAGTAAGGCGGTGCCCGCACGAAAGGCCTGGTGTAGTGATGATCCATTGTAGTGATTTAATCGGCTTAAATACAGGACCAACAGAATTCTACAGAGCCTATAGACATTGTAGAGTACAAAATGCAATAAGTAAAAACAAATTCATCATCATCTGTCCAGCCTTTTCCCAACTATGTTGTGGTCGGTTTCCCGTCTAACCGGATGCAGCTGAATACCAGTATTTTACATGGAGCGACTGATCTGACCTCCATAACCCAGTAACTGTGTAATACGATACCCCTTGGCAAGACTAGTAGTCAGACTTTCGGGCTTCTGACGACCCGTAACAACAGTTAAAGATCCACGAATGACAGCCGGGGTCAACGGCGTAACGTGCTTTCCGAAACGCAAAGGGGTCTCGGTACGTAAAGATGGTCACTCATCGACGGACCGATCCGGGCAAGCGTAGCTTAACCTGATGGATAGACCCGTGCGGCTGTAATTACTTAGCCACGAGCTCCTACCTAACTATTGAAGGTAAAACAATATAGTTAGATGGACACCCCTCTGATACCCGATGGGGTCTGATACTCCCCTCCCTTTTTATTGACACAGCAATTACCAGAATAACTCCACTCGGACAAACATATGGGTACCTATTACAATCGATTTCAATTAGTCGAATTGATTCGATTATAGCACCCTGTAGTGAGATTAACTTCATTACAAGTAATTAGGAGAGAGGGTCGTAATTTTGACTCGGCTAATTGGATTTTTTCTCGGAGATTGGAATTGTGAGATAAATTGTAAGGGGGGTACTGTTTATTGCATAGAAGATGTGTGTAACGAAGCAGGAATTTTGCCGAATAAAATATTTGAACACGTTTAACAGAACAGTATATTTTTGAACAGAGTCACTTTCTTAGCAAATTATTTTCTATACTATCTTTTCTTTTTAACTACCTTATTTGGGGAGGTTCTTTTCAAAACTTGACTATTCCACGTTCGGCAGACTTCAATTTTTTTTTTAGATTAATGGCTGCTCTTATGTCTACGAAAATTACATAACGAAACCTACTTCTGCATATAATGATGTTCAAATTGCATCAACTCAATAAATAATATAAATGCCATTTACTTCCTTTCGTCAATATGTCATATTATAAAAATCCTACTATTTATTCATTCACTAGCTGATGCCCGCGGCTTCGCCCGCGTGTATGTCGGTTATTATACAACGTGCCGCTACAATGGCGACATTAATTTAACACAGGGGTAGGGCTAGTGGCCAGTAAACATAAAAAAATTAATAAAATAATTCAAACATAGAATTTTTTTAATTTTCGAACAAACTAAATAATAAAAGCATAACCAATATTGAGATCACTCTGTGTAAAAGATTCATTCATGAAGCTACATACCAGCTGGCTTACGTTCTATCGGTAAAATCCATTGTCGGCGGCATAATTTCTAAGAAATTGCGCGGCTTTCCTTTTATTCGCCTACATACTCGTATGATCCGAGACCCCGGCAAATGACCTCTTCGCTACAGTTCTTTAAGTACCTATAGGTTGCTCCAAGATGGTAATTTAGAAAATTGTAAATAAATCAATAAATAATAACGTTTAATGAAATTCAAATATTTTCATAAAACGAATACGCGAAATCATATGCGTGTGTAAAATTTATGTCGCCATTATAGCGGCACGTTGTATACTTAAACCTTACTCGAGAACCACTCTATCCATTGGTGAAAACAGCATGAGATCGGTGCAGTAGTTTTTGAGTTTATCGCGTACAGGAAGACAGACAGATGCGGCGGAGGACTTTGTTTTATAATATGTAAGGAAAGATTTTCTGTCAGACAACGCACAGCCCAGCGGATGGGTCTAGAAGTATAGAAATTTGCATAAGATTTTCTAATACTTATAACGAAGATGAGCACTAGGATAGGATGTTTGAAAATTCATCCCTTAGAGGGGTTACTGGGGGATGAAATGTTGTCTGAAAGTTGGTTACTTTTACCTATGGAAAATCCCGTCGGAGACGGCTTGCCATCTTTATAAAACAGTCAATAAAAGTAGAATACCACCGTAGGCCGTAGTATCGTAGTAGCGATAGAAATTTCTTATTACATTTTGTACACATGTACCCAGTGCAGGGCAAAGGATTCCCTGACCTTTTCCAATAATTTGCTGCCGCCAATAAAGTCGGCTTTAAAAGCGGAGCGAGTAGCCATGTAATAAGAAACTTATAGGTAAGGCTAGATCGGAACGAAGGCTTTTCTAACAACTTTAAAAAATAAAACTAATGACAAGGTATAAAAGTAGATTCAGTCATTTATAGAATTGTACATTCCAAGAATCGGTCAATTATAGGCTATGTAGTCATTTCGCGAATCAGTCATTCCTAGACTAAACCGATAAAACGCACTGTGAAAAGAAAATGTCGACGTTTATTTGGGCTTTCGAAACAGTGTACAGCTGCAAAAAAAAAAACAACTGTCCCATCCAAATACTATCTCGACCCAAATGTATGGGACAGCTGATAATTTTCTCTCGATTGCGATTTTGGTCCCATGGTTCAGTTTGATGATCTGCACCAAACCTTTTAGCCACACATTTATGATACACGCTGTATAAGAAGAATATTTACAGTATAAAAAGCGCCAGTATAGCAAACTTAGGTACAAGGTTACAGCAATTTTGAAATTTCGTTTGCTGCAGAAGACGCATATGCATGCAAATTAGTAACACTCAATGACTTTTTTTACAAGAAAAATACAATTCTTTGCAGTACGCGTACCATGACCGCCATAGAAGACACAAATTGTGATTGTTATCTGTCATTTTGCCTATTCTTCCGTCGACAAAACCCGCTTCTACGGTGCTCATGCTACGCGTGCATGTCCTATTCTCCAATTTTAATTATATTAGTGTATAAATGCAGAAAGATTTCACTAAAGACATGATTAAACTCTTTATTTATTTTATTATTTACTAGTTGAAGCCCGCGGCTTCGCGCGCCCAATTATATACTAAAACCTTACTCGAGAACCACTCTATCCAAAAACAGCATGAAAATCGGTGCTATAGTTTTTGAGGTTATCGCGAACAGGACGACAGACAGAGGCGGCGGAGGACTTTGTTTTATAATATGTAAGGATTATTTATATGCACACTATACATTCATAGGCCACACCCTAACCAAAAGCGATCGACGCGCTAGTACGTGATCGTTGCGCTCCTTTATAATGCATAGGACATAATTGCGCGATCAATCAAGTCGCGTATGTACGTTATTATTCAGGTAAACGATCGTGTCATCGCGTATTTGCGCTTTTGGTTAGGACGCTTTGACAGAGGCAAGACATAATTAACTTTTGAGTATAAAGGTAAGTACTCCTTATTTTTTGATAATTACTCCTATTGTGAAAAAAACAATGCGCCTTTCGGTACACCATGCTTACTCCCATGCAGCTTACTCCCAACAATAAAAACAGCAAGATGATGCAATCTACCAAGTGGGCCCTCCACCTAAATTTTACTCTTCCCCCAGTAACGAAAATTCGCATCTCCCGAAACGACGTCAAAAATCCCGAATTGTAACAAAGAAAATTCAGTGCCAATCGCTTTCCCGTCGATTTAGTTCGTTGAAACCTTTTGCGTCAATATCTGAGGACTCAAATACGATTGAACGATTCCTCGACGGCCTCTTCAGGATTTTATAGCGGTTCGGATTACTCTAAAAAGTTTTTTGTTAATATTGGAGTTCGACTCCATCCAGGGAAAGGAAGTTATTTGATCTTTACTTAATTCTACTAAATTAAGGGAAATTCAGGAGTATAATTTCTGTCTATCTCTTCCATTGTCTAATGCATGTGAAGCGCAACTGATTAGTCAGGTTATTAGCGATATTATTATATGTATTATAGAGATATCGGAATAAAAATTACCTATCCTATGTCTCACGTCATAGTCTACCCATCTGCCAAATATTATCCAAATCCGTTCAGCCGTTATAGTGTGAAAGCGTAACAAACAAATTCACTTTCGCAATTATAGTATTAGTTAGGATTATCTCTAAGTCTGCTTCGTTGGTCTAGTGGCCGCAAGCGCTACTGATGAGCACGAGGTTCTGGGTTAGATTCCCGAGTCGGGCAAAGTGTTATTAGGTTTTTCCAATAGGAATATCTAAGTAGCAGCCCGGAATCTGGATTTATGAACGGTTGATGGCTATAGGCTCACCTGCTATTACATGAGACGTAAACATAACTGACGAAATGTGGGTGTAATATAGGTTACTTCGGAGAAAGAAGACGTGATGTTATGATGTTATTTATTAACTCTAGATCAATCTCTGTAGTTAAGTCTCAATTAAAACAGCATGCCCCACAGACTAGGACACAAAACACAAGACTAATATTACCTTCCCAGTACGTATAATGGGACCGCTCTCGAATACAGGGTGTAGGTACCGCAGTACCTACCCCCTGTATGCGAGAGCGGTCTCCAGTAGTGTTGGCACCCAAACCACAGTATAATCAAGTAACAGTATTATGTCTCGTCTCGGCAATGACCGGCCGGTCGTCGGTAGATAAACCTTCCGCGTCCGTGCGTAACTGCCACGCACTCAATTCTATTGCGTACCGACTGAGATTTCGAAGCGCGACGTTTTGGCCGACTTCTATGAAGATATAATACCGTTACTTATTATACTGTGCCATTAGTGCAGTGTAGGCACCTGAACATAGGTTACGTCATTATCTATGTACATTGAACGATGCTATAACAAGCCAATGTATGTCTCTGAAGCTAGTACATGCCTGGTTAGGTTGGCTGATTGATATAACTAGACACGTTGAGCGACTGTGCTGGTGTATTTACGTAGATCCTAATTATAATGTTCGTGGAATAGGTACGCTAGCTTAATTGTTTTATTTGAGTAACATGCGAGTACATTTACCTCTAGTTAGTGATAGTTCACTAATTAGTGCTTCTTAGATGAGTATTTGCACTGGCATTATCTCTGAATGACGTCTTAAAGTGATTCCGATATCATTTTTACAGAATAACCAATTTATTATATTAACATGATGATTTAATATTGCTCCAAAGGTATCTACTACGCTTAGGAATGGGCTACTAGCTTCATATTTCTGACCGACTCCTTGACAATTCAAAATTGCCTGTAAATGGAATAAAAATGCCATTTGTTGCAGTTTTCTTACTTAAAAGACGTTGTTCCCGGCTGTCATTCGTAGATCTTTGGCAGTCGTTACGGGTAGTCAGAAGCCCAAAAGTCTGACAGCCAGTCTTACCGAGAGGAATCTGGAGGTCAGATATACAGTCGCTCCATGTAAAATACTGATATTCAGCTGCATCCAGTTATACTGGAAGCCGACCCCAACATAATTGGGAAAAGGCAAAGTAGATTGATTTACCACAAAAAATAAATAAGAAAGTGGTAAAAGGTGTGTCCACTTATCGCATTTTAGGTCCATGAGGTCATGCATTTTAGCGTGCACTTCTGTATTCTGATGTAACTCATAGCAAGAGGACGTGCGTTATTTACTAATTAGATACAAACTGCCTTGAGAAGATAAACAATGGGCTCGATATGTTAATCTTATCATAACCTATTTGTACCTATGGCGTGTTTTCTATTATCGTCTGGCTACTTACCATAAGAGACTGTCACCTCTGAAGTATTCTTTTCTTTGTCTTAAACTCAAACTCAAAGAATTTATTTCAATTAAACCATTTACAGGCACTTTTGAATTGTCAAGGAGTCGGTCAGTCAGAAATATGAAGCTAGTTGCCCATTCCAAAGCGTAGTAGGTACCTACCTATGGAGAAGAACAGGCAAGAAACTCCACGGACACTCTTTTAAATAAAAAAATTGATACAAAAAATTGGTTACATCATTCATGTTGAAATTATACATGTGAGAACAATGTAGAAAGAATGTTAAAAGCGACTGCAATTATAAAATAAAAACAAAAAACAAATTAAAATAAGCCATGGCAGCTAAGAGGTGACCAGTCACAACTGACGGCGCCCGTTCACGAACATGACGCATGGATCAACACCATTCAGCTCAACCATTTTGAAGGGAGCTAAATGATCCAACACTCGCGCCACCATCAGCAAGACATCTGAGTGAGCATGACACATTGCCAGCCGCCAGGACACATTTAAGTCAATCAAAGACATATTACCCGTAAATGGTAGCTCTATAGTACATAATACTCACACCTGTGCTACGCAATTATATAATACAAAGGAAATTGAGTACAATGCAAAGATGGTCTTACACTCTTCATCGCCTTAAATCGCCCATTGCAAGATGATGATGCATTGCAAGAGATGGTTATGAATTTCTTAAAACCTGTTAGAATATATAGCCTGTGGTACATTAATATTTTATATCCGAGCAACACTCTCTCTTCCTCTTCCGGCTTGCACACGAGAGCATATAAGATGACTTTTGTAATTCTTATAAATTCAATAAAAACGGTATAAGAACTAAAAGGAGTGTAGTATCAATTAGCCAATTTACAAACATGGTAGCAGAGCGCGTGGTTTGTAGTAATAAAACAAGGATTGCTAAAGTTTGACAAGATTAAAAAGTTACACGTATTAGGTCAAGTGAACAAAAGAAAATGCAGCGAGCAAATAACCAAATGATACCGGAATTCGACGGAAAGGAATATGCAAATTGGAAAATACGCTTGTTAAAATATTTACAGTATAAAAAATGTAACGAGGTTATAACTAGAAAACTTGACAGCGCTGCTGATGAAAAAGAAAAAGAAAATTGGCTAGAAAAGGACGTGCAAGCCACCAATTATATATATGGGGCGATAAGTAACAAACAATTGGAATACGTATCGGAATGTGAGTCGGCTTATGACATTATTTGCAAATTTGATTCAATGTACATAAAGGCCTCTACATCATTGCAAATAGTATACAGAAATAACCTTGAAAATATTAAATTAAAAAGTTATGCAGAATTAAACTTATTTTTTGATGATTTCGAAAAATCAGTAAACCAGTTAAAACAGGCGGGTGCTACTATTACGGAAAATGAAAAATTAAATTACATGTTGAGAGCATTGCCAAATGAATATAGTCACATTGGTGACTTGATAGATGTATTACCTAAAGAAGACAGAACAGTAGAATACCTAATGAGCAAGATAAAACTAAAATATTTGACAGAAAAACAAAATATAACATTACAAGAAAAGTCAGAAGCTCCAGTAGATAAGTCAAATGCATTTAAAACTGAAACCAAGTCAGCCCCAAACTCAAATGTATGTTTTATATGTGGGAAACCAGGCCACATGAAACGTCACTGTTGGTACAATCGTGAACAACAAAATAGAGGTAAAAATTACAATAGAGGAAGAGGTCATTCAATTCATCGGGGACGTGGTCGTGGATTCAATAATCGTGGTCGAGGAAGAAACTTTACTCAAAGTGCATCAAATACACAGAATGAACAACATAATTTCCATACCTCAGTTATTCAAAGCAACACCACATCAAGTTTGAGTGAAAATAAGTCAAATAAGAATGAAATTACATGGTTATTGGACAGTGGATGTACAGACCACATTATAAATAGTGATGAATATTTTGAAAGGTCAGTCATATTGAAGAATCCAGTTAAAGTCAAAGTCGGAGATGGAAGAATGCTAGAAGCTACAAAGGTTGGTGATATCGAACTATGTTTTCCTATTTATGGTTCAAGTACATATGTAACTGTGAGAAATGTGTTTTATGTCAAAGAAATGAAGGCAAATTTATTGAGTTATGCGAGGATCACAGATAACGGTAACACAGTAGTATCAAAAGTACATTGGGCAAAAATTTACAATCCTAATGGTAAATTATTGTCAATAGCACTAAAAGAAGAGAGGTTATACAGAGTGATCAGTTACATTGAAAATAGTAAAATAGATGCAAATGTGAGTAAAAGTACATTGTCAGTGAAGGAAAAATTATATCGGACACTCGGACATGTCAACTTTAAATATTTGGATATTATGTGTAAAAATCAGTTGCTTGAAGGAATACCTAAAGAAATAGAATCAGAGTATATGAAGTGTGCTATATGTATTGAGAACAAAATGCATAACTTACATTTTAAAAATAACAGAAGAAGAGCTGAAGATATATTAGAGATTGTTCATACAGATGTCAATGGGCCACATAACACAACAGGATATGGTGGTGAAAAATACTTTGTAACTTTCATAGATGACTATAGCAAATTGGCAAAAGTTTATTGTATTAAGGGGAAGGATCAAGTTGCAGATTGCTTTATAGAATATGTGAATGCAGTTCAAAATTTAACTGGAAAAATGATAAAAGAATTAAGATGTGACAATGGAAAAGAATATATGAACAGTAAGATGTATAGTTTTGCAAGAGAAAAAGGAATAATGATAAAGGCATGCCCAGCATATGTTCACGAGTTGAACGGAACTGCAGAGAGATATAACAGGACTATAATGGATATGGCTAGATGTTTACTAGCAGAAGCAAAAGTAAATAGATGCTATTGGCCTGAAGTGATTAAAGCAGCAGCTTATCTAAAAAACAGAAGTTTGGCAAATACTGTCGTGAGGAAAACACCCTATGAAATATTTTTCAATAAGAAACCATCACTAAAAGAATTAAAATTATATGGAAGCAGAGTTTATGTCAGAATACCAGAAGAAAAGAGAAGATCAAAATGGGATAAAAAGGCAGAATTAGGAATATTGCTTGGATATGTTGAAGTTGGTTATAAAGTATTAATAAATAATAGAATAATAGTTGCCAGACATGTTGATATTGTAGAAGAGGATGTTATGTGTATGGGCAACAATGAAGATACAGATTCAGAGGAAGAAAGACAAGAAGAAGAAATAAAAATTGAAAATAACTTACCAGAAGAAACTCAAATAATTAATCCAAGTCATGATGAAAACAGAAACAATGATGATAACAATGAATATATGGAACAGAGAAGAACAAAGAGACAAATCAAACGTCCAGTCAGATTTGATGAAGAATTTGGATATTACTGTATTTGTGCAAATTTTTGTGATGCTATGATTCCAGGTACATTTCAGGAAGCGACACAATGTGATGAGGCCAATCAATGGAAAGATGCAATGGACCGTGAGATGATCAGTCTTGTTAAAAATAATACATGGACACTAGTGAATAAACCAGACGGCAAAGAGATTTTAGATGTGAAGTGGGTATACAAGAGAAAACCAGGTAACATTCATAAAGCTCGTTTAGTAGTTAGAGGTTTTCAACAAAAGGATACTATTGACGATACATACTCACCTGTTGCCAAAATGCAAACATTAAAATTGTTATTATCTTATTCTTGTCAGTATAGTTTGAGTATTCATCAAATGGATGTAGAAACAGCCTTTCTAAATGGTAAAGTAGTATCAGAAGTTTATGTTAAACAACCACAGGGCTACAATGATGTCTCAGATAAAGTTTATAAATTAAATAAAGCATTGTATGGTTTAAAAGAAAGCCCAAGAAGTTGGTACGAATGTTTTAACGATTTCATAAAAACACTTGGTTTCTATAGAAGTAAATATAATTATTGCCTTTATGTAAAAAGGGAGAACAATGTAACGGTCTATATACTTTTGTTTGTTGACGATTTACTAATTTGTTGTAGAGATGTAAAAGTAATTAATGATATTAAGAAATTACTACATAATAAATTTAAAATGAAGGATTTAAATACTGTGAAGAGCTATATTGGTATAGATATTGAGTATGATTATGATAACTCTATTAATGTCTTAACATTGTGTCAGAAAAACTACATTGATTCTTTAGCAGAAAAATATAATATTAAAAATTCTAAGCTGTATAAAACACCAATGGAACTTAATTTAAAACTATGTAAATCCAATGAAAATGAGGATGTTAAATATAGAAATTTGATAGGTGCACTCTTGTATATCAGTCATGGTACTAGACCTGACATATCTTACAGTGTAAACTATTTAAGTAGATTCCAAAATTGCTATGATGAAACACATTTTAAATATGCTCTGAGAGTTCTAAAGTATTTGTATTTAACAAAAGATCTAAAATTAACTTACAGACAAAGTCTTAAATCTGAAAATATTGTAAATTGTTATGTAGATGCCGATTGGGCAGGAGATATCACTGATAGGAAGTCCACTACAGGTTTTGTCATTGAATTATTTGGAAATCCAATTTATTGGAAATCTAGGAAACAAAGTTGTGTAACCAAGTCATCTACCTTTGCAGAATATGTTGCATTATCTGATGCTGTAACCGAGATAAATTTCTTTAAAAATGTATTATGTGATATGTTTATTAAGATTTGTAGACCAATTAGAATCTATGAAGATAACTCTGGAGCTATTGCTATAGCTAAATATGGTAACTTTACTAAGAATTCTAAGCACATTGAAGTACAATATCATTATGTTCATGAAAACTATAAGAATAAAGTTATAGAGATTGTAAAAATTGATTCAGATTCAAATGTTGCAGACATACTTACCAAATCTTTGGGAAAAAATTAAATTTCTTAAGTTTAGAGAAAAGCTGAAATTAGAATAAAATGTTTGAGCTAAGTATGTTAAAAAAAAAAAAAAAAAAAAAAAATGAGTAAGTTAATAAATAAATAAGTAAGAAAGTTAAGTTGATTAATAAATAAGAAAGTGTTGTGTTTACTTTTATATTATGTTAGTATTTAAGATAAATAATGCATGTTAAAGAAAAAGTGTGCAAGCTACAAGTTTAAATAAATAGTATGTAAAGAAAGCATAGGAGTAGGTGTTTAAGAGTTAAGATAAATACATATGTGATAACTATAGTATGATTCATGTAAAAGATAAAATATAAATGTAAGGAGGCGTGTTAGAATATATAGCCTGTGGTACATTAATATTTTATATCCGAGCAACACTCTCTCTTCCTCTTCCGGCTTGCACACGAGAGCATATAAGATGACTTTTGTAATTCTTATAAATTCAATAAAAACGGTATAAGAACTAAAAGGAGTGTAGTATCAATTAGCCAATTTACAAACAAAACCTGTAGGAGGGACTGCACAGAGCATACACTGTAGAGGTCCTCTTAAAATGCAATCACTCTGTCTAGCTTTTTCCCAACTATTGTAGATAGTTGGGGTCGGCTTCTAGTCTAACCGAATTCAGCTGAATAGCAGTATTTTTCATGAAGCGACTGCCTATCTGAACTTCACGACCCAGTTACTAGATAGCACGATATCCTTTGGTAAGACTGGCTGTCAGACTTTTATAATACCCACATCCCCGTGACTTCTCTATAATTACCGCCCGGTTTAAACATGTGCGCTCACATAATACGGTAATACCCCCGAACACAGACGAAATTTTATATAGGGTAACAGATAATATAACTCTTTTGTTACGTTGTTGTTCGATGTTGATACGAAGTAAAGTACATTGTATCTATCTATGTAGTACTCTGGATTCGTGCCCGGTTAATGACAATAGCCTCCCCCTGTTACTTGTTACACGGGACTTCAATATATCTGTCGAAATGTAGGTGTACTACCTATATGTACACCTCTGCCTAACCCTTCGGGGAATACAGGCGTGATGTTATGTTATCGAATGTTACGGTACTAACATTGTTTCTTGGTAGGAAGATTCGATTTCGTTCATGGGTGTATTTTTTTTATTAGATTTGTTTGGTACCGTATTTAGAAGTTATATGGAAAAAAAAACGGTTGTAATTGAGTGGTTTTCCAGAGAGTTCCCCTGGATTTTCTGAAATCCATTTATATATGTTCCCCTGTTACATGTGACTGAAAAACTGGCGATAGGTTTGTCAAAGCCGACAGTCACTTGTTCTCCCAGTCATTGTGATATTTTTGTATACCATACCTGGGAACCTCCTGTTTACGGAGACATTGAGGGTCTGACTTCTAACAAATTACTTTTTTCACAAAATCGATTCTTAAATGTTACAACTTAACTTTAAATACCCCAAAACTCCTGTAAATTGTTTTGCGAGCATTAAATTGCGCGTTGCCTTAAACAATGATTTTTCAAACCAAAAATTAGAAGTCGTTTCCCAGCAAAAGGTGTTGCTCAATGTTACCTAGTTTGATTTACAGAATACTTAGATAACGGTTATGTGATGAGTCTTGTTATAACACTTCCAACCTCTTTAAGAAAAAACAGGCGCTATGTTTAGACTTTACCCTTTTTTGTCAGCAAAGAAAAAAATAAAAAGAAAATAGAAAAATAAGACGAAGCTTCGAAATAATAAGATATGGTCCTCCAAATGGTTGGCAAAGAAAGGTCGAGATGAATAAATGAAATCTTTTATGTCAATAAGAATTTGGATTCATTCTCGGAACATTTTAATTAGGTACAGTCACGAGCACCAATATATATATATATATATAATGATTTTCTCCTACTGTATTGATTGTAATTTTATGTTATAACGATCATAGTATTTTGGTACCTATATTATTATGAAATAGGTATCAGCTTAACGTTCCAATCGTTATTCCTCTAAAAAATGGTTATTGAATTTTGCTATGTGTATACATATTTTTGCTTGTGACTGTACTCAATCACTTGCTTGGTACCAACCACTTGCTTCAAAACAGTGAAGGAAAACATCGTGAGGAAACTGACATGCCGACTTAAAAACTCTGACACTGGGTTAGTCACTAACCTTACGAAAAAGGAGAAGGTACGCAAAGCTACGCTGTTATTCCACTATAATAACCTATCTTTCATTTATCTTCGATACCTACACAAACAATAATATTTTTAGTAAGAAGATCTATATTCACCCATGCAGTTCTTTGTATAAACAGACCTCGTGCACTATCACCAAGTGACCAGTTAGCGCTGATCGACACGTCTTCATTCTGTCATATGTCTCCACTCCACAAGAATTTAAGATAAATTTTTCATTCCCTCATTGGAAGACAAGGCACAGCCTTTTTTTTTTTTTTTTTTTTTTTTCCGAGGTGGAAAATCCTCATGGATGTCCTCCGCCCTGGGGTGGGCGGAGGGGTCTGTCAGACTCTTACTGACTAAAAACCACCCCGGTGTTCCGACTCACACCTACGCCGGGGGTCGCGGGAACGTAAGAATCTTCCGCAACCCCCGACTGGTGCCGGCCCGCGGGCCTCCTCGGGTCAGGGGGGGGAGTGAGGTGTTTGACTCCCCCCGTGACGTCTAAGAGGGGCGCGCGTGGAACACTACGCGCCGCCACCTCGGGTCCTGATGTGTGGGGGGCGACGGACGTCCCCGAGACCGTCACCCCTGGACCCATTTAGGGGGGCTGGAAGAGGGCGTTATCCGCCCTCCGCCGACGCCCGGTGCGCCTGCTGCGGGCCGGGTGAGTGGACGAGATCTCCCTCTCCCTTTCCGCAGCCTCCTTCTGCGAGACGACCGTCTCGCAGTAGGAAACCACCGCGTCCCAGGACTCCCCGCTGCCGACCATGGCATTCACCACAGCCGACAGCGACAAGTCACTGCCTACTTCTGAGATGAGGGCACGGCGTACAACGCACAGCCTAACCTAACCTAACCACCACCACTGGCCGCTGGCCAAAGACCATGGGTCTAAAAGCATGAAATTGTGCGTAAGAGTTCCTTTTATACCGAAATAGATGAGCACTTCGGCTGGGTGTATACACATATAATTATATAATATTATGTATACAAAACATTGTGAAACATTGTTAAAAGAGTAACGGTGGAGTTTCTTGCCCATTCTTCTCGATACGAAAACTACCTTTTGCAAGGGGCGACTAGAATCAGTTATATTTGTTTGCTTTTGATGTTTAAAAGTGCCTTATGTGCCTAATTGAAATAAATTATTTGACTTTGACTTCGACGGGAGTTAATTATAGGATGAAAGTTCGTCATTTTTTCCGATCGAAAATCCCATCGGAGGCACGGCTTGTCAGTAAATAAAATAAAGGCTCGGATAAAATAAGTTATTTCAGTAAGCGATCCCGAAATAAACTTTCTGTCCCAAAGGGATAAAACGTGCCCATAATTTTAATAACATTCCATTTACATGTAAATGTGGGGAAATTGCCCGCGGGACGGTGTTATTCGGGGGATGACGTATTATTCCCCATGCTGTTAGAACCGGCGTTACAATGACATCAAATAAATAATTGAACAATATAAACCCTTTGATGTTTATGATGAGATATTATGTATGTAATATGTACTTGTATTATGATGAAGTTGTGGCGGTATCTACATCGCCACATGCGAACTACGCATCAAAAACCTGACGTCACACAAAAATCCTGACGTCATATAAATTCTGCATCGCGCAATTAAAGTTTACCGTGCAATCGTTGGGCAGTTACCCGCCAGACACAACACCCGTCTGGTCGGAGGATCCTCCCTTTTCTATCGTGGATGAGTGAACTCTACACCCTGTTCCTCATACCCCTAAAAAGTGATATATATATATATGCCTATCCTGGATAGGCAACCCCACTACCACGTTCCTGTCTTCACGAGAGAAGGAGAATTTCGATATATAAAATCTTTGTGCCATTCATGACACAGGTTGAATTTTGTAAATGCTAAAAGATAAATACCTATCAGACCGTTTTCCAGTGCCGCAGATATGTGGACCACTACGCAGATTACAGAAAAAAAACTGCGTATATGGTATAATCATCACGACTGACAAGCGATTAAAAAGATGCTGCTTCCAAATTAATCTCTTGGCACAATCCCCTAACTGACACCCACATCAGAAAATGATTGGTTCTTCATTGAAAATCCCCAAAGCACGTAAACAAAGCTGTAAACAAAGCCAAATTGAGCTTTCTTCCGGAAAATTGCGCGAAAAGTACATAAAAGCGTAATTTGTTCGATGCATAGAGACACTCGCTGTAGTGAGGTGAAAAGTGTGTGTACGCTCGGCAGTAAAGTTATTCTGAGTCTCGTACCTTTGAAACCTTCGGAACGCTCAGGATTCTATATTTGAATCACTCGCTTCGCTCGAGGTTCAAACCTAGAATCCTACAAAATCCTAGAAAGCTCAGGTTTCAATAAAAGTACTCGCCCCAAAAAACAACTTTACAGTCTTGCATAACATATTAGACGCGAGCGAAGCCGCGGGAAAAAGCTAGTGTTATATCAAATAAATACATACAGAAGAACATAGAACTTCCTCCTTTTTTAAGTCGGTTAAAAATACCCCTAACATATCCAACCAAACGAGCCAAAATAAAAACAAAACACAGTCGCAATTACTTATAAACCCTCAAAGAACCCCATTATAATCTTTTGTACATATGGCAAAACCTTCACACAGAAGAAACTCCTTTTGTAATCACTTAAATATTTTTAGCTGCGCGGTCGCAAACGAAATTTGTGGAGCTATGTAGGTAGGTAAATGGTGACAATTAGACGGTAACCGTGCAATAGAAGGCAGGTACCTACCTAATTACTGAAAGTCCTCGGCTTTCACAGAGCACGAGGGACAGAAAGTTGAAACTGAATAAATTAGGAGCAAATTGGAGAAAAAAGGGCTTTTTTGTACAAAGAAAATGTTTTTCAGAAAAAGCACAAATGGCTATTTTTATGCTCAGTTGAACGTGGAATTGTTAACAGGCCAAAAGAAATTGTGAATGGTGTACATAATGATAGAGCAACCAGTTGCATATTTTACGTTCACGATTAGACGATTATTATTATTATGCACACAGCATAGTTTTTTTTAATAGTTTTTATTAAGGAATTTATGGAATATAAAATTGAAGATTAATAGATATGATTATAAGGATTATTAAAAATACAAAATTAAACAGTGAATAAATGCATGGTACAAGTATATATAATAATAATAAAATAAGAATTTATGTAAACTTTATAAAAAAATTGCAGAATACAATGACACTTAGGCTATAAGATCTCAGCTGTACCAAAACAATGTAATTCTAGCAAATAAACGTTTGATTTGATTTAAATTAAGTAGTTGTAATGATACATGATATTTATTTCTGTAAATTGGATTAAAAAAAACATTTACACGTCAAAATTAAATTATTTTTTAAAACTAGATGAGGTCGGCGTTTCCTATCTGATGACTCTGGGAAGAAAGGCCGAACCAAACTCAGATGTCACAGTATCTTTTAAAGTCCACACATAGTCTTGGCCATATGGCCATATGAGGACCATGCAGATTAATGTCTGATATGGACTTTTGAGGAAAGAATCACACTGAATGGCCCTGTCCAGTCAGTGCAAGCATTTGTCAGTAATCGTGCAGCTCAACTCAGAGCTTAAGGAGCTCAAGGACTGGTCGAACAATACCGAAGAAAGGATATTTGGGTAGGCCGCCTAAAGTAGGTACTCACAACTATCCGACCATCAATAAAACTACTAAAGACAGAAAAAAAAACTTACATAGTCCTCATATTCACAATTATTAAAGTAATTTATTATTTTCTATAGTTCTTCATTGTTCTCATATGTATAAGTTCAACATGAATGAGGTAGCCAATATTTGGTAACAATTTTTTTTACTTGTTTAAAAGAGTGTCTATGTAATTTCTTGCCCGTTCTTCTCCATAGGTACCTTCTACGCTTTGGAATGGGTAACTAGCTTCATATTTCTGACTGACCGATTCCTTGACAATACAAAAGTGCCTGTAAATGGTTTATTTGAAATATATGCTTTGAGTTTGAATAAATATTGATGTCCAATGAAATTGAAACCTGAATCAAACGAAGGAACTTCTGCATAATTGTAATGATAATTATGTATTCTAACAATTGCACAAACCATAGGTAAGTAGAACCTATTGCAATTGACTATCATTAAAATGTAGAAATAGAGATTTCTCCATTCATTATTACCTGTACGTTTCCCGAAAAGTTATGAATGTTACGTGATAATACATTCGAAATAAGAAAAACGTAATATTATTATTATTTTAATGTAAGATTTATTTTTTATTATACATAATAGGTATTTGCACACCTGCAGCTTAAAGAACTTCTGTTATGTATCACCTCATGTAATCTAACCTACCCATATTCAAGCAAATAAATGATTTGATTTAAAAAAAAGTAAATGTGAGTTTTCTTGTCTCAATGTATTTTTTATAGTAGTACTTAGCGTTATGTTACGAAATACCGTATCATAATCATTTATTTACCACTTAAACACCTTGGGGTAACCCTGCCTAAACCTTCGGAAATTACAGGCGCGATATTATGTATGTGTATTTTCTATAATAAAAGTTACCATTTTGTAGCGTTCCCCCTAATATTGAATCTGACAGCTAATCGAACGGTTATGAATATCTGTGGTCAGCGGTTATATCAAACATAACAACTTGCAGAATAGATAGCATCAACCAAAGTAATAGATCATAGACCCAACTATTTCTTTTTTAATTTCCAACCGGCCGCGGCCGCACAATAATACTGCCAACCAAGACGATAGATGGATCCAATCTACGAAGGAAATCCCGCCAAAAGGAATTTAATTTGCAAATAGAAATACCGACCACAAATAGCGTCGTTCTTGGAATAGATAATACATAAAATGCTGACAGTGCTGAGTCATAAAATCAATCAGAAACTAGTAATATTTGTTCAGAGGCGATAGTTTTTGCCGCAGCATGACTCTTCAATATTCGACGCATAGCATGAACTGATGTATGGACTGTTCCAAAAGTAGGTATCTGGAGTTTAAACAAACCCTTTTCAGGTTAAATTCTTACGCAATCACTTCCTAAAGTAATTAGTAATACGTTCATCTGTATTAAAGAAGGTTTTCACTTTATATCTCACCACTTTTTCTAGAAATTAGTGTTAGAGGTATTATTAAATTGTCTTTGGCTAATCATCGACGCAAATTGAAGTTAAAAAAAAGTACGTCATAACATCAAGTTTCGAAATGGAAAACATTTTTAAGGTGATATAAAATTAGGATTTCGGGTTTAAGTATTCAAATAATCAAATCAAAGCACTCGGTGTCACTACAAATTGGTATCCACGGGTAAGTTTTCTGATCCATTTGTTTACATTTTCGTTAGATACTTTTGTAACAGACTATAATATGCGCAAATATCGGTGAACAGCAATGCGTATAACACCACGACATTCGCCAATCAGAAACCAGCGACATAACGAAACGTGACGATCGTCCAATCACAGACATGTTTTTCCCGCACACCATACATTCTCGTTGTTTGTGATACTATAGTTACAAGAAGTTCTAAGATATTCGTGTCTGATCACTCAATATTTATAAACTTTCTATAGTTGCTGAGTTCTCTATCTCCCAAAACTATTCTGTCAATAAAATTATACGAGGGATTTCTTTCGATCCAACTTTTCTTTTATCTGATACGGTAGGTAGTAAAAAGTGATTCCTATGTTTTTGTGGCGAGAGAAAAACTTTATAATACACGCTGAAGTTTTTTATACATAGTTTTGATAGAAGATTCACATGCCAACGCGCATACTCTGGCACTCAATATCGATCATTTTTTGCAGGCGATCTATTGGAATGGAATTTTGATTAAGTGTCGATGATGTACTGACAGGCGCTTCAAAGATTTTCTGTATACAACCCACGTGAATGCAATTCGTCAGGTTGCAATTGGACCACGAATTTTGCGGGCAAAGATCTTAACTACATCAGTATAACTGTGGTGTTACAATCAGCAGAATCTTTCGCGGTCTCTATGTACAAAGTTACGAATGAAATCTGAGGGCCAAGTAATTACAGCCGCACGGGTCGATCAAGGTTAAGCTGAACTTGTCGAGGTCAGTCCATAAGATCGGTGACCATCGATTCAATACCGAGGGAGTAGTCAGAAGCCCGATAGTCTGACAACCAGTCTTACCATGGGGTATCGTGTTACCCAGTAATTGAGTTGTGGAAGTCAGATGCAGTCTCTCCATGTAAAATACTGTTATTTAGCTGCATCCGGTTAGAATAGAAGCAGATTCCAAGGAAGTTGGGAAAAAGCAGGCCGATTATGGCTAAGGCTGCCATCAGACGGACTGCATTTCAACTGCAAATTTGCAGTTTGAATGCAGTTACCAGTACATTACGAGTATTGCAGTCGAACTAAACTGTATGCAAACTGCAAGAATGCAGTCCGTCTGATGGTAGCCTTAGATAAAACCTATCACAAGTGGCCACTTGCCAGTGATATCCAGTATACTTCTTTCGGGTCATTCTTCTTCATTCATGATTCATCATCTGCCTAGCCTTATCCCTACCATGTTAGGGTCGGCTTCCAGTCCAACCGGATGCAGCTGAATACCAGTATTTTACATCGAGCGACTGCCTATCTGACCTCCACAATCCAGTAACTGGGTAATGACTTTCGGGCTTCTGACGACCCGTAACAACTGTCAAAGATCCATAAATGACACTTAGTTTGGTGTAGTTTGATTGTAGTTAGTTGTAAATGTGTGTGTGTGAGCGTGTATGCACAGAGCTTTGGTGTAGTTTTAGCATGCTTCACTGTATTGTTCGCAGCGCTCCGTCTTGGTTTTTTATTTGGTCTGAGCTACGCACCTGACCTTTCTGAAGAGCAACCCCAATAAGGATAGATTATCGTGCAAGATTCGTCTATGGGAAGCTGATCCCAGAGCAAAGCATATGAACCTTTTCAATTGTGATACGTAGGTATTTCTCGAAAAATTCAAGTCTATATCGGAGACTTCCTTTGCCAATCTCTCATGACCCTGAGGAAGTGAAGATAAATAAAATGCTAATGGTTTGCAATGGCAAACGTCCAAAACTTTAGTACCTATATGTACAGTGTTACCATGAATCTTATGCGGTCTGTTTGAAATTACTACAGTGATCGTTTCTAGATATTTCCGTATATAAAGTACTAGCTTCCGCCCGCGGCTTCGCCCGCGTGGTATGTCGATAAAAAGTAGCCTATGTCCTTTCTCAGGCTCTAGACTATCTGTGTACCAAATTTCTTTTAAATCGGTTTAGTAGTTTTGGCGTGAAAGCGCGACAGGCAGAGTTACTTTCGCATTTATAATATTAGTAAGGATTTGCTTTTAAATATCATGAAGCCTGAATGCCCCGCATAATTACTAATAATTAGTAAAAATGGGTCCCATGAATAATAAACGGATGTCGTGCAATGAAATTATTATCTGTGATTACAAAATGATATCAAATAAACGTTGTGTAGTTGCTGCCTGGGAAAAAGGTGAGTTTTATTCATGAAATTCAACCATGCGTTATCTGTATGAATGCGATATTCAAAATATATGTGCTACATCAAAGTCAACTTGTGCTCATATATTGTGCATGTCTGGGATAATAGTTCAGACTTCAAAGCTATCATGCATGGGTAGGTACCTAAGCTGTGTAAGCGCTCATCAGTCTCTACTGGTTTTATTTGAGTTTGTGTTTTGTTTGTTTTTCGGGGGTTAGTGACTAACCCGTCGTGCTATTCTGTAAAACATCTCACCGTGACAACTTAGGTGAAGTGAGCTTGAAGTGTTTTGTCAATAGTGTCAATCCCTAGTATCGGATGGGATGAAAGTTAACAAGAAGGTCACTTCACCTAAGTTTTCACAGTGAGATTTGAACAGAATACATCGGCTGGTGTCAGAGTTTTATAATATTTTGTTTTTATTTATTCGAGTCGGTTAGAGATTGGAAAAGTCAATGAAAATGTGAAAGGATTACTGGATATCGTGGTGACATATAAGTCCCTACCTAGAAAATTTTAAGTTATAGACTTTCTTTAATAGATGTTGAGGTGATATGTAAATCCTAAATCCTAACGAATAATCTATATGCGAAAGTGAGTTTGTTTGTTTGCTACGCTTTCATGCTAAAACGGCTGAACAGATTTGGATGAAATGTGGTACGTGGGTAGACCATAACATGGATTAGGACATGGGATACTTTTTATCCCGATATTCCCACCGGATCCAGACATATGCGGGTGAAACCGCAGGGCGCAGCAAGTATGAGTATATGACTTGCATAATCGTGAATTTTCAAGGGCTAATGCTAATTGCATCTACCTACTGGATTACTTATGCAGCAAGTGACTCCGTACTCTGTACTAAAGAACACCTCCTGCTATTTCCTCGTCATATAAATCTTTATTGCAGCAGATGGCGTTCTGCCTAACCCCATGGGAAAAAGGCGTAAGTTTATGTACCTAAGTATGCGAATCCAATCACGACGAGCAATGCCGTTTCATTTAATTCGATAGCTGTACGGACTCGGACACATATTATTACATTTCTCGGGTCGTAAACGTCTCTTGCCAAACATGGGCCACCCGTGGTTTCGAAGGAAAATTCCATATCGTCACCATTTGTTTTCATTAGATACTGATTCAGGAAAACGGTACCGCCAATTCTCCCTTGACAGTCTTCTGGAAACGTTGGAAGAGAAGATCATAATATTTTTGCTTAGCTAAGAAACGGTTTTAAATTTAAATAGTCCCTAAGAAGTCTTTCCTTCTACTGTAAATAATTCACTTCTTGAAAGCTTCTCATGAACGCAAAATACGTGAAACAATTTCACGAATCTCGAGTTGATGAAAAACGAACGCAATCTTCACCCTCTGGGAAATCATTGGATAAGTAGATCCTTATTGCTCGCGAACTCTTTTAATATTATTGCAAAAAAAAAAACAATAATTCCTAACTCGGCTTTAAAAAGACTTTTATTACAACTTGGAAGGACAAACGACCTTTTTTAACCCCTAAAAAAACAAATAGTAGGCGTTTCCTCTCTTTTCTCATTAATTTGAGTGACCGGCTACATTTCCTGCAGTTTACCTTACATTTTCGTTACTTGGCAAAATTTTATTTTCACCCGACTACGGCGAAGCAAAAAGGAGGGTTATGGTTTTGACCGGTACGTATGTATGTATGATCATGTGTTCCCTCATATCTTCTAAACTACTCGTCACAATTGGACAAATGAGGTATCGTTGTCGTCGTCGTCGTTCGTCGCCCGCACAGACAGACCACTTAAAAGTCCGGAGTCACACGTATCTGTTTGATATATTAACACGACTACGGAATTTTAATTTGTCTGTCTGTGATGTCTTGTTTATACCTTTTTAGTTGACTTTTTTGTCTTAGCTGGGTTCTAGTTTTATAACTTTTATTTTTATTATGAGACGGTTCTTCAAGTAAAGCTGCGTGTATTTGCGAGATTTTGTTGAATAAGGCACTGGCAGGAACATTTTGGGGTTCCGTACCCAAAGGGTGCAGACGGGACCCTATCACTATGCCTGCGCTGACCGTCCGTCCGTCGAAAAATCTCGACACCAGACTTAGCACGCGAGATCTCGAGTTGCCAATCTCGGCTCGAGATTGCTTTCCCTACCTGTGTCCCAGCAGTGGGATCACTAACTGATTATTTCTATGCTGTAGCGTAAAAGTATAGAATCGAATAACATAATTATATGCACATCACACACAAACTTATTGTTTCAAATTGATTGGATATACTATAGTCTTCGTTACAAATTTAGCAATTCAATAGGTACATAAATAATTTATGTATGTACCTATGTATTGGAGGAGCTCGTGGCTAAGATAACAGCCGTACGGATCGATACATCATAATAAACTTCACTTGGCGGGGTTGGTCCTTGGATGGGTGACCATCGTTACATGGGGTATCGTATTACCCAGTCACTGGATTATGGAGGTCAGATAGGCAGTCGCTCCATGTACAATACTGGTATTCAGCTGAATCCGATTAGACATGGTAGCCGACCCCAACATAGATGTGAAAAGGATAGGCAGATTGATTTATTGTATGTAGGCACCCGCCTACATACAATAAATCAATCTGCCTATCCTTACCCACACACAACACAATACAATACATACCCATGTATTGTATTGTTTATGTAAATGGTACCACCACAGACTACACCTGCAGTATTTTCTCTGCTCTCATAATCCATCCAGAGGTTGTCTTTAAAAAATTGCTTTTCCCAATAAGACCGCCCATTGTGTCACCCTAAGTAAAATTTCTACATTTTATATCATCTGTTATTTTTATGGTGTACCTACATAATAAAGAGTACCTACCTACCCTATTCTATTCTATAACGGCAGTTCTTTTAATCAGAGTCAGAGTCAAACAACCCTATTTGCGGTTTCAAGTCTCGTTGCAGACTCTTTTGGGGAAAACACCGAACGAGTTAATGAGTGGTTTTCCTTTCGTGAAAAAGTTCAGCTAGAAACTTGTGTGTAGTTTTAAGAAATTATTTAATTAGATGACGATGACGTTTCTTCAGCGTTTTCCTTCTGATGTCCCATAACTCTAAGGTTATAATTAAAAAAATACAAAAAGTCCTAGAACAAAAGTGTTTTATAAATATTAAACTTTTAAAAATAACACTACACTCTCAACGTACGAATAAATCATTTTCATTAAAACCATTCATAATAATTAAAGCTAAGAAAATGCGACGTAGTCATTTTTTTTTAAGGGCAAGAATAGTCTGAATTAAATGTTTGTTTTTTTTTATATTTCACGTAATAAGGGGGGTAATTTACATAAATAATCGTGATTTAGTCGAATTATTTGGAATGAAAACTGAAAACAAAAAAAAATCATAAGTATGCCAGTTGATTCTAACGTGGTCCCTCCGGTAGTCCCTAAAAGGTACCACGGGTAATTTTTTTACCCGTGGTACCTACCTTTATAATGCTGCTAAATTAAAATACAAACGATTTTAATACTATTTTGAGTTCATGCAAGCCTAGTACTTTTTGTTAGTTTGAAACTATTTATGTGCCTTTCATCCAAATCTTATTAGTGGGTTATTAATAGTATAATGATTGTAATACTATCTTGAATTCATGCAAGCCTAGTACTTTTCGTTTATTACCCTTGGTTCCGGCAGTAGTAACATTTCACCTTTTTGAGGACTAGTGGAAGCTCTCTCTCTCTCTGAAGTACCTAAATCATCATCATTCATCATTATCTTGCCCTAATCCCAATTTATTTCGGATCAGCGCAACAAATGTCTTTTTCGTCATCTTGGTAGTCACCCCCTTCCCGGCCATATCATCTTTCACACAGTGACATGAGGCGAGGTAGGTACCTAAATATACATTTTTTCTAAACAATACTTACCTATAGCTTCGAAAGGACAGAACCGATGATGCATCACTGAGACGATGATTTACATTCAAGTCTTTTCTCCAGCATCCAATTTTGGCGCGATCATAAACAGAACCATTTTAGCACGAGCATTTTACGAGCTGATTTGACGTAATTAATTTAGGTTTCACTAACTTCTGACCGCGACTTCGTTTGCGTCAAATTTATTGTTTTAACATAAAATATATCCTACTAGCTGTTGCCCGCTAATTCTTCTGCGATCCAGGATGAAAAGTAAAGCCTATGTCTCTCTCCAGGTCAAGTTCTACCCCTGTGCGAATTTTCATTTCATTCATCCAAATCTGTTCAGCCGTTTTAGCGTGAAAGCGTAACAAACAAACAAACTTACTTTCGCAATTGTAATATTAAGATAGGATGACACTCGGCAATACTGTAAAAAGAATCTTCGGAATCGGATGGGCCATAATCCACCACGCGGGCCCAGTGCAGGTTGGTAGATGTCACATTGTCTTCGAATTTTTAGTTCTAGGACATGCCGGTTTCCTCACGATGTTTTCCTTCACCGTTTTTTAAAGCAAAAGGAATAAAATAATTTACACAAAGTCAAGGTTCGAATCTACGACCTACATACAACTCGTAAGTCGCAGCCGTTACCACTGGGCCACCACTGCTCTCTCACCCCCTATATACAAACTCACAAATATTACCTCTTTATAATATTAGGAGAGATAACAGTTTCTTCTTCCAAATATTGTTCATTTATCAACATGTTCAGGGACTTTCAACATGTTTAGGAACTGAAGACCAGTGTTTGAGAAAACTCAAGAATCCTTTCCAAATTCAGTCATTCAAAATTCTCCCCGTAGGTACCGTAAATAGGTGCTTTACATTTATAAAAAAACTAAAAGACTTGAAACATCTCACTGAAATAAGTCTTAATAAATTATGTATGAACGTGTTCGTGTAATTTTTCCATCGTGAGTTCGTGACCCAAAATATAAGAGAAAAAATACAGAAAGGCTTTCGTAACTCTTGAGAAGAAAAGCAAAAGATTATGGGAGAGTCTTTTGTTTCCGATCATAGTCAGTTAGTCTTTTAGTAACATTGCTAAAGGAATGTGTATTGGACATTTGTAAATGCCTATATTACGTAAAATATTGAGAATTTCAACTATGAACCAAAAACACGTAGGTACATAATCTATAAGCAAAATACTACCTACTAAACTAAATACCCTACTTTGAGAATTTAAAGAAATAAAACACGATGAAAGCAATTATCTTATTTAAATTATGAGCAGATTGCATTGGTAGTCAGCAAAGTATTAAAGAAAAGTCTGGAAAATAATACGTTCATTGTAGACAATTTATATTCCCGAATATATCGATTTGTAATAAGTGGGAAACTCACCGAAAACAATGTGTCTGCGATCCTTTTTCGACCGGACACCTTCGATGAACAAACAATTTCGAGTTTACATGCAAAATTAAGTGCAACCACTGTCAAATTTCTGTTAATTTCACTAGATTTTATTATTTTGGGTGACGCGATGGTGGCTCGCGTGCGTGTCGCGTGAGCCCTGGCACGGTACTGGCGAAATGGCGGGAATCCTGTCATGCGCCCTGGGAAATCGATGTCGAATATCCGAATTTCATGCGTTATCTGTGGTCCCTTTACCACGTTTAAAAATTTTCGCGTGTTCAGCGGTTTTTCCAAATTTTTTGTCACGTTCTCTGTTTGCATAAGGGATTAGGATTTGTTCGGCGAGGCAGATGGAATAAAACGATGATAAAAAATTTAAACCAGTCGGTTTAGTGCGGTGGAGATTTTTCACACTTCGCTGAAACTTTGATGTGGACTTTTTGTATGGTTTTTTGCCACCGCTTTTTCCCGTACGGGATTTGTGAATCTGAATCGGTTGAGAGTAGGCACATGACTTTGATTCGTCATCATTGAAATACTTTCTGACATTTAGCTAGATGCAGTTAGACCTGTGAAGACTTTATGACTTTATTAAATTACTTACTTAAACTTAGTTAATCAAATGTGCGTGTCTGAACTGAAATTAATGTCAGTTTGTGCGGTGAGTTTCTTCTATTTGTATTACGTAGATGTACCATGAAGGTAGGCACCAACCTAGATCAAAGAACTGAAACACGTAGGTACTCCTTTCATTAAATGTCTGATGTGAGATTGGATTTTGCTATCAATTTCCACACCGAGACTTGTATTAGTAGGCCATTACATACCATCAAATGAAATGCAGTCCAAAATTAAACCGTTGTGTTAAAAAAAGTAAGGATTATTTAAATAAAACTCTATATTGAAATCCATATTGTATTTATTTATTGTTTAATATGCATACTCAGCTCACAGCGACTACTGCTCTAATGGAAGATATAACGTAGTACACATACTTAGTCTGCGCTGCACTTGAAAACAAACCAAAAAGAACCTTAAGTCGAGTACATACAGTTCAATTTCTATTGCCGGGGCTACATTGTCGCGTTATCGCGAACTTTACTTCGCGCACTCTCTCTCGCACACCGCTCGACGTCTCACTGAGCGAGCAACAGAGAGCGCGCGAAGTAAAGTTCGCGATAACGCGACAATGTAGCCCCGGTATAACGCTTTTAACCTTATGGCTGCCAAAAGATGCCTTCCAAGTTGACATTTGTTTACCAATAATTTTTATTATTCTTCCTATTTTCATATTGGGTCAAACTCAATAATAACTTAGAGATCCAATGTAATCAATTTAAATTGCAACATCCCTTTTAATACACACAAGCGGGTCATGAGTCCCATAGTTTCGAGATCAAGTAATAAAACGTCTTTTGACGCCAGCCGTCAAGCTAATCTAACAACGCCCTCTGTTTTTCAAAAGGTTTTTATTTGTAAATTAGACAAAATAAATCTTATACTTATATCCATGAATATACAGATCAGCCAATATGTCACGTAAGACAATTTGTTCGCGATATAAGTTAAAGCAAAATATTATGTTTTATTAATAAATCTACACTATTCGGAAGATCATAAATAAATTCGAGACAACTATGATTGAAAATAAATAATTTATAAATACCGTATTTTTGTTCGTTTTAATCTCATTCAATCTCATTTAAAATAAATAAAATGTTATGTTAATTTTCGTAATTTCATCAATGTAAATTGATCTCCCTTCAACAAAGTGTGTACTATAACAAATGCAACGCAGACTATAACAATTTATATTGAATAAATTACAATTAAAACTATAATGCGATTACAATACAACAATATCAAGTGGCCAATACTTACGGCTCGAGACAAACACAAAACTTTCACCTTCTGACCGCTAGATGGCGTTAAACGACAAAAGTCATTTGTTTTTATTCTGCGATCAAAAATCAAAGTTGGTATTACACAATCTACACGTTCTGGCAAATCGATTGGCACACCACGTGGTAATCGGTGGGCAGTACAAATTGGGCCGTAATTAGTGGCCACTGAAAAACAAAAATGTCATCTCCCAGCCAAGATACATTTAAAATTATAATCTCATCTATTGTAACGACTATGATATAATACATATAACTATCTATACTATAAATGTTATTTATATGTAGTCACACTTAACATCTTCGGTTTACAAATTAAACGGGAATAACACTTAAACATTATCTAATTTTATATTACATTTCTTATAATCCAACAGATCCTTCGGTTTTCTACTAAATTGTATCTATTTGACAAACAGTTTTTTTTTACATGTACAAATAAATACTGTGTGTCTATAATCATTATTTACTACTATAGCTATGTATTTATACATACATACATAAAGTCACGCCTTCTTCCCACGGGGGTAGGCAGAAACTACAGAACGCCATCTGCTACGATCCTTACATACTTCTTTTGCTTCGGTTACGGTCATAATATGTATGTATGTATCTATGTATTTATTTAACTACGAAATTAAAATTGTTCATGTAGTTTTATACAAAAAAAAAGGTAATTATTGAAGTTTAAGAGAGTATATATAATATTGTTCGATAAAACTACTGATACATTGTGACGTCACACCGCGTGACGTTTGACGTGTATATTCGCCACACGTTTTCGTGAACAAATTGTAAAGAGCTACGGAAAGTGTATGTGGTAAGACAAAGAGTAAAAATCGAATAACAACGATCACTATTTAAAAATCCACGCAACAGTAAATGAAAGTTACCCTGTTTAGAAGACATTGTATATCTTAAAAATTGTGTCCTCAGCCTTTTTAATGATATCATTTTGTTTTCAATTTTTTTTTTCAAGTTTTTTGACAGATAATTATCGTTTGCAATGATTGTAAAAACTGACTTTCTTTTAACTAAACAAAAAAAACATTTTATGAACACAAATTCAAATTTGACTAACACTTTTTTTAATACATATTTAACAAAAAAAAATACCTAATTAAAAATAACAGTTTTAAATTCTCAAAAAATCGCCGACGATATTATCTGTCAAAGTATAATCACTAATTTGCTAAGGGATCTATGAATTACAGGGTTTTTAAACGAATGTCAAACTTAGACAAATGGAAATAAAGTCGAAATTAACTTCTACGTCAACGTTTGGGAGTTAGACGGATATTGGTGACGATTGTTATCTATTATTTTCTTCACACATAATTTTTTCGCACAAAGTTATTTTGTTAGTCACAGTCATTTACTAATTATTTTTTATAGAAATTATGATTCTAAGAAAATATTAAGATTGGCATTTTCTATTTGAATAATAATAATTTACCTGATTTTCTGGTATTTTTTAAATAAGTAATAAAATTATAACAAAATAATTTTGCGCGATTCACTAAACATCTTACACCTAAGGATGAATATATTTAATATATTAATTAAAAATCATCGAGATTGGAATTTTACGTTACGATTTAATAATTATCATTAATATTATATTAATAGAATACACCTACACAGTAGGAAAGTTAAAGAAATGTTCGTAAATCTAATGTGCCATAGGAATATTATGTTGAAGTTATGTCATGACCAGAGATCACACGATATTTGAATTACATTCATAAACTCATGCCTTCTTCCCATGGAGTAGGCAGAAACTACAGAACGACACCTGCTACGATCCTTACATAATTTTATTCGAATGAATAAGACATTTTTTACGCCAAGAAGTCTGCCTCAAAAAGTTGTCCTGTCAAAAGTTGCAATTTCAAACTCGGAAGACAATGTTTCCATATTTAAAAATTAAAAATGGTATTGTTGTGTTTGGCTAGTTGGAAGAATATTCAGCATAAATTCAGTCGCGAGTGTATTTTTACCAGTCGTTTAGACATATCTATGGAAGCTCAGGCAATCCTATTTCAAATCTCATAGGGTAATACTGATCCACGTGTGATCCTCAGTCAAAACACAACAAAAATATCAACCCTAACATATTATAATATTGGAGAATGTATTCGAGACAAAAAGAAATGCACAGTCCACCAAACGCAATGGCTCACAGATCAAAACAGAACAGTATCATCTGTAAACTTCACACTCATCTGTAAAATACATACACTTACATACTACGCAATATTATAAATTTAACGCTTTCAAAAAACTTTTAAATCGAAGCTTTAATATTCATTGTTTTAAAATCCCTTCCCGGATGCCTATGCGCATCGGCCTGAAGTATACAGGAGAAAGGGACTGACGAGGCGTATTATTAGCCGATTGTTTTATATTTTAATATATTAATTAGGGAATATTTCATATACACACATACACTAAGACATGGCACAGCCTGTCGACTATATCATAATATATCAGGCGAATATCGAAATCAAGAGTTACATATTTTTTTATATATTTTTAATTCGGTATTTCACCGTGCAACCAGTTTTCTTACACAATAATATAATATTAAAAATCTACTTTTAAAATATACATTAATTTTAATAATAAAATTAGTTATTTTTGGCATTGAATCGTGGGGTTACACGATTTTCGAACGTATTTACATTTAGATAAGGGTGGGTCGACATCACTGACTCGAATTGACTCAAAAACTATCAATACACATTTATGATGGACATAAACGTGGTTGATAATTGTCATAACACTAAGAGATGAGAGAATGATCATAACAGTTATAGAAAACACAGAGTATATAACAAATGGAGTGTCACACGTTTACAAGGTGGAGACTACAATACGACAATAAATTAAACTGCGTGTGTCAATCAAATAATATCCAATAGTTTAGTCACTATAGCTAGTCAAAGATCGGCATAACCCATAGTCGGCCTTCACTACTATTTAGTTTGTTTGAAAAACACACTTTTTTTATTTCGATGCTAGGATTTATATAGTTCCAAAATACTCTTATGCATTAGTATTGCCAGTGTTTTAATTTATTATCGTAAATTGTCTCCACATTGTATTTCGTTCGCTGTAAAACGCGGTGAGGGCGAAATGTTAGACGATCGCAAACGGGGTTTACACTCCATGTTTCTTTATTTTTAACATATCGATGCATTGTTTAATTTAACAGCCTAGATGTGCCATATGTTTATGAAATAGATACGACTTCGCAATAATGTTAAATTAATGTAGTTAAAAAAATATTTCTGTAAGCACCGGTCCGTACCGAATGTTCTCGTTTCCATAGTTCTGTTTGGCGGTCAATTGGGCATCTATTTAGTATTTCGGTACTTGGCAGTGTTAACAGAATATATAGTCTTTAATTAGGAGCAGATTTATGTAATTATTTTTAAGAATGTAAAAAAAAGCGAATGAAATATTTTCGAATTCATGAAAAATTCCGGAAAAGGATCCGAAATTCCGCATACGCAAAAAAAACAGCAAATTATTTCGCTTTGGAAAAACTTGAACTTATAATAATGAAATATCTTTACAAAGACCACTTGAACTCGCGACCTCATACGCGACATATTAACTTCCGAGGTACCTTCTCCAAACTGTGAAACAACTTTCTACAAAGATATGGGATGACGTCATTCAATTTCATACATCGTTAGCTTTTCGCTTCAAGCGTTCATTTCAAACAGACCGCTTTATTCAGCGCCCAAACTTCGCAATGGAGTTTATATTTTATTTCAAACGAAAATGATCTGCTTTTGTCATGGGAAACTGTCCGAGAAAATTACTGTTTTTCATGACTCGATGATCGATTTTCCTGTGATACCGATTTGTGTTATGTGACAATGTTAGTAAAATTTATTGGGTTTAAAACTCCCGTAATGGTGTACAATTTAGACATAACCGTCAATTCGGATAAAAGTACGAACATAGCTCTAATATCGATGTAATCGTTTCGATATAATAGACTTAAGACACTATCGATGTCGATAAATTTACAAACGCTATGAGCGATAATGGAATGAGATCGGAGCAAAATCGCCGCTGTACACAAAATGTAATGAAATCGTCCACGAAACATGAAACAGTGAGTTTTAATACCATAGTTTGTAATGAGATCAGCTAATACAAGGATTAGAAAGAGAACCGCTAAATCATTAATGATGTTACTAATAATTATTTTGTAACAATATAATTTAAGAGTGTCGATTGAGTTTCTTGCCCGTTCTTCTCCATAGGAACCTACTACGCTTTGGACTGAGCTATGAGCTTCATATTTCTGAATATCAGACTCCTTTTGACAATTCAAAAGGACCTGTGAATGGTTTAATTAAAAGTCTAGCTAGTATTAAACTCGATAGGAGTATGTTTGTGAATATTAATTCTACAGTAAAACACAAGTCAGAGTCGTCACCGAATTTATTAGAGCGATCGATTTTAAACCTCAGTTTGAAGGTATAAAATTGATTTTCTTTTGTAGTTGTTGTAGTTTTGTTTCAGCGTAATTTTGCTGTGGAAAAGGTGACCGAAGGAACCTCTGAATTGTGTTGAAATGTAACCTCATTGGTTTGAAGTGAACGAATTGTTCTCTTTCCATTAAAAATAATGGCGTTATCATGGTTCGAGACACGTTAAAAAACTTGTTCATTTAAGTTAATTAATCATTTCTGAGATGACATTGTTTTAACAAAATGACAAGATTATAGTCACATTAAATGACTTTTGTTTTCGATACATATCAGTGGAACCAATAATAGTGATGCCCTAGTTAAAAATAAGATGTCGATGAATTTATTAATATCGAAGGGAGTGTGTGGGTTCTTCGCACCATTCTTATAATCCTTGCAATTTTATTGCATTTCATGTCGTGAAGATAAGTTCATGATCGCTTTATGATCTAGACGAAGTAGTTAACATGGAACGAACAACTTTTTACTGAGTCGTCATTTTATGAGGACTATAGGAGAATGTCTGCCATTGGCTGATCGCTAGCGTCACATCATAAAACTCATTCCTGATTGGTGAGTATCGGGGTAACATGATGCACCGATTGGGCATAACTTCGCTACTAACTACTTCGCCATATCTACGATGTTTATAACAGTTACAAGTCACGAAAGTAGTATTCAAATACTTGAAACAGAATAGTGTCAGTTATATTTTACGTTACGTCTATTTCCACATAGGTTTAACGAGAAAATTCATTATATTATACAAACAGAATTATCATATTTGAAACCCAACTAAATAAGCTGACTAATCCAGATAAGAAATAATGTTGCAATGGTGTCAATGTGTACTTTGTAAATTTCTATAAGTACTAAATACGCAGATCAAACAAATAATTTTAACAAAAAAGACAGTTGTTTTATAAATTAAAATCCAAAATAAAATGTGACACTTGTTGAACATTATTTGTTTGAAACTGCGTATCCAGTACTAACATAAGAAACAATATAGATACTTGATTATCGTCATTTTATAGGAAAACAAGGGATACCTTCCGGCAAGTAATCATAACTTTCATATTCCAAACATACATTAGAATGGTTGCACCGTTGTTTGACACTACCATACAGTGTACACGCACTTTTACCATGAATTCAGCACATGATTCTAAAATCTAGAACCACTAGTTAAAATTTATCATAGTTTTATTTTTATTTGTCAACGGCTCTTCCATAAATTTTAACCGTGTAGGTATTATTGCACTTTTGTATGAAACAGCAGATATACTTAAATGGCGAAAAATTTTTATTCAGCACGCGTATGACCACCATAGAAACGGATTTTGTCGACGGAAGAATAGACAAAATGAGAAATTGTGATTGTGCATCTGTCATTTTGTGTATTCTTCCGTCGACAAAACCCTTTTTTATTGTGATCATGCTACGTGTTCTGGAGAGTGTAGAATGATGTGCTTTATTCATGGTATCAGTTTGCGCGGCGTTTATACAGTGTAAAACAAGTTAAATTACACAAAAATAACAACATTACATTTTAGAATAATCGAGCATAACAAGCACACACCTTCAATCAAGTATCTATAGCACTCATTGACCCTAAACTCAAAGACAAAACACAACCGACTCCCTCCCATTAACTTTAAAAAAACTCGTGCACCTTGCGAAATACCGAGAGCACTCTTCATTTCTTGGCCTTGACCGTGACGTAGGCGGGCTCGGGCCCGCGCAGCAGCAGCGGCAGGCGGCGCGCTTGCTGCGCGTGTTGCGCGAGCTGCGCGTGTTGCGCGAGCTGCGCGTGCTGCGCGAGCTGCGCCTGCGCGGGCGCGGCCGCGGGCGCCGCGTACTGCGCGTACTGCGCGGGCGCGGGGGCCGCGTCTCATGTCTGCAGCGCAGAGTTGATCTCGCGGTGGATCGTGCTCTGTGGGAAGAAGGATTCATGTTTAGTTTGGGCATGATAGGAATTTCCGGACGCAATTTTGCAAGATATTGACAGCAACATGAAGCCAATTAGCCGATCAGCACCCCAATTGCAAAACATACTTTCGTCATTTTTCATTCATTACTCATTGCTTCAAATTTTTGAAAAGTTCGTCAACTGGACAACGTTTATTTAACTTGTCCAGTTGACGAACTTTTCAATGAATATAGCTGAATTATCAATTGTGAGTTACACAATTACCCGTATGTCTATGAACGGACTGCAAAAAACAACTTTTTCCCAGGTCTACCACCACAGGGACACCCAGGCAAAGGGTAGGACCACAGAACCAGCAGTTTTAGCCATGATCACGTGAAATCACACACTTGCCTAACATTTATCCTTCCTTTAACATACCAACTTCATAGCCAAAATCTCTTTCACAATAATTTCTTTACCTACTTCCATCGTCATCAACTCGGGAGTCACTTACTATGCTAAAACTTTATAAAATAGTGTGTAAACTCACCAACTCGTCAAGCTGCCTCGCCAGTTGATCATTGAGTGCCTGTATAACCTGCCGCTGACCATCTTGAGCAGCCAGGGCCAACTCTAGCTGGCTTTGAGCGAGTTTAGCCTCAGCGTCCTGCGGATTAAGGATGAAAATAGTTTGATAAATTGGTGTCGGATAAGATGTAATGTTTTTCAGCAGAACTGACAATAAAAGGCCACGACACAAAAAAGGAGAGCAAAAACAAATGAAGTCAAGCAGAAACTTAGGAATACTCATTTTGTTTCAGGAGCACGCGTTAATTTGAACCTTATGTCTATGTTCATAACAGTCACACAGCGCAGGCATGCAATTTTACTACCGTGAAACCACAGTAGAATATTTTTCCTTTACCATTACCCCAAATTCTACCTTTTGATTGTGTCACATTTTTAGCTAGATCACATATGTAAAGTACCTAATCAGTTTTTTATTTCAGACATGATTGTTCAGTGTTCACTGTACATAAGTATAAGTACGAATATTAGAGAATCAAATAAGTAATTTCAGAAACGATTGAAATTCTCGGGTTACTAAAAAGATGGAAGAGAAAATAAAATAAAAAGTACAGTCGAATTGAGAACCTCCTTTTTTTTACCCGACTGCCCCAGAAGGAGGGTAATGTTTTTAATTCAGGTGTAAAAGAAAGTAGGACTTAAAAGCTCAACACACAAACAAGGCGGGTGAGTGTCGGGCGCGAGTCGGGACGGTTGTACGGCGGGGCGGGCAGTTGTATTCCATGTAATTTATTTGGATGTCAGCACACGAAACGCGTGCGCGTCGGGCGCGGAGCAGGTCGGGACGACCCGACCCGCGCCCGACACGCACCCACCTTGTGTGTGTTTTGAGCTTAAGAAAGCCAAACACAGTACAAGACTGAAATTATGCTTAGAATCAACATTGAATAAATAAAAATTGGGAACAGATCAACCAGTTATAAGGATGGAAATAAAAAGAAAAGAAAGAAAGGAAATATAAATCGAGTTTATTTGTTAGTATAAAGTTAACATAGCAAAAAAAATACATAACGACTATAAATTATTGACATTATTATTTACAAACGTGCATTTAAATAAAACATAGTTACGGTATTATTAATAAGTTAGAACTCATAGAAAGATGAGGAAAGAAAATAGTAAGTAAGTAAGAAGTGTATCCATATACACTTCTTACTCTTCATAAATCATTAACTACAAATACGAAACTATTCCCTGTTATAAACACTATGATACAACGAAACATGCGAGTAGTGAACGAATAGCTCAAACATATCAAAAATGACATTAACCACCTACGAACTCAGACCAACAAAAAAAGAAAGACGGATCACTACCTATATCAAACGTGTAGCCACAAAACTATGCTCATGCAAGTAAACACACAGGCTCACGCACACACCTACACAAAAACTATGCTCATCGCTCCTAGTATGTCACGAGTCGTCGTCTAGTAAACTTCAATAAAAAAAATAGAATTATGCCTTCTTGTGTAGTGAAAACTTGTAAAAACAATAGCAAATCACATAAAAAGTCTCACGGAATCACTTTTCACATGGAAGTACTTCAAATAACATCGTTTCTTAATTTAGTTAACTATGAATTTTAGGTTACTTGGAACAAAAACCTGAACGAATGAACGAACTAAAACAGTGACATTTAAAGTGCGAGGGTTGCCATAATATGATTTGAAATTTTCCCGTTCGATATTTTTTATTTCGAGTAATTATATGCGTTTTTTTAATGTATTTAATATTTTAGATTTCCAAGTAATATTGAAAATAAAAGTAAATGGATAGTAGCTATAAGAAATAGTCGGAATGATCCAGAATGGCTGCCATCGAAAACCAGCGTGGTTTGTTCCGATCATTTTGATAATAATGACCTTTATTCAACTAATCGTGGACTTCGCCGTGTGATCAAAAGCGGATATAAAATTTGAAAAACAAAAATGAGATTTTATCAAAACAGTAATTAAACACGAGACTGTATTTTTTATTTTATTTTAGTTAGTTTCTCAGCTTAGTCTAGCAAATTTAAATACTACTGTCCCAAATTTTATTTTTTAGATGTTATTTCCATCGTCGTATGTAATTGCTGAAAATTCAGTTTCACAAAGTTCCGGCTGTACATTTGTTCAAGTATGTCCTAATTCTTCATTTATCTTCCTAAGGTTTTAATCAAAAGCTGCCATTACTCGTGTAATTTTTTTTTGTAGGACTTGCCAGACTTGCCTCATGTAGTCATTGACGATAGGGCTGTATGTAAATGCACTTTGTACATAATTATTTTATTTTGCGATGTAAAAAAAAATGGTTTTGTTTCGGAATCCTTCCTAACAATTGAGGTACAATACCATACTCAACAATATCTTACTCGTACAATATTATCCTACCCAAAATATTATTCCCCAAATTATAGGGAAAAACTTTAACAAATGACAACCCTTTTTACATACACATAGATAAAAAGGTGGCTTCACTTTTGATGTACGTAATGCTCCGTCTTTCTTATTTTGTTGGTCTGAGCCTACGAAACATTTTACCCGAACTGTACCTTCGAACACTCCGAACCTCACTCAATACAAGTGACCGCACACAGTTCGAATTTCGAAGTAGCCTCTAGAGTATAACAATCCATTCGCTCACGTGTCACCCATGTCACGACCAGCGTACCCAGTGACGTCAGACGGCCGAGCCCGTGTAATAAAGGTTGTAACTATGACCCACCTGCTCACTCTTCTTGGACTTCGTAATCTGCGCCAGTTCCTCATTCTTCTGTGCAAGCTCTGCTTCAAGTTGGGCAACGCGCTGACGGAGCTGTTCTACCTCGTTGGCTTCGGCGCCTGAAACAAGATGAAAACAAGTTGGTTTATCGAGAAATTATAGCCAAGGGAGCCAGAGGCTATCATGAAAGTAGACGAAGACCGGAGAAACGATGGCTGGTTTGTGTGAAACATTATATGACTTGAAAGGCGGTAAATAATATTTATTTATTATATCAAGAAGTATGAAGATTCAGTCAAGAATCAGTTGTCACCTTCTTTGTTTGGGGTCGGCGCAATATTATCTATTGGCCGTTGGCCGTCCTTAGATCGTCAGGAGGACATGCTAAGCCAACTCCGAATAAATTGGGATAAGCGTAGCATAAATTCATAATTTACACGTAATTTAAACTTCTTTGGCTGATGCCGGTGACATGACTAACAAATTGACTGCCTCGTTGAGTGGTCGCAATCGCTAGTGCATGAGGGTTCGATTCCCGGGTCGGGCAAAGTGTTATTGGGTTTTTCCATCAGGAATTTCTCAGTAGTAGCCCGGAGTCTGGAGTTGTGCCCGGTTGATGGCAGTAGGCTCGCCCCCTAATACATGGGACTTAAACATAACTGGCGAAAAGTGTGACTGGGTGTTCTATCGTACACCTCTGCTCAACACTTCGGAGATTACAGGCGTGATGTTGTTATGATTATGTTCAGTCCACGTCCTGCGTTTGACTATTTTTGATTTGACATTGAAAACCACCTTCATTTAGAAGAGTTAGAAGATTAAGGACAGTTTTGTAGTTCTTATGTTACCAGTGACGAGTGGAGTTCCAAGGACACGCCTTTTTTTTCGCTGAAATTATCAGGTTTTTTTGGTAGATCTGTTGGTAGATCACAAGTCTACATCTACCCTACCTTTACCAGCGTAGTGCCTAGCGCGGGCCACCTCCTCGCGGTACTGGTGCAGCTGTCGCTTCCACTCGTCTACGTTGGCGGTGCTCTCCTGCAGGGCGGCTGTCAGTCGCAGGTTATTACTCTTCAGGGTCGCGAGCTCGACTTCCCATTTCTTTGCGTTTGCTGAGCTGTGGATAGGGAACAGAGATGTTAATAAAACGCTTTTTGAGGATTTGTCTAAATCCATAATCATAGTGAACTAATTGAATAGGTACGGCTTTTCAAACTGACTTTTCTCAACTATGTTGGGGTCGGCTTAATTGTACATGGCGTTTACGGACTTCAAAAAAATATGCTCAATATTGGGGATATTTTAATAAGGCCAAAAATCACCTTTTCCGTTCCCAAAGGGTAAAACGGGACCCTATTACTAAGACTCTGGTGACCGTTCGTCTGTCTGTCTGTCTGTCCGTCTGTCTGTCACCAGGCTTTATCTCATGAACCGTTATACAGTTAAAATGTTCACAGATGATGTATTTCTGTTGCCACTATAACAAAAAAAACAAAATCAATATTTAAGGGGGCTCCTATATAACAAACGTGATTTTTTTGCTCGTTTTTATAGATAACGGTACGGAACCCATCGTGCGCTTGTCCGACTCGCACTTGTCCGGTTTTTGAAAGTCACAAGTTACACATGACAGCCCTAAAAGACTTTCTAGTGTTTAAAGCTGGGGAGAAGTGGCGCAACAACCTCCCCAGCATAAGTCTATTACATTACACATACAAATAAACTCACGCCTTTTTCAAATGGGGATAGGCAGAAACTATACAACGCCACCTGTGTGTGTATGACCCGCCGATCTATTCTGTAAAAATCTCACAGTGGAAACTTAAGTGAAGTGTGCTATCAATTTATTTTCTTTTTTTTGCGTCATGTTTACCGCAAATAAACGTATTTTTCTTTTCTTTCTTTCTTTCTAATTGTGTCAATCCCTTGCATCAGGTGGAATGACAGCTCACTTCACCTAAGTTTTTGCGGTGACGATCGGCTGGTGTCTATTGTTTTATTATAAGAACTTGTGGTCCTAACCAAAAGTAATACGACAGCAATTTGACCGCAAGATCAATCTTTGAAGCACGGCCAAGCAAACGAAATCAATGACGGATGGCATAGAAAAGGTTTTGAATTTGATCGAGTACCATCAAAAGTTAGACCCAATGTTGACGATACCTGAACCAAACTATTCATGAATTTATTTGTCTGCATAATATTCCTGTGCATACACGATTAATTTATTTGAGCTCCTTAAATTCTGAGTTTGAGCCTCCTTAATTTCTGAGTTAAGCTACACGATTACTGACAAATGCTTGCACTGACTGGACACAGGTCTACTCAAATCTTATTTTCCCAAATAAATAATATAAAATAAAATAAATCTGTGCGGTGCTTTTCTCAAAAATCATTTCAGACACTATTCTACATGGTCCTCACATGATTTGATCAAATTGTGTCTGGACTTTAAAAGAGACTTTGACCCGTAAGTTCGTTTCGCCATTACTTCTCCGAAGTAGGTAATCAGATAGGAAATGTCGACTCCATCTGGCAATTTTTTTTTATATGACGTGTAAAAGTGATTCCCGATATCCTATTTACAGAATAAACAATTTCATTTCATTTGAGGAATTTATGGCTGACATTTATTACGAGAATCTGTAATTCAATAGTGCTGGGAACATGCGCCTTTAGTGCAAAAAATACGTGTCGTCCAATTCTTTCCCGCGATGGGTCGTTAATCTTTGTTGTGGGCGCTCAAATGTTTTTCTCGTTAGTGGGTGTTTCGTGAGATATATTGCGTGCTAGATAGTACTAGACAAAATCTTGTGTGTTCGTATCGTAGATATACATTTGTAAATGTACCCGTAAGTAGTGAAGTAAGTTCATGCATCAGTGAGGTGAGTAGAGTATTTCGGAACGTTTTCATTTGGCCTAATTATTATTTGTATGCTCAATTTGATTAGAGACTTCTGTATTGACATAATTATTGTCAAAAACTGGGGGCATTCAGCTGTATACATGCATACTATGGATCACTACATACTAAGCGTATTTGACACAGCTCAAACGTGGAATTCCAATCTTCAAAAGGTTGAATCGAGAGTAATATGAAAAAGAATTTTACAAATAAATGCGAAACAATACCAATTTGAACATAGTTGAATGTTAATTGTGGCACTGGGTTCGCATTCCTTATCTGTTATGAACATTTGAGACCACGGTGATTGTTTATTTTGCGGGTGGATTGAACAGTTTTGTGTTCGGTCACTGTTGTTTGCGCGTGAAATGAAATGTTGCGTATTAAATTACTGATTGTTTATGAAGAAAAACATTGTATGTCAAAGTTAATACTATATTTAAGTTCAAAATGTTCTCAAGTAAGTGAAATCCTTGTAATGTCTTATTGAGAAATAAATTTCTTTAACCATAATTAATTCACAATTTAACAAAACCGGCATGAATTCCATAATCTGGTTTATCTAAATATAAAATATTCATGATTCTAATTGAGTTCTATGTCAGCCGGATATTAATTAATGGATATCGGATATTTGTTGTCATTTTCGGTCAGAATTCATTAGTTTGTCCTTCTAGAGCGTGTTCCGGAGTTTCCATCTGCCTCGTAATAAACCTTTTGTTAGTCGCCTTTCATTCATCCTCTCAACATAACCAAACCATCTTAGGCTAATCGAAGCATACTCTTTTTTAACCGACGAAAAAAAAAGGAGGAGGTTCTCAATTCGACACGTATATTTTTTTTTTTTTTTTTTTTTTTATGTATGACCGACCACGCATAACTTTTTAGTGAGTAGTCCGATTTGAAAAATTCTTTTTTTATTGGGAAGGGTATACCTCGAAGTTGGTCCCATTTAAAATTGGAAACTATAATCCACCCCTAAAGGTAGAAAAAATGGGGTTGATTGATTTTTCACCAACTGAATTTTCAACTGTGAACCGATTCTGTTGAAATTTCGCAAACATACATAATTCTGATGACACAACCACTCATCATCAACTCCAGGTCTTTAACCTGGAGTAACCCCCTGGAGTACCCTGGAGTGGATGGTAACTCAAAAGCGAAAAATAAAAAACTTTTTTACAAAAAATTAAACCGACGAAAAAAGAACTGAAAAGCGAAAAATAAATAACTTTAATTTCGGAAGTCGGTGGCAAAAAACGAAAATTGAAAAGCGAAGACACCGACTTCCGAAATTAAAGTTATTTATTTTTCGCTTTTCAGTTCTTTTTTCGTCGGTTTAATTTTTTGTAAAAAAGTTTTTTTAATGAAGTACCGTCAATTATTTAGCAATCCGGTAAGGCAGAAAATCGGACGGACGTTAAATATAGAGATTAGTTAAAAAACGCAGTCTCATGTAACTTTCGATGGAATATTGCACGCTATTGCCTCATGTGGTCGGGGAAAGCATCTGAATTTATGACATAAGTTGACAGATAAATAATAATAAAGAGTTGCCTGATTCCTGACATAACTTGCGTTTCTGAAACCTTTCGCTAAAACTCATGACAACTTATTTTGGTCAACCTAAAAAAGGTGATAGACGTGCGAGCAAGTACGCGTACTTATGGCTCGGCGAGCTTACTCGCCCGTCTGTCATCGCCGCGAGCCGCCAGCCAATTTGACAATGAAATTTTGAGTAATCTTCACGTGTATCACCGAAGGCTAGCCGGGTAAGGTCGCGAACTTTAAGACCTCGAACTTTAAGTACGCACGTCTAAGTATCACCCACTATACATACTCGTAGCGTTCAGCACCGGAGAAGGAATTCCAATATTTTATACTTAACGTTCGCATCCGAAAAAAGCCTCTAATTTGCCTCAATTTTTTAACAAGCTGTTAAGAAACCATGACTGTATGAAAGATGGTATAGCTAGAAAGAGATTGACTACTGAGACGACGATTAATAGAGAAGTATGTAAGAAAATTAAATGTTGCGCCGAACACAAATAAATTGGAATAAAAGCAGGAGAATGATGATGATATATCGGCAACGCAAACTCAAATAAATCTGTTTGAGAAGCTGTAAAATTAAAACAAAACAAACTATTCTCGTCTTGCTCCTAAAGTATTTTTGTTGTTGTATATTTTGGCACTTAACCAAAGTTGCATTACAAACTTCCCGAGGCTTTATTTGCTTGAGAGCTTGCGACGAACTTAGCCCAAGTATGCACTCCTAGATTAAACTGAAACACTTCGTTGAACGAGACAACGCTTACGCCCAGGTTATACAAGTCTAGGTTTCCAGGCTAGCAAGCTAGTCATTCTATCAGAACTATCCTCACTTCTAGGATAGTAAACTAGTGAGAAAGATAGTATGATAGTGTGATAGTTTCATAGAATGGGTTACCAGCACGGGGATTACTAATTACACTATCCAGAGTTGTGTACCTACTAGATTCATATGGGTGGCGAAGCTAGTATCCAATCGGATAATTTTTCACCACGCCCTGTCACTGCAATTCTAGTAGGTATAGTGCTAGCATTTTGTTAACAGCTCTAGCATGTGCCAAGCCAGGATAGTAAGCCAGTATATTACTTGTTTGCTATTCTTCCTTCTTGCTTTACCCGGGCATTATCGAGGTCACTAACCGGCAAGAAATATAACATTTTGTTTGCAAAAACAATGGAAACAATATCTTTTACAAGTGATATCCATCCAAATACATACACAATGCAACATGTTTTATCAATCTGTCTATTAACACGCACATCTTAAAAGTACATCGACTGCTGAAAACTGTTCAGAATCCACTGCTGCATACTTTTTAAAGCCCAAACGAATGGTACTAACAAAACCAGAAATGTATTCGAAACATCTTTGGTATCGAATAGTGGCGTATCGCCGTGGTATCGGTATTTTCACACGCACCATCAATCTCGCACCACTTTCGATCATAAAGCACACTTATTGCGCAATAGTGCGGTGAAGCAGTATCGATTATGCATGCATGGCCATCTCGACTAAGCGTCTTTACGGTTACATCACTAGTCTTTACGCGGTAAAAATTCATAACATGTTATGTTTCATTAGTTCTGCGGCTTATGCGTGTCATTACATGTCTTTTTTGTCTGCGTTTTATAGATCTTAAGACTGAATTATTTTGCTTTAAAAATATATTACGGTAAGTATCTGATTTCAGCTGAAATACTGATGACGATAATTCTTCAGTATTTCAGGTGAAAACATCCACTTTTGGACCAACCCTCCTCTGAATTCCATATTGATTGATTCCGAGAGATTACTAAAAACAACTCATTCAGTCAATTTCGACTTTCAAAATGATTCACCCATGAAAAATTAAAACTACCCAAGTGTAAAAATATTTAAGTAAACAGTAGCAAATATTTTTATTAAAAATATCTTCATAGTTGCGCATTACCTCGCATCATAATAAAAAAAATACGCGAAGCTTTTCAGAGCAAATCTATCGCAATCAATAAAATTCCATATTTATTAGACAATAAATTCCACTGTTGCTCGCCACGCTTCCCGCAAGTACAACATTACATCATGTACACAGACTGCACTCGATGTACATAACTGTATTATAATATAATTGAGCCTATTTATTTATTGCTCAACGTGCAAGCGTAGCGTGGAGATTTGTCACTGTGGAGGGAGGAGGCAGAAGTACAAATCTGGATCATTCTCCAGATTTAGTAAGGCGGCATCCAGTATTGGACATGTGGGCAGAGAAAGTGTTGTCATTTTTGTGATGCCAACAGTTAGGTGGTCTATTTAGCTGCAGTGAAGTCCCTAAAGAAACCCTCGGGGATGAGCGGATGCTTTTTTATGTACCCAATTCTGGACATAACTCAGAGACTAAAAAAGCACGAAACCTGTACTAAAACATTGAAAAAGCACATCAGCAGAGAAGTCATTATGTGAGTGGACCTGTGGCCAAAACAATTAAATCGAAAGCAACCATGTTTCATAAGGGCAGCACTTACACAAATTGTTCAATAGAACGTCTAGAAGAAGTAGTGTTGTTTTGGCAATCAATTTGATTAAAAGCAATCCCATTTGGAAGGTAGAGTCGGCTAGTAATTGCCCTTTCTTTTTCACAAAACCAATTTCCCGTAACCCTGATTTAAGAGGAGAACTATCCCTAAACATAACTTTATAACTATACTGCCATTACCGATGAGGGTAGAAATCTCGCAGACATTCTGTCAACGTATAAATTACCTAAAGTAGTCTTAACAAAGGTCATTCAAGTCAAACGAATAACTTATAAATAGTATTATATTAAGTAAGTAATTCAAAACACTGTGAAGCAAGCTTTTGATAATAAGTCACACTCAGACTCGGTTTCTGAATTGAGAATTCGTCACACTCTAGTTTAGCATTACCTACTTATGATGAAAACCCGATAAATTCAAAATTTATTTGTATAAAATACGTAACAGACTTCGAATTTTGCGGGCTACATTCAAAGAATCACCTTAAGTAATGCAAAATTCTCTATTTAATCCAGGTGTCAGGCTTTGAAAATACCAATCTATGCCTTATCTAGAACCTTCCTTGAACTCCTGTGCTCCCTGTACAGTGGCGCACCGGTCTACTAGATCTAATTTTCCGCCCACATCATTAACGAGCGTGAAGATCGCAAGATTTCCCCGCGCATCGGGCTGCATCGGTAAGAATCGGTACGAATCGCGTGCATTATGTAAAAACGCTGTGATCGATTGCTATGTGGGACAGTGAGAGTAATAGAGGAACCTGTAAACATATTATATTATTATGGAGGAATATTGTGAAATTAATCACTTTGAGAACGCATAGTTGTGTAGCAGGTCATCTGATTATCTATTAAATCAGAATGTTCTACAGATTGGAAGAGCTCTATTGCTACACTGCTACACAAATGTGAAAATTCACAAGTCTCTTTCACTTTGTGAATTATCTCATTTCTGTAATATTTGCAGATTACATGAACATATTTTTTCTTCACAACTGCACAATTCTTCGCATATAATTTCAACTAGCAAGACTGGGGTTGATTCTTTTAAAAATCAGAATAATGACTTCTTGTTGGCAATCAATCGGGAAATATGTTCTGAAGGCGAACAAAATAAAAATATAAAGCCTGTAAAACCCAAACGCAAGAGGTGTTTACTACTTCCACGTTACACTAGTTACATTGAGGTAAGTCTCATTTGTAGTAAGAGGTGGGTCTTTTGCCAGTTACCGGGTACTAAGAATTTTCTTCTGGAAAAGCCCATCCTATACCCTATTTTTTACCAAAAATTTAAATCTACTACACAGCAGTAAAATTGATCGTATATTACCAAGAGTAAAGGCCGCACTACCATCGCCTTAAAAGCTCCGTGTATCAACGAAATCAGCAGTTTTGCGGCAAAGAAAAAAGTGCCCGTACAGCAAGCTTGTCGGATTAATTACAAGAGGCTGGCTAAGCGAAGCTAAGTTAATCATTTGTCCTGAACATTGGAACCAGGCCAACGATTATGTGAAGCTACGCAGGACTAGCATTTTTAGTAAAGCTGGTGCTTTCTTTAATTTGATTTATTTGTTTGAAAAATATTAGGTTATAGTAGTGGTTGTCATTTGTAGATCTTTATCAGTCATTACGGATCGTCAGAAGCCCGAAAGTCTGACAACCAGTCTTATCAAGGGGTATCGTATCACCCAGTAACTGGGTTGTGGAGATTAGAGAGACAGTTGCTCCATGAAAAATACAGCTATTCAGCTGCGTCCGGTTAGACTGGAAGCCGACCCCAACATAGTTGGGAAAAAGCTAGCTGCCTAGCTTATCAACTGCATGATGAAAATTAAATGATTTTAAGACAAGTAGAAGACTTGTACGTTTGAATAGTAATTACTTTGTAAGCTACTGTTAGCGATTAAATCTCTAAATGAATGCGCAGCCTAGAATTATTGCAATTACGGTGAAACTACCATTATCGTATGATATGAAAAGATTGATGACTTGATGACCAATGAGTACTCAACTACAGTCATTATCCTACACGACTAGACGACGATTAATATCGTAGCACGTCGCGTACTGTCTGTATCTTACCCTCGATTGTTGAAAACCTAAACTAGTCTATGCACAGTTAGTGTTGTCAAAAATAACACTATAGTTTTGTTATACTGTTGTCAAAAATAACGATAGCCCTTGGGATTGTTTGAATAAATAAACCGCGAAACTCAGACCAAATAAAAAACCGAGACAGAGCGCTGTCAAGAAACAGTGACGTGAGGCCGGTTTCGTAAGCATGTGTGCACTTAGTGGGGTGTAGTTTAATTGTACAAGTGTGCGTGTGAGCGTTTATGCACAGAGCGGAGGTGTAGCTTTGGCATGCTTCACTGTATTGTTCGCAGTGCTGGTTTTTATTTGGTCTCTAGCCACATATTACATTTGGCAATATTATATTAAATACGCATGCAGAAAATAACTATTTACTGGATGAAGTAAAAGCTGATATACGTAAAACGACCGCTGAGAATGAATACTAAGCAAAGACAAATAAAACCACTAGGCGGATTAGGGAAAGGAAAAACATTCGGTCCAATTATTCGACAATAAATTAATAAGTATATCAAGTTAGTGGAACATGTTTACATTACAAATCGGCCGATGTGTAGGAATAGATAGTAATATAATTACCTAGCTAAAATGTGTAGAACGTAGTGTGGAATAATGTACGCAATATAAAAGTAGGAAGTGGCCAGTCGAATGAGATTGAAACATACGGGATGTGTTAGTTGGAATGTGCACGCAGAAAACACCTACTTACTAGCCCGCGAATTTGCCAACAGTGGTCCTCGGAATTACCTTTAAAAATAGTCCTATCTTATGTCCTAACGTATGTCAGATTTCATAGAAATCCGTTCAGCGGTTAAGGCGTGAAGGTAATGAACAGACAACGTTACTTTTGCATTTATAATTAGTAAGGAAATATGGATTTACAAATGAAATAGTTGTGTCCTGAATCCTTTTCCATGTCAAGGGCGGCACGGTTCAATAAAGAGGGAAGTGGCGATGGCACGATAAGGCAGCATGCACCAGTGGGGTGCCTTAGAAACAACGACAATAGCGCGACGGATAAGGCGCGGAATGGCGAGACTTGACTCTCAAAGACTTGGAAGGACATCACTTAGCAGGCACTAAGCTTGGTTCAAGTTGGATGGCGGTGACGTTTGTTGAAATAACCTCAGTGGTCTTCAATGCTATCAAAAGCTCCTAAGTTGCAATTATTTCTCCATAGGCAACAAATTACAACCGTGCAAGTAGCTGGTGACGTTTCATGAGTGGTCATGTAGGTTTATGAGAAATAAAATATTTAAAATTTGGACCTTCCGCCTCTTTCGATTATCATGATAGCATGCACAAAGCATTACAGCTGTCAATTCCCGTACCCGCACCAACCGCCCCACCGTATATTTCCACACAAGTTGATCGATAATCGTATACGCACAGAAATCGCTCGGTCAACGTTTCCGGCACGCTAATAAAATAAAGTTATTATCATCAATCTTGTTCCTCTTTACGGAATTAGTCGACGATGAAATATGATCTTGTGCACTTCCGTCGTGAAAGAGAATTGAGTGAATTAAGTAATTAGTGGCGAATGAAGAACTGGAAGTATGGTAATTATTTTATAGTGTTTGCTTTTTACTTTCTTATATTTCATAGCTTTTGCTCCTGGCTTCGTGCGCGTGGGCGCGGAAATTCTCTCACGGGACATATTACTGGGACAAAAAGTATGTCCTAACCCGTTCAGTCGTTAAGGCGTGAAAAAGACAGAGAGACAGACAGACAGACCGACAGAGAGACAGACAGACCGACAGAGAGACAGACAGACCGACAGAGAGACAGACAGACCGACAGAGACACAGATAAGTATCTTTCGCACAAACAGGAAGACACAACTGACCAACCACTAAAAGTCAATACTAAACCTGTTACCCAGTAACTAGGTTGTGCGGTCAGATAGGCAGTCGCTCCATTAAAATATTTGTATTCAGCTGCATCCGGTTAGACAGGAAGCCGTCCGCAACATAGTTGGGAAAAGGCTGGGCAGATGATGACTGGATTTGACAGATGTAACCACAAAAGTATTTCAACAAAAGATTTTCGTAACTAAATCCTTCAGAAATCCCAATCCATCTTCCACCCCGAACTGCTAAGATAATCATATTGCTAAAAGGACAACAAATAGCCATTGTTTACGAGCAACACAGACGGATAAACATTCCGTTATGACAGGTACTGTATAAAAGGGTGGACGTAGAAGGAAAACGCTCGGATTTCGTAAATACCACTGCATAATAATGTTATAAGACGCTGTTCATTGTGTTTACAACCCCTGACTTGTTTGTTGTACGTCAGAGGTTAAGAGGAAACGCGGTTACCAAAAAGAAAAAGAAAATACACCAATAAACAAAACATAGGGACATGGCAGAGTTAGATATGTGGGGGCATGGGAGTGCCAAGACAAGCCTAAATTATACTGTAAAAACATATTTGGACCAGGAATACACTAGTATGTAATGAACGCCAACGACCACGTGATCAAATTTCCTCTTATCTAGATACAGGATCATTGAGCTCCATTCAATGATTCAAGGTTGAGGGGATAGATAAGGTAAAAGAACAAGTGTTTTTATCCCGGAAAAACAAAATAATTTACATGGCCAAGCAGCGTGTAAATTATCGCGATATATCATGAGAAGTCAAAATTAAAACATTTTGTTTTTATACTACACAACTTTGCTTTCAAAGCTGTGTCCATAAAAACAAAATGTTTTAATTTGGGAGATTATTGTGATCAAGACAATGAAATGAGTGCCTCTTTAGTATCTCTCGTGTTCTCGTGTTCTGGCTCTAATCAACTTCATTATCATTTCATCCGAAAGAGGTCCACTGCTTGCTAGATATAGGGCCTCCCAAAAGGGTCACCACATCGACCGCTTCTGTACTTCTCGCATCCAATCAACTTAACATCATATAAATGACGCATCGGTAACATTTGAGCAGCATTATAAGTTAAAACCAACCAAACTGAAAAAAAAACATCAAAATGTTTGAAACGAAACCGATGAAAAGTTATGGAAAGTTAAACAAACCGCAATACCGACGAAACTAGTTGCATTTCAATTTGGAACTTTTCAATCATACGCTTGGAAACTGTCATCTGATTGACTCATATGGCAGAGGTTGGCACTCGACATACATTTTATATACCCCTGCTTCATTCAGCACTGAACCAAATATTTGTGAGGCCTATATTGATTCTAGAATGTCAATGGATGTGGTCTGTGTATTTATTGACGATAGAAACTTCGGGGAACCTTATATGGTTTTCATTGCGACATGTTGCCAATGTTTTCGTGAAATTAATTATCGTGTAGAGAAAATGTTTCTGAAAACAGGGATGTAATAATATCAACCCAACATATTAATAGAACTTTTAAAGTCGCTTCTAGTGTATGTCTATGTGACCGCGTTGTTCTTCTTAACTACGCAACCGTATGTGAATAATACATTAATATTAAACTTGCATAATTATAATAAAGAAGTCGTAATGTTTTATCAAGTCGTAAATCCGAGCGAAGCAGGGGCGGGTTGGTAGTAACGTATAAATTGAACTCTTTGTCAATACAAAAACGGTACTGAAAGAGTATGACCATGAGCACTCTTACTAACCGGTGATTGACAAAAAGTTTAATAGGAATATTGGATAAGATGGAAGATGATTTTCGTCATGTTTTTGGGTGGACAAAAAGCAAACGTGTCACCTGCTGGTAAGCAGCCACTGCCGCCTATGGGCATCTGCAACACCAGAAGCATCGAAGGTAGCCAACATATAGACGAAGCAAAAACATCTCATATGCCTGTAATTGCTCATGAAAAACGAGTAAGGTAGCTAACGTATCCAATAGACTACACAATACATCATTAACTTCTGATAGGGACACGTATAGTGTTCCTACGCTTGCGGATCAACAACGACAACGTGTAACACGAGAATGATAAGTAGCACTAGCAGTATTACTCATGTGAGCTGTCGGCCATGACGAGATATTGACACTAGAGAATTTATAACGATCACTGGTCGAATAAAGATCATTTCTCACGATATTTGATAGATGTTGACTCGCTGGTGCGTTATTAGCACGAAGACAAAGCTGATGAGTCTCGTGAGCTTTTAATTGCATCGAAACCCATACTATTCTAACTAGAACTCAGCTACGCTGCTTGGCGGTAGAAATAGGTTATGGCTTTAGAGATAAGCCATTTTTTTTTAATGCGAATGCTGCTTGCTTCGCTCGTTTCTTCACGACAAAATATCGAGATTTCTTAATATATTAATTTTTAATATTGAAGTATTATGCACGTAAACTTACCAGAATAACTTTTCTAAATTATGGTGAAAACTGCATCAAAATTCGTTGCTAGGTAGAAGAATAACGCGGGCACACAGCAGACACGAAAAGCGATCTCGATGTATAATATGTTTAGAAGCTGGATGACACCAGTTCAGCAGAAGAATGCTGAATACGGGTCCTAACAAACGGCCAAAAGAAGAGCCTGGAAAACTACAATTTGCAGAAGACACTGGTGACGAGGGTTCAAAGCACCCGGTCTAAAAGTCAGTGAAAGTTCACTGACACTGGCTTCTTTCATAAATCTATGGCCAATAGTAATTGAAACGGTTAGAACAGATCACCGAAACGAATCGTAACAGACCTTCCGCCACTGGAAGAAGACGGTTGCTTCCCTATGATGGAAATCCCAGCAAGGAAATTCTACGAACATATAATCGTGTTCGAAGACGTCAACGTCACCACATACGAAACTGACCACCTAATTATCGTACGAACAATACTAATTGCACACTTGCAATGATAGTCGCCGATAATTACGACATCACAACAGAACTGATCTACTACACTGTGGTGTGAGGCACGCGATAGATTGAAACTGTATCATTTGTAAACTTAATATTGTGGGTGGTGATTTGATGAAATGGCTAGAAAAGTTGTGATGACGGCTGATGAGATGCATTGAAGTTGTTGTGCCGACACTAAATAAATTGGCATAAGGGCGCAGCTGGAGAAGGGTGATGATTATATCTGAAGGCTAACCATCAAAACGTGTTGGCCAATAGGTAGATGGTAAAGTCAGTCGATTCATGGAAGGGTGATAAGGAAAAGTCATCAAAGTAACATATCGGTATACTTCCATGTTTCGGAGATGACGTTAAACCGTTGGTCAAAATTAAATACGAATAACTGTGTCATATTGTTACGGGTTCGCTTAATCTAAAAGCTTATTGATATCAGTGCATTTTTATTTTTAGACAACTGTGCGACGTAGCTAATGACTCTGTACAAAAGCAATCATTTGGTTGCGAAGAACAAAACAGAAGAAATGAAAGCTTACCACTGGAGCCGAGTATACGCGATTCAGCGGAGAGTATAACCAATTCAGCGTCACCGACCCGACCGTGACGGTTCAGTTTCGTTCACTGTTCAGAAGGGCGCAAAGAGCGCCTAAACAAGTTTTCATTTAAAAAATCTAACAGGTAGACATAACCTAAGTACTGACAACCGAGCTAAGATGCTCCGAGATATTTGCTTACTGAATAATTCTACAGCCATTCTCAAATTCACGTAACCCGACCATGACAATAACGGTGCTCTTCGTAGAAATCGGCTCTGTTTCGTACATACAGAAAGACAAGTCATGTTGTTATTACATAAATATGAGGCCGTACTTCAACATCTATAAATGTGTGTATTAAGATCGTTATTATAATAATGTGAGTTAAGAGGGATCGATGAAGCAATACTTATATATTTTTATTTCCGTATGGTTTCTGTGTTGGCTTGCTCTAATGACTCTTTCAGTATGTTGAAAATGGAGGACGGTGGCCAAATTGGTAAGCCGTATGTCCAGCAAGCTTTTTAGGCAGATCTATTCCTATGGAAAACTGTTCCGGACTCATGAAGCCATCAGTAAAATATTGAAGCTTGTTCGTCAGTCTTATAAATAAACATAAACATTTCTTTATTCATGAATATGAGACAACCCATACAGAGTAACATAATAATAAGCCCAGGATTGACAAAAATCGTGTAAGGTTATTTTGAAATTAAAATTTAGGCAGGTTAATAAAAACATAACATGACGCCTCCATCCTCGTTTCCCTGAAGGGTTGGGCATAGGTTTACCTATAATACACCCACATTTCACCAGTTACATTTAAGTCCCATGTAATAGGGAGCCAGCCTATTTCCATCAACCGAGCACGAATCCACACAGGACTGCTACTGAGAAATTTCTGATAGAAAACCCAATAACAGACAAAACACAGACAGCATATAAACAGGTGAACCGTGAGAGTATTGCAAGAAGTGCTCTAAAGACTATCAAACTAAAAAAAACTTCTTCCCATACTGCCGTCCTTTAACTAGAAGGCCGTTAAGCCCAAAAAGTTGTTTCCGAGAAAATGGCAAAAAATGTGGGAATCGTTATTTCTTAAAAACTATGACACTTTGGTTAATGATTGTTGGACTTATTAATTGATATTTCTTTCTATTTATCCTAAAGAATATTTTATGTCCAGAAACTCATACTAATTACATTTTAAATTAATTTTTCTTATTTTGTTAAGCATGTAACCTAGACATCGCATCTTATTACTGTACTAAAAGGCCGTTAACCATACCGTAGCGGCTTTTTAGAGAAGTAATTTATTTGAAATTTTCGCCTTCATAATGTTTGTTAAATTTTGATCAGAAATACTCAACTAAAAAGTTGTTAAGTGACGTAACTGCTTTATAGCCATGACATTCGCTTCGATTTAAATTTCAATAACTTTCCTAATGAGCGGCTACGGGACTTTAGATGCTTTTAAGCTAATTATTTCCAATGGGATATGGAACTTTTGTAAAATCTTAACTGCTTTACTTAACTTAAAGGTGGCTAAAAACATTTCGCTTGTGGTTAACTTCTTTATAGTTTAGCATTCTTATGAGAATATGTGAGAAATTAAAGACATATCCTTTTAAAAATCACCCGCCCTAGAGTGATGCACTTTGTGAGGCAGGCGTTCTTAATTATACTGATATCAGTCCTCAGGACTATAATAATCCGTGTTGCAAGGCGCATAGACTTCCTGAAGCAGAAAGTGTATGCCTGGGCAAACCGTATTCGTAGGTATAAGCGGCGAGAAGACCGATACACTCAGAACCGCACCTTCCAGAGCGATGAAATGTGGGTATATAGGACTTCGGAGCAACCGGACCAAGGTGTGGCTCATACGTGCCTGCCGGATGATGATGGCATGTGCTCTTTCTGGCGCAGTATCTGGTCGGTGCCTGTCAGTCACACTGAAGGGGATTGGACTCAGGGAGTCGAGCGAGCCTGCGATCCAAAACCAGAAATGGGGGCTATTACCATCTGCCCCCAAGATGTAGCTCGTGCAGTCCGCCCGTTGCCTAACTGGAAGTCTCCAGGGCCGGACGGGCTGCACAACTCTGGATAAAATGATTTATAAGGTCGCACGCTCGCTTGGCGGCTTAGTACCAGACTGCATTGGAGTCTGGTTTGCTACCCCAGTTCTTAACGATAGGAGTTATCCACCTGCTCCACAAATCTGGAAGCACCACGGAACCCAAAAATTATAGGCCGATCACATGTTTACCGTCGGTCTATAAAGTTCTTAAATCCATTTTGAGAGTTAAAATTAACAAACATATCGACAAGAACTCCATCATGACTGCCTCTCAAAATGGATTTAGGAACGGGTCTCGCAGTACTAAGGAGCTACTCCTCATTGATAGGGCCATTAGCCAGTTCCCGAAAGGATCTGTCGACATGTTGGATAGATTATAAGAAGGCCTATGACTTGGTGCCACATACAAGGCTCATGAGGGTGCTGGAGTTGTATAAAGTAGATGAACTCTGCGCACCTTCCTGTAGTCATGTATGGGGCAATGGAGGAAAGTCCTTCGCTATCCAGTATGTCGAAATATCCAGAGGAATAGCGAGCCGATAAGGATCGAGGGAGGCATATTTCAGGACGATAGTTTGAGTCCACTTTGGTTCTGCTTGGCGCTGAATCCTCTAAGTACACTGCTGGAGGACTCAGGTCTAGGCTATCGGCTGAGGAGAGGTGGTCAGGTTATATCTCACCTCCTCTACATGGATGACCTAAAACTCTTTGCCCCCAACAATTCACAACTGATGGAGCTACCGAAAGTAACTGAAACTTTCAGTAGAGCCACCAGGATGGAGTTGGGTGTGGAAAAATGTGCGGTCATGCATGTAAAGCGAGGGGAGATTGTGGATTCCATGGGAACCCAACTCTCGGATTCCATATACCTTAGAGCCCTCTCCGCATCCTCTCCGAAACCTTTAAGTATTTGGGTATGCCGGAAGCGTTAGGCATCAATGTTACTGACATGAAGCAATCGTTGAAGGAGCGCTTCTTTGGCCACCTGAAGAAAGTATTTAATAGTCTTCTATCAGGCGGAAACAAGGTGCGCGCCTTCAACGGCTGGGTCATGCCGGTTTTGATGTACTTTTTCGGCATACTCAAATGGACTCAGACCGAACTTGACGCCCTGGATAGGATGGTCCGTACGCTGCCGACTGCGAATGCATCACCCACGGTCATCGGTAATGAGACTGTATATACCGCGAAAGTGTGGAGGTCGAGGCTTTTTAAACGCTAAGACCCTCCACAATCGCGAGATATGCAGTCTATGGGAATATTTCCTAGAAGCCGACGTGGGGATGCATCGAGATGTGGTCGCGGTGGACAAGGGCCTCACCCCGCTCTCCTTGGCGAAAGAGAACTGGCGCAAGCCTGTAGTGCTTAATACTAACGACCGCAGGGCCTCCCTGCGGTCATTAGTGTCAAGCATGGCATGTATGGCAGAGTAAGGAGCTTCACGGATGCTTTTTCCGGGCCCTATATGGACCCGATGTAGATTTACTAGCGTACGGACGCTAGTAAATCTACATCGGGTCCATGTAATGGTGGTGGATCGAACCGAGCGGCGCGCATTGATTATTGACATAACGGTCTCGCATGACGGGAACCTCGTGAAGGCCGAGAAAGATAAACAAATCAAGTATCTTGACTTGGCTCACGAGGTTTTCGACATGGGAGATGTGGACTCCGCGATCGTTGTGCCGATAGTCGTATCAGCCAATGGCTTAATTGCCAAGAGCCTCGACCAACACCTATGGAGGCTTTCGTTGGGCAGCTGGGTTAAGGGGCTGATTCAGAAAGCGGTACTTCTGGACACGGCCCGTATTGTTAGGAGGTTCCTCTGTCTGGAGCCCTGACCACCGCCGCCGGTAGCTTGGACCCTGTTACCCATACCGGTGGACTACTATTTTTTATATTTTTAAATGTTTTTATATTCTAACATTAATAAAATAAAGGAAATAATGTTTACTATTTTGGTACCACATCATTTATTTGTACACGACCGTGGCAGTCGGATCTCCGGGTTGAGATTGAGACTCAAACTTTCCACCCGGATTCAATGTTTCATGTCCGCAATCCACCATCCCGTCGCACTCAATGATTGAGTGTGACGGGATGGTGGACGGCGTGGGTGCTGGGTGGGGTGGCCGCGCCCCGCTCACTCCCGAAGTAAACGCAGCGCGAGAGTCGGCAAACTGCCTTTTAGCTAAGTAATGTGGCTTAGCTGCTTTGTAGCTTAGCATCATTTATTTAATTTTTCACCATTTTCATCAAACTGACAAGAATTATTTACAAGCAAAGTATTGTGAGAAATTTACAGAATTAAGTGCTTAACTAAAATAACGTTAAGGGCGGATAACTGCGAATAAGTTAAGGTTTTGACTGAAACTGTCATATAAATGTTTAACTATAAAGTAGTTATAGTCCTTTTACGTCTCTATAGTCAAGAATAATCCGATAACGTAATTGTAGTTAAGTAAAACACCAGAAAATAATCGTCACATCCGGCAGTTAAGGTATTTTAACGTACATTAAGCGAAGAAGTGTGGGTTAGACGCTTTCAAGTGATGAAATCATCATAAAATATGTTACTTAACGGCCTACAAAATGTTCATATCTTTAAAACTATTTATGTTGTAAAAATGTTTCTTAGACAGAAAGATAGAGAATTTTGAACTCTATCACTTTCTATTAAAAAGTAAAAAAACACCATTTGAGGGTTAACGGCTTTCTAGTTAAAGGACGGCAGCATAGGTGTAGGGAGAAACTACAGAAATGATTTGTCATATCTCTCATACACAAAAAACCTCAATTCATCATAAAAAAATAATATTTATGAAACCTATGTCCGCATTTTATTAGCTAACCTGTAATAATACCATTTTTATGCAGATGCCGAAAACATTAACATACATTTGGGAAATGTAAATGCAGAAGTAATAAAACTTAGTAGTGTCGGAGATAATGCTGCAATAAATATGTAAATGATACATTTGATCATGCCCGGGCTTCTGCGACGAACGAAATGCTGGTGAACCCAAAGAGACCGTGCCGAGATAGGTGACAGGTAATCTAAATAGCGAGTTTCTAACCTAACAGCTACAGTATGAAAGCCCTAAGAAAAAGAATTTTCATTGCAGGTTTAGAGTTCTAGCTTAATTCCAGTAGTAGTCGATCAAAAGTTATATTAATTAATAAATCAAATAGGGCTGAGAATAATTTCAATCGACAACAATTAAAACAGTGGTGTGATCCCCAAAACTGGTCATATCTTCAATATCACATTAAGTTTAATCCAGCACTGGATTGGCCGTCTACACTATTCCAGTGGCGCTGGCATGGGCGAGCTGGAATGAAAAATTAGACGGTCATGGTCAATCCAGCCACTGGACTGGATTGTTCACTAGAATAATGTGAATAGTGCATTAGGGAACAACACTCAACATCGTAGTCCTCTTATCTTGGTAAATATGTTTATTGCATGAGGATCACCTCAAAATTATCAGAAATCAGACAGAGAACACGATCATACCGATCGTTACAAATAAGCATATTTATAGCGAGATTCCAAACAGCATAAAAATTAATTCTGCTACGTTGATTCCACCAATAAACAGCGTTTATGAATTCACAATTTATTCAGCTTAACGGAAAGCCAGTGCTCCTGAATTAAGCAGAGCATTACAGGACAAAAGCCGGCCATGTTTATTTTGAATCTTAAGAGCTTTCCGTATAATAAGCTGGATATTATGAAAGGAATTGTATTTTCATATTGCAGCGGACAGGTTGATATTCAAATGCAGTATAAGGATTAAACGGGTTAGTGGAACCGTTGTGATGTGTCAGTGAATAGGAGTCCCCGCTTTAAAACATGTATGTGAGGATAAACACTGGACTCACTGGTGGGTTCTTTAAAAAGTTCAGCCGATTTATTTTGTAAAAATCTTACCGTGAACGTCAATTGCTTGCATCAGTTGGAATGACAGCTCACTTCACCTAAGTTTTCACGGTGAGAATAAACCGGCAGGTGATCTCATGACCAGTTACATGAACGTAGACAAAGCAAAAGGAGTATTGGTAGAAGAATCGAAGCACAAGGCGATCTATAGTTTATGCCTACCACCAAGGCAAAAAGATCAGGTAAGTTTTGGCAGTAGCAAGAGCTTTTGATAGACATTAACGCTACAACTTTCGGGTAAGTTGCTTATAGTAACAGTAAATTATATAAAAATCATGTTACTAAATCAGCAACTTCCGAAAAGTTTCGGCCAAAAAGTTTTGTAAAGAATGTATTTCGATGCTCGCGGTGGCTTAAGATCAAATTGAGCTATGGTTTCCTGGTAACGCGGTGGCCGCCACATAGCGTCTGCAATTTACCAGTGAATGACGCCACTGAAACGTTACTTATGAAAGTTGGTGTGTTTTCCTAAAGAGCGTTTTTTGACACCGTAAATTCAAACCGCGCATTTTCGTGACAGGCGTCACTGCGGCCGTTATGTGGCGGCCACCGTAAACCGTAGCTTTAGCCAATGCCTACATTATTCATTACCAACAAATAAAAAATCTCCTGCTAAGCAAAAATCAGATAATAAACATTAAGTTCTAATTAGTATTCTGTTACTTTGAACACCACATCTAACATGAATTACGTTTTAGCACACAGTTCCAATCAAGGGCTTTTAATCTTGGAACTTCTAACAGAAAACCAATTACAGTTTTGTTTGAGGCTAGAGCAAAGACTGTAGGTACCTAAATTAAGATATTTTTTATTTATGTAAGACTAACACACTTTTATAGGAATAAATTGTTAAGTACTTGGAAAAGAAGAAGACGACGAAGACCATGAAGAACCACCACACACTACCACACCACACCACAGACTACCTGCAGTATTGTCCCCTTCTCCCTTAAGGTGGATCCGCCTATTATCACAGTTATGTTTTTACAGAATTATAATCATACTAGCTGCGCCCCGCGGTTTCACCCACGTAAGTCTCGATCCCGTGGGAATATCGGGATAAAAAGTATCCTATGAGTTAATCCAGGTTATAAACTATCTGTTTGCCAAATTTCATCTAAATCCATTCAGCCGTTTTTGCGTGATTGAGTAACAAACATCCAAACACAAACTTTCACATTTATAATATTTATAATTTATAATATAATATTAATAGGACAGTAGGAAGAATCATTAATACATCTCTCTAAGTTAGATTCGTTCCATAAAAAATTTGTTCTTATGGAACAAATGCATAAATCTGTTATAGTCGAGAATAAATTTTGATTAAGATACAACCTTGACTTGACCTGCAAATTGCAAAAAACGTAAGAAAATTTGAATTTCGCGGGCTACCACTGCGGATCCACCTTAATCCATTGTTTTTAAAAGATCGTATTTTGCGATAAGACCACCCAATGGTGTCACCCCTTGTAAAATTTCTACATTTATATCTGTTATTTTTTATTAGAGTATTCTATCTTCTATTTAATTTTATCTATTGTATTTGGAGAAATCCTAATATAATACGATAGCATATTAGTACCGAACCATATCAGTTGCCTAGCGATAGAAATGTTTTAATTAAATGCGTTGTCAGAAACATTTTCAGAATCAGAGTGAAGCGTTACATCTCTTCAAATTGTAAAAAATGAGAACGGGATTTCAATCTTAATATCGTTTAAAAGAAACACCTAAGAAAGCTAAAAGGTCAAGGTCTCGTTCAAGGTCAGACATTTCATAAAGAATAAGATTATGTAAAGACAATGTAGGGTAATGCCTGGAATGGCAATAGCATTTAGGAAAAGAGCTGACACGTATAAATCATTTATCGTTTAGCTCAGTCCCGGGGACTATACGATTTCGATTAGGCTTCGGTTTCCGTACATTCTGAAGCCGAGATCGAGACTCCCGTCTAGTGTCTAGAAAATGTACAAGAACCGAATAGCTTTTGGGGCTTTTTCGTCGGCTTCGCCCGCGTGGATATCGTAAATACCAATCGCTAGGTAATGTCCTACCGGAATAAAAAGTATCCTACGTCCCAACCTAAGTCATGTGTGTAACCTATGCAATTTCATCCAAATCCGTTAAGCAGTTTAGGCGTGAAAAGATAACAGAGAGACAAACAGAGTTACTTTCGCATTTGTAATATAAGTATAGAAAGAAGTATGGATTTTATAAGCCACATAACGGCCGTAATACCTACGTAGTGATTTCATTACTTATTCGATTCTTGCGGCCGGTATATGGCGGCACCGAAGTAAGCTTTCTTCGAAAACTTAGAGGTTACCCTAAGTTTGACATAACGGCCGCAAAATGACGGTCACCCATAGTTATTTTTTGTCACCATAATATCAAAAACCCACTGTTATTTTGATGGCATCCTTCATTTTGCGTCCTTTTATGACGCAACTATTTTCTCAGCTTCGGGGATCTAAAAAACCTTCACACAACATTATCAGCAGGCCGTGTAACTTCAATCATAGGCTCAAGACATCACACCGTGTAACACCCATCCCCTCCTACCATCTTCACCGACCACCAGCTGGGGATGGTTATCAACAATGCGTGCTATAAGTTGCCGACGGCACAGAGCCGGCTACATTTGTACGAGACACTTCGAGTCACACAGTTTACACGTTAAAATGGATTACAAACTTGTGAGTAACGTTCATCGGTGGTGGTGACCCTATTTTTAAATTGTTAGCAAAAGTGTGTGTGGTGTTCATTTGTTTTTCAAGATGGCGGATTTTTGACGGTGTGAAAGTGAGTCTGTCGTATTGTTTGATACGGTCTTTGTGGCTAAACTGCTGAAGGGATATTGATGAAATTTTGCGGAAAGGTAGCTTAGTACCTTGTGAACATTATTATGATACCTTTCTTGCTGTTCGCCTTTGAGGTGTGGCGGGTACAGCTAGTCATTTAAAGTTTTTCAAGTGTGCATATGCAAAGATAAATCATAATGCCCATTCATGCAATAACAACTTGCAGTAAATCCTGCGTAACTTTCATAAAGCTTTCATTCATGACTTTACCGGAATTTAAATTTCTAGACATTTTGTAGTAGTTTGTGGTCACGTGGTTTTGTTTTTATTTTCAAAAACAAAATTATAAAATATGCACTAAAAGTCAAAAGGATGAGAAGGAACTATTTACAAACGTCAAAAAAAGAGACGTTTATGTCATTATGGAACGCAAATAAAGGTATCATTTTCATTATGTTTCACCGTCAAAAAACCGAAACGTCATAAAAGTTAAGCAGTCGTCAATCACTACTTAACTTCAAAAGCAATGTTTATAATAATAAACCCCAAACTTTATACCATACAGTTACGAAAAACAATAGTTTTCCTACTTATTTAATTTTACCTAATCAAAATAAGATGACAAATAATATTATGCACGTTCTAACTAAATTATGACTGCTACAGTTAAATTGCATATCATTAAACATAACTGTTTTAAAGTCAATCTAATATTACGAAGATGTGACGCAAGCGGTTCCCTGTTTCCGTGATCGGAGCAAAAACAAATAATTATAGTTAAGTTGGAACTAATAACTGTACATTACAGTACTTGGTAACGCTTCAGTGAAGGATATGCCTCGTTTTGTGAGAAAATTACTGGTTTTCACGCGAAAATTGACGATGGAGTGTGAATAGTGAAATTTACTTATTAGGTACGTGTTTACTTTTTGTTTTTGATTTGATACAGCAACATAGCATACATCATCACGCCTGTAGTCCCCGCAGGGTTAGGCAGAGGTGTACACCCACATTTCGTCAGTTATGTTTTAGTCCCATGTAATAGGGGACGAGCCTATTGCCATGAACCGGGCACAAATCCAGACGACGGGTTGCTACTGAGAAATTCCAGATAGAAAGTCAAATAACACTTTGCCCAACCTGGGAATCAAACCCATGCTGAGCATGAGGTGGAATTGGGCATAACGGTATTGAAATTTCACAAGTGCTCTTAATAACTGGAAAGACTACAGCATACCATACCATCTTAACAACCTTGGCAATACGACACTCCTTGCTAAGACTGGTTGTCAAGACTTTCAGGCTTCTGACGACCCGTAACGACTGTTAAAGATCCACGAATGACAGCCAGGACCAACAACGGCTTAACGTGCTTTCCGAAGCACGGAGAAGTCTCAGTATTTAAAGATGGGCACCCATCCACGGACCAACCCCGGCAAGCGTAGCTTAACCTGTTGGATCGACCCGTGCGGCTGTTATTACTTCGCCGATTACCAACTCGATTTTAATAATGAAATGATAAATTATACCCAGGACTTAAAAAGATTTTCTGTAAACTTGAACCATTTTCTTCTCCATCCTAGTGGCTAGTAATGCTATGAATCAACCTATGAAATACCTAATGAAAGACAACCTACACAGGAAACCAAACAATGACAACTAAGAAAATATTGTCCATTTGTTAGCCAAGCTTTTAACCTATTATTCTTTGATTAACTCTGAATTTCCGCGAGGTAGTTTCCTATCATTTCCGAGCTTGGTAGATAGTTGTTTACTCGAATAAAAATGTATTTTATTTCTTCATGAAATAATCGACATTTGGCGCTTTAGGAAGGTCCGGAGTTACTCTACATTTACATTTGCTATAGACTGTCTCGTTGGTCTAGGGGTTCGATTCCCGGGTCGGGCTAAGTTTAATTGGGTTTTTCCATCGGGAGTTTCCCAATCTCAGCAGTCTGGATTTGTGCCCGGTTGATAGCAATAGGGTCGCCCCTATTACATTGGCTTTAAACATAACTGGCAAAATGCATGTGTACTATAGGTACACCTCTGCCTAACCCTTCGGGGAATAACAGGCGTGATGTTATGATACGTCGTCTACATTTTCTTGACAGACAAATCTTGGGGAATAATGTAGCTAATCGCCTTCTCGAGTGTCTGCAAGAAAATTATTAATCCTTTGAATCAATTTCAGTGAAGTAGCTTTGAAGACACGTGCACTAATCACATTCATTCGAGATTCGACGGACACAGAGAAAACCTAACGTAAACTAAGTCATTATACTGTGATCCAGCCGAGATTTAATATTGTACTGAATTCCCTTACAAATGAAGTCGGTTCAAAATGTATTTTTGTGATCTTTCTGCTAAGAACTAGCATTTCCAGAATCTGATTGATCGAAGAATCTGACAGTTTAGTTGTTTGTATACACATAAATAAACTCTCGACTTTTCCCATGGGTAGACAGAAACTACAGAGGGCCTAGATAAGTGCCAATCGCTTCGAATACTATAAATTATATAATATAATAAATTATATAATAAATTGACATAAGCTTTTCGATAGCTTGTCAGTCTCATACATTTTTGCCTTTTCCATCATCGTTTTCGCTGATAGAATGTCACTTTGTCTCACTTGCTACGATCCTTACACACTCTCTTTCTAACGCTCTAATACTTTGGCATTCCACTACTTCACAGGTGGTAACTGATATTCTTTCTGGGTTCTTCCAATATCCGGTTGTCTATCCTCAACTCATCAAGTCCTGGTAACTCGGAATTACCAACAAGTGTCAGCACCGTCAGTATAAATCGTATAACTTCCCTACCGACCACCGTCCTTCCTGAACGCCTTCCGTCATTTTTACATTAATTCAATGAGCGCTAATTTGCGCATATTTTCATACTGTTCAGTAGGTGGGCTCATAATGTCGCTTCAATCATACTGACACCTTCCTTATTTGTAATGTCGGTTAGTATACTATCCATGGAACTTCTTTTTTTACCCGACTGCCCCAGAAGGTAATGTTTTTCGAGAGTATGTATGTATGTATGTTTGTATGTATGTATGTCTATTTCTTTGGCACGCTCTGAAGCCTAAACGGCTTGATGGATTTTAACATACAAGGTGTCGCTAGGTTCATCTTAATTGTGGGAGTGACATAGGCTATGTAATTTTTATATATTTCATATGCAAATACAAAAAAAAGGAGGGGAAGGTTTTTTTTAAAATAAATTACAATAATATTGGTATCAATTAGAAGCTAGCAATGAGTTAATTCGTAAGACGCATCACCAGTCTATGACGTACGCTTAAGACCAACCTTAGTTCTCTCACCCCAATATCAACACAATCTAAGATGTATAATCTGTGAAAAAAGTAAAAGGATGCAGATCACACCAGTAGCGTCGACATCTTACAATATATAAGTGAAAATATTGCGTGTGAGCGGTACTGATATGCGACCGCACGCGACGACACGTGGTCAGGTGTATCAGTTTGAATCGTGCATTCGAGCTTCAGAAATCATCACCTATTCAATAATGATCATTACAGAGATAGTTTTAAGGGCTTCCATTCATTAGATAGTGCGCAAATCGTTTTACTCTTGTAAGATGATGGTGGTTTTGGTTTACTCTTGAGATTATTAATACACATATACTCATGCCTTCTTCCCATGAGGGTAGGCAGAAACTACAGAACGCCACCTGCTACGATCCGTACAAACTCCTTTTGCTTCGTTTACGTTCATGTATCTGGTCATACACGCACGCCCGTTGCGAGTACTACGCACCTGACCTTTCTGAAGAACATAACATAAAAGGTCACTATTAATAGGCAATCAAAACTGTTTATTACCTGTGAGATTGAATGTAACTTTTTAATAACCACGAGGTGTCGGAACTTACTAATGAATGCCAATAAAACATGAGCAATCGGCACATAAATACTATAATGCGGAATTGGGTCATAATTTGATCATTGCTCCTTTCCCGAAAAAGATACTGAAATAAAATAAAAACGACAGTTGCTTTCACTGTCTCAAGTTACACCCTTTCTATTGAATAACATTTTCTTGAACTTTCCAAGAAACCATGAAATAACATGAACTTGAAAAATTCCAGAAGGCGTTAAATGTCACCTTTTCATACCTTTAAAATAAAATAAAAGTTTCGAAATCTACTGTTTAAGTCAAAAAATTCCTGCAAGTAGCGATAGTAAAATAGCTCAGTCATATACCATTCCAACTGCTGCTGCCGGAACACAAGCCTCCTCTCTGTGAGAGGGAATGATCCGTAATCGCGCGGGCCCAGTGCGGAATGGTGGATGTCGAATGCTTTTAAACAGGTGTAAGCGATATCAACGCGCAAGCATGCACACACAAGCACCTGCCACTGTTCAATCACCAGCGTGGTGATTGAACTCTGCTCAATCACCAGCGTGGAAATTTTGTATATCTATGTTACACCGCGTATATCTAAGGTTCGTTCATATTTCTTGCTACACTGGCGATAATCTAAGAAGTCCGTTTTGACGTTTCGTTCTCGTACATGTACACAATGTAACAGAACGTTATGCCTTGAGAATCAGTTTTAAGCAATGTAGATAAGTCGTCGATTACAAACTCTCTAAGTATGTTCAATCGATATGTCTCGAGAATCAGTTTATAAGAAACCAATTTTTTTTTCATCGCTACTCGAAGCATTTTTATAGCTGTCAAAACGGACTTCTTAGATTGTCGCAAGTCTACGTGGAAAACGACACACATGTGACAAATCGCACAAACTTATATACTTATATAGGAAGCAATACATCCGCTAATAGCGTGGCAATCGGTAATTGTGACAGCTGGACAAAAAATATCACATGACCAGCCACGTTCAAACGAAGAAGGAACCGATTTGCAAGTCATATGACCGAGTTCTAATGAATTTATTAGATATCCGTATAAAGTTATAGTTCCGGAGTTGGCGATGAAAGGAACGTAAATAAATATAACGACGCAAGATAGCCTTTAAAAGAAGTAATCATCGTATTAGTAGCTCGGCAGTCTTAGTATCATTAGGATTGTGCCGGAATATAGCAGTTTGTCGTGGCATCGCAACCATCGATGTGATCACCTCTGCTGAGTGACAGTCACCAGTCAGTATTGCTCTTATCAGGCTTTTTCGGTGATTCCAGTAACTTCGTAACAAAACCAGACGACGCCACTTGCTACACTGTCAAATAAATAGGAGTTTTGGGATGAGTCTGGAACGGATGAACGGAAAGGCAATAGGAGAAGGCAAGTCTCACGAATTTTGTCGGAACTTGATCTGTCATTAAAGTATTTCAAGATTAAGGAGAGCTTTTGGCATGATGTTCGTTTTAAAAGCCTATGGGAGATTCCCTTTTCTCACTGGTTGATCACTGGTTGAATAATGGCGCCCGACAGAATGGATGTCAGACTCATTAGCCCGTTCTTTTCCAATTCAACTTTATGACTAACTAACTGACCATCCCCTCACAGTTAAAAAGGAATTGAGTTTGATGATCGAAGCCTTTTGTGACTCTTCTAAGCCCAACTTTCACAGCTGCTGCATTGTTTCAATACGTTGATAAATCCTCTTATACTCAAATGGAACTGGACGTTACACCACATAGATGTCGACTCGCGTTGACCGGATAATCTTTGAGGCTGTGAGCCTGTGATAGAACGGCATAAGTTCCGCGAAACTGACGCAATTTGGCAATCCTTGGAAAGATCAGTGTTGCTGTCCAGAATATCACATAACAGAACATCACACCTGCATTCGCCAAAAGTTAAGCTGAGGTGTTAGATATACTCACATTTTGTCAGTTATGTTTTAAGTTCCATGTATTAGGGGTCGAGTCTTGCCAAAAAACTGACAAGAAGTTCAGACTCCGGGCTGTTACAAAAAAATCTAAATCTCCCTTTTTTTTCACGCTTTTTGTCCGAAGTGGTCTTGGTTTTCCATCGTAAAATATCAAAACTATTTGCCTGTAACACCAAGTGCTCGGCAAAATTTCCTTGATTCCCAAACTGCACAGTATTGCGCTAATCTCCAGTCTTTGTTAAACTAGTCCAACGATTTTTACTACGAGAAAAGATAAACTTAACCCCATTCTACACGTGTAAACCTTCCACATCATTTGATAGGGTAAACCTATTCTAAGCGTCGAAGAATCACAAACCACCGATGTGAACTGACCGCAATAAACACGCGCTAAGCGAAAGCGCGATACTTAGCGCGCTAATTAGCGGCAATGACTCGCGAATAACGTTGTAACACACAAATAACGAACTCTTTCGATGACGTATTGTGTAACTGAGTCGTGTTTGATTATGTTATTTAATTTGCGTTGCGTTGTTCGGAGAGCTTTCGCGTACGTGAATATGTAATGTCGGTTAGATTTGAGTTTAATAAGCTTATGGGGTAACGGTGAATCGGCAAGTTTGATTTTGTTTATTCGTATAGTCATTCCTTGTAATACGTTGCATAGGTATTTAATAACAACCATTAGGCTATAAAAAAATAAATAAACTTAATTAATTAATCATTTTCCTGCCCTTACCCCAATCTATTTGTGGTCGGCTCAACATATCTTTTCTTCCATACTTCTCTATTACTCGTCATCTCGATAGTCACCCCCTTTCTAGCCATATCATCTTTCACACAGTCCATCCATCGTTTCGTTGGTCGTCCCCTACTTTTTTAGAAGTGATTGGCAAATGAAAATTCAATGACACACGATTGACATCGTAACATAATCCTAACTCAGATTGGCTTTTTTATATATTTAGCAGAAGTTACCTACTTAATCTTAGTCCTAACTAATTATTATAAATGCAAAAGTGAGTTTGTTTGTTACGCTTTCACGCTAAAACGGCAGAACGGATTTGAATGAAATTTGGCACAGGGTAAGACCATGGCCTGGAATAGGACATAGGATACTTTTATCCCGATATTCCCATGGCATCGAGACTTATGTGGGTGAAACCGCGGGGCGCAGCTAGTTGCTTAATAATTCCATAGCATTTTTAATTGTACCATTTACACTCCATTTTACAAACTGTGTGCCCGATGGCTTTCGCATCGTCAAAAATGATGAGCTTCCATACAAACTTTTATCCTTCTCAAAAATCTTTCAAAAATCCTTCCTTTGTGCTCACTTTCGCTATATAAGGAACTTTAGTGCAAAATTTCATTATTTTAGGCTGTGCGTTGTCGGTCAGTGTATGATTAAATGATTTTTGTTTTTTGTCGCTGAAAACCAGCGCTGGGGCTCTGTCTTGCATAGTGTCGCAGCACAATGTTGAGCGATAGCCCCCAACCTTTTCTTATTTTTTCTTTGTGTTTATTTTCTCTTTTTTTGCGTCATGATTACCGCAAATAAACGTATTTTCTTTCTTTCTTTCATTTAAGATTTTTATTAAGTAAATGCACAATCCCAATATCCAGGCAGACCTTTCCCTCTATACGTATTCTACCGCACATAATCTGCTCCAATACCGTCATCGCATGTCTCAGAGAGGCTTATTGGTTCTCATATCGAGTTCCTAACAGTACCTTTGTGAAATGTATTCCGGGAACAATAACACAAGAAAGCTTTTTGACCTCGCGGTAAAGTTGTGAATTATGCGATAAAAAGTTCGTTACCTTTTTAAAAGACAAAATTGGGTCAGCGGTATAATTTTGTTAACATATTAATTGACATTGTTACTTAGCAATTACAACGGCTAAAGATCAATCAATCTGCGTAGCCTTTTCCCAACTATGTTGGGGTTGGCTTCCAGTCTAACCGAATGAAGCTGAATACCAGTATTTTACATGGACCGACTGCCTACCTGACCTCCACAACCCATTTACTGGGCAATACGATACCCCTTGGTAAGACTGGTTGTCAGACTTTCGGGATTCTGACGACCCGTAACGACTGTTAAAGATACACGAATGACAGCCGGGACCAACGGCTTAGCGTGCTTTCCGAGGCACGAAGGAGTCTCGGTATGTAAAGATGGTCACCCATCCACAGACCAACCCTGGCAAGCGTAGCTTAACCTGATGGATCGACCCCTGCGGCTGTTATTACTTAGCCACGGGCTCCTCTTAAATACAACGTCTAAAGATAAAACTAGTAATTTTATTTTCGGCCCATGTTGTCCCACTGCAGAGCAAAAGCCTCGCTTTCTCTCTCTCTTTTCTTTCCACTTCTCTCTGCTTTGAGCTAGGGTCTACGTCCTTCAAGAAGATACGAGCCCATCCGAAAGTATTTTATCCGTCAGACGAGACGCGTCAAATAAAAATTTTCGGACGAGCAAAACCGCATCTGGAGTAGGGACAACTGTCAAATCGTGTAGTCGCTCATCCTTAGTTTGGGCCCCGAACCAATGTTACGTCCGTAAGCGATACCATTCAGTAAATTCCCGCAAATTCGGCCGAAACTACGGCCTCATTGCTAAGTTAGTGGAAACCCTGAGCTGGAAACGCCCGTAACTTCAGCCGAAACTACGGAATACATGCTTAAAGTGTAGACCCCCTAGTGTGGACCAGAACTATCTGTAGGCGTCAAGCTCGTCCAGTCATCTTCTTCTGGGTGTGCCTCGATGTCGGCGGATGTTTTCTGGGACCTACATACAGATTTGGTCCATGACTCATACGACATGCGATAAAACTACTCTTAGTTAACAGTTTCTTTAATAACAATCAATGAATCGTAAATATTTTAATAAGAGAATCGATAAACTAGAAACAACGTCGTTAACCGCGCGTTACATAAGCTAATAAACGTTCAATAACAGTTAAACTAAGTTTAAGTATAAGAGTCAGTTAGTGTCAGTTCTGTTACGCTTACAAGTAAGCAAGTAGGTCGACATTTTAATAAGTCCCTGCAGTTCTATTGAAAAGACGGGGAGGGGTCGTACTGATTGAAAATGTTCTTCAGATAATCCTATATGATAGAAAATTGCATAAAAACCCGTTATCAATTCATAATGGTGGGGAAATTGAGGGCGGGACTTATTGCCGTCTAAGCGTTTATACAACGTGTAACGGAATAAACGCAAGCGCTCATACACCCCAATTAGAATATTAAATTATAAGACTAAAATAATATCTGTAATTTAATTTAATTAAACCACACCTTAAATTAACTATTTTATTTAAAGCGCACTACACATAGGATAGCTATAAGCGTATTACAAATTTGGTTATGCATTTCGTAGGCTTTATTCGTTTGAGATAAGGCTTAAATTTCCTTAAATAAAATATCTTATTACCTTGTTATGACGCAGTGGTTCTAATTTCAGTTAAATAAAATATTTTTTCATGAAAAATTAACATATATAAATAATGCCGGAAATCGATTCAGAAGCCGATTCTGAGCCAACTACTTTCAGGTCTTGCGCTTATTCTGTTACACGTTGTATAAGGAACCCATCTAGTCTTATAAATGCACGCCTTAACGTCTGAAAGGATTTGGATGACATTTGATTTGGCACACCGGTAGATCACAGTACGGATCAGTCGCTCCATGTAAAATACTGGTATTCAGTCGCATCCGGTTAGACTAGAAGCCGACCCCAACATAGTTGGGAAAAAACCAGACAGATGATGATGACACAGGTAGATAATCAGCTGGTTTAAGACATAGGATACTTTATATCCCGGTAGTAAGTTCCCGTGGGATAATTTTCGATCTCCGGGCGGGTGAAGTCGAACAAAAATTAGTTGAGGGAAAACCAAGAGTTCCTTTAGCGATAGCTGTATTTAACATTTTTCTGGAGCATCATTTAAACAGAATATTTTAAGAACTTATCTTAAATCTGTTCAATTTCTTCTAAAGACAGTAATATTTTAATGTAGTCTTTGTCTAACATCAGCAGGCCTTCTGTGCGACTTTCTCGAAAATATTTATTCAAGACTTATACTTTCCCAGCTTTGTACATCTAAACCTCTGCAAAGCCTACACATATTTTATTTCGGGACATGAACGGCAAAGTACAGATAAAGTCATATAGCTTACAACCCTTTTATGAATATCTGTTCAACCGTTTGTGGGTGATGGAATAACCAATACGTAAACATCGTAAAACCTTTCGCTTTGATACTTTCGGGATTTATTTGTAGGTCATTTGAGGCATCTGCTACATTGGGTAATGTAACTCTATTCATCAATACAATTTTCATCATTTTCTTGCCCTTATTCCAATTTTTTTAGTGAAAACGAAATATTATAAATGCGAAAGTAACTCTGTCTGTCTGTCGCGCTTTCACGCCAAAACTACTGAACAAATTTAAATGAAATTTGGTACACAGATAGTCTAGACACTGAGAAAGGACATAGGCTTACTTTTTATCGACATATAACGCGGGCGAAGCCGCGGGCGGAAGCTAGTTTGTCTATATAACAGTTACGTAATTGCAGCCTAAGTGAAGTTTCATGCCAGCTGTGTGTCCGATGGGATATACCATCGGCAAAAATGAAGAACTTCCATACAAACTTTCGTCCCCTACTTTACCCCTTTAGGGGATGAATTTTCGAAATCTTTTCTTAATCCTGACTTTCGTTCTATAAGGAATTCATGTGCAACATTTTATGCTTCTAGACCCAGCAGTTTAGACTGGGTGTGGTCTGTCAGGGAATTAATTAATGTAAGAATTTTTATTAAAAGTGTTGTTTTCAAAAGAGGTCGACTACTATCCTCGTCTCGAAGCAAGTCTAATACAGTTAAAACTAGTTTCAGTCTAAAATATAGTTGAAATTAATTTCAGTCTGGAATAGTCAATTGCTTGGTAACATAGTAGTTGTAAACTCCGAAGTTTATTGTTGTAGCCGATCTATTGTGCTGCGCCGACATATTAATGAGATGATCTCACGTACGCAAAGCGCGCAGTGTGTTACCGAGTGTGTGTGTTGTTGAATACAGCGTGTATCAGGAAAGTGTGGTCATATTTAAGGGCTTACAGACCAAATTGAACAACTTTCTTTCTGTCTTTTACTGGGTAACACGTTACCCATTGGCAAGACTGGTTGTCAGACTTTTATACATCCCGGAACGAATTTCATCTACGAATGACACCCGGGACCAACGGTTTAAAATGCTTTCAGAGGCACGAAGGGGTCTCGATATGTCATGGTCACCCATCCACAAACCGGCCGCAGCAACCGTAGCTTAACCTTCGATCGACCCGTGCGGCTGTTATCATTTCGTCTCCATACCGCCAAGAAAATCAAACAAACTTTACTTCACAGCTTTTTTACATCCTTGAACGAACCATTTTTATGCTAACCGGCGTGGCGTACTGTTGACCCGATTATATTACGGCTAAACCAGAGAAAATACGTTTCGCGTTTAGACAACAAGGCTGAAGATTATCGAGTATTTTTTTAGCTTAATAAAATTATTATTTTAGCTCAATGAAATTATGGCAGATTTTTGGAGAATCGCGTAACGGGAGTACCGTTACGTGATTCTCCAAAAATCTGCCATAATTATTATTATATTAGTCATGATTGATTTTGTTGAGAGGCAGCTGATCGTCGAACTGAACAATAACTACTCAATTTGAGGTTCCAGTTAAATTTAAGTTCCTGCTAAAGTGGGAAAAGATACTCAGGTTTTTATTACAGGCTACTGGGTTGAGAAGTTTTTAAGTGAATGAAGAAATACCTATATATATAGTATTTTTTTTAATTATTTCCGACATTTGTGATTTTAACAAGGTTCTTAGTGTTTTATGGATGATGAAACCAACAGCAACCAACTGCCTTCGTAGCCCTTAAAAAACTATATCCTTATATAAAGCTGAATTTTAAGTTTACTTCATTATTCAACAAGTTTCAAATCAAATCAAATCAAATCAAATCAAAAGTCATTTATTCAAACTAGGCTGAGAATCAGCACTTTTCGAACGTCAAAATTACATAAGACAGTCCCCCAAAACGCCCACCTTTCACCACTTCCTATTGCTTTAGCTGGGAAGAAGAAGTGGCGCAACAAACTCCCCAGCAGCACAGCTGTCTGTTCAGTTAGAAACAATTGATTCTATACAAAAGTATGCAAAATCATTTACATTACGTAACATAAAATATAAATCGAATTATTAGCCATATGTCAGCTAGCACACGCCAATATACCACCCAAAAAAAATAAATAAAACGAGAACTATATGTAATCAAGCAGAAATAAGTAAATGTAAACATAAATTGACTAAATAAAAGCCTCCAGGCACAAAGGGCGTGCCCGCTTACTTCCTTCCCGCTTACTTCCTTTCCTTTGCCAACTACCACTCAGCTTTACCCAGTAGTAGTATCGTGTTACCCAGTAACTCGGTTGTGTAGATCAATCGCTCCATGTAAAATACTGGTATATTCAGCTGCATCCGGTTAGACTGGAAGCTGACCACCACATAGTTCGGAAAAGCCTAGGCAGATTGATTACCATTCAGTTTAGTCTTCTAAGGGCGAATTCGACCAAACTTTTATCCCTGGTATAAGTCTAATCCAGCAAATAAATATTAAATTTTTGACAGTATTTCTAAACAATAACTGTCAGACGTCAATTTTATTCCCCGAATAAAAGATCTAAGAAGCTTTGGTTAAATCAGCAATAAGCCGAACAAAGCCCTTGATGTTAAAAAAATCGTCTAATTTCCCATTCATTCTCTACTAGCAACCAGTCAACAGCCCTATCTATCTGCTCTGTCGACTCGTGATAACAACACTTTCACATACGTTTCACTGCGCGCGCACCCGACAGACATGCCATTTTGTGTACGGACAGTAAACGTCTGTATCTGATAAACTATGTGACTTGCAAAATTCCACCACTTGGAAACGAAACTAACGAAGATTGAATGAACGACAGAAAAATTCAGAAATACAGGCATGATGGTCATGTGTGTGCGAATCAGTAATAAATTCTATGAAATTATATCGGTATCAAAGTAGGTAACACATCTTAGACACCTCAGAATAAAGAGTAAACGTTATCACGTTTTCATGACCTGAAAAATTGAATCCCAAAAGTATGGGTTCAGACTGGGAACTACTAGTCTAGAGATAAGTAACTACCATAAATGCAATCCAGACCCAGAACAATCGAAAGGCTATACAAATATTTGTTCCGTGTGAGGATCGACCCAACCGCAACCCAAAACGAACCAGTTTGCCAGGCCCTGTTACTGCAATACGTTGTCTTATCAAAAGAACCCAATTTTGACTCTAGACAAGCTGGAAGGGGGGGATGACTACTGAGATGACGACTAATAGAAAAGTATGGAGAAGACGACATGTTGCCCGACCCTCAATATATTGGGATAAATGCAAGCGATGATGATGCTGACGTGTTATTCAAGTAAAAATGCTTGAGTGAAACCTCAAAGGATCGGACTGTGCAGAACGTACTTGACTTTTACAGCATATTAATATTAAACGTATAACCATCAAACCTCTAGAAAACCCCAGATCATGGTCATAAGCGATATCTAACTCCAAATTTATTTTTTGCTTCCAGAGAGCCCTACCCCTGCTTCTCGTGGTCGCGTCTGTGATGGCGCAGTTCGGCGAAGAGTATGGCGGCTACGAGAACTACCACAAGGCACCGGTACAGTTGCACCAACACCACCAGAGCCTGGACGATCACCATGGAGAGGAGTACGAATTGGATTACCATGTAAGTCATCATCATTTTTTTGCCCTTGACCCAATTTAGAAAAAAATTGGGGTCGGTGCAACGTATGTTTTTGTACCATATTTCTCTATTAGTCGTCGTCTCGGTAGTCACCGCCTTTCTAGCCATATCATCTTTCACACAGTTTCCACATCCATCGTTTCTTTGGTCTTCCTCTGCTCTTATAGCCATCATGGCAACAAGGCTGGATTACCATGTGATTAACGGCTGAAAACCACATAAAGTAAAAGTCTATAGAGCTTATGTCTAGCAGCTAATAACACAATTTGTTTCATCACCAATACTCTAAAAACGGTAAAGGAAAACATCGTGACGAAAATTCTAGAATTAAAGATTCGATGACATGAAACTTCCACCAACCTGCACTGGGCCTCCTACGGGGCGGTACCATCCACTCCCTCTCACATGGAGGCCGAAACTACAGAACCCCAAGTGCAACGATCCCTACATACTCTTTTTACTTAATCCACGTTCATGCATCGTTCATTTTAACCATTTTAATTTCTGTACGCGTTCATATGTTAATGGTATTATTTCTTAACGTTCCAGGCGCATCCTAAGTACTCGTTCGATTACTCAGTGAAGGACCCTCACACTGGTGACCAGAAGGAGCATTGGGAGACCAGAGACGGTGACAAGGTCAAAGGTAAGCACCGAATTTTACACAAGGTGTATATAATTGAAGTCTCATCATTTTCAATTTTCTAAGTATGGCCATTTCTGAAAAATCGTCTTTCGTTCGTTGTATAAAAGATCCAAGTTTAATAGTAGATAGGCGAACGTGATCACCATAAGTAGAATTCATAACCGCCTCTGACTAACTCAATAAAGATGAGCAATAAATCAAATGAATCACGACTTAATATGCTGGTCGGGAAGCTCGTACTTATATAGGCCACTAATTGAGTATTGTTTCACATGGCGATCAATTACGCTCATACATGAACGAATTAACGAGTATTTTATGGTTTGAACTTGTTATACATACATAACAATGCATATAATTATAAATAAACTATGGCCATATAAGGTCATAAGTATCGATGGTAGTTTTTAGAAAATTATATGTCGAGGCGACTCTTCTATACGTCTAAGAATACAGAGTGTAAAGGAACATCGACGCACAAACTGTTACCATGGATTCAGCACATAATTCTAACTAGGCCATCGTTTCTAGAAAAATTACTGTCGTTTTATAAAAAAATTCCAATACCTACAAGGTCAATATTTCGGGAAAAACCGTTATTTCTTTTATAACGGACGTAAAATTTTAACGTTTTAGGTTGTGGTGGTTGTGGGGTGATCATGTATACACGGCTACACATCAAGCTATAATTTTCTAGTTTAGGCTGATCTCGCATTGTATAGAAATTTCGTACAATGCGAGGTCAGCTTATACTGGAAATGTATAGCTTGATGTGTAGCCGTGTGTATTGAATTCATAGTGACAGTTTGTGCGTCAATGTCCCTTACACCCTAGTGTACACAGCACCCTACCGGAAGCTTGAAGGAAATAGGAGCGGCAGTGCAAGTTATTTTATCATTCGATCGAAGGCAGGAAATTGTACGCAAAACATTTTAGAAGTCGCGGCAAAAATAGGCCACTCTCTTTCTGAGTTTATGAAGTTACGCGCAACCATGGTTCTGGCGTCGCGGAGGTCCAGAATAGAACAGAATACAAGGAGTATTCTTTATGAATATGAGTTACTGATATAAAAGGTGTATCTTTTCATACACGAAATCTCTTAAAGGGTCATTGTACTCACATCATGAACAACTTTCACAACGGGACAAACATTGAAACCGCGAAAAAAAATCAACTGTTCCCTACATTTTGACGAGCTATGCGAACATAAATGTAGGGAACACCGTTTTTCGCGATTTCAGCGATCGTCCCATAGTGAAAGTTGTTCATAATGATGAGTACAATAAACCCCTTAAGAGATTTTGTGTATCAAAAGATACACCTTATATAAGGTGTTAAAAACGTAACTTTACAAACTTTAAGAGGTTCTTTAGACCACCGAACTGAATAACTTTTACTCCGGGGACGAACTTTGAAATCGCAATAAAAAAGCACCTACAGTTTAGAGCAGAAGGTATTATTACATACTCACGTACACACTTTAGTATGGAACAGCAGATTTTTTTTCGCGTTTTGAAATTTGTCCCATAGTAAGAGTTATTCAGTTCGATGGTCTAAAACACCTATTAAAGTTTGTAAGGTTAATTTTTTAACACCTTATACAGCTAGAGTTTTGTATGCTAAATATCTTTTTTCTCATGAACCATACCTCCATTATTTCATTGATTGCAGGTACCTACAGCCTCGTCGAGACTGACGGAACAAAACGCGTAGTGGAATACGAAGCCGACGATAAGAACGGTTTCAACGCCGTCGTACACAAGATCGGTACGCCGAAACATCATGAGGAGTACGAGAAACCGGCGCACGAGTACGAAGCGAGGCCGGCACATGAGCCCGTGCATTATCAGCACGACTTTGGCCATTTTGATGAAGGATTCGTGCCGATCGCTGCAGGGTATGAACATTAAACGATAAACTGGCGATGTTTGCTGCAGGTAAATGTGTAACAATGTATGGATTTTGATTTTTTTAAACTTGATGAGCGTTTGTTTTTATTTTGAGGGTGGCCTTTTCTCTGAACTAAATTTCCATGAGTGGCTGTTCCCGTCACGGGCAGCTACGAAATTGTATGTAGACATTTTCATCGCAAAGGTTTCTAACTATATTGCCCTACCGTGGACAAGATATGTTTCCGTTTTCAGGGTTAAGAAATAGTTGTTTTTTTTTTTTAAATGAACTCAAAGCATTCCTCCTACCTAGAATAACCTCAGAATTCTCGAATTATTCGAAACGTTTATTTACCAACAAATTGCCCTACATATTCGCAAAAGCCAACTTGAATTTCAGTAACATACATTCGTACACAATTTCAAAGATTTATCTGTAGCTCATTAAGGACATGTTACAACCTTTTTTCAAAGCTAATATGGCCCTTGAGTACCCTAAACATGGTTCTAAATGCAATGACGGACTGACAAACAATTTTATTGTAATCCAAATAGCTTTGCAATATCAAAACGAAGGTTTTTAAATGCTTTAATATAGCTCTATCCATAAGTAAGATTATTCCGTTAAGTTTTTATTAATTATCTGAATTAAAACTGACTAAAACGAATACAAAAACATTGCAAATTTGTTTTTGGGTGATTTCGAAAGTTTATAACTAACAAGACAATGTATTACGGACTTATGCGATTAAGAATTGAATTACAAAAATGTGCTCAATGTATAAATGATTGCGTTTTAGACATGTAATTTTTACGCAACTTTAGAAAACGTTCCTCAACTTTAACAAAAAGTTACGCGACTTTATTTCAAAGTTACTCAACTTTACCACAGCCCTACGTGACTTTAACAAATAGCTTCGCGAATTTAACAAAAAGTTACGCAACTTTAACAAATGATTTCGCGACTTTAACAATAAGTTACAACAAATAAGTTTAACAAAAAATTACACGTCTTTTACGCATGTCAATTTACACGGACAAAAATAACGTGTGATATTCGTAGCATACTCATTAAGAATATAATTAATTAGTAGTGTGTTGTAATGAGTGGCTATCGAATTATAATTATTATTTATTAGTGACCCAGGAAGGAGTCACGTTCCGTTTTAGTTAAGGCCTGACTGTATATTGTTCTGTTTTGTAGTTTTAAGTGTTGTACAAAACTCTTGCGATTGAATAAAAACTTTTTATTGTTGTAAATATTGTTCAATATATTTTCACTTCCCATCCCATATGAAGTCAATCGATCTTTAAAAAATAAAACCATTCCGAGGTAAAAAAAAAATGCCTGTAAGCCAGTACGAGTGCGGCGTAAGCATAAAATACAAAATGTAATTCGTAAATTAAAAACAAAAAAATCTTACCTTTTACTAGAGAAAGGTGCGAAAAGCAAGCTGCATCCTACGAAACCGTAGTTTTTCGCAGTGCTCTAAATAAGCCGCTGAACAAAAAACGCAGAAAACAATAACCCAAAAACAAAATCTGTTAAAACTTAATCAAAGTGGCTAAGCAACGGACTCTGCAACAAAAAGTTGGGCAACTATCGCGGTACTGTTGCGCAACTTACCTTTGTGCGAGCGCGAGCTTGAGCCTGTCATTCTCATAGCGTAGTTGTTGTTCGATGGACTCGGGCGGCGGCGGGTCGATGGTGGCGGCCGGGCCGCCCCCCGCCAGCGCGCCGCGCGGCGCTCGCCCCACCGTCGCGTACCCACTTTCCATTCTAAACAGGGCCTACTATCACTATCTGTCGCGCAACTGTTACGCAACTTTTATAATTCAAGAATAAACCACCTGATGGTAAGTGGTCACTGACTATGGACATCTGCAATATCAGAGACTTAGCAGATACATACGTGGTCATAGAGACAGCTAAAATATCTCGTATGGCTGTAATTACAGCATTGGCAACTATAAACCACCTATTCCTCTTCAAAAAAGTTCTACTACAACCCGCAACTGACACAGCTGTGGCGCAACTGTTGAACAACTGTCAAGCTATCTTCGAGCCACGTTCACGCAACTGTTGCGCATCTGTAGAGCAACTGATGAAAAAACTTCGAGCAACCGTCGACTATCGGGCAACTGTGTCGCAACTGAGTGGCAACTTACCTCTGTGCGAGCGCGAGCTTGAGCCTGTCATTCTCGTATCGTAGCTGTTGCTCGGAGGTGTCCGGGGGGGGAGGGTCGATGACGGCGGGCGCGCCGGCCGACGCTAGCGGCCCGCGCGGCGCGCGACCTACTGTTGCGTAGCCACCCTAGAGGAACAAACATGTATTAGTGTAGTAATCATTTTGTATGGCTGTAATTAATAAGTAACGTTTTTTTATGAAAACCAGAAGAGATACAACACTACATCGACAGTTCCTTATTGACGTGTAGATAAGAACAAGAAGTGACTAGCCGGTCCTAGATCGAAAAATAGGAAGACAGGACCTCCACCAACCCGCACTGAGCCCGCGTGGTGGATTACGGCCCACTCCCTCTCACAGAGAGGAGACCTGTTACCCAGCAGTGGCAATAACATTAGCGGTTAAATTCATTATTCTGAAAACTTGGGAGCAGCCTATGTTTAGCAGTGAGCTACGATATGCTGAATTAGCAGATTTATAGAAAAATATTTTATCGACGCCATGATTGAACCAGCTGTACTCTCCCTAACTAAGCTTGCAAATGTAAAAATATTTCGTACAAAATATTATTTCTGCCTCATTGGTCTTTGGACGCAAGCGCTACTGCTAAGCATGAGGGGTGGATACGATTCCAGGGTCAGGTTATTGTGTTTTTCCATCTGGAATTTCTCAGTAGCAGCCCGGAGTCTGGATTGGTGCCCGGTTGATGGTAATAGGCTCGCCCCCTGTTATACACATGGGCCGTAAACGCAACTGGCGAAATGTGGGTGAACCATAGTTGTACCTCTGTATAACCCTCCGGGTAACATAGGCACGATATTATGTTATGTAAATACTTATATACCTTTTTCATTCTAATTCAATTTCTTTGGCAAAACTTATTCGCAATGAGTGTCAAGGATCACAAACTGCATTTAACTTCCATTGCTATTATAGCAGTCAAGGATGTAACATTGACAATTTAAAGCAATTGTCATTTCCTGAGTTAGAGCATGACTCAGTTTTAGTCATGCATTTCACAAAATTAGCGACATTTTTGATTCTACCTTGATATTTCCCAGTAGCAGTTCGGAGTCTGGCTTTGTGCCCGTTTGATGGCAATAGGCTCGCCCCCTATTACATGGGACTTAAACATAACTGGCGAAATGAAGGTGTACTATAAGTACACGTCTGATTAACCCTTCGGGGAATAGAGGCGTGATGTTATGTTTTGATTCTAGCTCAACAAAAATTATATAGCTTGCCTCTAAATGAAATCGATATTTGTGTAATTCTATACCACGAGTTAATAACTATCGATACCGATGCACCATTTAATTACGTAGCCGATGACACCAAAGTGATTTATGTGGTCGGGTTAAAAAAGGTATTATTGAGGAAAATAATTGCGTATCCTTGTTACTGGCAGTGGCAGCACAAGGGCCCGATCACACGCACCACAACCGCACAACTACACCACGTGGACGGGCGCTAATTTGTATGAAAATGAATAGTTTATTCACACGGACATCATTTGGCCGTCAAAATCAACCGTGTGAGCAATACCTACCGCAACAATGCCAAGTCGCACGTAACCACTGCTTGCCCACATTTTGTCGCAGGGTTGTGGTGTGGTTGTGATACGTGTGAACGCCCCTTAAGGCTCATGTTTTTTTTTATCTATTCATCAAGGACAATTTGATAAAAAAGGACAAATCGTATTTCGATTCAAAGTTCGAGAAAATTGCCGGATGAGTCAGAGGGCCTTGACAGTGACAATCGCTCTGAAAGCGTTTCGTTTTTCTACAACGACTTTCAACAGAATTGACATAAGCCTTTCGATAGCTTATGTCAGTCCCATACATTTTTTCCATTTCCATCATCGTTATCGCTTATAGAATGTCATGTTTGTCTAGGGCCTCTGGTATGTCACAATCTTACTCGTTTTTTTTGTGTAAACATGAGTACGATATTAACGAGACCCGCAGCGACATTCTCGCCTCTCAACGGATCAGCCTTTACTGTTTTAGATCCTATTAAATTCTTTTCAGATTTACAAAAGAGTAACTTTGGGCCTACAATTTTTATAAGTAGACCTATCCACACATAACAATATTTGAGTAAAGTTGTAGCTGTAGGGCACGGAACCAGAAAAGCCCGGAACCCGGAAGGTCCCGACCCGGAACTTTGTGAATAGACTATAGAGCATTACCCGTGGAATTGAGGGCGTAGTTTTATCGTACCTGTAGTGTGGAGGACACTGAATGGGCTCTCTGATGTACCGCCATATCCTCGGGCTCGGGTTTGGGCTGTAACAAATACATTTATGTGATCAAACTATTTTAAAGAATAAAACCGGTCAAGTGCGTGTTAGACCACGCAATGTGAAGGGTTCCGTAGTTGGGATGAATATTTACGCATACACAGTCAATCTGCCTAGCCATTTCCCAACTATGTTGGGGTTGGCTGGATTTTACATGGAGCGACTGCCAATCCGACTCCACAACCCAATAACTCGGTAATACGATACCCCTTGGTAAGACGGGTTGTCATACTTTTGGCTCCTGACGACCCGTAACGACTGACAAAGATCCACGAATAACAGCCGGGAGCAACGGCTTAACGTACTTTCCGAAGCACGGAAGGGTTTCGATATCAGGTCACTCATTATTTCTACTTCTATAGTAAAGTTCAGTATTATCAAATGTCACCTGTGCCTGCGCGGGCGACACGGCCGGCGGCGGCTCGTCGGGCCCGGCGGCGCGGCCCGCCAGCAGCGGGCTGGCGGTGGCGCTGGCCACGGGCGTGGCGGCGCCGCTGTTGCCGTTGGTCACCGACTTGCCACCCGCAGCCCCGCATTGCTGCGCTTGGATTGCCTCTTTTACTTCTTGAAATTTTTCTATGAACTGCAAGAGAAGTTGGGTGGTAAAATACATAAATACTCACGCCTGCTTTTCATGAGGGGGTAGGCATAACTACAGAACGACACCTACTACGATCTTTACCTTTTGAAGCTACGTCACTGAGCAGACTATTATTGCATAGGAAACTAAGTTTAATTATTTGATAACAAAGATCAAAATAGTTTACCAATGTCGAAATGAAATCAACCCTCAGAACAAATAAAAAACCAAGACTGCTGCGAACAATATAGTAAAGCACGCGTAAACTACACCTCCGCTCTGTGCATATACGCTCACACGCACACATTTACGAAACCGGCCTCACGTCTCTGTTGACAGCGCTCTGTCTTGGTTTTTTATTTGGTCTGAGCATCAACCTAAGGCTTTTAAATAGCTTGGCCATTTTTATGAAATATTAAATCATTTTTTTATTTTTATTTAATTGTCTTAGTCTGTCAGTGTTACATTTTTAATTCGGTCTGACATGAAAAATACAGTTTGGCTGTGACAGTACTGTACCCGGCCGTAATATGGCACGAGTTTTGAACATGTCGTGCTTGTGGCTCATGCCTGTGTGAGAAAGTCATAATTATTATCAGCCCCTTACCTTGCCAAGCTCGGGTTCCGACGCAAATCCAAGTCCGTAAACAGTGTTAGCTCTAACGTCGCTCCATTGACCAAATTTCTGTGAAGTCTTCGTAAACGTCATGTTTGCTGTTATCGTGCTATTTATCACCGCCTGCAACAAAGAGTAAGGTAAGTTTATTGATTTAAACTGTTGGCGCCAGGCAGGGTTGCTCGCCAATTCGAAGCTATTGTGGCTGTACCTAAATCGCCACATTCGAACTACGCATCAAAGACCTTAGACACAAAAATCATGCATCGCGCAATTAGAGTTTACCGTGCAGTGAACATATATACAAAAATCCAATATCCAATCATTGGGCAGTTGCCCGCCAGACACAACACCCGTCTGGTAGGAGGATCCTCCCTTTTCTATGGTGGATGAGTGAATCTGTCAACTTCATCGATGTCAATGTGATTTAGATGACAACTGAGCGATGTCCGACTGTAAGAGTGGTCGCACATCTGACGGAACATGCGTCGCGTATCGTCTGTCACGTAATGCCAGAACTGAACAGACTGACGTGGCGCTGGAACGCGCCTCTTATGTTGCTGAGGAGCGTACGGAAGGCTTACAAACTATCATGCACAAGAAACTCCTTGCTGCACCGTCTACGAAGCAGCAGTAACAGCATCCTAAATGCTATGCTACCCATTTTGACTGTCCTTGCCAAAATCAGTGGATAAGTACAGCCATAGGGATCAGTTAGGTAACTCCCGACTGTAGTAAAGAGCGACCATAAAAGTAACAATAATTATGTGGACGACAAGTACCGGTGTGTCCTCCCATTGCAACATGCCGGAGATCATGTATCCGCCTAACAGGCGTGACGATTCTCGCAATGTCAATCAATACTCGTATGATATGACTGTTCGTCCCAGTTAATGGAGGATCGTGTTCACTATAGTAAAGTTCCAACTTGATGGGATCGGAGTGAGTGAACCAGTGTGTAGTAAAACAAAATAAAAGCTTGTCAAAATTGCAATTCCAACGTAGTCAGAAGCCCAATCTGAAAACCAGTCTTACCAAAGGGTATCGTGTTGCCCAGTGATTGGGTTGTGGAAGGCAGTCGCTCCTAGTAAAAACTGGTATTCCGTTGCATCCGGTTAGACTGGATATCGATCCCAACATATTTGGGGATGAATTATTTATCTACAAACAACGAACGATGAAGAAAATAAATTTACTGTAGATAATAAACATAACATCACGCCTGTATTCCCCAAAGGGTTAGGCAGGTGCACCTATAGTACCTACAACCACATTTCACTAGTTATGTTTAAGTCCCATGTAATGGCGGCGAGCGTATTACCATCAACCGGGCACTAATCCAGACTCCGGGCTGCTACTTAGTAATTCCAAACGGAAAAACCAAATAACACTTTACCCGACCAAGCAATCGAACCCAGGACCTCATGCTCAGCAGTAGGGCGAGCTCTAGAAAAACGAGTCCTTTAGATAATACATATATTTAGATAGTACCTATTTATCTATGAAAGTTTTCTAGGCCAAGCTCCATCTGCAAGATGCATTTCAAATCAAACATATGCCAGTCGAGAACTTTGAAAATCCTATTCAAAACTTATATTGAATTTATAACATTCACACAGATACATGAGATATTACTTCTCTTACCAACAACATAGATATTTGCAAGCTTCAAACTGCTTCAAACGAAACTTGGAATTTATTAAAGTAAGGGGAACTTCGATTAGAAAACTTGGTACGTCGACGTTTTAAACTCCCGTACTAAGACACTGTCGCAAGCTCTTGAATTGGTACGTAAAGTTTTAAGATAATTCGTACAACAGGCGTTTTATTTTCTTCCGAAAATGCGTATTTCTTCGTATTTCTTTGATATCCTAGCAGTTGAAAAGAGAGAGAGACTTCAGTAAGTCAGACCCAGTTAAAAACCGGTGACAGGCGTTAGTTGTCTAGAATTTTCGCTGAACTCGGCCAATTTGGCGCAGCCGAGACACACTTTCCTGCTAATTTCTTACAACGTACTTTACACGTTTTATTTGTTTTTTTTAGTCTGAATTTATATAATTTGTAATACTAGAAGAACAAGGAAGATACCTGCAGTATGCTAGGTACATTATTTAGTGAACAAGGGGTGAGAAACAATACAACAGACCCTATTACGGTTATCCGGGCATAATTCCAATCACCGAAATGCAACTCAGAATTATCATTCAGATAAAAACTTAAAAAAAAACACCCGTCCCCCAGAAAAACACACAAAAAAATTGTGTTTTTTTTTGGAAGTCGGTTGTTTTTTTTTGTAAACCTTTTTTGTTTTTTACTTTTTAGTTGTGGTACCTATCCACAACTAAAAAGTAGGAGTAGGAGGAGCTCGTGGCTACGTAATAACAGCCGCACGGGTCGATCCATCAGATTAAGCTACGCTTGCCGGGGTTGGTCCGTGGATGGGTGACCATCTTTACATACCGAGACTCCTCCGTGCCTCGGAAAGCACGTTAAGCCGTTGGTCCCGGCTGTCATTTGTGGATCTTTGACAGTCGTTACGGGTCGTCAGAAGCCCGAAAGTCTGACAACCAGTCTTACCAAGGGGTATCGTATTACCCAGTTACTGGGTTGTGGAGGTCAGATAGGCAGTCGCTCCATGTAAAATACTGGTATTCAGCTGCATTTGGTTAGACTGGAAGCCGACCCCAACATAATTGGGAAAAGGCTAGGCAGATGATGAGTTGTGGTACCTATCCCACACAAATTCGAATACAACTACCTGATACGTAAATAAAAGTGACGGAGTCAAATAAAATATCGTCTTCATAGACTAAGTGCCAAAAAACCAAAATTGAAAAGCAAAGACACCGATTCCGTTCCCTTCCGTGTTTTTTTTGGAAGTCGGTTGTTATTTTTTTTGTAATCTTTGATAAACTGTCAAAGACATACAGGAAACCAGAAGAACGAAAAGCAATAACGTCATACAAAGACCCCTTTAAAGATTTTCTCTGCATCGTCAATTCAGTATGACGAACAAACGTTGTATAACCGAACCAAAACCTGCCCCAATTAAACCTTTGTTGATACCAACTGGCAGAACGCCGACGTTTCCGAGAACACAATTTAATTTTGCTATCCATTCCGTACAGCAGAACTGGCCTTTGAGCTACATGACAGTGTGGTCACAAATTGAGAGAAGCTACAACATTATATGACAACGAAACCAACACTTCGCAATTAGTAAAGGGAAATATTTAACTGATGCACAGTGGAACGAATGTATGGGAGCGGTTGGACGTAGACATGTCCGAAAAAAAAGAGTAAAATTATGCCAAACTAATGATGCCATCTTATTCGATTACTTAATGCCTTCATAACTTGTGGTGATGAATTTCTTCATAACTCCCATATTTCGGGAGTAATTTGAGAAAATGTGAAATTTTACTATGAAAATGAGTGTATCGAGCTCTCTCCCTCCTGATTCCGGGCTTGTTTCAAGTAGCGGTCTCTAATATCATAATGCTAATACTAAGAGCTATATTTAATACTAAGACACATAGTGCGCCAAATGTGCACTTTCTGGGATAAAGAGTGATGTTTATTTTATAACACAATTTTTTAATTTTTTGTTTATTTTGTTGATTAAAACCGTTTTTCTAAAGGTTTACCTTATTACAATAACATTTCTGAGCAGCCAATTAGAGAAGATATAAGCTAATTAGGATATATAATTAGGGACTTAAGGTTTACATATAAAACTGATGCACTAATGATTACTGATAAGAACATTGCTATTATTTAATTACTAAATGGCTCTTAATACACTAATTTAGCATGCATCATTTACTAATTATCACAATAACTAATTACCTTGCAATATTTAACAAAGGATACCTGGGATACCTGGATTTTATATAAATAGGTCACTATTAGTAACTTTAAAATCAGTGTTGATTTACACCTCGTTGTATCCAAGCTAATCTCGCAATGTATTTTCCAAATTTTAATACAAATCTTGATATTCACGTTGCTTTATGCGCACGCGCACATAAAGATTTACGCGACTTTAACTATTTGTTCAGTGTTTTAAAAGATGACAGTTGTGTTCAGTTATGTGAAAGTGCTGAAACAAGTTTAAAAGACTGGTGTCGTCGATTTTGCTACCGCATTTATGCAAAATGGACACAGTCTGGAAGAAGCACAGATAAGTTTCGGAAGAAACATGAGATTTGGCTACAGGCTGCAATTCAATGGCCGGAATTACAGAATGAAAATATGGAACCTTCTACAGAAAATATAAGTGACGTCATCGAGCCCATAATTTCTCCTGCTAAATCTGATGCTTCAACTTGTACACATCCTAGTCCTCGTAAATCTTTTGAGGACCTTAGTAACCGGCAAAAAAGAAGACGCACCACTGAAGATAGTCTTTCATGCAGCAGTAGCAGCGCTGAAATTATGTTTTCGGCCGAAAGGGCGCTTCAAAAGGCAGGACAAAGCGATACAGCTTATGTTATGAAATACTTGACGGAGAATCCAGAAGAGGCCTCAAAAATCAAAGCCTTCATTGAAGGTAAATCAATTCAGGTACGGGAAATATCCCCTTTGAAGGCATTGGCTCTTTATGTATCGATGAACTTATCGAAATGGCGCTATAACACTCTTCGGGATTTCAACACTCAAGAAGGAGCTCTTCAATACCCGAGTTACTACATGTTGGTTAAAGAAAAAATTAAGTGCTGTCCGGCCAAAGAAGATCTCACAGTTACAGAGAGCTCTGCAAAAATCAAATTACAAGCCTTGATGGATTTAACCTCAAGAAGACTTATTAGGTCGTTAGAAACCCCTGTTGATCCCAATCAACAGCTCGTATTGACCAGCAAATGGGGTTTTGACGGATCATCTAGCCAAAGCATTTATCATCAAAGGACGAGTGAAGATGAGCAAATCGATCTTGCTAGTAATTTTATGATTAGTCTTGTACCACTGCGGCTCGTCTCAAAAGGTGTAACAATTTGGGAAAACGAGCGACCATCTTCCACTTCATTTTGCCGGCCAATATTGTTTAAGTTTATAAAGGAAACCAAAGAAAATGTGCAGAGAGAGATGGCTGAAATCGAAGCAGAGATTGAAGCCTTAACTCCATCCACCATCACTGATGGAATTAGTGTCAAACACCAACTGCTGTTGACAATGATTGATGGTAAAATTCATTCCATTATATCCAATACAGCAGCTTCAGTGTGTGACATATGCAAGGCTTGTCCTAAAGAAATGAATAATTTAGAGTTAATCAAAGATAAACACGCAAACGAGGACATGTATAAATATAGCTTAAGCACCCTTCACGCTTGGATTCGCTCAATGGAATGCTTATTACACATTTCCTACAAATTAGACATAAAATCATGGCAAGTAAGGGGTGATATAGCAAAAAGGCAAGTTGATGACAGGAAGAAAAGAGTTCAAGAGGCTGTAAGAAGAGAAACGGGCTTACTTCTCGATGTTGTGAAACAAGGCAGTGGATCCACCAACAATGGCAACTCGGCAAGGAGATTTTTTGAAAACTACACTAAATCTGCTGAACTGACCGGAATAGATGCTATGCTTTTAAGAAAAATCTGTGTGATCTTGCAGTGTATTTCATCAGGAGAGAAGATCAACGTAACTAAATTCCGAGAGTTCTGCTTTGATACTGCTAAGCTTTACGTGGAGTTATACCCATGGTATTATATGCCTTCTTCACTTCATAAAATTTTAATGCATGGGCCAGACATAGTTCAGAACATGTCAATTGTGCCCATTGGTTTTCTATCCGAAGAGGCATCTGAGGCTAGAAATAAAGATTTTAGAAAATATAGAGAGGGGCATTCTCGAAAGCATAGCAGTATCTCATGCAATGAAGATATTATGCACAATCTTTTACTGTCTTCTGATCCACTTGTTACAAGTATCCGTCCAAAAGGAAATAAGTTTGTAAAAAAATCTTCTTTTAAGGAATTTTATGAGCTTACGGATTCTGAGAAAAGTGATATCGAATTTGTTAACATAAATGATTTAGCGGACATCGATTCTGAATTTGAATTAATTGATGATGATGATGATGACGAAGATAATTAAATGATGTTATTGTTTTAAAATGTGTAACTTAGTAAATTAGAGCTTACATCTTAATTATTTATTGTACTTTTAATGAAACTAGGTAATTTATTATCAACTTACTTAAAAGTCATACTCTCATCAGTTCTTGTGAATATTTTTGTTAATATATATTTCTGTATATATATAATATATTTATAGACCTCTTAATAAGTCTGTCTGCGGTTTAAAGTAAATACAAATGGGGAAAAAACGTTTTTTTTTTTAAATTTTCATTTCCTTTTATCCCAGAAAGTGCACATTTGGCGCACTATGTGTCTTAGTATTAAATATAGCTCTTAGTAATAGCATTACGATATTAGAGACCGCTACTTGAAACAAGCCCGGAATCAGGAGGGAGAGAGCTCAATACACTCATTTTCATAGTAAAATTTCACATTTTCTCAAATTACTCCCGAAATATGGGAGTTATGAAGAAATTCATCACCACAATTTATGAAGGCATTAAGTAATCGAATAAGATGGCATCATTAGTTTGTCATAATTTTACTCTTATTTTTCGGACATGTCTACGTCCAACCGCTCCCATACATTCGTTCCACTGTGTGATGTTCTAAAAACTTATTGGCCTTCTGATGATGGACACTTTTTTAAATAAATGAAATGAATTTTTTATTTCTGACTCAAATATCCATACAGTGTTAGTAACATACAAAAAACAACTTATTGCCTAGTGTTAATATAAATCAACCTCCGCACAAACTGCTGAACAATCGGAGAGCCGAAGGTCTCGGCTACAGTTTTTAGGATGCTCTTCCGACTGCCCCTCACTCTCCTCGCATTTTTTTCCGTATAATTGCATAGAAGCCGTCGGTGCGGGCTTACGCAAACATTTTCGACGCTCTACAGTAACGAGGCAGCCTCAACAACATTTTGAAAGCATTGTTATATTGGACACGCAGGACATTCAGCGATCTCTTAGTACAATTGACCCATAGACTGCCCGAGTGCAAACTTTGGCAATAAGCCTTGAAAAGTGTTACTCTTACTTGGAACTGGACTTACTCATAAATGAACTACTAAACTAAAATCTTTTAGTTTTTCTAATGATGTACACTTTTTTTAAATAATTGAGCCTATTTTTAACTTTCTGGCCTTTTCTCACAGTAGGTCGTAGTCCTGGGGATAGGTTGGATTTGGATCAGTGACCAACCACGCGCGAGCCGTATTGGTCGCAGTAACTACCCTAGGCCACACTGACCAAAATGAGTTAGATTAGAAACAATCGCGCGCGAGCCGAGCGAGTGTGGTGCCGCGCACCAGTGGCCGGCGAGCGCTAAATCAAGTTGGTCGCAGTTACTTGGCTATTTGGTATTTTAGGGACCCAAAATAAGAATTATTCGAGGTTCACAAAAAGAGGAGCAATCATTATATTAGAGTGTTCAATAATATTTTTAGGAAAGCAAAATGGGAATTATTTGAGGTTCGATTAAATACATGCAATTAGTAAATATCGAATAGCTATTAGAAACGAGAGCAGGGCTAATTGCTTGTTCATATATAAATCGATATTGAAACCGTAGCATACGACCCGTTTGATTTCAATACGACTCGTAATACTAGTCGTTTGATTTGTATACAGCAGTCGGGAATTCGTGATGTTTGTCATACGAAACGCGACGTTGTCAATATTTGTTCGCTTTCATCTTTTCGAGACGATCAATCGATTCATATACTTGTTGAGACAACAATACGACAATAGATGAAAACACTGGCAATACTTATGTTTAAAAGTATTTTCGAACTATCAAATAAAGCTGATCAAATACTTAGACCTGGGGGCCTCAACTGGCCACATTAGCAATTTCTCTTAAAGCAGTTCATTTCCTGAATCCCAGCTGTCATTAGCAATTCCTCTAATTTGATATAAAAGCAACTCATAATTTGTGGACCATTTTACCAATCTCCATAGAAAACTGTCAAACAGATGAATTATTTCGTAGTATGAATCGCACGCAGATCATAATATTATGAATTGTCAGTTTGTGACTTTTTACGATGATTCATAATATTTTCATATTATGATTCTGATACAGTGACCGTTTTTAGCCCCTGATTTTTTCAAACAAACTAAATAGTAATGAAGGCCGGCTATGGGTTTTGCTGATCTTTGACTAGCTATAGTGACTAAATTTTTGGATATATTTGATTGAATTTTCATATGCAAACTGAGAACGGTATTAGATATACGGAGTTTAATTTATTGTCTCAACCTTGTATATCCAAATCTTTCCGAAATGCCGAATGGAGTATTCTCATTTTCCAATTTAAAGTAATCGATCGAATCGTTCTCATCATCGCAATTAGTTTGCTAATTATCTCATTGGCATGCAAGACTTATCCCACAATTCGCCCAAAGTTGCATCGCAATACCACATTCAACTATTGATCCGTCTTGGGTTAGTATGCAAAACTGTATAGACAGGTTTCATGTCGTCTTTGAGAAATGATCTAAATAATGGTATAACCTTATCAAAATCCATCAATTAGCACACTTAACAAAATACAGACACGGCTGTGCGATTTCATTTTATACTATTTTAGAGAACACCCCTAAAACTACTCTGGAACCTTCATTAGGTTGATACGGCAAGACGTAGTTGTAAACAGTAGTTCGGGATTTCGGTTAAATCCGTACACCCGGAATGTGGGTGCTTCCAAAACGAGGGATATTTACTGTGTCGTGTCGCAGAATACTGAGGGCCGATTACTACTCTAACACAATGGCCTAAAACTCATCGTTTTGCTACATTTGTTTTCAAGCATTATTTAGAAACCATACGAATTAAACAATGTCGAAAAGGCCGAACGCCTATTTGGAGGGGATTGCTGATGTTCACAATACTCTTACCAAAATTGCAATAGCCTGGGGTAGTATTATGAAGTATTAATGCCATCATTATTCCACTGCGAAAACGGGATGGTGCTAGCGACCTTGTCTAGCTCCGTCTCTCTCTCACACTGGAAAAATGGTGACATTCATATTTCATAATACGGCACCTGGTCTCCACTCAAACGTGAGGCAGCGTAATCTACACGACTCAATTTCAACGGCTTAAATTACGCTCTTCTGGCTCTGACGGCACCCCTTTTTTAGGAAACTCAAACGTTACTGTTGTCTTTAATGATTTACTTTATAGGTCCCATGTCACACATACCTTAGTCCCTTCAACACTGATGATGCGGTAGAGGTTCCTCGAGGAATCGTAGAAGAAGGAGACCGACACGGCGGCGGAACTGGCAGACATCCATGACCGCTTGGTCTTCGGGTCTATGTGGAACACGTGGGCCTTGCACGTGAATATCGGCTGCTCACTGTCAACAAAAAACATGGCTTGTAGAAGATAGTAAAAAGAGACTTAAGTTCTACGTATTGTGGCGTAGAATGGCGTAACGGCAGCAGCGGGGTTACAAGCGCAATGTTTCGCAAGAGCGGTGGCCGCCACATAACAGTCGCAGTGACGGCTGTCATAAAAATGATAGCAGCCCAGTTTGACTTCACGGTGTCCAAAAACGCACTCTTGGAAAACATACTTACTTACTCTCATAAATAACGTTTCAGTGACGTCATTCGCCAATAAATTGCCGAGGCTCTGTGGCACGTTGTCGCTTTTGCCACAGTCCTGCTATGGCAAACGACGCAGCTATATTCTGATGACAAACGTCTATACCTAGCTAGAGTGCACACAGCGACGCTCGTCATTTTCATCATTGCTTGAAGCACTATTGGTCAACGCCTAACATTGCACCTTTGCTCAGTACGTTAATATTGCCATACCATAGTTTTGAAGCGTTGTGCTTAGCTTAGAAATTACATAAGACTATGCTCTACAAAACACTCTCCCTGAATACTTTTTCTATCTTTATCTTTCGAGTATGAATGAGGATGGCTATAAGAGTAGGGGAAAACCAAAGAAACGATGGATGGACTATGTGAAAGATGATATGGCTAGAAAGGGGGTGAACCGAGATAACGACTAATAGAGAATATGGAAAAAGAAGGAAATTTTTCGCCAACCCGAAGTAGATTTGAATAAGGGCAAGCGAATGACGATATTACGCTCTTTAAAATTACAGATAGAGCTTGTATACTGTATCAAATTGTATCTTACTGTGATTCATCAGCTTAGTTATTACGATAACACGTTCATAATTATCTTTTCCAAGCGCAGTGGCGGACTTTCGCAAAAATAATATGGGTCAGCTACCACCTACCGCTGAAATTAACCATCTCGCACCACCAAAGTTTGTTTAAAATTATAAATAACCGCTCCCCGAGTCGAGCAAACAAAGATTCAAGGATTCAGAACTTGGAGAAAATAATAAATATTATATATTTATAGTGTTAACATCAGTCGAGGAGCCCTCAAGCACCGCACGAATATGTACTCGACTGGAAGTAATGTTAATATCAACAATCTGAACAGCTTTGCGGAAATATATGGTCTTCAGTATTTATAATCGGGTTCATTTAAGAATATGTCTTCCATTGATTTGTGAGTATGTCATGCTCACTCAAATGTCTCGCTGATGGTGGCGCGTGTGTTGGGTCATATAGCTCCCTTCAAAATAGTTGAGCTGAATGGTGCTGATCCATGCGTCATGTTCGTGAACGGGCATCTCTTGGCTGCCATGGCTTATTTGAATTTTTGAATTGTTCATTGTTATTCTTTTTATTACGGACGCTTTTAACGTGCTTTCCACATTGTTCTCACATGTATAATTTCTACATGAACGATGTAACCAATATTTTGTAACTATTTTTTAATTATTTAAAAGGGTGTCCGTGGAGTTTCGTGCCCGTTCTCCTTCATAGGTAAGTACCTACTACGCTTTGGAATGGGCAACTAGCTTCATATTTTTGACTGACGAATTCCTTGACAATTCAAAAGTGCCTGTAAATGGTTTAATTAAATTAAATGCTTTGAGTTTGAATTTGAGAATGCTCTGAACTGGGCATGGTACGAAATGGCCAACCAGAATTGAACCGATCAATTTTCGGAACGAGGGCGACATCGAACGTTGAATGGCTGTCTATTCTTTACTCATCGAGACAGCGTCGTGCCTTTGAGAGGACGTCTAGCTGTCAGTTTCAATTGTCACACGAACCAACATCTATGACAATTGCTAATAGCGTCGGGAAATCAAGATCTTGACAATATGGTCCTTGTCACCTATGGATATCAGGATCCAAATGGCAATTAACTTGCTTGGTTGCCCCCTATTACATGGAACTTATAACATGACTGGCGAAATGTGGGTTCTCAATTACATTCGCACCTCTGCCTATCCTTTGCGGGGAATACAGGGGTGATCCTCATTAATTGGGTCGCAGAACTCGCAGAAATCGGATGTAGTCACTCCAAGTTAAATACTAAGCTGCATCTAGTTAGCTTGAAATCCAATCCCAACATAATTAGGCCAAGGTTTGAGCGCAAAGTTGATTTCCAGTTAGGGATTGACAAAATAACAAACATTATTTCATCATTTCGCGTAATTACACCAAAAGAAACAAGAGTTTAAAATAATTTAATTTGGTATACGCCAAAACGTGTTCGGAACTCAAAATTAGGGTCAATGTCACATAGTGTCGTGGAGGTGTTGAGGTTGAATTGTCTACCAAAAAAAAAACGAGTACTCTATACAAAATGTTTTGCATATAAATAAAATTTGGCAAGACCAAAACGTGAACGAATTTTTTGAAGCATATCTGATTTTATTGCTGTCAGACTGACGCAAAGAATCCACAATGGAATTATTTGTGAGAATCTAGAGAAAGACAGCTTTATAAATCTCCTACCTCCAACTGTCAGTAACGAGACAATAGAATTTTAATTGCTATCCACCTTCTAAAGGCCAATCGACAATTGCGCGCTACAAAAAGCTAAATAAAACGCAAATGTATTCCTTCTCCCACGTATAAAAAAGCAAATAAAGTCAAATCTTACTTGTCTACATCAAAATATTGAATTTCAAAATCCATTGCTACCACTTTAACAGACTCACAAAATGACACTACGACCACTAATCATGAACACACCTTGGAAATGCTAGAACTGCTTCAAAAGTTACAACGTACAAAGAAATTTTCACTATGAAGTAGTAGAAAATAAGGTTTGTAGTGCCGTAGCAGTGTGTGTTCTGATAAATCGATAATATACGAACAGAGATATGACACAAATGACGGATTGATAAGATAACCAGCAAGAATGTTAAGTTTTGGACAGTTTGACGTCTTTATGTGCCTAATCACATAAGTTTGAGGTAGTCGCGAAAGTTTTGGGGTGACATTTCTTTTGTGAAGCTATAAAGCTAGCCATATATCTTCCGATTTACTCCCGTAATTGCTATTGGGGCCTTCTTTCTCTATGGAGACAGAACAAGTCAGTGAAGAATAAAGGTAGGACAAAACATTGAACGCAATTTAGAACTATCATAGTGGCAACTCGTCTTGGTATAACCGATCAGTATCATTTTCGCTTTGACATTCAGAAATGAATTAGGTATTTTCCGTAGACCAAATACAATAAAATCTCTCGCCATTTGAACATATCTAAGGCGTTGATAATTTCAATTTGTGAAAAATAACGTCAAATGGATAGAAAATATGGCTTGGTTCTCGCCTGGCCTATTCGTAAAAATCGCTTTATCCAATGTGACAGCTAAAAGGCTGAACCCTGAACTTTAACAAACTTAAACATCGCACAAATACAAAGAAAACAAAATTTCCGAAATCCAATTCTGAACTCCTGTGACCTTTGGCAACAACGTTAATACCTTTCAAAGGTCATGTAATTCATAAAGCATTCGTTTAGATTGTTCCTCCATTTGACAGTGCGGTACCGTTCGCAAGGGGAACACTAAACTAAGAATTATGGCCCCAAACTTACAATGACACTTTGTCCGTTCAACTTTTGGTCTAGACTTGGTCGTGAATATAATCTGTAGTATTATGAAACTTTCAGTCCGTCTATAAGCGCCTTCACTTGAAGTTTGAAAATCATTCATCCATATTCTTCTTTATAAAGATATTTGAAAATTCTTTAGATTTTTTTCGTCAAAAGCGTCAAAGATGCCAGTATTTTTCTGTTATTTATTCATCTAAGCGCTTATTTGAGAACATTTTCTTGAGAAACGGTTCAATATCTTTTCACGGTGTTTTTCATACTCACACGGATCATTGTTTATCATGCACTTGAAAGGACCCCAGACGAAATAGAAAGGCTTTGTTGATTTCTACTTTTTTTAACATACGATCGGCGTAAACAAGGAGAAAATTACTTTTAGGGATTTTCTGAGAATTTGAAATCGAATTATATCATGATTCTGTAACTTATGGGAGCATTAAAAACTTACTTCATTAACAACAAAGCATTACCCATTCCAAAAATGTTTGATCAAGATGTTTCAGCAAAATCAATTCAATTATCTTTTTCGCCGAACCTACAAGCACCAAAATAAACATGCTTTGTCGTAACGTTACATTACCAAAAGCACCTCCGCCTTTCTCGTTTAATAGTAAGTATTACACTGTGAGCAGGTCAGGCATGTCTGAAGCTTAAAGATTCTACGAAGTAAAATCAATATGTACGTTTGATGAGCAGGGTGGAAAATTTATCGGTAATTTCCAGAGAAGTTGTGTAAATAGCAACGTGATTGGGAACGATACGTTGCTGTTCTTTCTCTCACAGGCGTTTCGACGTATTATTTATGTAGTAAAATGCGAGCTTTTAATTGCTGTTAATTTAACAATGTAAGAATCATTTTTTAACTATAGTGCTTTATGGATAGGAACCCTAGGAGGACATATAGTCACCTAATTGCTAATTTTCTTCAGAGGGTCTGGTGAGTAGTCTTTCCGGCGTGCGTGTATGGCAATGTATGAACGTAAACGAAGCAAAAGGAGTATGTAAGGCGCGTAGCAGGTGGCATTCTGTAGTCTGCCTACCCCCATGGGAAGAAAGCGTGAGTTTATGTAGGTATGTGTATGTATTTATATGTGTATGTTCGTTTATATTAACTTTAAGTATAAGTACCCAGTAAATGGGTTGTGTAGGTCAGATAGGCAGTCGCTCCATATAAAATACTGGTATTCAACTGCATCCGGTTAGACCGGAAGCCGACCCCAACATAGTTGGGAAAAGGCTAGGAAGATGAAGATTTACTTTAAAGTAGGTTCTATAACCTACCAAAGACCGCACACAAGGCAGACTCTACGAATACTAAATGAGGCAGACCAGTATCTTATAAAAATGTCTTAGACTTTTGCCAAGCTTTTGTGGCTCTCGTGACTAAAACAATATATTTTGGCACGTCGTCATCCTTGTTCAGCCCGAAATCATACCCTGCTGGGTATTGCTTCCCTTATTTTCTGCCATTCTTCACAATTCCGCAGATACGTATTTCGTTATCCTGACCTTGGTCACCATTCGTCTAGCCAAATGTGCTGCCCAACTCCACTTGAGGTGATCGCCTCTCACCGACATCTGAAGTCTATGTAACAGATGTATGCGGAGTAAGCTGAAATGACCAAGAGAGATTCATAAGCCCCCATGGCAGCATGTGGCGAACTGTTGCGGGCCAGTAGCGTCCCCACGGACCCTATCTCCCGCGAGAAGTCTGTTTTCTCATCTCTGGCTTGCTTTTATTGATGGGCCGGAGTGACGAGGAACAGAGATCAGACCTCAATCTTGCCTTTGTTGGCCGGCTTGAGTGGAGATTCGCAAGAGCTAACATGCTCGGAGGGAGGCTGTGGGGTAATCAATGCTCGTGCCTTCTCTGTATGATAAGTGGCCTTTGCCCTGCAGTGGGACCGTTACTGCAGACTTACATTATTATTATGAAGTTCCGTACTCATACGGCTCAATAGCACATCGTAAAACCCAAGAACATTTACAATGCATATCAAATGCTAATTTGAAATAAAACATACAGCCTTGGGTCTCAGGATGAACCAGATTACGCAAATTATATGATCACATAAATGTGGAACACATTCCCACGTGAGTCATACCTATTCATAGATTAGAGAACAATTAAAAAGATAAACACCGTAAGTACATGTCATGTACTCAGGTAATTAACATAGCTTGCTTACATTTGATTACGTAGGGATACAGAATAGTTACAGAAGTTCCACTGAATCAATACGCAGTGAGAAGTCACGTCGCACACACGAAGTTCTGAACGGAAAGGCAAACTTATTGCAGAAGTGGATTCAATTGAAGTTTGAGATATTATTCAGGCTGACAAGTTAGATGGTTGAGATACTATTTCTGTCTAATATAATGCCTGTTTTCCCCGAAAGGGTAGGCAGAGTAGACCTATAGTACGCCCACATTTCGCTAGTTATGTTTAAGTCCCATGTAAAAATCAACCATCGGGCATTTCTCTCTAAATGGCTAGCAATGTGGGTAGCACCTTCATCATCATTATCATCATATCAACCAAAAGATGTCGCCGCGTAACATCGTCGCCGTCGGTACAACGACCGGTCCTGCTCGTGGACTGCCCGTATCCATCGGATACCCGCATTTCCCACGACCTGCACTAGGTGCCTACTAGTCAAGTAATAAGAAATACCTAACTAGGTTTACAACTGAATGCCGCTAACCGCTAAACGCTAGCCGCCAGTTATCGGGACGTAGATGCAAATTAGATCCAGGACTAGCTCTATTTAACTTAAACTTTTACGCATGCACTAAACTGCACGTGGACGCGGCACTCGTTAAAAAGACAGAAGTTTTTATTTTTATCCACCATGTGAATTGCACTCACTGCATTCTGCGGTTTAGACAATCGCTTGGGGAAAAAGCCCCAGTTTGAATTTGGTTCATGACAAATGATTGATTGATGTTTACGGTGAGAATTAACGCGTAAGGGCGTTTGTCCACCGCTGCCGTCGTCGTGAAATTATTCGAATCGAGCGTGACGTCCCGATGACGGTGATCGTGTGTCCACCACGATCGAACTGGGTAGTTCAGTATGTTATGAATATTTATAAATGATAGACACAAAACAACCGAGCGAACGGCGACGCCAACGGCTGAGTATTGACAATAAAAAACGTTTTTGTTTAGTATCACTACTTCGGCGCCGTCAATTCTTTCTCGGTGACGGCTGCCGCGGACAAACGCACTAAAAGTAAAGTGAGCCTTCTGAATACTATATTTACTTGTGACACGTATTAGTTACAAAGGTCAGTTCAATAAACGCTAGAGATAACAGTGTTTGATTACGAAGTGTTTGTTTACATTGTTAATAAGTTTTGTAACGAAGTATCATAGTACGTTAGGTAGACTAAGGCGTGTTTGCCATTTTGCCGTGGGGCCATAATGTTTTGTTGGAATGCCCCATCTGCTTATTAGTGAGAAATAACTACACACCAAGTATACCATACATAAGTGTATGACAAAGATATTGTGGAGCAATTTTAAACAACAACTATGTTTTAGACAAGCAAAATAATCATGTGAATGACTATTTAAACTTTATGGCTTAAACTAACGTATTGCTTTTCCTAGTATAATTTCATAAATGCTTGACTTTCTTAAGATTATAATCATGATTTATGTACCAATTAGTTTCACTTATTTAATTAATGTTATCAATAATTTTGTATACTATTTAGCTAATTGTTTTAGAAACTGTAAAAAACTTAATCATCTTTATTGTACTTAAATTCTTGCAAATTATTTCATTGAAAAATTAAGGGTCTGTTCACAATGTTCGGGATTGTTTATGTTATAGGTTCGGATATCTGCCTTGTTGGTCTAGTGGTCGCAAGTGCTAGTGTGAGCATGAGGTTCCGGGTTTCATGTCCAGGTAGGGAAAAGTGTTTTTGGGTTTTTCCATTAGGAATTTCTCAGTAACAGCCCAGTCTGAATTTATGCCTGGTTGATGGCAATAGGCTCGCCCCCTATTACATGGGACTTTAAACATACTGGCGAAATGTGGGGGGGTAAGGTAGATACACCTCCGCCTAACCCTTCAGAGATTACAGGCATAATGATATGTTATGTTTCTTTAAGAATGTAATGAAAATAAACATTTATGAGTATGTATCATCGATCCTCAAGTTAATAAGGATAAACTAGAAAATTGATCTTGATACAAGTCCAGCGAAACTGGTTTGTTAATGTTCTCGTCCCGCTGCATTTAGTTTTTGATAGCCATCTTTTAATGTTCATACTTTGCTCTCTGGTTCTTATTTTTTACCCACGACGGAACAGAGAAGTTGTATGTGTTTAAGGTGAGAGATTGAAAATGTATGTCCCCATTTATCTACACAATGGTTTAAAAATGTTGAATACAACTAAGAACTAAAATATGAGATTTCTATTTATATTAGCAAAGAAAGAAACTAGTCAGTTACCGACATAATTTGCATTGGTGCCCTGGCTGAGAAAGCACTGAAGACTAACGCAGAAATAACAAAATCATTCATTGGAAATCAAAAGCGTGAAAAGATTTAGACATTGCAGCTTTATTTTTTCAAGAATATAAATATAGATACCAAGAAAGCCTTTGGATAAATCAAGAATTTATATCACTATCATCATTATCATTCTCTTGCCCTTATCCCAATTTATTTCCCACTATATTGAATGAAATACTTCTTGCAAAACAGATCCGTCTATCAAGTTATATCTGATTCTTATCAACTAAAAGATTATTTATGAGATGTCACATCGTAAAATTGTTGTTAAGTACCACTTCAAAGAGAGTCACAAGTGTTAGCCCACACACAAATATGAAATAAAAGAGAATTGCATTCTGTGTAATGTGTGTGAATTTCACACAGCGTAAACAATACATTGTAAGCTACAAATTGATTACAACATGAATGTACACAATGTTTGTCATTTGTAAGTACTACAAAGACATGCATAAGTAATGTGGTTTCTTTTTTATGTTATTAGATCTCTACTTTGCTATTATTACATGAAGATTATCTTTCAAAGTATCTGGGAGAATTAATCAATGATATCAATTTCAATGGGTTTATCTCTTTGATAGATAAAAGAATTTAAGTATCTGGTTCAGGGGCAGAGTAATCATTGATTTCTAGAATATCTGAAATTTCTTATTTTTTTATTGAAGCATGCTGCACAATTAGTTTGAGAATATTCAAAACAATTTTTATACTTAAAGCAAAAATAATGTTTATACTTAATGCATGTTTTGTTTTCCTCAAACTATGTAAATAAAGTAGTGTTAAATCGTTAACCCAGTATTTTCCTGTAAATCAATTAATTTACGAGTTTGGCGATACATTCACGAGCGCACGTACTAGGCAAGCATGCAGCCTAAAGAGATCATTCAACTATGAAATATGTTCGATATATAAATAGGCTAAGACCGCACGACCTTAACGTAGAGGTAAAAGCACTCTATCGTATGCAATCGATGTGCAATTGCCCGTTAAAGCGTAAATGGAGTACGACACAGGCGATTATTCATTTTAGTCGTAAACGTTTTCTTCGCTTAGGAATATTTACGAACTGTTAATTTTTGTTTACCGACAAAAATAATTCGAAAGTTATAGCGGGAGTCCTTCGAAGGAAAACCTAAAATATCCCTTCGCATTGGCAAAATGCATCCCCTCCCTAAAAATAATAAGGTGTCCGTGAAACCGAATTTTCTCAAATTCGCAGACATGGTTACTGAAGAACTGTATTGAAATAAATGCTGGAAATAATATTGAATAAAACTTACCCCATTGTTTCTTTTCCTGCTGTCATTTAAACACAATAATTTTAGAAAATATTTTATTTCATAATTTTCAATTTTTCACTCGCGAACTGTCACAAGCGGCGATCTGCCATAAACTAAAGAGTAATCACGATGTTGCCATTTCACAAAACACACACATTAAAAAAGAATATTGTCTTCGTCTCAATCGTCTCATAAAAGCAAATCCATTTTTATTTTATTACTCTATCCATTTCTGATTTTGATTGCATTCAATTTCAAACAAAAACGCATTGTATAGAGTTATGACTACCATGAAATAAATATATGTTGGCTTCCTTATATAAGACGGTAGTTCACGTAAGACGTAAGAGGGCGCTTTTCACTTAGTACAACTATTCGCCAATAGATGGCATTGTCGTAAATATAATGGAATCGCAATAAAAAAAAAAAGCTTTATTTATTACACACAAGCTTTATTTTTTATTAAAAATAAGTTTGTCAAACTTGAATCCAGATTTAAAAAAATGTTGACTGGTGGTCTGTGATTTAATGAATGCATTTAATTTTCTAGTCACAAGTAGGTATGGGGGAAACCGTTGCCCAGAAGTGGGACATAGGTTTAAATCGTCGGGTCGTTACAACTGCTTTATGTATGTTTAACTTGTGCCGACGATTTCGTTCGCGTGAAATTTATTGTTTTGACATAAAATGTAGTAATGCTTATAACCCTTGGGAATAATGTAGCTTCCCATTATTGAAAGAATTTTAGGAATCGGACTAGTAGTTCCGACAATTACCCCCCTACTTAAAAACGAAAAAATGTTACTTACTTCTATAAAATATTATATAAATATCTAGATACACCTGTATTAGCTTAACAAGACCAACCATTACTCCAACATTGCCGTTTACCATCAAACTGAAATGCAGTCTGAGTCATAGCTAGCGGTAATACAAACACACATTGCATAGGAAAGCACCATTCTTCCGGTTACACTACGAAATTAGACGTTATTTTTTATTTTATTGTTCTAATTTAAATATTAAGTATTACTAGTGATTTGCTCGTGACTTTGCCTGCATGGATTTTGAATCTTTATAAACAAACAAACTTAAGAAGATCGCGGAGAAGACATCGAGAGATCGCAAAAGAGAGGAGAGATTTTGCCCGCAATGGCAATCATATCGCCTACCCATCTTGCCGCCAGACAACCGACACCTCGTCTTCCAGTCCTTGGCCGCTGTTCGGTCACACCCTCACTCCACCTGTCATCACTGCACCTTACCCAGGTGTAAAATATACAGTCTGACGTTTCATTTTACGCTGTTTTAAATATCCTCTAATCGTTTACTCGCTGCATTGATAAATGCAAAGCGTTTATGCAATTCTGTGTGTTAAAGTTCAGTAGTTAATTACTTACAGAAAATCGATAAACGTCGTTCAGCTGTTTTACATAACGGAGCTGTTTTGTAAAACAGCTACCTAGTGATTTTGTAAAACAGCGGATCCGAAAATCCATCTGCGACATGCCTATGTCGTTCATCGCGGTTCCAGCTATCTCTTTACCAAACATCAAAATGTTTCAGCGGTTTAGGCGTGAAAACGTAACAGATAGCTAAACGAAGGCAATTTCCTATTGCAAATATTAAAGTATGGATAGTCTTGTGGTTTCAGTAACTAGCTTCAATTATAGTAACTATCTTACGATAGTTTTTAGGGTTCTGTACCTCAAAAGGAAAAAACGGAACCCATTAAGGATCACTCGTGTGTTTGTCTGTCTGTCCGTCTGTCACAGCCAATTTGCTCCGAATTCAACGGACCGATTAAGTTGAAATTTGTTACACATATCTATGTATTTCTGTGACCCGAAGACGGACGTGTAGGTAAAGAAAATAAATGAAATGAGCCTACAATTTTGAAAAAATAATTCTATACTTCTATTACTTATAGATTACCTACAGGAAAACCTATAAGAAGTCTATGGTCTTAAAAAAATCACGGTAAATTCATCCCAACTACGGAACTCTTCATTGTGCGTGGTCCGACACGCAATTGGCCGGTTTTTCTAGTATTGTTCAACAATTTCTATTACTTTAGTTTACGTAAATTTTGCCATAGACTAGGTAAGTACTGAAATCTGGTTTTATTTTATTTCTTTACTGTGTATTTTCTTTCAGCATTTCGGCATAATGTCTACTTTAACAGGTGTGGTAAAACTCCTAGTAGGTAGATACTTAGGTAATTGACCGATGAGCTTAGGGCTCATCAGTCATCAGCAGTGATCGGAGTAGGTAGATTGAACTGGGGCCATTGATCCGAAACGTATATATTAATATGGACATTCCTCCGGAATTGGTGGATTATTAGAAAAAAACCGGAACTTATGTAGGAATTGTATTCTGCCAGAGTGGAAGGAGTCATTTGATGATTTGCCATCCTCAAAAAAATCGGAAATCGAAAATCGGAATTCGATTGTTTTTATTATTCAACAGATAAATAATGAATTAATTTAGTTTTGATACCTTCCTTTAAATTTTGAATTGAGTAGTAATAATATCACTACCAACATTAACAATATTTAATTGAATCCGGAAATACCGGAATTACTTTCCGGAAAAATGGCTTATCCATGTTATTCTTTCTGTGTGCATTTATGATACAAGTACCAAAAATCAATCTACCTACTCCGATCACTGGTCATCAGACACTGTCCAGCGCCACATATCCCGTCGCGGTGTGTGATCCGGCAAAAAAGACAAACTGGGAAATCCTCACAAGAAAAATGTTAAGTAATATATCAGCTCAGACCAAATAAAAAACCAAGACAGAGCGCTGTCAACAGTGACGTGAGGCCGGTTTAGTAAACATGCGTGCACTTAGTTTGGTGTAGTTTGATTGTAGTGTCATTATAAATAGTTGTACTTAGAATAAGTAGTTGTAAATGTGTTTGTGTGAGCGTGTATGCACAAAGCTTTGGTGTAGTTTTAGCATGCTTCACTGTATTGTTCACAGCGCTCTGTCAGAGCAATAATTACCTATTATCTGATTTTGGAGTATTTTGTTTGCCAAACAATCGGAAGCCACAATATTTTTCTTAATTCATAATACCTAGTACCTACGTTATGTAGCTATCCATTGATTGCTGCTGTCTTAAATACCAATTTAACGTCGAAGTTGCTTGTGAAACATTAAATACAAACTCTAATTAGACTAATTTAATTGCATTTGCATTAGTTTATCTCTCGCTAACATATTAGCAAAAAGTTCGTTACCTACATAAATTTTTAAAAGCGCGTACGTGTAAAGGTTGAATTTATTTATTTAACCATTTATGTGCACACATAATAAACAGACAAGGAGAAAAGAACAGAAAAAAACGTACAATGGTGATGCTTATTTCTAAAGAAATCTCAATCTCATGTTGTGTGACAAAACACTTTTCGATAACAAAATAAAAATAAGTAGGTAGATAAGTATCACTTTTTAACCTAATACCTGTAATATTAGAAGTCGACGCCCAAGTGTTCTTTTGTTTTTGTATTTTTATGGGTACTTTTATTTAAGCGTAATAGTTGTGTGCGACACCAGTCCCTTGCCGGTACCTAATAGACATTGCGTTATTATTCTAAGAGACATAAAAACAAATATTTAATTAAATCAATCGAGAATGTTACGTTCATCTTTATTTTAAAAGAATTTGCAAAGCCAATTTACAAGAATAACGCAATTTATTCACCTCACAGCTCGGAAAGATTCTGTTTATCATTGGAAATCTGAGTGCAAAAGTGCATTTTATCCAATGGCGTGGAATGAGTTTTTAAAATTCGAACCTTTCTATTCAATCATTTTCTTTATCGCCGGGTCCACTGATATCTCACTAATACTTATTTCATGTCAGTGCACCAACCTCATTTTTAGAATAATAGCACTGGCCAGCACGAGAAAACACGCTTCGCTTATGGTTCAATCCTAGAATCTTTCGCTTGCTCAGGTTTCAATACAAGTACTCGCGTCAAAAAACAACTTTGCAGCCTTGCATAACAAATAACTATTGTAATCAAACGGATAAAAAGATGTCGTTTATTGTCATCATAGATGAGCTACCAATAACAATATTTAGTAGGTATGGCAAGTAGAATAAAATTATCTGCCATATTCATAGCAGTAAGTACCTAACTATAAAAATAACAAAATAAAAATAATTTATGAGTTCTACAACTATATCAATTCGAGGAAAAAAAAAACACTATTAGTTATTCAAATGTATTGAGGTAGGTAATGCGATGCGAAATGAAATTGTCTTTAGGTACTTACTTACGTAAATATAAAAAAAACACATGTCATATAAACAAGTAAAAATAAGCTAAAAAAAATAACTTTTACTGACAACAAGTCCTACATTTACATTATGTAAGTTATTATACTAAATTAACTAAAAAACTAAAAGGACTAACCTACTATACCAATAAATATAAAAACAAAGGGACCCTTAGGCGTCGAAGTATACGTCCGCATCGCTGTCATCCGGAAACGTGCCCAGAAGACTGGCAGCATTGCCACGTTGAATAGCAACGCTAATTCTTTGGCCAAAGAACAAGCCAGCCCTCTGGTCACGTGAAGTGTCGACCAGTCGGCGAGAAATTTCCTTAAAAAGGAGACGCGCACTTGGGCCCCATGACCCGAGCGTTTCGACCCCAAACGGCTCAAAACTGTAGTTGCCCATAAGGTTACAGTATTTGCGCCGCTTGAGGGTCTCAGCAGCCGCAGCAGCGGCGCCAGGACAGCCCGCAGTGCTAGGAACATGGGATGGCGCAAGGGTGTCGACACAGGTTGCGTCCCACGCCAGAGGCCTACCCACCTTCCAAGGCAACAACGTCATGTCATCTGGTCTCTTCCCATCGTCACGTACTTTTACTTATGTCTGTAATTTTTATGGTATAAGTAAGTACTTATTTAATGATGAGTATTTTATCTTCTATAGATGGAGTCGACATTTCGGTTACCAACCTGCTATGCGCCAATTCCAACCTAAGTTCCACTTTTCCACCCAAATTCTATTGACCTAATTAGCCAATTTTAATCAAGCAACACCATCTCTAGAGCCACTAACTGTCCGTCCCTTTGTTCAGAGAGTGAAAGTAAAGTTATGTAAAAATTGTACCAATCGTTGCTTGCATGTTATCCGTTAAGGCGACGTGCAGTCGGCTACTTTGTTTTTATTTTGGTTTATGTAAATTGCGAGTTGAAATCGCAGTAATTGGTATCAAGGCATAATTGGGCTCATAATTGTGGGCCTCTTATATAGACATCTAGAACTGATGGTATGTGTGTTTAAAAGTAAGTCTGTACAGCTTATTTCAATAAAGAAAGTTTACAGTAAAAAGTTTTGAAAGTTGCAATCTGCTGGAACTGCACACAGTTTTCCCTGAACTGTATTACAATTGTAACCTCAAATATCTTCTAAGTATTTGTTAAGTTAAATTACACTTAGCTCCTGATTTTCGAGTGGGTATTAACCAATAGCCAACCTATCCTAACCTATGTTTGTGATTGCTAACTCTTAAAGTCCGGTAAGCAACTTCAAAAGGCCATTCAAATTAATTGCAAAGGTCCCGATTATCCATTCTTAACTTGGATTCGGTACAGAAACATACACAGTACATACACATAAATTAAGTACTATTTAACAAATAAAACTCCCAAACATTAAGACTTCGCCTTAACAAGTAAAAGATTGATACAAATAATGTGACCGAATTTTTTATCAGAAAAAAACCCGCAACGGTGGTTGCAGTGGTTCCGTTTAAACAGTTCAATGAACCCTGACGTAACTGAGTTAATGTGTAATTAACACTCGGAAACAAACGAACGGCTACTTATTATATAGATGTAATAGCTACTTGATTACCTCGGAAAGCACGTTATGCCGTTGCGTTGGTCCCGGCTGTCATTCCTGGACCTTTGACAGTCGGTAGGTACGGGTCGTCAGAAGCCCGAAACTAACAACCAGTCTTACTAAGGAGTATCGTATTACCCAGATACTGGGTTGTAAAGGTCAGGTAGGCAGTCACTCCATGTAAAACACTGTTATTCAGCTGCTTCCGGTTAGACTGGAAGCCAAACCCAACATAGTTGGGAAAAGGCTAGGCAGATTGAGGATTGAATAATAGCTATTTGATTAGAAAAGGGGAAAAGAATTTATGAAGCGTGGTGTACTTGTTCATAAAGACCATTTCTTCTCTTTCTCTCTCTCTCTATTATAATATACCTATACTCCATTTGAAATAAGATTAGACATTTGAATACTTAAACCTTTTTTACAGTCCGTTCAAACGATTTTTACTTCTATTGCGTTGGTAGCATGAAAAATTGCAGCTGCAGTAAACAGTTGGTATTGTAACCACTTTTTTGCTTTTAATGCCATCCTTATGCCTACGGTAAAGAAGTCAAAATCGGTTGAACGGACTGTAAAAAAGGTTTATTTAAATGTCTAATCTTATTTCAAATGGAGTATAACTATATTATAGCCTTCAAAGTCTACCTTTTGTCTTATTCTCAGTTCAAAAATCACGTAAACAACATGTCAATACTACATCTTCGAGACGTCACACATCAACCAGCTTCGTTCATAACATACTAATTTCATTTCCCATCCGTTACGTTATCCTGCGCACGACCTTCCGATCTTTTCCTATTGCCAACATATGCCAACCTTGGGACTCCGTAGTTGCCTGTATTACAATGTTGTCCTCTAATGAGTCGCATAATAAGATGGTACATGTAAGGGCAATCTACTTGAGGAAGTGTGATATCAGAGGTAATCCCTAGCGCTTTTGCGGAAAGGTCTTATTTATAAAGTCAAAGTCAAATCATTTATTTCAATTAGGCACGTATAAGGCGCTTTTGAACGTCAAAAACAAAGAAATAGAACTGATTCTAGTTGCCCCTTCCAAAAGGTAGTTTTCGCATGGAGGAGAATGGGCAAGAAACTCCACCGTTACTCTTTTAAAAATGTTTTACAATATTTTGTATACATCGATTATATAATTTGTGAATACGATGCACCTACAATAAGATTACTGTATACATGCATTATAAACTCCCGCCTTCGTCCCATGGGGGTAGGCAGAAACTACAGAACGTCACCTGCTACGATCCTTACATACTCGTTTTAGTTCGTTCACATGCATGCCAGTTACGAGTACCTACTACGTACCCGACCTTTCTGAAAAATATTACCGTAGAACTCAAGAATATGGAAATAAAGAAAAAAAGGAAATGAATTTATTTGACTCAGGCACTTGGCATACAATTAAATACTTACACATAAACAAAAAACAGAAAAAACTTTAAAGCAGTATCGTGTGCCTCACAGCTGCGCCAAATACTGAAGTTAGAGACTAAAGTCTCACTTGTCTGCATTTACACCGATATTCTTGCTACTTAAACCGGAACTCAACAATGTTGCTTGGCGGCTGATAAAACTATGATGGTAGTACTTTCTCAGACAAGGACTTTCCACACACCACGTTAATTACCTTGTCGGTGTAGAAACATACTAAAAGAACATTCAGAACAGTATCCTTTCATTTCTTTCATTTCAGCCGAAAGACGTCCATTGCTGGACATATGACATACATAACTAAGAGTATCCTTTGATGTTATTTTATTAATCTCCTGCGATGCCCAATCCAATTGGGCTTGAAAGGCATAATTTAATAACTATTAAAACAAGCTTCTGCTCGTGACTTCGTTCGCGTGATATTTTCTGTTTATATCCTATGACACTCGGCAATACTGTGGCTTCCCATTAGTGAAAGAATTTTCGGAATCGGATCAGTAATTCCGAAGATTACCCCCTACATACAAACACAAATTTTACCTCTTTATAATATTAGTGTAGATATCAAAGTTCTGTCGATTATCTTCATTTTAACCGTGCATGGCTTGACATAAAAAAAAGCCTTCCAAATATTTGTGCATTTCATATTTTCCATAACAACAAGAATTATATTATCATGTATCTAATTATATCCGCTGACTTTTCGGATTCATGTGCGCATTGTATAATTATCACTTGCTTCAAAAGCGGTGAAGGAAAACATTGTGAGGAAACCAGCATGGCTGAGAGATATTTCTCGACAGCATGTGAAGTCAAATCAGAGGGCAATACTTTGACACCAGGTTAGTCACTAACCACACGAAAAAGAAGAGACTAATATCCGCTTATAGAATTCTTCGATAGAAGATACAATCAATGGCCAGCAAAAAACCATAGATTTGACACCTCAATAAATTACACGGCATATTTAACACTTCGATTAAACTCTTTCACTTACCGATTTCCTCAGTTCCGACCTCGGAGGAACCCTGACCTGGTCACCTTGACCCCTCGCCACATGCCTTAACTGGCAGTTTAATATAACTCTTATATTATTGCTAATGAAGCTCCGAAGATAGCCGCCATCTTTTGTCAGCCAAATAATACTTGAATAATGTTTTTATTGTAGTCAGCGAGATTTTTTTTTAATATTCCGAGGTTAGGATGTCTGCCAGCAATTAAAAGTGTTTTGATTTTAATAGGAAGTTTCCATTAAAGGTGATATGTTAGGTTTTTTTTATAAATGCAATTAAATTATAGTAGTGGAGGAAGTACTTAGATAATTATGATATATGTTCGAACGACCAGTGAATAATCTAAATTTATAAACAGGTAAACTTTGCGATTTTGTTTAGAGCAATGGTGGCCCATTGGTAAGTGTCAAATGAGCTAAGTATGATGGTAATAAGAAAAGAGGTCGACAAAAGAAAAATTATAAAAGATTCTGTAAAAGAGTGGTGGCCCAGTGTAAGCGGCCGCGACTTATGAGTTCTAGGTCGTAGGTTTGAACTCTGACTGACAGCCGCATCACCACTGCTCTCAAAACGGTGAAGGAAAACATCGTGAGGAAACCGGCATGTCTTAGAATAAAAAAATCGAAGACATGTGATTCGCACTGTTCCCACGTGGTGGATTACGACCCGCTCTCTCTCACAGAGAGGGGGCCTGTGTCCCAGCAGTGGGAACATCATAGATAGAATAGATAGATAGAATATTCTTCATTATGTACACCATAAAAATTACACATAAATCACATCATAGGCTGATTATGCAATGTAGCGGCTAATTTTCGGAACTACTGATCCGATTCCGTAAATTCTTTCACTAGTGCGTAGCTACAGTATTGCCGAATGTCATAGCATGTACTTAATGTGTAAAACAAGAAGTTTCACGGTAACAAAGTCGTTGGAAGAAGCTAGTTGCACATTATTGTAGAGGCCTAAGTTCAGCAGTGGATAGCTATACGTATATATTATATGTATAGGTAGGCTCAGATAAGTTGATACAACAGAAGTGAAAGCTTTTCGAGGAACGTTATCGGCTATTGTAATAAAATTGAATCGTCTAGGTAAGCCGGCATTTGTAGTACGTACACAAATATACACTAATAGCTACCGCCCGCGGCTTCGCCCGCGTGGTATGTCGATAAAAAGTAGCCTATGTCCTTCCACAGGATGCCATCTATCTAGTTGGCCAATTTGGTCGAAATCCGTTAGTGGTTTAGGCGTGAAAAGGTAACATACAGACAGACAGACAGACAGACAGACCGACAGACAGACAGACAGACAGACCGACAGACAGACAGAGTTACTTTCGAATTTATAATATTAGTATGGATTTCCTTTCTACTAAGAAACACTGCATTATACTGGTCGCAGTGTTACTAAATAATAAAATTAGAATTAGTGAATTAAGTACTAAAGAACATAGTGTGTACATAATAGTACCTACATCCATTGTAGGCCAAAAGGCACATTTCGTCCCATGTAATAGAGGCGAGCTTACTGCCACAAAATATTTTATTTCACATAAACCTACATGGGCACTGTAGAAACGTCAGAAGCTAGGTGCACGGTTCCAATTGGTCGTTTCAATAACACTTTTCCCGACTTGGGAATCGAACCCCGGACATAAGACCAACGAGGCAAATATGATTTAATACTTAAAGAAAATGGGAAAATGACTTCATGAAGAACTTTATTTATTTAAACTTTTTGCACTCAAAAAAGACGTACAAAGGCGGAGTTAATGCCTTAGGCATTCTCTACCAGTCAACCAAGGGTGGTGAAGAGATTAGATGGCAGGTGCTCTGATTGTGAAGAACAAAGAGAAAAAAAAATATATATATAATATTATATCATAATGCATAGATGAGACAACTTTGACTGAAAGCTCGAAGTTCATCGATTGGCCCCGAAAGGCACATGTCCCACCGCCGCCGCCGGCGATTAGCGAAAAGCGAGTAGCACTAGCAGAAATTAACTGGCGAGCAACGAGCAGCGAGTGTGTAGTTCGCATAGTTTTGTCGCTGGGCTATACGAGCGAGTGCAACGAGTAGAATGACTGGCCATACACTTACTAGTATACGTATGTATGTGTACCTAGCGTGAGTCTCTCAGCGAGTGTTCTGCCCGCCAAGCGAGCGTCGCTGAGCGAGTATTTTCTTTGATAATTCTTATCGCTGCGACAAACTAGTGAAGAGAGAGTCCTCTCCGGCAAATATTAATATGTATCTCTTTTAATGACACGAGACATAGAAAGAAAGAAAGAAAATACGTTTATTTGCGGTAAACATGACGCAAAAAAAAACACAAAAAAAAAACAAAAGGTTGGGGAAAGCATGCTTCACATCCACGCAAAACGGCTATCGCTCAGCATTATGCTGCGTCCCATCCTATGTAGGACCGAGCCCCAGCGCTGGTTTTCAGCAACATACATCTCTCACATGACTAAATATTCTTGTGTATCTACTGTACGTTTCCCGAGGGAAAAAAATATGCAAAACTCCTATTGTCCATAGACAGTCAACCCATTTCCATAATCAATAAACTCCTTGGAAAACACCTTTTGAAAATAAGTAAGTACCTTTATAGCTTAAGTAATCCAAAACCTTCCAAAGATACTAATCTACAAGAACAATACTTCGAGAAATTATTTTCTAATTATTTTGAGAGACTACTTTTCGATTTTATATCAGACATCTATCATCATCTTCATGCCCCTGTTCCATGTTACGAGTACTTGTGGTCGGCGCAAGATGTTTTCTTCTTCCACTCTCCTCTGTCAACCGTTACGCTACCATTCATTCCCTTCTCTTTCATATCATTCCTCACACAATCCATCCATCTTTTCTTTGGCCTCCCTCTCCCGCTCCATCCATGAACATTTATATTCATCCCTCTTATAATCACATGTGTTTCCTCCCTACTCATCACATGCTCATATTAAGCCAAATGATTTCCTTTCAACTTTTCTGCACTGGCCATTTATAAAAGACATCTTTAAAGATCGCTTTTCTTGATAAGACCGCCCATTGTGTCACCCTATGTAAAACTTCTACATTTATATCAGTAATTTTTATGGTGTACATAATAAAGAGTACTTATTCTATTCTATTCTATATGTGACTTAAGACATCTTGTTAATCCGTCTATTAATAGTCGTTCGTAACGTATGCAAGACCAAAGCTAAGCGACACAAGAGATCCACACCATATAAGATGCTATTGTATCGACATCTCAAGTAAAAAGGTCGCCAGCGCATAGTCGTCGAAGGTGAATTAAGGCTGTGCACAGACCTGAGTCAATACTATTTTAACATCTAATACATATTATAATACCAGCTTATAATAGCCCAGCAAAAATGCCACTGATGTAACAATAAAAGTGGCTAACTACTGGGCTCATACAATAAAATAAAAAATATATTATATTTGTCGTAGATTACAAAAGTTGAGCGATAATAGTCTCTCAATTGATTATTGTAGTACCAAGGTGAGGGTAAACACCGTGACTTGCTCGCTAGAGTGGGGCGTCACGTGGACAGAGTTATTGTAAGGGAAGTGGCTGAGCGATGAGTCAGTGTTGTGAGGGCAATGAACGGATGCAGACCTCTACTTCCCTTATGCGAAACCGTCGGTTTTGTCCGAACGTAGAAAGTAGTGCTGGAACATTATTAGTATTGTACTTACTGTGATAATTATGCTGAAAGTGAAATACTAATTGATTTGCTGTATCATCGTGTTTTATTGTAAACCTACACTATGAATTCCGTACCACCGAATCGAGATGATGACGGCACTATCGCTCAGCCATCGCTGACGCCGTCATATTTATAAAAACAAAGATGAAGAGTACCATCGACACGAAAAGAAGCAGAAGATAGCTCACTGCAGGGCAAAGGCCTCTTCTCATACAGAGAAGGCACAGGACTTACATTAGGTAATTATAAGTCTTGGTTTCCTCACGATGTTTTCCTTCACCGATGTCAGTAATGTCCAAGATAAACTCAGAAAATACATAATTATACATTAAAAAAGTCATATTGGTACTTGCCCGGGTTTGAACCCACAACCTACATTAAACATAATGCTTGGATCGAATATTGCTTTATGAAAACAATGATGTCGCGCACACTCGACGTGTGTCATATAGTCCCATTTGTCCAAATTCTACTGAAGGAAACTTCTATATTTTTCTCATGTATGACCACCGCCTGCCCTTGTCTCAATTTATTTACGGTTGGCGCGTTCTCTTCCATATTTCTTTACAAGCCTTCATTTCAGAGTCACCTTCCTGGCCGGTTAATCTTTTACATAATCTATATATTTTTTCTTTGGTCGACCTCTTTTCTTATTACCATCATACTTAGCTCCTTTTACACTTACCACGACCATCGGTCGCTCCTCAGCTTCACTGTCACAGTCTTACCCATTCTCGCCACAAACTGTTCTGTCTATGGCAGAAAAAGCTTTTTCATTAGTAAGCGCACTGGTTTATACTTCAAGCTTGTAATAGGCAGATGGTCATACACCATAATAGTCAGCTGTTACCCTCGATTGAGTTTTACGATCAAACGGTAATCTTAGTTTACGTTTAAACCTAAACATTTTTAGGACTTCGTTAAGTACGTAATATCCGTCTTTCGTTATCCGTATAGAATAGTGTCTGTAATGGTACAAACGTGGGTTTTGTCGCACAACTTTATCTCTACCTGCCTCAAATTCAATTTGCATATACTCAATTTGAAATAAGATTAGACATTTAAATAAACCTTTTTTACAGTCCGTTCAACCGATTTTGACTTCTACTGCGTTGGTGGTATGACAAATGGCAGCTCCAGTAGACAGTTTGTATTGTGTAACCTTTTTTCTTTGAATTCCATCCTTATGCCAACGGTATATAAGTCAAAATCGGTTGAACGGACTGTAAAAAGGTTTGCTTAAATGTCTAATCTTATTTCAAATGTAGTATAGTCTTTTCCTAACTATGTTGGGGTCTACTACCAGTATAACTGGATGCAGCTGATTAACAGTGTTTTACTTAGAGCGACAGCTTAACCTCCTCAACCCAGTTACTGGGTAACGCCATACGCTTTGGTTGTCAGCTGAAGAGACTGTATTATCTTATCGAAACACGGCAATGCTGTTCGGGAGCAAATAGGCGTAGCGGCAATATTTTTTCTTGGAGGAGCCCTTTCACAATGTAGTGCGCTGCTACTAATTTACATACTCTAATACTAACTTCGTCGGTCATCTAGCTGTGGAGGCGTCTACAACCCTAAAAAGGTGGCCGGGATAGACTGAATGCGGAAGGCGGTGAACAGAGTGTTGTGGCGCAGATTGGGAGAGGCCTATCTCCAGCAGTGGACTGCGATAGGCTGAGTTGATTGACTGAATACTCACATAGCCAAAATTTTGCGAGAACCACAGAGTGAATCCCTCTTCCTATAATGTTTTATTGCTGCAGCTCGAGAAATATACAACATATTGTCAACTGCATCGCAACTTATTTCAATAAAATTAAACTCGTCATTAATTTACAGCGATCCATCTGATTGATCATTTGGTATCGTGTCACTGAGTCAACGGTCTCACAAATTATCCTGAATACATAAATACTTATATCTGCATTCACTTAGATTTTTTGTTGCATGTCTTAGTGGCCGCTATGTGAATAATTTGTTTGAATCATGATGCAATGTGTACCTACTTATATCTGATCTATTCGTTATTTGGAATGTATAAATAACGATAATTTATTAGCACAGTAATAGACCGGCCTGGGAATCCAATTCAACAATTCTCATGAGATTTATGAGATTATGAGATTTAAGGATCTTATCAAAACCAGGCAGACACGCAAATGATTTCGAAATTAAAGTACAAGAGCCATAACCCTCCCGCAAACTATATAATAATAACTCAAAAAGTACCCGCAAGCAAAGATAATAAAATTTATTTGGGTCTACCGCGTAAGCTTCTTCTACCAAATGAAAAAAGAATGTTCAATATCGGTTCACAATTGACGAAGAAATCAATTACAACACACACACATTAAAAAAAACGATATCGAAGACCTAAGAAATTATTTTTAAGTTCGTTAAAAAAATAAATGCTGTTTGTTGGCGCATCACTTCACACTGGCTAGATCGATTTTTTTGTTTTAAAATGTTCGTAGGCCGAATCAGATTTTAAAGGAAAGAAAAAATTAAAAAATAGCCGAGTATATTGGAAAATTTGGGAAAATTTAAAGTACATTTTCCATGGTAATACGTCTATCGGGTCTACTGTAAGTCAAACTGCAAGCCGAAAGTAGCTTAAACAAATGAATAAATTCTGTGACGTGAGTGTTTCCTTATAAAATCGGGGAAAACTGACGGAGCCGCTTTAGTCCAATCAACGAGGAAGTTATTAATTATATGGAGACTTTCGAAAAATTCCCCCGTCTATGAAATTACGCATGTGATGAAGTTAGGAAGTAGTACAATAATCCAATGTTACGAGAAGTTACTTTTTTTTAACCTTAACATGAATATTGCTTATAACTCTCTGTACTCTGTATTACCTAACTTCATCACAAGCCAAATTTCATAGACGGGGGAATTTTTCGGGTTACATATGCCCCGTTGATTGGGCTACTTGTGGAGTCAGAGAAGAGGAAGTACCTATATGAAAGAGTGGGGTCAAACGGACGCGGACGGTGAGAGACAAACGTGAAGATGACGACGTTGGACTTGACGAAACCGTGTTTCGTTCAGTTGTTACGAGTTCCATTGTCAGCTACTGGAATCTAAAAAAAAAACCTAATATCGAGCACATTTTTGTAACGTATTCACCATCAACGTTATCTTTCGACACCAACTAAAGTTAATTCAATATTGAGCAATCTGCCAGCTGCCCATAGTCCAAATAAAAGTAAATTTTATCTACACATAGTCCATTAAAGAAGTACAATACGGTGTATTAACAATCATTTTAATGTAAACGCACTGTTTCGTTATGTAATGTCTCGTAAAACTCGCTCAGCGCATGTTATATAATGACGACCATTGTAAGCATTAGGGCTGCCACAAAAAATCACCGTCTGCTTAAGCTACCGTTTCCTAATAAGAGCGGTTCTGTCATTTTCAGTATTTGACATTAAAGTGTCAACTCTGTAGTTGGACAGCCGTTATTGTGTTACCAGTCACCCCTTTCGGAAACCAAAGCTTCAGCTTCTTTTGTTTTTCGTGCACGATATTAACTTGGCCCTATGGTGATTGTCTCAGGAGTATTTCGAATGGCAGTTTTTCACTAAGCTACCTCCAGGTAGAAGGCATCAAGGAGGAGGCGGAAGGCGTGAGGGAAAGGCAAAGTTTGCGCCCTCACGCCCCTAACCACCGCCGTTGGAGACGCCCTGGGCGTCGGGAATCCCAGGCGGATTCCCGGCCACCATAGGCGCGGGCTTGCGGACGGCGAGCAACGGGCAGCTCGCCGTCCGATAAGGACCAGGCTCGGGTCGATGGCGCGTCGTGTTCCACGCGCGCCTCAAAGAGATGTCAGCACAATTGGCGGGGTCCGGTAGGACCGATGCCTGCCAGGGTTGCGGGAAAGTCCGAAAGGGATACCGGGACCTTGGCAACAGGCAAATGAAGGAACACGGGTGGATTTTAGTCAGTAAAAGTCTGACACGCCCTTCCGCTCCGCCCAGAGCGGGAGAAGTCATTGGATGATTTCCCACACTCAAAAAAAAAAAAAAAAGGTAGAAGGCATCACATTGTTATCAAAAAAGCTTTTTAACTTTAAGAGAGTTTAAGTAAGTTAGCCCCGAAAAGTAGGATTCGTCCCAGGAAGTCTTATTTCACTTATATTTGAGAAGAATTTCCTTAGTTATGGACAACCTCTAACCTTTCAGAACGTGAGCTTTCAAATGAAGGTGAAACTATCCCAGCTGTGGTTTACGAAAGGCCGATTATTTTACCGACTTTGATTATTATTTAACAACAAAACAATTGTTTGCCTTATCAATACAAATACATTGACCATCTCAGAAACCATTTGATTAACTGACCATACACCGAAGTTCTGTGACAACCTGTAAATTGTTAAAGTCCACACGTTTGTTTACAAACAAGCCGAGATTTTCAACAAGGAAGCTGACTCATCATTATAACACTAATTGATAAAACTTTACTACCAGTTACTACGAGCTTCGTCACTATGAACGGTTACTTGTGCTACAGCCGGTAACCGTTCATTAGTTCGGTAGATATTTTTCTTAACTTTTGCTTTATATATCGACGGCGAAGTGCCAATAACTCCTAACTGTAATTTTTCGAGAAATTCACTTATTCATTGTTTTGAATTTATAGGCGTTATTCGCATGTTTTAGTGAAATCTCTTGAGTGTATTTTTTGTTGCAACAGCATTAAATTAAAATGTGACAATACCTGCCCACTTAACCAACTTATTAAGAAATGAAACCTTTTTTTTCAATTTGTGTAAATTTTTTACTTTGTTCTTTAGGTGTAATTGGTACTTCGCCGTCGATATGTATGTATTTATTGTATATGTAAAGGATACACCACCGACTACCTGTAGTATTATCTCTCCTTCTCGCTTTAATCCATCCAAAGGTTGTCTGTAAAAGATCGCTTTTAACGATAAGACAGCCCATTGTGTCACCCTATGTTAAATTTCTACATTTATATCTGTATTTTTTATGGTGTACATAATAAAGAGTATTCTATTCTATTTTATTCTTTAAGGGCATAAGAGGCATTATAGTAATAAAAATGTTTATATCGTCCAACAACGGATCATAGTAGGTAAGTACAAATAAAATCAACGCCATGTATATAAGTAGTAAAAAGTCTACATAAACATACTACAAACTTCGATTACTCAGTACGTGAACCGGACAGCAATGGCTCAGGTACTCCATTCGTTTACCCCCTACCAAAAAACGCTCAACGCACCTAAAGAAGTTTACACTTCGAAAATTGGCCCCAAGTTACATCCAGTAATCTGGGATTGTTCGGCTCACCTCTCACCATTCTATTCCATTTCTACTCCTGGAGGTTTAGGTTCTTAAGAACATCAATATTATGATCTAACATACTCCAAAATGATCACGAAGATTAGCAAGCAAAACTAGAATTTCTTAGCTATGATAGTTCCCAACGCAATCAAAAGGAAGGCTGCATCCAGCAGTAGAGGTCGACAGGCTGATCTTCTCGTCTTGTGTAGTGGTCACACAAGCTGTGAAGATCAATTTCATCATCATCTGCCTAGCCTTTTCCCAGCAAGGTAGGTTGGAGTCGGCTACCAGTCTATCTGGCTGCAGCTTAATACCAGTATTTTACATGGAGGGACTACCTATCTGACCTGCACAACCCAGAATCAGAGAATAAATTGTCATGCCGTGGTGAAAAGATTTTTATTTCAGCAAGTTTGGTAGCGGGAGTTACTGTCTAGTCAGACGTATGCATAAGTCGTCACACGTAGAGGCTTATTCTATTTAAACAATTAATAAAATTTATATGGGACCACCTCTGAGGCATAACCTACCAAACAAAATAGAGTAACAAATACCCAAAACAAAAACGAATTGAGAACCTCCTCCTTTTTGAAGTCAGTTTAAAACAAGAACCGCCAATAAAAAATTGTTATGAGCAACCCTATAATACAGTTATTTGCACCAAAGTACGACATTTTGTTTACAGTTCGTATCTTAATAAATATTAACCTTGGTCATGTTTTCATCCGTATTTTGTTTGTTTTATTATTGTACTTAACTAATGTATAATTTTGTGTTAACTATAATGTTTTTTTCTGCTTTGTTCCGGGTTTAAAAACCGGCTTAAAGCACTCCTGATAAGCGCTGAGCAGACGGCGGACAATTTGGAATCGTATGAAATTGCCGGCAGTTTGTCCGCGTGCGCTTTAGATTTCCATCATCATCTGCCTAGCCTTTTCCCAACTATGTTGGGGTCGGTTTCCAGTCTAAGCGGATACAGCTGAATACCAGTATTTTACATGGAGCGACTGCCTATCTGACCCCCACAACCCAGTAACTGGTAATACGATATCCCTTGGCAAGACTGGTTGTCAGACTTTCGGGCTTCTGACGACCCGTAACGACTGTCAAAGTTCCACAAATGACAGCCGGGACCAACGGTTTAACGTGCTTTCCGAGGCACAGAGGAGTCTCGATATGTAAAGATGGTCACCCATCACGGACCTACCCCAGCAAGCGTAGCTTAACCTAATGAATCGACGCATGCGGCTGTATTTACTTAGCCACAAGCTCCTCGTGCGTTAGATTTCCATACGATTCCAAACTGTCCGTCATCTGCACAGCGCGAGAAACTTAGACAAAAGTAAATAAGTATTATAGGTTAAGCTAAGTTTTGGTAGAATTCAGATTGCCGTTGACACGCTGAAGAAGTGTGGAGATCATGGCTACATAATAACAGCGGCACGGGTGGATCTTCAGGGTCTAACAAGCCGGAGTCAGCGTCAATGGACCCCTCCCACCCATCACATACCGAAACTCCTTCGTGCCTCGGAAAGCTCGTTAAGTTGTTAGTCCCAACTGCAATTTATAGATCTTTGACATTCGTTACAGGTAGTTAGTCTGACAACAGTCTTACCAAGGGGTAATCGTGTTACCCAGTGACTGGGTTGTGGAGGTAAGATAGGCAGTCTCTCCATGTAAAATACTGGTATTCAGTTTCATCCGGTTCGACTGGAAGCCGACCCCAGCATAGTTGGGAAAAGACTAGGCAGATGCATGCATGCAGAGGCATGCTGTAGAGGAACTAGGTAACGGTCAGGTGTCAATCAGGTGGAATGACAGCTCTGTTCGAGCTCACTTCGCCAAAGTTTTCACGGTGAGATTGCTTAGATCGGCTGTAGTCGTTGGAAACATTAATTTTCATGAAGAAAAAAGGAGGGTTATGATTTTGACCGGTATGTAAGTAAGTATGTATGTATGTATGTAAGTAAGTATGTTCATCTGTTCCCTTCTATCTTCTAAGCCACTCATCACAATTTGACAAATGAGGTATCGTTAGAAGCATCTTGATCGTCCGCTGGTTATAGGCTATGTAGCGTCACATTAAATTAAAAATAGCGCTCTCTAGAGGACATAAAAACAGGAACTTAAAAAAAAATTGTCTTATCGTACCATGTTGAGTATCAAATGAAAGAGCTTAATGAGCACATTTCAAAAATATATAAATTATAATCACAAAAGAATTAAAAAAAAAATTTAAGTAATAAAAACTAAAACCCAACTACGCCTAAAAAGGTATAAACAAGACACCACAGACAGACAAATTAAAAATCCGGAGTCACACGTAATCTGTCCGATTTATTTAACACGTGTGACTCCGGATTTTTAATTTGTCGGTCTGTGGTGTCTTGTTTATACCTTTTTAATCGTAGTTGGGTTTTAGTTTTTATTAATTTAATTTTTTACTTTGAGATTTTTACGGAATAAAACCGCAGTTCCACAATATGTCGGTAATCATAAATGATCGTTTAATTTTTTTTCTGTTATTCACAGTTCCTACCTACTTTATTATGATAAGGTCGATATTGCTGCTGTATAACACTCCGTTAAATCTCCCACAAACAAGCCTACCTTCTGCTAATTAAGAACGAAAAAAAAACATTTAATTATCTATCTACTATTGCATGAAGATTAATGTCAATGTCGCCTGCAGCACTGCTTATGCCTCTTTTGTAACAAGATTGATGGTTGCAACTGTATGGCCCATTGAGAAGACTCCTACGCAGGCATTGAAATTAGGCTGAGTGCATGAATTGTTTTTAAACTGTGTCAATGTGTGTGAGTAGGAAGAAAATGTGGTTAGTGCGCGTGCGTACTGTAGTATGCTGAGTAGGTTCCGTAGTCTATTTATAAGAGATCTTTTTTTTTTGTTTGTTTCGAGTCGGTAATTATAGATAGTGTAATTGTCAGGTAAAAATGTTAGGCGATTTGGGTCTAATAGGTGACCACGCGAATCGCCAATTATACCAATTACCTAATATTTATCTTGAGCTAAAAGAAAAAAAGAAAAAAAATTGGGACACGCTCAGGAAATACAAAAATATAAAAGAACATTAGAACTAGCAAAATCAAGAAAAGACAAAATAATAAAAAACAAAAAAGAACACCTGTGCGAGGCCAAAAGGCACCTATAATTATAAGTTTTAAATATTTCACACAGATGGAGCCCCGAGCCCTGAGACAGCTAGAAGGCGTCCGGAAGACCCCGTGGAAGATGTTTGACCAATGGTTCACGTTAGCACGGGATTACAAGCACTGAAAGTCATGGGATGGGCTTTGGCCCAGCAGTGGGATGATACAGGCTAACAGTAACAGTAACACAGGGGACTGGCAATACTATAGTTCATATCACAGAACACGTTATAATACAATTTCCTAAAGTGAACCCAAATCGTTCGTCTGAAAGGTAGTTTCATAATAGTTACTGATGCTATGATAGTTTGATATTTAGAAACAGGTATTCCTTTAACTTTGCAAGCATCCATAGTATCAAGTTCTGTTCAATCTATATTTAATATTAGAATCTTACAACTATACATTTTCCAGGCGATTTCATTGCGATTTATTTTTCGCTGACTTGTCGATACTTCACGTGACCAAAGCTTAGGTCGTTCTTTGGCCAAGGAATTGGCATTGCCATTCAACGTGGCAATGCTGCCGGTCTTCTGGGCACGTTTCCGGATGACAGTGATGCGGACGAGTACTTCGACGCCTTCGTGCCCTTATTTTTTTGTATTTATTTGTGTAGTTAGTCATTTAATTTAGTATCTAGTGTAATAGTTAGTTGTGTAATAATATCGTCCATAGACAAATCGTTTAGCATTTTTTTAGTTGATTAAACCTTCATGTTTCGAACCATTTCTTTGATGGAACCCTAATCTGCTCCACATAGCTTCAATAACGCATCGGTCCGTAACGATTATCTAATAACTAATAACGGTTATAAAAGAACTGCTATTTTTAACTGCTAACAAAAAACTAGATCGCTTCTCTAAGTAGGAAATGTTATTAGAGGTACAAGCAGTTATTTGTTTTAACAATAAAATAACATCACGCCTCTATACCCCGAAGCGTTAGGCAGAGGTGCACCTGTTATAGTACACCCACATTTCGCCAATGTAATAGGGAGCGAGCCTATTGCCATAAACCGGGTACAAATCCATACTCCGGGCTGCTACTGAGAAATTACAGACGGTGAAACTCGTGACACTTTGTCCGACCCGGGAATCGAACCCATGACCTCATGCTCAGCAGTAGCGCTTGCGGTCACTAGACCAATAAGGCAGTTCTAATTGAGGAAGCTTCTTTGATGTCTTCTTTTTACAAGCTTTTTTTAAAGTAAGTAAGTACTTTATCTTGTCAAAATGTGGTTTTATAAACATATTATAACAAATGATTAAAAACCTACTGTTTTTGCATCATTTGTTTCAGATCGTGGGAATACTAAAGGTGGGCCGTCTTGTCTCATGTCAGACAATACTATACACCATTTGAAATAAGATTAGACACTTAAACAAACCTTTTTACAGTTCGTTCAACCGATTTTGACTTCAATACCGTAGGCATAATAATGGCATTAAAAGCAAAAAAGGTCACACAATACAAACTGTCTACTGCAGCTGCCATTTGTCATACCACAAACGCAATAGAAGTCAAAATCGGTTGAGCAGACTGTAAAAAAGGTTTATTTAAATGTTTAATCTTATTTCAAATGGAGTATAGAATAATATCAAGCCGTAGTAAAAAGATTTTCCAGTAAGGACGGTTGCCTCAAAAAGAAAGAAAGAAAACAAAACATCACGCCTGTAGTCCCCGAAGGGTTAGGCAGAGGTGTAGGCTCGCCCCCTATTACATGGGACTTGAACATAACTGGCGAAATGTGGGTGTACTATAGGTAAACCTCTGCCTAAGAAAGAAAGGATGAAAAAACAAAGGCAGACCTTTCCGCTTTCTTTTTTTCATCTATTCTTCTTTCCCAACCACAACCAACCTTGGTTATGATGGTTGGTTGTTGGACGGTTGGTGTTAACTGCTAAAAAGATATCGCACAAGTAAAAACAGTAAAAAAACATGTGATTAGCTCGTTAATTAGAAGAAGAGCATTACTGTAACCGTAAGTTCAGTATATGGCAGACAAATAAACCTGAAAGCCAATTCTCGTACTTAAAAAAACGTTCACATTTAAGTCGCAATCTGTCAAACTTGTCAAAAATGTTGGTAAATTGATTGTATTTTTGACAGATTGCGAATGAGATTAGGATGTGAACGTTCTTAATAATGGGAATTGCCCTCTGATCTAATAAGTTAAACAGGGTAATAAGTTTCAGACTGCTGAACAGGGGGCCTAAAACAGCCACATTAGCAATTCCTCTAAAAGCAATTCATTTCCTGAATTCCCAGCTGTCATTAGCAATTCCTTTAATTTGATACAACAGTCATTCATAATTTGTGGACCATTTTACAAATCTCCGTAGAAAACTGTCAAACAGATGAATTATTTCGTAATATTACACGCAGATCATATTATAAACTGTCAGTTTGTGACATTTAACGATGATTCATAATAATTTCCTATTATGATTCTGCCAAAGTGGCTGTTTTAAGCCCCCACTTCAATCGATGACTTATCAGTAACCAGTTTAACCCATTGTTAATCTAATTGTCGATTAAATACTGGCTCATTTACCAGCTTTTTGTATTCTGAAGCTGTTCTTGCACGAAGTCATTATGACACTGATAAACATCCATTACATCATTTGTTAATAACACCGAGAACCAAGGTTCTCGGTGTTATTAACAAATAATGTAATGGATTTCTTCTTTCGTCAAGACGAAAGAAGAAATTAAGCACAACATCTCAATCCTAACTATATAATACTAACTTCCGCCCGCGGCTTCGCCCGCGAGGTATGTCGATAAACAGTAGCCTATGTCCTTTCTCAGACTCTAGACTATCTGTATACCAAAGTTTTGGCGTGAATGCGCGACAGAGAGACAGATAGACAGACCGACAGAGTTACTTTCGCATTTATAATATTAGTAAGGACTAGTAAGGATTATAAATGCGAAAGTGGGTTTGTTTGTTTGTTTGTTACGCTTTCACGCTAAAACGGCTGAACGGATTTGGATGAAATTTGGCACATGGGTAGACCATGACCTGGAATAGGACACTTTTTATCCCGATATTCCCACGGGATCGGGGGTGAAACCGCGGGGCGCAGCTAGTAGGTACTTCGTATATTTAGTGATAATTTGGCCTCGATGGTCTAGTGGTCGCAAGCGCTACTGCTAAACATGAAGTCCTGGGTTCGGTTCCCAGGTCGGGCAAAGCGTTGCTGGATTTTTCCATCAGGAACATAATTATAAGAAAAAATAATAAGAGTAACATTTGTCTGGATTAATGACCTGATGATAGCAACAGGCTCGCCCCCTATTACATGGGACTTAAACATATCTGGCGAAATGTGGGTGTACTATAGGTACACCTCTGAATAACCCTTCGGGGAATAGAGGCGTGATGTTATGTTATATAGTTCAAAGTCTCATACAAAAACGAAATTCTCCCATAAACTCAGTATGTAGATCAAAAGCCACGTGAACATGGTTTACGTAAGAAATATAATCGTTATGCAGTCGCTAACGATTGGAAACAAGCGCAGGCGTCTCTCTGCATGTGGGTTATCTTAACTGGCATGCAGGTAGGCGTAATTATGGTTGAACAAATTATTTTTTCAATAATGGTAGGATACTGGCTCGTTGGTTTAATGATCGCAAGTGCAAATGCTCAGCGCTGAATCCTGAGTTCAATTTTGAAGTCGAGCAATGTTTTCCGTTATTGATTTCTAAAAAGGGTTGCCCTTTATCTCATGTAACTTAATAATCTCGCGCACTAGACGGCCAAGATGACGACCAGGTAAACTATATAAACCAATACGAATCGCGCACTTGGTCGCATCGGCCAACCGGCCAAATAGCGGCAGACCAAGCCACGAACCACGACTGGCCGGAGTCGTGGCCGTCTAGTGCGCGCGATCCCGTATTAAACATATCTAGGGTAGTATGGATGTACTATATAATTATACACCTCTGCACATACCTTCGGGGAATAAATACCTACTACTACCCAAATGTCCTTTCTTTAGTATTGTTCGTCGCGTCGTTGAGCTCCTTAAGCTCTGAGTTGAGCTCCTCGGTTGCTGACAAATGCTTGCACTGACTGGCCAGGTCCACTCAAATCTGTGTGGTTCTTTCCTCAAAAGACCATTTCAGATATTAATCTACATGGTCCTCATATGGCCTGACCAAGATTATGTCTGGACCTTAAAAGAGACTGCGACCTCTGAGTTTGTTGCGGCCTTTCTTCTCAGAGTAGTCAGGAAATGCCGACCTCATCTAGCTTATTTTTTTTTTTTATATGACGTGTAAAAGTTATTCCGATATCCTATTTACAGAATATTCATGTCATTTCATTTCATTTCCTACCATGATGTTTTGTAATAGCTACTTATTCAGTCTTCTTGTTACCGAGGAAACTTTGCGTAGCTCACCACCAAGGTTAGACTTACTATATTTAACTATCTGCTTCTAAAATATTATACGTATGTAGTCAGCAAAAGCTCGGACTCATTCGGTTTCCCTACTAAGGATCACTATGTGTGAAGATTGCCGGCTATCGTCCGTGGTAAAGGTCATTGTCATCCGAACAACATGATATCGTGTACAATAACGAACCTATTCAACCGGATGAAGGGAAGTGTGGAAACAAAAATATGACGAAATATTGGACGCTAGTCGAATTTTGAATTCAAATGTTTTCCATTTGAATTCTCTTCTCGTCATTATTTATTTGCAAACTTAGTTCCATTTGATGTTTTAACCTGTATGACCGCGCGCGGAGCGCGCACGGACCAAAAACCATTGCAGTTAATTAGAAAGTCCTTGAAGAATTTATCAACCCCCCCCCCCCCCCTCCCTTGTTTTAATCACCCTATTATTGTCCCACTGCAAGGCAAAGGCCTCTTCTTATACACAGAAGGCACGTAGCACTGATCACTGCGCTTGCTCAAGACGGGTTGGTGATTTTAGACAAGATTATCTTTATTTATAAGTCCAGGTTTCCTTCCGATGTCTTTCCTTCACCGATGTCAGTAATGTCCAAGATGAACTCAGAAAATAGGTACATTTGATGTTCTTTCAATTAATTAATTTGTTTTTTTGACTATTTAAGTATTATTCTTATTTATTTAATTACTGTATAATTTATTCTTGTTCTCAAGGAAGTATAGATGCGAAACCCTGACGGCCCTTGAATCAAAAGGAAGTGTTTACGTAGTCGCTACAGAGTCGTAAATAAGCATAATTGTCTCACAAATATTCAATTAGAATCCTTATTCAATAAACATCATCAGGAAGGTAAAACTATTATAAAATAAATCAATCAACACTTCTCAAAATAACTCCGACAAATCTTTTACACAAATATCAAAATAACTGACATTATTATCCGTTATTATCTCAGCTATCGTTTTAATTTGCATAACTTTAACCGTTATTAACATTGAATCGATCAACTCTGATATTCTCGTCAACTTAACCTGTTACAACATTTAGCTGTCAGCGTGAGAATCAATCAGTCAAGGCAAACGGATCATGAGCCAACTTTCCACGACGAAGGTCAATTAAAACAAGCAAGTTTCTCCAAAAATCTTATAATTATATCTTTAAAATAAATCATCTCAACTTACAATACACAGAGGTTGTGTGACTTTAAATTATTTTGACGACGCACCAAATCTAATAATACGTAAAATAAGCAATTAGAAACTATTTTGTTTGGATTCAGCGCGAAGGTTCCATCAAAAAGTCACAACGTCACTTAAAATAAAAAGCGAAATAGTTGTGCCGTTACAAGCATGTAACGTTCCTCTGCTCAATATAAAAATAAATTAAAAAAACGCACAAGAAAGTAGTGGGTTGCGCAACCCAATGTCTACATAATCATCACAATGTACTTACAACGACAAGACCTAACTAAAAACGACAGTTAACATGAAATGGCGACTGACTTAAGCTAAAAATGACTTAATTGTAAAAAAAATGAAAAAAAAACTGTTTGCCATAGCGCGTCGCGGCTCTTACCAGCCGGAGTAAGAGAGGCTGTTACTTTTACAGGAAATCGTTCGCAGTTAGAATGTGTGCAATTACATTATGTAATACATTCTACAACTGTACGCGCTCTGTTACTCCGAGTTAAGACGATGTTGCACCGCGGGCGAGGCGGAGATAGCGCTCCACACAGCTGATAGATCGAAGCCTGCACTCGCCTTACAAGCGGAGAATGTTCTGTGAATCTCACTTCGCAAAGCGGTCAGACAAGCTAGAATTACTCGCTTCGGTGCAGTGCAACGTCGCCCTTATAAACATCTGTCTGGTCTGAACATGTATCGCTCTCAGAGTCTACAATCGCCTGAATGTCGATTTTGCGTGATCATTTTGTGCCCACAACTCTGACATAACTCGAAATGAAAACTCGACCGCGACGCGCGCGCATTCGCAATAAATTACGAGATTCATAAATACAATGTACTAATAAATTACATGTTTAAGTGATTTACGAAACTAGACACAGCGTTCCGTGGCTTAAAACTAAATGAGCATGATCACATTGTTCAAGAAGGTAACTCAGTTTGTTCTGTAAGGAAAACTATCGCGGAACACACACGACGCTTCCTCGTGCGAAATAGATTAAAAAACCAGCGGCCAGAACGTGAAAGGCGGTTATCCAACGTGATTAGAAAGGAGTCACGGTTGGCGAGCGCTTTCTAGCGCGAGTAGAGTGCGAGGTCCGAGATACGGCGCTGTCGAGCCGCGGCGTGGAAACCGCGCGTGCCGTCCGGCACCAGCGGCGCGCGCGGCTCGAAGCGCGGCGCGCAGGACAGGCGGCGCCCGCCGCACTCCGGCCCGGACACCGAGCAGCCGGACAGCCGGCGCGACAGCCAGCCGTCCGCGCTGCCGGCGCTGCCCGTGCTGGCCTGTGACGTCCGCCGGCTACTGCTGCAGTAGAACGACACGCCCGAATCCGAGCTGTGTGAACACGTCGACGGACGACGCGGCACCCACGTCTGGATCTCAGGAGACCGTGGCGCGAAGAAACCACTCGAATTCCTCCTATAGAACGGCGTCCCGTATCTGTAATCGTATTCAGGCTCAGACCCACTGCAGCAGGACGAGTACTCGCATTCATGACGCCTTGGTGGCGCCCGACGGATGGGTGCCTTCCTCTTAGGCTCCCTAGGAACTCCGTTCAACTCATACACTCGCATTCCATCATCTTCAGGTGTCTGTAATCGCAGCGCTTCTCTCGCAGACTCAGACTCAGTGAACTCAACTAACGCACACACACAATTAACCAAAGTAGGGTTCTTGTTGAGGAACTGGCGCACGTCTGCGGGCACTGGGTTGCCAGGTCGGAGCACCCTGACGAGTGCGATCTCGCCGCATCCAGCGAACAGTCGCGACACATTCTCTACGGACGGACGATCGATGGGCATCCTCACCGCCACCACGGTCCTGGACGGAGTCGTCTCATCGTACGCGGGGAGCGGTTCGATCCTGCGCAATTTAGTTCCTAATTCATTAATTTCTAACTTGGTAGACCGCTTGAGTGCTTCGGCGACCACCCTCCAGTCCTTCGTCAAGTGCTTCACGCGCTTGAAGCTGGAGATCAGCTTCAGTGACACGTACCCCTCCTTGTTTCTTCGGACGTGTTTCAGTAGGAAGGCGTCCTTCGTGATGTTGGCGTCTGAGAAGTAGAACTCAACTTGTGACACGATCCTGTGCGCTAGCTCATCGTCCGGGGGTGTGTAGGGAGGTTCCTGTGCATCAGGCGCGACTTCGCAACCGGAGTCCTTGCCGCCACCAGAGCCGGTATCTGAGGCACTATCGGAGAGGTCGGCGTGGTCGTCGGTGGACGGGCGGCGATCGGAGGCGATGCCCTCGTCCTCAGGCACTCCGTGGCTGGGAGGGGTCGCTCCCTCCATGTCGATAACTGGCACACTAGACACACTATTGCATTACAGGCGACGTTGCTCGCTCGGAGGCGCGGAGTGACTGCGGGCGCGCGGCGCTCACTACACTCTTTTATAATATCGGGGGGATGTGCCGTAAGAGGCGAAGCATTCGGAAACGATACGAGATGACATTGCCAGACTACGCGACGCTATATAGTGCACATACATGTGTTTTAATGAGGGATATTATGGAAAGAGGTTAGGTGCTGTATCTATTAATGTTAGGCTGAAGCACACGCAAGTTTATCACTGTTTGGGAGTGCCGCACGCGATTGACGCATGCCAGTGTGCTACGGCACAACAATTGGCATTCTAATTTTGAAGATAATTGTTCCCAATTATTGCTGATGCGTTTGCACGAGTTGTAATATATTCGATAATTATATTTTGTCTGCTTTGTAGAAATCGGGGAATATCGTTGTATGATGTGATCGCAAATGATGCGTATGAGCAAGGTCTCAAGTGAACATGTTTTGTTAAATAACTTAACGATAAGTACTTTTAATTTAATACGTGTGTTTTTATTACTTTGTTTAATCATTAAATTGAATTCAGGTTGATAACCTTCAGTTTGCGGATATTGAATAATATATGGGACACATCGTTATGTATCATTGTTGGAATGTCGGTGTATAAAATAGTTCTTATGCGTTTTCAGGCAAAAAGTGAATACTAAACGTTGTTTCAATTACAGTTTCTAGCGGATAGATTTCAGGTTTCAGCGCTCTAACTAGACGTGTCCAATTATTGTAGTTTATGTGCTGATCGCGTTCAGTTTAATTGGTGAAATTCGCCCTTAAGGGCTGTGAGTGTCATTATTTTCCATGTAATATTGACACTGACAGCTCTTGAACTTGTTTTAAATATGCTGATGGGGTTTCATACCCGAAATCTCTTAAGGGGTCATTGCACTCATCATTATGAACAACTTTCACTATGGGACCAACCCTGAAATCCCGAAAAAAACATGCTGTTCCCTTATTTTGACGAGCTATGCGAACATAAATCTAGGGAACAGGTGATTTTATTAACCCCCGACGGTAAAAGAGGGGTGTTATAAGTTTAACGTGTGTATCTGTGTGTCTGTCTGCGCCATCGCAGCTGCCAAATGGCTGAACCGATTTTGATTTTTTTAGTTTTGTTTGAAAGGCTTTGATCGAGATTGTTATTAGCTATAAAAAAAAATCGTTCATAAGAGGCTTTGTTTTGTCGGTGGTTTAAAAAAAAAAAAAAATTTTTACTTGTTGTTACATGCTTAATTACCTGTCACTGGAAAAGTGAGAATATTTAATTTCACACCAATAAAGGCTTTGCATACCGAATACTAGCATTGCTAGAATGTAATCAAATTAATGTTTACAATACAGTCACCTTGTAATGTAATCGAAGAACACATAAATGTTCATTGACATGGGCCTTATTATGGTGTTTAACATAGTAATCGCGGAGATTGGAATTGATATCTTTCACAGTACAGTGGTGTAGTGGCCACAGCCGCACGGGCCGATCCATCAGGCCACTGACACGTTTGTAAATTAGGAGACTTGACCCCCTGGTTATGCTTCGCTTGCCGGGGTTGGTCCGTGGATAGGTAACCATCTTTACATACCGAGACACCTCCGTGCCTCGGAAAGCACGTTAAACCGTTGGTCCCGGATGTCATTTGTGGATCTTTGACAGTCGTTACGACTCGTCAGAAGCCCGAAAGTCTGACAACCAGTCTTACCAAGAGGTATCGTATTACCCAGTTACTGGGTTGTAGAGGTCAGATAGGCAGTCGCTCCATGTAAAATACTGGTATTCAGCTGCATCCGGTTAGACTGGAAGCCGACCCCAACATAGTTGGGAAAAGGGTAGGCAGATGATGACACTGGTGTAGTGGTTAGTAGGTCGGTTGTAGAATGTGGGGGACCCAGGTTCTATTATCAAAATAGGTACTAATTGCTTGAATTCTCAATAGGATCTAGGACTTCGGCCCCCTATTACATGGGACTAAAAAATAATTGGTAAACTCTGCTTACCCCTCCAGGGAACTCTGGCGTGGTGTTATGTTAATTGATGCATGTCTATGAATCGATAGTGGAGGAACGAGCTATGAAAGTTGACGTAGAAATCTAAAGTTAAAGTTAACTGACCCTTAACCGCCGATCATTCATAATTTTCTATTATTTTCTAGCCGGTAGCATCCTACTAGGCAAAGTTTCTCTCATAACTTTAAAAAATATAATGAAATATGGTGTACATAATAAATATTTTCTATTCTATAACTTTTATAGTTTGAAAATACATACATACATATACTAATATACTTATATGGCTGGTACTTAAACACGTGACTTTACTCTTCATTATGAACAACTTTTACTATGGAACCAACCACAGAAATATAAAACTTATATCTATGGAACCAACGCGGAAATCGCCAAAAAAAAATTACAGCCGTTCTCCACATTTATGTTCGCATAACTCGTCAAAATGTAGGGAACAGCTGATTTTTGTCAGACAGACGGACATAGCGAAACTATAAGGATTCCTTTTTGACTACGGAACCCTAAAAACCCTGGAAGAAATCGACGTGTTTCACCTCTTAACGAGGCGTCCTTATCCTGATCCAAGAGGATTAACCCGTGCGGTCGTTTTTATTCAGCCACGAGCCCCTTCCAAATTCATACATGTACCTAATAAAAATCTTTGAGTGCCATGGATTTATTAATCACATTGATCTCAAAAACTACTCAACCGTTTGTGATCATTCTTCCACCGCTTCAATCTTACGAGCAAGTTGAAATTGAAATTATTTATTAACTAGCTGCGCCCCGCGGTTTCACCCGCGTAAGTCTCGATCCCGTGGGAATATCGGGATAAAAAGTATCCTATGTGTTAATCCAGGTTATAAACCGTCTGTTTGCCAAATTTCATCCAAATCCATTCAGCCATTTTTGCGTGATTGAGTAACAAACATCCAAACACACAAACACATAAACACACAAACACACAAACTTTCACATTTATAATATTATATATATATATATATATAATATTATAAATGTGAAAGTATTTATAATATTATAGTAGGATATATATATATATATATATATATATATATATATTATATATATACATATTATAATATTAGTATATTGTATATTAGTATAGTATTACATCATACATAGCAAATTGATCCCCAAACTAGACGTTAGTTTGTATCTTGTCAGTTGCGTAGGAGTTACGTCATAAACTTATTGTTTTATTTAAGTTACAAATTATAATTATAGTGTTGTTTGCATTCCGATCGGGAAGTGAAAGAATTCTATTTTCGTTTTGATTTTTAATTGAGTAAGTACCATCTGGAACTTCACGGTAGCAGCCCGGAGTCTGGATTTAAAAGTGGGTACACTATAGGTACCTCTGCCTATCCTTTTGGGGAATACAGGCGTGATGTTATGTTATAGTAGCTACAGTCCTACATAAGTAATCTGCACCTTCGTTACAGACCTATAGGGTTCGTTAAAATCAACTAGGGGATACTCTTTTATTAAAAGATTTGAGGACAGCAAATCATGGTATTACTTTGTAAACATGGATAATTAGTACAGTTTTTTTTTCCACCATGTTCAAGGTACCGTCACTTGTGCAGCAGCAGCAGTGTCTGCTAATAACAACATACTGCAATCACCATCAACTTGGCGATTTATGTTCTTCAATAAGGTTACCACGGTAACGATCATGGAGAAACACATGTCATGTTTATCAGTAGGTATACATTTTCTAAGTCTCCGAATCTCAAATCACTCTATCGCCCTCTTGCTCTCATCCCAATTTATTTTGCCGTTCAGGACATATTTCCCTTCCATACATCTCCATTAGTCGTCATCTCGGAATTCACTTCCATCTTATCTACCCCATCCATCTTTTTTATGGTCTGTTACAAAACAAACTCAAATCAAAAGTCACATTTTTTTAATTAGGCTGAGAATTTACACTTTTTGAACGTCAAAATTACATAAGACAGTCCCCCAAAACGCCCACCCTTCACCACTTCCTAGTGCTTTAGCTGGGAAGAACAAGTGGCACAACAAACTCCCCAGCAGCACAGCTGTCTGTTCAGTAAGAAGAACTTGATTCTATACAATAGTATACAAAGTAATTAATATTAAACAAATCTCCCGCCCACCTAGAAAACGTAACAACGATGAAGTTCCACTCAATCGCCACGTCCGTCCACGTCACCCAGATGGCAGAATTTCATTGGTTCACAACAATATAACAAGATTACTGCGGTCACTCCATATTGTGTCATCATCTAATTAAGTTAAGGGAGGATTATGAGTCGTTGTCAGCACAGCCATATTATGTAATCGGTAAATAGGTAGACCGTACCTAATGAGCCAATTGTTGCGTAGAAGTTTGTCATAAGGGTTAATAAGGAGTATTAGATACCATCAGTGGGCTGGCCATGTTTGGCGAAGGACCGATGGCCGGTTGAGCAGACGAGTCCTGGAGTGGAGACCGCGTATCGTCCAGCGTAGCGTGAGACCCCCAGCTAAATGGACCGACGACCTCAAGAAAGTGGCTGGGACAGGCTGGATGCGGACGGCGGAGGATAGGGTGTTGTGGCGCAGCCAGGGAGAGTCATATGTCCAGCAGTGGACTGCGATAGGCTGAGTTGATTGAGATACTACCACCGTTCCTAACTGGATTTTGGATGCCTATGAAATTACAGTTCTGTGTTAGGTTGACGATGGTTCTCCTGATGTCAAATGATTCTGCTATCGCCTTTTTCCAAAACCACTAAAGAGTTTGCGCATGCGTTGCTGTCCGAAGAGTTCGCACGTCCCTGTTATTACAATGAAACCCACCAGGCTCGGCCCCTATTACATGGGACTTGAACATAACTTGATATTATATATTATGTTATATTATGATAAACGCTTTCGCGGACGGTAAAAGAACGACGTCATAACAATAAAACTTCTATTGTTTCACGTTCAGTGTCCGCAAAAGCATTAATCTTCTGACGATACCCATGACCACTGATGTCCAGTGATGAACAGATAGACGGTGGTCATCTCTCCCGAAACAAAACAACATCACAGTTGAAACACTTTCTAACTCTAAACTTTCAACCGCTGATATTCTGCACAGTAACGCGGTAAGTGTCGAGGTCACACTGTCGCTCGCTCACACTGTCGTGGCCAAGATCTTGGTACATGACCTCCGAGGCGCGTCGGGAGCATACTAAACGCATTGTGCGAACATTTGCATTATTTTAGACGCTTCTTCTATTATTACGAGGTTGGAATTATATGAACCCGGGTTTTTAATGTTTTTTTTTTGTTGTAACTGATTGTTGAAAATAATGAAATCTACCTAGCCTTTTCCCAACTATGTTGGGAGCGGCTTCCATTCTAACCAGTTGCAGCTGAATACCAGTATTTTACATGGAGCGACTGGCTATCTGACTTCCACAACCCAATTACCGGGTACCACGACACCCCTTGGTAAGACTGGTGGTCAGACAAAATATCAACAACCATCCTACCTATGAGTTGAATAGTATCTTTTCAATTAGGTTTTTAGAGATTAGAGATCAAGGGATAGTAATTTATTAGAAGTTTAAAAATAGTCGTCTGATCTCATTTGGAAGGTGAAAAGAAAAGAGTTTATTAGACAAGCATTTTCCAAAAAATGCGGTCATGCATAATAATGATCCAGTCTGTACCTATATCCTTCAAACCGGAATGCAACAGTCAACTAAGCCGCTAGGCGACAGCCATAAATTAGGTAATAAAACATTCCCGGGCCCAGCCCTTTCTCCATACGCTCACAAGTTTCCCGGGTAAATCTCCCCTGAGCAGGTTTTCCTTGCTATGGCCAACCTGGGTCCGTAGTCTATTTAAAGACTTCCAGCCAAAGCAACTCATGTCAAGGTGGGAGATTCTCAGCAGGTGGAACAAGTAAGCTGTCTCGCAATAGCTTTAGCTTTTTCTTAGACGGTTCGCCAGTGAGTGGGAGGACTCACTTCAATGAAGATAACACATCAGGATCTAAATCAAAACTTCGTGACTTTCAATCAATAATAAATTAATCGGACCAAAAAATCACAAGTAAACAATCCTTGGGTTAAAATAACACTTAATTTTACGCCATAAACTCCCGGATGGACAATAATCGCTTGTATTCAAACGTTGCGGAAGAAACCTACCGCTATAGTTAACCAATAAATCAATATAAGGCGTTAGGTGTGGTTAAGAGGAAGCCGTATTATGTAACCCAGTTTTTTTGGACCGGTAATTATGTCAGGGTGGACGACTTTGGCGGAAAATAGGATTTGTGTCCTAAGGTTTTGTTATGGAGTATATGTGGAACGACATTGGTTTCAGCGATGTCTTTCTTTTCAAATAGCTACGAGACACTTCTTTCCATTCTGAAAAGACCATCATCAGCCTAGCCTACTTATCTATGCTGCAAGACTAGATTCTAACTCAAACAGGATAAGACCCGGTTTCCACCATAGCGGAGAAGAGCGGAGAGGAGAGTATATATTTTCTGAAGGACCGATATGATTTCAAGATAGTTAACTGATTCAGGAGTGGCTTTGCGAAAATCTATTATAAAATACAATAGGCGTAGATACATTTAGGAACCTATTCTGCTAACTATTCCTCAAGAGTCATAAAAAAACTCAACGAGGTATCCTCAGGATGACAATTGACCAGTCGCAAGCCAGAACACGACGTGTTGCCACGCCGAGCGTTAGTCGCAGAGTAGGTTACTAAATATATCAACGACTATTGTATTTTATTATGATTTCGTTATTTCCACATCTCCTTATTATCCGATACGAGTATGTGTCGGTATCCAGTCTTACAGGATATTTTTACACGGAGAAAGCGGTGGTATATACACTGGCCTTCAAAACTTACATTTTATAAATTGCAATTTCGCCTAAACTGTAAAACAGAGTTTTGAAATAAAAAACGTTTCATAGCAAATTTCATCAGCTTTCTTGGAAATTATACTTCATTAAACATAAGTAACGTTTTTAACTTAAACCAAAAAATTGCCCTTTTTAACTTACTGGAAAAAAGCCTAAACAACATTTATAAATACAGTTTTACACCTTATTTACATATTTTTTTTGACACCTTGACTTTTGAATAAAAATTTATCGATCAAGAAATGAATGTGAAAACAAAAACAGAGACAAAAAGAGTCAAAAGTTGCAACAATTTGAAAAGGAGTGTTTTTGTTTATAAGGTTTTTTAGCCATTCCTTAAAAGACGGTTATCGGATATAAAGATTTTATATTTAAAAAAAAAAAATTGTAATCCTTTTTATTTCGAAAATATATCTTGTGTAATTTAAAAGTTATTGCAATTTTAGATACTGTGTGGTACTAAGTTTTGACGGCCAGTGTAGTTCAATAAACAATATCGTAGAGTTACACCAACAGCTAAAAGAAACTCAGAGAGCACTTGATGTGTGAAGAACACTCGTCATTAATCCGTATATTGACCTCACCAATCGCAGCTTAACCTCAGCTCGATATAACACGGTCCATTTACCGGTCCGGTATGTCTGCATCACTAAAGGCAACTAAACGATTAAGAACATCGTACTAAGTTGAACATTATCAAGGCTTCATGCTTGAGTAAATCGTTCAAACAAAAAAGGATTTAATGGAAACGTTTATAAAAACGTAATTCCTGAGAACGAGGAAGTTAGGCAGACAGGAGAACGTTACTGCTCAACCTCTGGAAGTCATTTTACAACGTTCAAAGAAAATATAAGTATGTATTTTCTGTAATGTTTGCTTCTGCTGCTTCTTTTCGAGTCGATACCAAATTGTTATAGAGTTGGGGCCCAGTAGGTGGCCATGCCAGTTCACGTAATCAGTTTTAGATCCTCAGAAGAGCCACAATACCTACTTCTGCCAAGCAATATGGCTGAGTAATGGGTTGAAGGATAACCCCATTTCGGCGGGCCTATTGCCATCTGCCGACACAAATCTAGAATCCGGGCTGTTACTAGGAAAACTCACAATTTACAATTGTCATTATTCTTTAATAAATCACCATAAAAATAATTAAGGAGCATCTAATCGCGATCACCAATCCGTTAGATAAGTGCGGTGATTATTGAAAAACACCAGTTTGAATATCTTTGAACCTGAATTATTGCCCGTTTTATGGACAATGAACTCGCCCCTTATTACATGGGACTTAAACATATCTGACGAAATGGGGTAGTAGAGGATACAGGCGTGATGTTATGTTATGAAGGAAGTAGCAGAAGTGCCAGAACTGGACATTTCATGGGTAAACCAACAGGTTGATGTTGCTATGCGAACTTTGATTTGTAGGTACATTTTAGCATCATGCGTTGCGTGACAAAAATGTAAAAGTACGTATAATTAATTTCCTTTCTAACTGCTTCTATTCGTGCAGTGTTCGCTCCTACCTAGTTTTTGGCGAACATTTTACCTGAACATAAATAAAACATTAGGTAGGTTTTATTTCAATGTTCCCATCATGAGAGAAATGGAGGCACCAGAAAGTGGCGCCAGTGACGGCGAAGTTGAAAGGTTCGTTTGGCTTGGAATGGGCAGGTGATGAGGAGGAAACGCATTTGAATAAGCGTGATGAATATAAATGTTGATGGATGGAGAATATTTGAGAGAAGGATAGGAAGGCCAAAGAAAAGATGGATGGATTGTGTGAAGAATGATATGAAAGAGAACGAGAATAGTGAATGATAGCGTGACGGTTGACATGGGAGAGTGGAAGAGGAAAACGCGCCGACCACAAGTATTATGAGACAAGGGCAGAAAGGTGATGATGAGAGAAATGGAGGGCTATACATCACAAAACGCAATAACCGATTTCAAACGAATAAGCATCTGATTATAGATTCTTTACGAAAAGCAAACTCGGAAACGTGGTTGGAACACGGAACTTACGGCTAGCTAGCAAAATGATGAATGAAAAACCAAAACGAAGAGTTGCTACGGAACGGATATAATAATATTATAATCCTTTCAAACAAAGAGGGACCCTGGCAGAACGCCAGGTTACGGATGAAGAAGTCAACTGAACTACGGAGTATTAATGAGTCAACAAGATAAAGGTGACGTTAGAATGTTCCAAGGAGATGTAAAGAATATATTGTGGGTTAATTTAATATATAATTATATTATTTATCCAGTTTCCAACGAACGCAAAACCTATTTTAGTACGTTGTCATCTTCACAATGAATTTATTAGTTTCTAATGACCGCCATGGTGTTTTTTTTATCACCAACCCTGAAGGGGTGCTTAGCCCACATAAGTTGTGATTGGTGTAACAAATGCGACACCTTGATCAATTTGTTCCATTACCACATTTCTATTTTTACGATAGCATTAATATTGTCGTAGTAGTACCTATAATCAGCCTATAATGTGGCCATTGCTAGAACACACGCCTCCTCTTTATGAAACGGAGTGAGTCGTAATTCACCACGCGGGCTGAGAGCGGGTTGGTGGATGTCACTTCTTCGAATTTTTTGGTCTAGGACGGTTTCCTCACGATGTTTTCCTTCACAGTTTTGAGAGCAGTGTACGAAAAGTAAAATGCCTTGCTGGGTTCGAACCTTCGACTTACAACTTGTAAGTCGTGGCCGTTTCTACTGGGCCACCACTGCTCGTACAGCTCATACCAATCCGAGAAAAGAAGACCATCAGTGAATATTTGCATTAATTAGTGGTCTGTCGGCCAAATACGTTGATTATGGCAAAGGATATTTTTGAAGAAGTACAAGATCGACAAGACCAACCGAATGGTGGCCAAGGTTAGGCCAACGAAACCAGGGCCGTCCAAAAGCGCGATGGTTTGATGATATCGTCAAAGTCGTGGGAAACACTTTGGATAAGGGACGTACGGAACCGGGAAGAATGGCAGAAAATAAATTTCATTTAAAAAAAAACATTTCATGTCATACATATCATTTCATTTCATTTCATAATTTCATTTCAGTTCATAATTTCATTTCATTTTATAATTTCAAAAAAAAAGGGGAAGCCATACCCAGCAGTGGGTGATTGCGGGCTGAAATGATGATGATGATGATGAACAAGAAAATATCCTTTTCATCGACCTTTTAAAGCAGTGACCAATTACTTATTGCTGTAGTGTTACAAAACAAAACGTCTTCTTCACTATGTTATGTACAAATCTATAATTAATAAATACCTAAGCATCTATTTATAATTATGTCCTACATTATCAGTAATTACTCCATATGACAGATGATCGTGGTTCATTGACAGAGCCTTGGACACTTCCTGCCTGATAATAATGATTACAACGCATTTTCCTTCTTTGTCGGCCGATGCGGAAACATTTTATATGTGTGATAATTGCCAACTAGGTAGGGACAGCGATTTGTTTACCTAATATGGTGATTATGGCCGAAGGCTTGTTTATGTCTTTGGATAGAAAAGGGGCTCGTGGCTTAATAATAACAGCCGCATGGGTCGATCGAAAGTTAAGCTACACTTACCGCGGTCGGTTCATAGATTGGTGACATTCATTACATATCGAGACCCCTCCATGTCTCGGAAAGCGCGGTAAACCGTTGGTCCCGGCTGTCATTTGTAGATCTTTGACAGTCGTGTCGGGGTAGTCAGAAGTCTGACAACCAGACTTATTAACGGGTATCTTGCTGGCAGTCGCTTCGTGTAAAATAATGGTATTCCGCTGCCTCCGGTTAGACTGGAAGCCGACCCAACATAGTTGGGAAAAGGCTAGACAGATTGATTAGATAGAAAAGCCCTGCAACGTAATGCAGCGCTTTCTGCCGTAGGTCTACTCGATAAGTTGTTTCAAATTCAGTGCCTATAAGCATATTTGGATTATCAAAAAGATTCTGATGATTTTAAGTGAGTTGTTTAGTTAATTTATGTTAAAAAAAAATTGAATTTGCTAGAATGTAAAAAAAACTTTTAGTTTTGGGATAGGGATTTTTGATATTTTTAGTTAGTAGGTACCTACTATGAAATACATACTGCTTTTTGCTGTAGATGTAATTATTTATTAATATTGTTTGTGCGTAAATATTCATCCCAGCTACGAAACCCTGCACTGTGCGTGGTCGCACACGCACTTGGCCGGTTTATTTGCTTAGAATGCTTCTGTTTGCTTCTTGTTATTCTTTTTACCTTTCGTGGTACAGTAATCTTCTTGAAGGTGCATCGTCTTCCAAATAATTATATAATTCATGTATACAAAATATAATAAAACATTTTTAAAAAGAGTAATGGTGGAGTTTCTTGCCCATTCTTCTCCATACGAAAGCTACCTTTTGGAATGGGCAACTAGAATCAATTATATTTCTTTGTGTTTCATTGACGTTCAACAGTGCCTTTTATGTGCGTATTTGAAATAAATTATTTGACTCTGACTTTGACTTTGTGCCGTTTCTCAACGCTTAAAAAAAGGTATATTTCTGAGATTGTGTTTTTTTAAAGTTTGAATTTTTTCATACATATTGTTTTCCACTTAATCCAATACAAAAAATCGTCCGATTTAACCAAAGTAATAACAAACCAATATACAAGCATAAATTATGTAAAGTACATAGTATTTATGTTGCTGACCTTCCATAAGTAAAATAAAAGATAAGAATCGCAAAAAGATATGCCCCGGGTGAGGATCGAACTCACGACCTTAAGATTATGAGACTTACGCGCTGCCTACTGCGCTACCGAGGCTGGTGACGTGGCAATCAAAATTAACCTTCACACACTGCTGCGATACTTCACTATACTCGTTGCTAGATAAAAAAAGTTTGGTTATTCTATGTTAATTTCATTTCTGGTCAGACTATTTAATATTTTATTATGTTAATTAAAAACGTGAGAAAAAAAGATATGCAGATGCGACGATGCAGTTACACCTTTTGGTACTAGAAACCTTGCAGCTGCATCCGGTTAGACTGAAAGCCGACCCCAACATAGTTCGGAAAAGGCTAAGCTGATTGATTGGTGCTAGAAATCTAGTGTACAGAAGGATCTTGAACAAAGCACGCACTATAGTCAGTCACGTCGACTACGTAAGTAGTGCGTTATCCGGGAAAGTAGAAGTTTTATATTCCCGCTGAAAATTTTATTTCTTCTGAAAACTTATTTATTTGTATAGACACCCCTAAGGTTTGCACTGAAAGCAAGTGTGAAACTTTCTGTCAAAGAAACCTTTCACCTTTTAAGTAATTTTAAAAACATAAATGACAAAAAAATACTGAAATTCAAACCTGCAACAATTATAGATACAAATCAAACGTTACTTAACTATTAGATAATAGCAATATAACTTTAATATCGTAAGATTAATCTTACAAAGCTTTGTCAACAATGGGTCGAAACTAAGAAGGTAGGTGGCGCCTACTTGGCAGTAAAGTCTCACTTATAATAAGCACTTCCTCATAACTTATGTAATTTATACGTTTAGTACCTAATTAGAACGTACTTTTATAATAATTTATTTGTTAGAAAAAAAAACTAAGAAAATAATGTGAAACTGTTTAAGATACACCTCCATGTAGGTACGCTGTCTACTGGCTGGATAGAAAACTGTCTTGATTGAAATAGCCATATAGTTTTATACTGTGGTCCATTTCTACACTCTTACTTATAAACTTTCCTAATAATATATGCTTTACAATATTTTCTGTGTTTTCGCTCTGCAAACCTCCCAAACAGAAACGATGGTAGCAGCCATCCTAACTAATAATAATATAAATGCGAAAGTGAGTTTGTTTGTTACGCTTTCACGCTAAAACGGCTGAACGGATTTGAATGAAATTTGGCACAGGGTAAGACCATGACCCAGAAAAGGACATAGGCTATTTTTCATCCTGGATCGCGGACAACAGCTAGTAATAATATTATAAATGCGAAAGTGAGTTTGCTTGTTTGTTACGGCCTTCACGCTAAAACGGCTTAACGGATTTGGATGAAATTTGGCACAGGGGTAGATCATGACCTGGAATAGGACGTAGGATACTTTTAATATTACAATTAACTGTGTAGTTTACCTAAGTAATAGACTGCCTCAGTGGTCTTGTGGTCGCAAGCGCTACTATTGAGCATGAGGTCTTGGGTTCGATCCAGGTCCAGCAAAGTGTTATTCGGTTTTTCTATCTTCTCAGAAGTGTCCGGAGTCTAGATTTGTTATTAAAAACAAATGACTTTTCCCTTCTTGCACCAAACATAACATAAATACAAACTCAAAGCATTTATTTAAATTAAACAATTTCCTGGCACTTTAGAATCGTCAAGGAGTAGGTCAATCGGAAAGATGAAGCCATACTTGCCCATTCCAAAACGTACGAGTAGTAGGTTTTTATAGAGAAGAAAGAAGTTTAATGAAAGTGTCCATTTAGAATTTTAGATATATTAAATCAAATCAAAAATCAATCGGTAAGTGGGGCCGCCACCCAGCTAGATGGACTGACGACTGGCTGGCTTGGCTGGGACAGGCTGGATGCGGAAGTTGGAGGATAGGGTGTTGTGGCGCAGCTTGGGAGAGGCATATGTCCAGCAGTGGACTGCGATAGGCTGAGTAGATTGATTGATAGAAATAAAAATATTGCTACAAAATACTTTTTATTTTATAAGATTGACTTAGAAAACGTAGATATAAATACAATGACTTTAAAAAAAAACCGATTACAATTGCCTGGTTTTCAGACGGAATAAAATTAATAGACGCTTTAAAAGCCGTAACGGTCAGCCACCACGACTTTTATCAATATCAACTTGATTAGTTTACAATTACCAACAATCATTAATCATTTCACTACATGACAGATAGCTAGTTCCTTCATGAGTTATGATCTGTGCCTGATAACGTGATACCTATCAAAACAGCTGTTCCCTTGACATTAGTTATTACAAGTCAATTCGTGACCTATGCCTATGACCCAGACATTTTATACTTTTATAAGCACGCCAGTATGCAGTACAGCTTTGCAATATTCTGTGTGGCTCCCGGCAATATATCTACAAAAACGGTAAGTATAAGAAAATATCGTGAGAAAATCGGCATATTCTATACGGGGTGAAATTGAATTCATGGACAATATTAGACATCCACTTAAAGGGGTCATTGTACTCATCATTATGAACAACTTTCACTACGCGACCAACCCTGAAACTGCGAAACAAAAATCAGCTGTTCCCTATACATTTTCACGAGATATGCGAACATAAATGTAGGGAATAAGGGAACAGCTGATTTTTTTTTCGCAATTTTACGGCCTCTTCTTGAGAGAGTGGTCTGTAATCCACCATATGGGCCCAGAGTGGGTGGTAGATGTCTTCCAATTTTTGGCTTTAGGACAAACCGACAAACGGTGGAGGAAAATATCATGAGGAAACCTCACGATGTTTTCCTCCACCGTTTTGAGAGCAGTGGTGATGAAATTATTTACACAGCGTAAAGCGCTTGTCTGCGTTCGAACCCAGGACCTACAACTAGTATGTCAAAATCCAACACAAATCATCAGTCAGAAAATTCAAGCCCAAAAAAGTAGGTTTCTATGGAGATAAACGGGTAAGACTTCATTATGACTACAACACACAGTCACATTACCCAGTAACACATCAGAAAGGTAACGTTATGTAATAACTGTCAGCACACAGTAACATTACGTGTAGGAGTAAAATTCGTAATCCTGACTCAGGTTACCAGTAATCGGCTAATCGCGTAACGTTCCGACGGCGACGTGGAGAGTTGCTGCCGACGATCGATAATAACCTTTTGAAGTTTTTATTTGATAGTAGTGGCTTATGGAGCCGAAATAAGGATGTTTATTCACAGAATGTATGGCATCAGTTTTGCTTTGTACGAGAAAGCGCGCCTTTCTAGCGCAGATTAGAATATGATTTATGAATATCTATCTAGGTATATCAAGATGGGTAGATACTTCCAGATATCTGTAGGTATACGCAGGACATATGAGGAATGCTGTGTCTATCCTCCAAATTTTGTATGTAACTTCTCATAACATCCACATGTGAATACTGAATCTGAATTAAAGTTTTGAAATATAAAAAAAACATTCAAGAAGTCTGTATTTTACATAACATTACATCCTGGCTTGTTCCCCTGAAGGGTTAGGCAGAGGTGAATCTGTACATCCACATTTCGCCAGTTATGTTTAAGTCCCATGTAATAGGGGGCGAGCGTATCGCCATCAACCGGACGCAAGTCCATACTCCGGGCTGCTACTGAGAAATTTCTGATGGGAAAACCCAATATAAATTTGCCAATTTACCAGGATAATTAGCTGTACCTTCCAAATTGTATACATAAGTTACTTCTCTAAGGAAATGGTAGTCATTACACTCATTAGAAATGGGAATGTAATTGAAGAAGTCTAGTTGACTACGTTTTTCGATTTTCGTGACTAAAATAGTTATAGAAAGCATATAATAAAAATCATAATAATTATAAGTCAACCTGTTCCCGATACCGGTGGGCTACCATTTTGTATATTTTTAAATGTTTTTATATATTTTTTTACTCTAATATTTAAAAATATAATTAAAGTGTAAGAAAAATGAAAAAAAAAAAACAATATAAGCCAAAGAATCAGCATTACCATGATGCCATCCAACGGGGCAACGCTGCCAGCCTTTTGGGCACTTTTCCCACTGACAAAGATGCGGAAGAATTTTTTGACGCCCTATGAGCTCCTCCTTTTTTTTTTGTAGATAATTTTACCGTTAGGTTGTATATTCTTCTAGCTTCCGCCCGCGGCTTCGCCCGCGTGGTATGTCGATAAAAAATAGTTCTGGCGTGAAAGCGCGACAGACAGACAGAGTTCCTTTCGCATTTATAATATTAGTAAAGATTTAAAATTTGTCAAAATAAATAAATAAACACATCAGAACAATAATAATCGTAAAAAAACATTCATAGAAAGAAACTACTGAAGTCGCAGAACTACTTCTATCATCATTTAATTCGACCATTAAAAAATTGCACAAAAACCACACACAACAACACTACCACCACAATCTTCCTCATTTCGTCCTTCAATCCAAAGCATCAACTTTGACACCTCGGATTCGCAAAATATCTTCCACGGAATAACCGGAACTGTTTTCCGTAAACACGGACTTGTTGTACATAATTCATGAGCTACGGAGTCGGTCTGAACATGACCTAGACCTACAGAGTACGGGCCCGGGGGGAAGACGTGATCATATATTTATACACAGGACGATTCTATTTAGCCGCACGGGTCGTTCAATCAGGTTAAGCTACGCTTGCCGCGGTTGGTCCGTGGATGGGTGACTATCTTTACATACCAAAACCTCCCGTGCCTCGGAAAGTAGGAAAGCAAATTAAGCCGTAGGTCCCGGCTGTCATTTATATATCTTTGACAGTTCTTACGGGGCGTCAGAAGCCCGAAAGTCTGACAACCAGTCTTACCAAGAATTTTTAGAATTGGATTAGTAGTTCCGAAGATTACCTCCTACATACAAACACACATTTATGTTAGCTCTTTCTAACATTAGTGTAGATATAGATTCTGGACTGACTGAGCCTGGAGGAAAAATTGTGGGGATAAATCTAATACTAAATAGCTAATTTGTTGCAAGTTATTTCAGTGACTTTGATGGTCACTCCGTTTCTTCTGAAAAGCACACAAACTCGTTAAAAACATAGATTAAAGTAATCAAAATATGTATTTTATTTCACATTTCGCAGCTTCGCCCACTTGACAAATTATATACAAAAACCTTCATCGAGACCCACTCTATCCATTGGTGAAAACAGTATGAAAATCTTGACTCATGACTTTGTTTTATAATATGTAGTGATAAACTTACATGGGCACTTATGAAACGCCAGAAGCTAGGTGCACGGTTCCAATTGGTTGTTTCCTATGGAGAAGAGCCGACAAGAAACTCCACGGTTACTCTTTTAAAAATAAATGGCTTTTACAATGTTTTCAAATTACAGTGTTACTAACCCTTAGGTACCCATTCATCAAACCATTTACATTAAATTAAGTGTGCAGTGATTAATAAATCAGATACGTTAATCATTGTCAATCAAACGGCCACTAATTTCGATCATTTTATCAATCTATCAATCAATGCAAGCCATACTGAAAGTATGTACTTATTCTATAATATAATTACACTAATTATATATGTAGGTATACATAATATCATGTACAGTTTCATAATAGTAAAACATTTAAATGAATGATTGCATGCCGTTGTGTTAAAATTACTGTCTAATTTTCATTCAACATTAATTCAACCGCCTGTGGTCTAGTGATTAGACCACCTGTCTCAGACCCAGAGGTCCTGAGTTCGATTCCCAATGGGGCAAAATTTTCTGCTTGATTTGGTTGGTGGTAAGCCTTGTTCTAAGTCCGACTGACTAGCTACCACCATCTTATCTAAGTCTGTCGCCATAACAACAATGTTAACAGCGTTGTTGTGTTTCGGCTATTAGAGGTAATTTAAGATAACCAGTTCTTCTGTGGTTGGGGATTCCGGGTGAAGCTTGCTTCCACCTTCAGCCTGATCATCACTTACCAAGAGGAGAGAATCCGCGCGGTGGATTAAAAAAAAAATTTTTTGTTGAATGAGAATTATAGTGCTTCCGATAGGATTAGCTAGGTCGTGTGTCCGATGGGATTTTCTATAGTGTAAAAGAAGTAATTCATATAAACTTTCATCCCCTTCTATTTGACCCCTTCAGGGGATGCATTTTCAAAAATCTTTCCTTAGTCCTGACTATCGTTATTTTATACGAACCCTTTTGCAAAATTTCCTGCTTCTCAACCCAGCGGCTTACGTTGCGCGTTGTCTGTCAGTGATAGTAGAATGAAGATTTCCATTAAGTGAATGGGTAGGCGACTTACGTATATGGATTTTGTTTGAATAGATTTAATTGATTAATTGAAAAAGTAAAGAACTAATCCAATTGCTCAACCATATGAACGCTATATTTGGGAGAAGCCCTTGCTATGTCTTATTGTATTTTAATAGGTATTTATCATCTGGGCATGTCGTCTCCGAACCTAACTGGGAAGATGTAACTCCAACCTGGTAGTGGGACTGCCTCGATGGTATTAGGGTGTAGATGTGGAGCTGTGTCGCAAACCGAGCTGCACCTCCTATTCTGCCCTCGGTGTCCCAAAACATGCAGTCAAAGAGACCTCTGTGCTGCCACCGACGATGCTGTGAAAGTGGCGAAGTATTTACCAAAGGAAAAAGTAAAAAAAGAAAAACAACCGACTTCCAAAACAAACACTAAAAAGTGAAAAATATAATATAATTTTGATTTCAGAAGTCGGTGTCTTTGATTTTTAATTTTCGTTTTTTGCCACCGACTTCCGAAATTAAAGTTATTTCTTACTTTTTTTGTATTTTTTTGTAAGTTGGTGGTTTTTTTTTTTTTTGGTAATACCTTATTTTTCACTTTTTCGTTGTGGTACCTACCCCACACAAATTCGAATAGCACTACCTGCTATGTAAATAACAGTGACGGAGTCAAATAAAACATCGTCTACATAGACTAAATGGGAAAAATACGTAATTATTGAAGTTAACTCAAAAACTACGCAAGCAAAGTTAATAAAATTTGTATGAGACCACTTCTGAAGCTACCTGACCTACCAAACAAAAATAGAATCATCAAAATCGATTCATAATTGGCGGAGTAATCGCGTAACATACACACAAAAAAAAAACATACAGATGAATTGAGAACCTCCTCCTTTTATAAGAAGTCGGTTAAAAATTAAGCAGAATGGGAAAGAGACTACGAACTCTTTTAAAAAATTGAGTAATTCTCATATTGCTGAGTTCAATTTGGTAAGTAATCTAAACTTTATCATATCTATAAATCAACTCAAAATAAACTGTTTTGAAATCCTAAACGGCTATTCAATAAGAAGCAATAATTATTCTCTGCCCATGGTATTCAGAACTAGATCAATAAATATATCTCACACAAGGCCGAGAATCGAACATGACACATGACCGTACGCCCGTATCAGATTATATTAATTCCTTATTGATCATTATTTTCGTAATAAAACGTTTTATATTAGTTACCAAATTAATTGACTTACAAACATCCTGTAAACACTATCGCTTAGCGGTAAGAGATATATCGACAGAATTTAATTCACAATTCCCAAACTCGTTACAACTTATAACCAACCTTAACACAACCGTTTAAAGTTAAATTTCGGTAATTTTTCGTTTGGTAATTGAAAATGTATGTTGGTAATTCAGCACAGTGCCATTTCTGATGGTCACAGGCCACAGCGGAAGGAAATAAGGTCAGAATGGTTGTATCGTCATGTTTTTGTGCGGCATGGTGTGCGCCCGGGCAATGTCAGCATACGTTACTGCGACATTGAAGAAGTGAGATCATGGGTAATGTAAGGAATACCATTTTGGATAATTATTTATTGAGTAATTATAGAGAATTCGTTCAAGAAAAATGGTTTGTTTTGCGTATTTGGTCGCCCAGTCGCACATGTGTTCATCGTAAAAGGATGCAAATATTATAGGCAGAAGCTTCCTATCTGCTGATGCTAATAACAAAATATACTTTGAACATCAATTACCAGTCAAACCAAGGGGTATCATGTTACCCAGTAACTGGGTTGTAGAGGTCAGATAAATGGTCGGTCCATGTAAAACACTGGTATTCAACTGTATTCTGTTAGACTAGAAGCCGACCCCAACATAGTTGGGAAAAGCCTAGGCAGTTGGAGAGTCTAAGGTCGTTCGCAGAAGTCATAGATGCATCTAGAATTTAGCGGTACGTGGCTGGAATTAGAATGGTTGTTTGCGGAAAAGTGATAAGGAAAGCCAATCAAAAAATAACTGTGATTGGGAACCGAATGCATAATAGAATTTATAATAATTTGGACGTTCAAAACGTCAACATAACATAACGTCACGCCTGTAATCCCCGAAGGGTTAGGCAGAGGTGTACCTATGGTAGGAACACCCACATTAAAACACTTACACATACATTAAGGGTGAATTTCACCAAAGAGAATTCAAAAGATTTTTTTTTTGAATATTAATAAATTAAAAAGAAAATAAAATACTTAAATTAATAATAAAATAAAAAATAATACTAATTATTAATATATATTATTAATTATTTTTGTAATTAAAATTGAAAAAAGATTTCAAAGGCTGTCAGTGTCATTATTTTTTGTGTAATATTGACACAGACAGCTCGTTTATGTGGTTAAACTGTGCTGATCGTGTTCAGTTTCAAGTTTTCAGTGTGAAGACACACACACACACAAAAACATAACCTAGATTTATCTCTGTTCTTGTAAACTTGCATGAAATTGTGTCGCCTCTGTTGGACATCCAAATAAATATCATTAAATCGCCTAATCTGAGTCCGAAATTAAGATTACATTTAAATAGTTAACAAAATTGTATTTTTCGCAACCTTAAATACCATCATAATCATAATCATAATGATCATCATAATCATAATGATCATCATCATAATCATAATGATCATCATCATCATAATCATAATGATCATCATCATCATAATCATAATGATCATCATCGTAATCATAATGATCATCATAATCATCACCAGCCTGTAGTAGTCCAATGCTGGACATAGGCCTGCCCAGTCACTCGATACTCGTCTATTAGCTTACCTTCGACTGATGTAATTTCTTAACGCTTTTAAGTGAGCTCGCTGTTCTAACAATCCTTTGTTTGCCGATCCTTTAACAACTTAAGCTAAAATGCATCACTTTCTAAGTAGTTGTCGGGTATTTCCAAGTTCCCCTGCACCTATATATTTGTTTTTACCAGGGGTGACTGAGTCAGGCGCGTACGTGACTTCTTCAATGTTTACTTTTGAAGTTTACATATTTCTGTTTATCTAAATTTAAGTTTTGTCGTAGAAGAGGTCTTCTGGGGAATGGGGAAGTACTATGACCATAGATATTTATACCGCTAAACAGAAGTTCTGTTTCTGTTCTGATTCTATTCTGGTTTCTGGTTTGAAGGATTGATTTGAATAAGCCATAATTGGGCGTCTGCAAAACCTTCTTTAGGAAATGTCTATAATCGGCATTAACCCACTTTGCATCTAGTCGGTAGTTGATCAATTGACAAGCACGCAACACGAAGAAAACATGTTCTAAAGTCTGTTTTTTTAATCTTGTAGACTAATTTGACAGGTGCAAATGTCAAATTAGCTATGAAAAAAAAACAACAATCACTTGAAATTTCAAATAAGTCTACGAGATTAGAAAACAGACTTTAATAGCCCTAATTACAAAGTAATTCTTACTTTTTGAAAGAAAGGAAGAAAGAAAATTCATTTATTTAGCACAAACTAAAAGGCACACAATATAAAATATAGCAGATAAAAAAATAAAATAAAAAGTGTAAAATACGTTGTAAGAAATTAGCAGGAAAGTGTGCCTCACGGCTGCGCCAAATTGGCCCAAAGGCCCTAGACAAAGTGGCATTCTATCAGCGATAACGATGATGGAAAAGGCAAAAATGTAGATATAGGACTGACATAAGCTATCGAAAAGCTTATATCAATCCTGTTGAAAGTCGTTGTAGAAATACGAAACGCTTTCGAAGCGATTGTCACTTGTCTAGGCCCTCAGTCCAGCAAAAATGCCAGACAACTATACGTTACTGATCCTGGTTTTCAACTGGTTCTCTTCATGTTCATCCACTGAAAGACGATGGTTATCTATTTCAGGCAGGAGTACTTAACATGGATAAACTTACCTACAAAAAACTTAACTGAACTAGAATATCTAGCAGTCACCACCTAATCCAACCCAACCAGTCTACAATCGCACACATAAATCAACGAACCCATTACAAGAAACAATCAAACACAATACAAAATAATTGCCTCCTTCATCCACCATTCATCATCCTCTGAAAGGCCTAGAGCACACTTTAACACACTATTGTCAGGGATGGCAAACCTATGGCAGCACAACACTGGTGACAAGACGTAAAATTATAGACACTGTCATCGTTATCATAATTCAGGCTAAAGGCGTCCACGGCTAGACATACGCCTTCCATCGTTAAGCATCGTCGCAAAGACCGGTGCAGTGGATTCTCGCGACCTCCACCTTCAACCCCCTACGTAAATCATTTGAAAAGGTTTGCCATCCCTGCCTATATGTCATCCATCAGGTGCAGGGATCACCGGCGGCGAGGGGTATCGAGGGGGACAGGGGGGGCGACCTGATGTGTCACTCACGATACTTTCAATGCCAAAATATAATAGGGTCAAGATCTCGTGTGTGTACTTATGTTGGTAATGTAAAGGATTTCGGTGTGGTGTGAGGTATGAGCTGTGGCGGAACTAAGAAATAACATTGGCAGGCCTATGGAGGTGTCAAGAAAGACAAGGAGTTATGCTAAAGGAACAGGAATCAGAAAACATAAGGATATTTTTTTTATGGTGACCGGTTGACAACACTTTAAAAATGTACGTCAGCAATCCATTGTTCAAGCGTGGTTGATAAGCTTTTAAATGACGAAAGACATCAAGGAATTGTAAATGTTTTATTTATATTTGAGGTTGCAACAATCAAAAGTATTGTGTATTTTTAACGAGGTAGACTGAAAATAAAGTGTAGATCACCAAAAACTGGATGATTGGAGCTAATACAGCTATACGCAATTTACGATCTATATAGATCTAGGCATCTAAAACATAAAAAATGCTATTGCGTGTTATTGTGTAAAAATCTCATCGTGATAATTATTGTGTCATTCCAACTGATGCTAGTGATTGACACTATTACCAGCTCAATTCAAGCTCACTTCACCCAAGTTTTCACGTTGAGATTTTTACAGAAAACATCGACAGATCACAAAGTTTCTGGCCGGTATCGCTCATGACTTGAAATCAACAAATTAATGAAAGGCTTAAAGTTTTCGCTGGCACTGGTCGCCGTAGGTGATCAAGTGTATGTGCCATGGGCTGCTCGTATGCTAGAGCTTAAAATGGCTGCTAAAAGTCACCCGGTGAACTGAAGGATTTCAACAATTAATAAATTGTCAATTGACATTTGGAACATTTATGGTTATTTGCTTCATTGAATTGAGATATCTTTTCAACATTCAACTTGTGTTTTAAAACAAGTTTGTGTGTGTTTGTGGTAAACATATTACGAGTGTTTATTTATTAGCCCCTCCACCTAACCACCTAAAGGCTCCCACAAACAGGCACGACGCGACAGGGCTACGCGATGCAATTTCTAAGCAAACTTCACGGTAGAACAATTACCGGTGTCGCATCGCACGACAAGTCGCGCCAGTCGGCACGAGGCTTTATGCTACATACATCATTGCTACATGAACTGTATGACCTCTTGCTCTCCAGTATAAGCGCCAATATGTTTTGCAACTTCTAAACGAAAATTAACATCATATTTTTGCACTCCGGTTGCTGTCAGCTGTAAATGATTTTTTTTTGGTTTTGGGTTGGCTATCATCTAATTAATTCTCCCGCTCTGGACGGAGCGGGAGGGCGAGTCAGACTGTTACTGACTAAAACCCACCCGTGTTCCTTCAGTTGCCTGTTGCCAAAGGCCCCGGTATCTCTTTCGGACTTTCCCGCAGCCCTGGCAGGGGCTGTCTGTGCCTAGTCGGCACCCATTTTGTTTTCCCCAGGATGTGCCGAAAGAATAACATAGATCGAAGAGCGATGTTTTCCATTGCAACATTGGATTAGCGGAGCACTGAGTGGTCACTGACTTGAAGTTAACTCAAAAACTACGCAAGCAAAGTTAATAAAAAAATTATGAGACCACCTCTGAAGCATGACCTACCAAACAAAAAAGAATCATCAAAATCAAGCCATAATTGGCGGAGTGATCGTGTACAAAACACAAAAAAACATACAGAAGAATTGAGAACCTCCTCCTTTTCTAAGTCGGTTAGAAATGGGTTAGTTTGCCATTGACCGTCTATGGTTGGTCTTGTAGGAGACCAAGGAGTATTTTATGCACAAAATAAAGCTTTAAGAGGAAACAACCAGCAATTATATTTTGTCATTTTCCTAGTTCACATGTGCATGAACCTACATCCTCATATTAAAAAACAAAAAACCAGACTGCAACAACCTATAACCGAGAAGAGAAAATCAAGCATTGAACTTTGCTTTTTGTAAGGTATTGCCGGCGGGGACAACAAAAGTTACAACCTTTAAGGTTATTGGTTTGCAGATGAAATACATAAAAAAAAATATAGCCTATGTCACTCAAAATCAAAATCAAAAATCAAAATCAAAAGTCATTTATTCAAACTAGGCTGAGAATCAGCACTTTTCGATCGTCAAAATTACATAAGACAGTCCCCCAAAACGCCCACCTTTCACCACTTCCTAGTGCTTTAGCTGGGAAGAAGAAGTGGCGCAACGAACTCCCCAGCAGCACAGCTGTCTGTTCAGTTAGAAACAACTGATTCTATACAAAAGTATGCAAAATCATTTACATTACGTAACATAAAATATAAATCGAATTATTAGCCATATGTCAGCTAGCACACGCCAATATACCACCCAAAAAAAAAAACGAGAACTATATGTACTCAAGCAGAAATAAGTAAATGTAAACATAAATTAACTAAATAAAAGCCTCCAGGCACAAAGGGCGTGCCCGCTTACATATAGCCATTTAATGCTGTAACTGGAAGTTATACATGATAAACTAGGACCATCGAAGTAAAATAAATAAAAAGTTAATTACTAATAACATTAACAAAACCGAGATCAGCAAGACGACCAGTCACCACAAGCAGCACCCGTTCACGAGCATAACGCAAAGATCAGCCATTATCCCCCTCGCCATATTTGAGGGAAGGAGACAACCCGACCCCTGACGCTACCGCAAGCAGTGACATCTAAGGGAGCATGACGAACCTGCTGCTGGTTGCTCAGACAAAAAATTATAATTATCAATTATTGTTGAGGTCGCTAGCTAACCACATATTGCAATACAACTCATATAGAAAACATTGTAATGAGTAGATTATGTCAACAATAAATTAAATTAAAAATAAATTGACTAAACAGACCAAATAAAATAGAATAAAAATTTATATGAACTCACTCCCACAATTAAGACGAACCTAACGACACCTCGTGTGTTAAAATCCATCAAGCCGTTTAGGCTACAGAGCATGCCAAAGAAATAGACATACATACATACATACTCTCGAAAAACATTACCCTCCTTCTAGGGCAGTCGGGTAAAAACAATTAATAAAACCGTAAGCCCCTTCAGTAAACATAAAATTCTCTCCACAAGGTCTACTGTTATTACTTTGTTTATATTATTTGCTCGTTCAGTTGTTTGTTGGTTCTTTTATTCTAATTAATAGGAAACTAAATTATTAATAGCGGTATCTTGTCATGTATCAGCTGTTTTTCTACGCAATTACAATCGTGTTTTTATAATAATGCTATTAATTGTTTAGGCCTTGGAGTATTTAATTTAAAGTAGGTGGAATTTTTACAAATCTTAAACAATATCATCGTAACCTGTTTCCATGAAAATGCTGCGTCATTTTATCAAAATATGTAGTTTATCTTGGACATTACGGACATCGATGGACGAAAAACATCTTGAGGAAACCTGGACTTTTAGTAAATAGAAGTCTGAAATCACCAACCAATCTTGAGCAAGCGCAGTGATCAACGCTCGTGCCTTCTGTGTATGAGATGAGGCCTTTGCCCAGCAGCGGGACAATAGTAAAGTCAAAGTCAAAGTTAATAGGGCTGTACTTGTCGGATAACTTGCCGATATCATTTTTATAGAAGTGCAGTAGCCAGCTGGACTCTTTCAATAAAGATTGGTCTGTAGCAGTTTTGGACAGAGAGAGGTGGAAAGAGAGTAGGTAGGTCTTTGCCCAGCAGTGGGACAATCATGGTTCAATTTTTTTTTATATAGCCTTTACTCGTGACGCTGCCCCGTTAGTTACCTGTTACATGTCTACAATTTTCTCATAAATTTAAGTCAAAGTCATATAATTTATTTCAATTAGGCACTTATGCTTTTTGAACATCAAAAACAAAGAAATAGAACTGATTCTAGTTGCCCCTTCCAAAAGGTAGTTTTCGCATGGAGACGAATGGGCAAGAAACTCCACCGTTACTCTTTTAAAAATATTTTACAATATTTTGTATACATCAATTATACAATTACATGTGGGAATAGGACTGCCTCGTTGGTCTAGTGGTAGCCGAGCTTAGGTTCGATCCTCGGGTTACGCAAAGTGTAATTGGGAGACCATTGGGAACTGTACATTACAGGTACACCTCTGCCTAACCCTTCGGGGATAATAGGCGTTATGTTATGTAGTCTGGACAATTTTTAAATTCAATTATTATCACCTAGATATTACAATAATTAAAATGTTCACATTACCTACATATTTTAACCTATCTTAGTTGCGGAAAAACCAGTTCTTTTTTTCGCGAAATCGATTGACATACATACAGTGTGGTCGTGTGACCTCCACCTAAAAGTGAACTGCTTTATGTCATGTGTAACTCATTTCACTGTAAACACTATGACCTCTGATTTATTCATGTGGGAATCGAGGAAAAATATTGTGATTGAAGAACCTGTATGACCGCGGACGGGCCGCGCGCGGACCAAAAACTATTGTAGTTAATTAGAAAGTCCTTGAAGAATTAAAGCCTAGCGCAAATTAGGAGGATTTTGAAATGCGTTACTTTGTGGCGCGGCCTGCCCAAATATGCACGAGCCTCACTGCACTGGAATTCAAATTCGAAAGAATCTTTCTCAAGAAAAAATACACTTGAAGAGAGCGAAAAACAAACTTGAAGTTTTGAACCAACGTCATTGATGTATTTTTACTGCCACGCACTTCCTGAGAAGAGATGTTTAAAGTAAAAAGTTTTCTAGATTATCTATTATTCTACTAGCTGCGCCCCGCGGTTTCACCCGCGTAAGTCTCGATCCCGTGGGAATATCGGAATAAAAAGTATCATATGTGTTAATCCAGGTTATAAACTATCTGTTTGCCAAATTTCATCCAAATCCATTCAACCGTTTTTGCGTGATTGAGTAACAAAAACATCCAAACACACATTTATAATATTATTATATTATACTAAATGTTATATTATTATATAATATTATATAGTAGGAAGTAAGATATTAGTAGGATAGAAGGATGAAACATTTTTATTTCTCCAAAAACATCCCGAACGGTTAGTGACCCATGGGTGACCCTAACGTTGTTGGTAGCTTTTATGGACTTTTCTATTCTGTATGTAAATATGTTTAAACCTCCACTTACAACTAGGCTATTACTTAACTAGGTCCCACTTTAGAAGTAATCTTAGGCACGGTTTCATTACATACTTTGAGGTTTTAGTAACAAAATTACTAAAACTTTCTCCCCACTGTGCTCCTAATTAGCCCGTTCATTGTCACCAATTCCAAAAATACTCCTCCAGTACAACAATAGCTCTGCGATGCGCGTACGCACGACACGCTACTATTAATAGATGCGCTATAATAGCCCGCGTGTCCTGATCTGCGGCAGTGTTATAAATATTGTATGTTTAGTTGCGATTCCATATTCTCACTGACATTAACTTCTGTTGCATGGTCATGGTCATTTGTATATTATTATAGGTACCTTCCAGAGATTGAAATGTTCGTAAATTGGAATGCAATGCAAATTCTTTTGTTATCAAATATCACTCCTTATAAAACCAAGCTCATCGGCTTCGAGTATAAAGCCGATCCTTTAAAAAAAGTGTCAGCTGGCATTTAAAATAATCTGATCTATATCCCAGATGTCAACCACAGGCCCCAGAGGATGATGTCCATCTCAGAATTACACTCAATATACCGTTCATTAGAGGAAATTCTGAGTCATCGCTATAGGCAATAGGTAAAGATTTCTTCAAGAGCACTTAGCGAATGTACCTAATACAAACTAAGTAGTTATAACAATTTATTGGTAGATCGAATACCTAGCAGGAGATAATTTTAGATTGCTCTGTTCATCTTATCTAACATAGAACAAAGGATTTAAAGGAACTTGATGATTCCACCACTCCACTCAAGGGTCTTAACTCTAGAATTGCCCTTTAAAGACTTAAGACCTTATTCCACGTAACCCGGTGAACAAGAAGCGTGTTAGAAGCAGGAAATGCAACACGGAAGCAAACATAACATTACAGACAAGGTCTGTAGGGATGACTGCAGTTGCATACGACTCCGCAATTATTTACATCAATATTCTTATAAAGTAACTCAAACCATTAAGTAGTAATAATAGAAGAATGAAGAGCTAGGAGTGCATAGATGTAACAATTATAAAAGATCAATCAAAACACGTTTGAGTTGAAAAGCTATACTGGACTGCTTTGGGGAGGTCTATGTCCAGCAGGGAACGCCTTACAGCTGATATGATGATGATCATCACACCTTGTTTCCCGAAAGACTGGGCAGAGGTGCACATATAGCCCAGGCCTAGTACACCTTAATTTTGCCAGTTACTTGTATGTCCTATGTAATGGGGGGTGAGCCTGTTGCCATCAACCGGGCACACACTCAAACTCCGCGCTGCTACTGAAAATTCTAAATAGAATGACCCAATAACACTTTGCCTGACGTTGGAACCAAACTGAGGACCTCATGCTCAGCAGTAACGTTTGCGACCACTAGAACAACGAAGCAGTCATATGATGATGATCATGATGATAAAATACTTCAGGAGCGATGATACATACTGTGAACACTTTGCAGTCAGTACTGCTTCCAATTTAGCAAATTGACGTTTCATTAAATCTTCTTATTCTCTCATTCTCATTCTCTCATCTAGTGGCTCCAGCTGACACGAAAATAATAAGTAGTAACAGTTAAGACTGCAGACTGCAGTAGAAGCAGCACTTTTAGCAGCCATTCTGCAGAACTGTCAACGAATAACTGCCAAGTGTCAACCATCAACTGACATCTGTCAGATTTGATCCAAAGTTAGGTATTTAGTTAAAATGACAATAGAAAGCTAGGGTAACGACTCCACAACAATCTAATAGGTTTTAAATAAACAGCATGCAAATGTAATGCCGAACAGGAATGTGAGTCTTGTCGTAGATAAACACCAAGTAATTACAGTTTACTACTGGATGTTAGCTTACAAGAAATTTCCAAGTGTCGTTTATTTTACAGTAGCTGATGCCCGCGGCTTCGCCCGCGTTGATGTCGGTTATCATATACTAAAACTTTCTTCGAGAACCACTCTATCCATTGGTGAAAACAACATGAAAATCGGTGCGGTTTTTGAGTTTATCGCGAATTTTAAAGTTTTCAACCAAGAGGCTCTGTAATATGCTGTTTCGAATCCTCAACTCAGAGATTGGGTACAACCTCTGAGTTGAGCTATACGATTACTGATAAATACGTGCACTGACTGGACAGGTCCACTCAAATCTGTGTGGTTCTTTCCTCAAAAGACCGTCTCAGATACTAATCTGCATGGTCATTATGATCTGACCAAGATTGTTTCTGGACTTACAAAGATGTCCAAAACCTATTTACAGAAATAAAAATGAAGACTAATAAAGAAGTATGGAAGACATTTTGCTCTGACACCAAATAAATTAGGATATGGGTATTAATGATGAATATTTTGTCATTCGTAACAGATTTTTATTTTTCTAGAACTGTTCTCGTCTTCTATATATGCCTTCCATAATACCCTTGATATCACACAGCACATAGAAACACTTAATAAAACAAACACCAGCATCTGTTGCTAATAATACGCGACCCTGCGCGCGCAGGAAGTGCAGATAACAACAACATTGCGAAAGTGTAGAGGAAGTAAGTCTAGAATTATCTCTGGTAAGGATAAAACGGTGTTATTATTAGTATTGATGGCTTTAAAGATGTTAATTGTGGGTTGAAGAGGTTTTATTGTAGGTGTTAATTGCTTATGGTTAGGTATATGTGGCGCCATATATGTCGTACCCATTTGTTGTATTTTTCTGTCTTTTAATGTAAGTATATTTTATTTCTTGGGGCTATTACCATATTAAGTGTTGCATATAAGGCACGTACCTCTAGCACCCTACTCGTTTCGGATTCATGTGTCTTTTTGTGTAATTATCACTTGCTTAAAATTAAAAAACGGTGAAGGAAAACATCGTAAGGAAACCGGCATGCTAGAGAAATATTTCTCGCCGGGATGTTTAGCCAAGACAGAGGCCCTTGGGCGGCTTTAAGACCCTGACACTAGGTTAGGTTAGTCACACAAGAGAAGAAGTCCTGAATATAGGTCAATAGCTGCAACAATTAAATTGCCATAATAATCACCAAGTTCAATTCAGGTGGCCTAAAACCACATTAGCAATTCCTCTAAAAGCAATTCATTTCCTGAATTTCCAGCTGTCATTAGCAATTCCTATAATTTGACACAAAAGCAATTCATAATGTGTGAACCATTTTACGAATACCCATAGAAAACTGTCAAACAGATGAATTATTTCGTAATATGAATCGCACGGAGATCATATTATGAACTGTCAGTTTGTGACATTTTACGATGATTCATAATATTTTCCTAATATGATTCTGCCAAAGTGGCTGTTTTAAATCCCCTGATTAGTGATCGCAGTGTGATCATTATAAGCTGAAGTTACGCTGCTACTAGGTACTAGCTGCTACTAGGTACCCGTCTTCTGGGGCATCCATACTTTTGAGCAAACCTGTTCGAAAAGGGGACAGATTATTGAGATTTCCTGATACAAGTAAGGTCTTTCACTCTTCTTTTTCCTGAGATACAAGTATCCTTTTACTTAGTTCAGGAACCATCTGTGCTACCGGATTTTGACAACCACTTGTACAATCGTACTTACTGTATAATTTATGTTTCTTTCTTGTACAATAAAAGTATTATTTATTGATTTTTATTTTATTCTTTTCGAGTGAAAAGAAGAGGGAAAGTCTTAGTATATAGTATACCTACTGGCTTCCGCCCGCGGCTTCGGCCGCGAGGTATGTCGATAAAAAGTAGCCTTTTAGGGGTATGAGGAATAGGGTGTAAAGTTCACTCATCCACCATAGAAAAGGGAGGATCCTCCGACCAGACGGGTGTTGTGTCTGGCGGGCAACTGCCCTACGATTGATGTTGGGTTCTTGTATATATATCCATTGCACGGTAAACTTTAATTGCGCGATGCAGGATTTATGTGACGTCAGGATTTTTGTGTGACGTCAGGTCTTTGATGCGTAGTTCGCATGTGGCGATGTAGATACCGCCACAGCCTAAGTCCTTCCCCGGGATGCCATGTACGAGTATGTCCTTGCCAAAATTGATCGAAATCCTGGTTTAGGCGTGAAAAGGTAACACACAGACGTTTCTTTCGAATTTATAGATAATATTAGTATAGATAAGGCCATATATGTATTCTGTGTACTTATGTGTAGTCAAGTATTTGAACAATTTGAAATACCTGACTTCCGAAAACTCAAGGAAGATTATACGGGTTCTTTTTTTGACAACTTTTTCAAGATTTTTTATTTTAGCCTAGACTGTCCCACTGCTGAGCAAAGACCTCCCCAAATCTTGTGATCACAAATACAAATAGACAAATAAACAGTGTGACAACACATATAAATAACAACACATATAAATCAGCTGAAGCTTATCAACATTTACGCAGATCACTTGTAGGCCGGAAGGAAAGGCACTAACCCTGACCGAAAGATAAACAAATTCACGGCCGCTCCGCCAAAACAAAACAAGATAACCGTCTCATAATATAATATAATACAATAACATAATAATGTCACTATCAGAGATCAAACATAATTATAAATCCAGCATAATCTGTGATCGTTACACGATTTATTTTCGTATCAGTGAAGCTTGACGGGAAATAGCAACTCGAAATCCTTTCATTTTATCATTCACTAGCTTCTGCCCGCGGCTTCGCCCACGTGGATGTCGGTTATTATATATTAAAACCTTCCTTAAGAACCAATCTATTAATTGGTGAAAACAGCATGAAAATCGGTGCAATAGTTTTTGAGTTTATCGCGAACAGGCAGACAGACGCGGCGGAGGACTTTGTTTTATAATAATATGTAGTGATGAAGTACTAAGCACATGCAGTGAATTTTGGAGGCACTAAAAATCATATATGTTGTCCAAAAAAGGCCCTATATCCAAAAGACTATAGTCGATCTCGCTGCAAAATGACGTAACCTAAGTTTTTACGGTGACATTTTTACAGAATAAGTAGAGAACAGAATCTAGCCAGAACGTATAATCAACACTGGAGGCCAGCTGTCCTTCCATGGCTTACATCAACTTTCATAAAACGAACTGCCAGCCCCAAAATAATTTCCAAACCCATTATTCAGCCGAAAGACGGCCACTGCTGGACACAGGCCTTCCCCAAGCATCGCCACAAATAGGTCCTGTGCTTCCCGCATCCAGCTGAATTCCTGCAAAAAAAAACAATTGTATTATTATGCTTGTGAACCTTTTGCGATCTAAGCATAATCCTTTAGATAGGAGCCCATTTCATCTCGCCATCTCTTTCTGGACAATTCCTGCTTACTTGCCAAAAATCCAGAAAGATATTGACTAATGTCAATCTACCAGTTGGTAACAAGTTGGATAAAATATCGAACTTCGCTTGGGACAGATAAGGGCGTCATTGACACAGTAAGTGCGCGGGCGCACGACGCGACCTCTGCTTACTACCGGTGAAAGATAACCGGTACAGACAACAAGAGAAGTGTGCCTATAGTGTGAATGTTTCATTTATGTTTTGCATAGGCGAGGTGGGCAGACCACAACGACCGGCTGGATACACCTTTGGCTTAGATGGGTGACAGCAGAGGATGTTGTTCTGTTACCACATGACAATCTTATCTCCTGTCACTTTTGAAAGAGGTGTGCCAAAAATTACGAAATAGGTACATCTAAGTTTTTTTTTAAACCAAAAGAGACGCTTCTGAAGTTCTAACGGCCAATAAATGCTGTCTGAATTTATTAATTACAAAAAAAAACAGACTTCCAAAAATAACACTAAAAAGTTAAATAAGTATAAATTTAATTTCGGAAGTCGATGTCTTTGCTTTTCAATTTTCGTTTTTGGCACAGACTTCCGAAAATAAAGTTATTTTTCTCTTTTTAGTGTTTTTTTTGGAAGGCGGTTTTTTTTTGGAAAATTTTATTTTTTTACTTTTTAGTTGTGTTACCTTACCCACACAAATTCGAATTACCTGCTATGTAAATAACAGTGACGGAGTCACATAAAATGTTATCGACATAAAATGGGAAAAATACGTAATATTGAAGCTAACTCAAAAACAACGAAAGCAATACAATTTATATGGGACCACCTCGGGAGCATGACCTACCAAACAAAAAAGAATCATCAAAATCGATTCATAATTGGCGGAGTAATCGCGTAACAAAAACACAAAAAAAATAAAAATACATACAGACAAATTGAGAACCTCCACTTTTTTGAAGAAGTCGGTTAAAAAGAGGGATTGCATTTTTCAGCATTAAGAAAAATATCTTACTTTAATAGTGTTGGTTTTTCTGCCGACTCTACATCCCGCATTAAACCGACCTTCCCCAATGTCGCTCTAGTGACAATAGCGACATTGCACCTTTCACAATTACACTACAACCTTATACACATTACTTACACCATACCTTTAACACATAAGACCTAATATCCCATGATTCTATCGCAACATACAATGGTACTCCATTTTCCGAGACTCCCAAGCAAGTTTTAGATTTTATTCCATTCGCGTTAAGATTGAATTTTCATTGAATCAACTTTATAAACAATAGTGTATATTTTCGATTCGTATTATGATCATTCATAATTACGACGTTAGCATAACAATAATTTTGTTAGTAAAACATGATAATCAGTTAAGGCACTGTCACACACTTTAATTACGTTAACTTAAAAAAAAAAACCTTTACTCACAAAGGGATAACCAGGCAGTAACCAATACCTATTTATATTAGGTAAATATTTACCTGATCTTCTAAAAACTAATTGACCGTCTAAAGATGGACACTTTTTTAAATGAATGAACCTTTAAAAACTTTTTGCGCATATCATGATGCACAATTTTTTAAATAATTGAGTTTCTCTTTAACATTCTAGCCTTTTCTCATAGTTATTCGCAGTAACTGAGTTCCTTTACCTCTATTAACCGACCAGGTTAGGTTAGATTGGAACTGTGACCAACCGCACGCGAGCCGAGCGAGCGAAGCGAGCGCTGCCACGACGCGCTTGTAATGTAACGAAATGACGCATCTTTCTGTAAAACCTTTTCCACGTGATTATTGACGCAGAAAAATTCAAATCTTTACTCCTTCCGTATTACCTACGTAGCTACTTGCAAAATACAGAAAGCTTAGAATTCACGTCTTGAAAAAAATTAATTGCTAAATGCAGCCCACCCTTAACACCGATCACCGAATTAAGAGCAAGTTTACAATCAGTACATATCAGTCGATACAATCGCATTACAACAAGGCTCAGCCCACAGTTTCAGCTACTCCGTGATGTTATCCCGTGACACGGGTATTCGTGTCGTAACACTCATTAAGATGGAGAGATATTATTAGTGTTTGTCACGATGTGAGACATGTCGTGTTTGTTTTGGGAGTCTAGTTAGGCTGTGGCAGTGGGTTTGATAGATTTGTTTCGATCTATTCGTAACAGTTATATCAATCTAGAAGAAATAGAACTTTATTTTTATTTAGATTTGTTGAAAGATTTTTACACGCTTTGTTCTCGTATTTATAATTATAACTATATTTATTTATGATATTTTAACATAAGCTGAAAAACTATACTAACTATTTACATTATACACTAAACTAGCGGATGCCCGCGACTTCGCCCGCGTGGATGTCGGTTATTATATACCTTACTCGAGAACCACTCTATCCATTGGTGAAAACAGCATGAAAATCACTGTCAAACTTGGCCTATGAAGTAGTAGTTTCTTGCCCGTTCTTCTCCATAGAAATCTACGTTTTGGAATGGGCAACTAGCTTCAACGTTCTAACTAACTGACCGACTCTTTGACAATTCAAAAGTGCTTGTAAATGGTTTAGTTGAAATAAAATGCTTTGAGTTTGAGGTCTACATACTCGTAATATATAACATCACGCCTGTAATCACCGAAGTGTTAGGCAGAGGTGTACTTATAGTAAAAGTTGTAAAAAGTTGGTCTATGGTCAGTATATTTATACCATAGGTAACATATTATGCAGCGCTCGTCTTCAATAAAGAGGAAACTGCGAACACTGAAGTTCATTATAATATGATACCTACTTATCAAAATCAGCATCTACCTATATTTTCCTAACTATGTTGGGATCGGCTTCCATTCTAACCGGATGCATCTAAATACCAGCACTTACATGGAGCGACTGCTGCCAGTGACTATTGGGTAACACGATAGCCCTTGTTAAGGCTGGTGGTCAGAGTTTCGGGCTTCTGACTATCGATGACGACTCTCAAAAATCTTCGAGTGACAGCCGGGAAGGCTGGTTCTAAGTGAAATCAGAGACGTGGCTAACATACGACGGTCTAGCAGGAGATTTTACTGTTTAGTGACTTGCTGGGATAGCACAGCATATTCAAGCCCAATCTTTGCAGCTTGACAACCTAAAAATCAAAAGTCCATTACAAAACAAATCAGTCAAACAAACACAAAATGCTCTCATCACGAAACGAACCCACTCCTTTATTGCACAACATGTCTGACACACACACTCACATATATACATACAGGTAAATTGTGACCACATGTCAATAATATGATTGTACGCACAGTGCACGACTGGTTTTATAGACTAGTGTTTGGCCGTGACTTGCGTCGGGTTTTTTTATAAAGCTTAAGGCGCAATCTATGATGTAGGACCAGGACCTATGACATTGATGCTAATGTATGAGTTGGCAATGTTACATAATAGATCACAGATTGAAGGTTTTTGATTTAAGACGTTGTTTTTTTTTTTTGCATTGTACATTCGTCAGCAACTCAGACTTACCTGTGTATGAGCACGAACAGTATAGTCGCTGCGTTGACCCCTCGTACCCCGCTCGTAGAACACTCGTAAACCCCTTGTAGACCACTCGTAGATCCCTCGTAGGCTCCTGATACCCCGTTCGTAGACATCTCACAGACTCCTCGTAGACCACTCTTAAAATTTGTAGACCCTCGTAGACCCCACGTAGGCCCCTCGTAGGCCCGTCGTAGGCCCCACGTAGACCACTCGTAGACCCCTCGTAGACCTCTCGTAGACCCCTCGTAGTCTCCCCGGAGACCTCTCGTAGATCCCTCGTAGACGCCACAGACCACACGCATAAGCTGCTTTACCATAAAGCCTTACATACATAAGTACAAGCACTTTATCTAAGAACACTTAGCGATATGATCTTGCGCACAAAATGCGTGACAAATGCACCTCAATTCAACAAGAACAATACTGATCAAAGTTTTACATACATTAAGTCTTTGTTACCTATTTTTACCTCAATGGAACTAATAATTATCTCTTTACTGTATCTAGATGGTTATATGAACACAGAATCACTTGCAACCCAAAAAATAAATCCTAACTTCCTAATTATATCATCATCTGCCTAGCCTTTTCCCAACTATGTTGGGGTCGGCTTCCAGTCTAACAGGATGCAGCTGAATACCAGTATTTTAGATGGAGCGACTGCCTATCTGACCTCCACCTATCGTGTAACCCAGTTACTGGGTAACACGATACCCCTCGTTAGGACTGGTTGTCAGACTTTCGGGCTTCTGACGACCCGTAAAAACTGTCAAAGATCTACAAATGACAGCTTCCTAACTACATATATCCTTATCCTTACATAATCCTTACATATTATAAAACAAAGTCCTCTGCCGCGCCTGTCTGTCTGTCGCCCTGTACGCGATAAACTCAAACACTACTGCACCCAAAAAAATAAGACAAGCAGTAATTACTATAAACTAATTAGTCTTAGTAGATGAGGTTGTGACTAATTCGAGACAGAACTAAATAAATAACGCTGTGAACACACTATTGTATGCTAATGTCTGGCGAACTGGTTTCTAGGGATGTGCTGATATGAAAATATTAAGATCTGAATACGACAATCTAGGTACGTACATCATTATTATTAAGATGGGGACAAGGAGTATGTAAGGATCGTAGCAGTTGGCGTTCTGTGGTTTCTGCTTACCACAATGAGAAGAAGGCTCTCAGTACATGTATTGTATGTATGAAGTTGAAAGCGTTGCGTGGAAATTGAAGCAGCTGCAGGCTGTAAGAGGTTGGCCTCTTACCTAAGTCAAATTGTAATGTTGATAAGAACATGAGAATCGTTGTAACGACTCCCAAACAATCATAGAGACATCAAGACGATGATGATGACGATTGATGATTGAACTGATAGAAAAGTTCGTACAGCAGCAGAACTGCATTCCACGCTCAAGTAAATTTATTATTATTATGGTCTACTATAACTACTAACTAACTATTCAATTTATGAAAAAACTGCGATTTTGCGAACAGACACCGACGAGCCCGGATGACGGACCGTGGGAAGGTGTACATGCGGGGTATCGCAGACATCGGAAGCGTGCGCGTTGCGTGGTGGTCTGTGGTCGTCTGCCGTGCGTGTCCGTCTGCAATAGTGCCGATCGTGGGATTACACCATTACAGGTAACTAACGGGGCTGCGTCACAGCTAAAGGCTACTTTTTTATTTTTTTATGAGCCATGGTTGTCCCACTGCTGGGCAAAGACCTCCCTACTCACATTCCACGGCTCTCCCGGCTGTCGCTGAAAACCAGCGCTGTGGCTCCGTCCTGCATAGGGTCGCAGCATAATGCTGAGCGATAGCCGTTTTGCGTGGATGTGACGCAAGTTTCCCCTAACCTATTCTTATTTTTTTCTTTGTGTTTATTTTCTTTTTTGCTTCATGTTTACCTCAAATAAACGTTTTTTCTTACTTACTTACTTACTTTCTTTCTTTCTCTCTGTCCAAACCTGCTAAGAACCAATCTTTATTGAAAGAGTCCAGCTGGCTACTGCGCTTCTATAAAAATGATATCGGCAAGTTATCCGACAAGTACAGCCCTATTTTAATGTGGTCTAAATACATTAAGCGCGGCACACGTGCGGTTATGAGGGCACTACACTAGTTACGTAATATATGGCTCATAATCTCACACAACACATATTCTGATACCTAATCTACTGACAAAGGTGGTCAAACTTTTGCAAAAGCTGCACAGCTGCTTGTACACAAAGAGAGGTGTAGAGAGAAAGAGATTTATTAAATGTTTACCACCACTTAATGTTTACCATCTTAAGGCTTATAATTGCATGCACACATCTATGTCACAAGATCGATGATTCAAAATTCAAACCTATTTTCTTTGCGAAATGTCATTATGGTAATGTGTCAACTTTAAAATTAAGATATAGCATTTTAGACTTTAGTGCACACAGTGCAGTGTAGTAAAGAATCTAATTTGAAAACTGATAAACATTTTTAGACCGCGATGGTACATACCTATGTATGTACCATCGCGGTCTAAAAATGCTCGTGGTCTGCCTACTCCCATGGGAAAAAGGCGTGAGTATAGACTCACGCCTTCTTCCCATGGGAGTAGGCAGAAACTGCAGAACGCCACCTGCTACGATCCTTACATACTAGTTTTGCTTCATACATCTGGGGTCTTAAAACAGTCACTTTGGCAGAATCATAATAGGAAAATAATATGAATCATCGTAAAATGTCACAAACTGACAGTTCATAATATGATCTGCGTGCGATTCATATTACGAAATAATTCATCTGTTTGACAGTTTTCTATAGAGATTGGTAAAATGGTCCATACATTACGAATTGATTTTGTGTCAAATTAAAGGAATTGCTTATGACAGCTAGAAATTCAGGAAATGAAATGCTGTTAGAGGAATTGCTAATGTGACCGTTTTAGGCCCGCGCTGGTCCTACACGCACGCCGGTTGCGAGTACTACGCACCTGACCTTCCTGCAGAACATCACCACTAAGGTCACTACATGTCCTTCAAGGGCGTCCCCTCCCCGTGTTTCCATTCACAGTATTTGCCTTGTAATTATACCTTTTGTTAGTCGCCTTTCATTCGTCCTCTCAACATGACCAATGCCATCCAGGCTCTCTAAACTTTTGCCACTAGGTACATCTTCTTTTAAGCCGCGCCGTTGACTTATCACAATCATCATTCCACAACCAATCATCAACTTTACTGCCTCCACTAGTATGTAGCTGCTTAGGTGCCAGAGATACAGTGTAAACGAAGATGATATTATTATAAAAACCTTAAAAGGTAGTACCTAACAATGAGATAAGGAAAGAATCCCGAGTGTGGTCAAAATAGGACAGGAAAGGGCAGATTCCAAATTAAATTTGAATTCATGGTCATGGTCTACCCATATGCCGTGCCCTAACCGGGTTTCATGTTGGATCTTACTTTATTATGTAACAGCTGGTGTACACATGAATGCAATAAAAAAATTGAGTTTGAGTTCATCCAAATCTGTCTACTCCTTTTAGCGTGAGAGCGTAACAAACAAATAAATTTACTTTCGCATTTATAATATTAGTTAGTATTTCCTTTCTCAATGATTCAAATTCGTCCAAAATCCTTCAATTTCATCCTCAGGCTTACCAGGATCGAGCTTCAAAATCTCTACTTGAATGTTGAGAACCACTAGCCCTTACGACGATTACTAATATTTTAGTTCACAAGTCTGACTGGAACCGGTCTGACTCTTAGGAGTTGTGAAATGATCTGTCACTCATACAGTTCTATGAAAGAAAGAAAGGTATTTGTCCTTCTCATTACAAGGATTTTTGTGTGAAATAAAAAGCTACTAAGTAATGTAAGTAATGTCGTCTTCTACGATGTCCTTCTCACCGCTCTGGTTTCATCCACTCTTCTTTCTTCGTCCAGGCGGTCTTTCTTTGGAATGCGCTCCCCCTGGACATCAAGACAGCAACTAGTCGCATATCATTTAAAGTAAAGGCGCGTGATCACATTCGTAAGAAGTTGGCAGAATCATCCCAGCGTTAATTAGGTGGATTCGTTTTCTCCTCTACCTGTCGTTATTTCTCCTGACTAAGTTTATTTTGTTTATAATTTATGTATGTATCTATGTATATATTAATTAGTATTCATTATTTCTCAAGTTATATGTATTGTCTTTTGTTGCACCTACCAGGTCTGTCTCTGCATCACCCTAAGGTTGACTGGTAGAAAATGCCTCAGGCATTAAGTCCGCCTTTGTACAGTAGTTTATTTTATTTGTGCATAAAGTTTTAATAAATAATAAATAAATAAATAATGTTGCCACCAAAACATGTTTTGTATTACACAGTAAACTACATGGAGCGAATACCTATCTAACCTCCACAACCCTGTTACTAATACGATACGCCTTAGTAAGACTAATTATTAGACTTTCGGGCTACCTGTAACTACTGTGAACTACTAAGAACTAGAATGCATAGCTTTTAAATTTTCGGTTTTTGCCACCGACTTCTGAAATTAAAGTAATTTTTCACTTTATTAGTGTTTTTTTTGGAAATCGGTTGTTTTTTTGTTGTAAAAAGTATTTATTTTTCACTTTTTAGTGTGGTACCTACCCCACACAAATTCGAATACCACTAGGTACCTGATATGCAAATAACAGTGACGGAGTCAAATAAAATATCGTCTACATAGACTAATTGGGAAAAATACGTAATTATTGAATCTAACTCAAAAACTACGCAAGCAAAGTTAATAAAAAAATTATGGAACCACCTGTGAAGCATGACCTACCAAACAAAAGAAGAATCATCAAAATCAATTCATAATAGGCGGAGTAATAGCGAAAAATACAACAAAAAAAAAACATACAGACGAATTGAGAACCTCCTCTTTTTTGAAGAAGTCGGTTACATCACACAGAGTCAAGTCAATATCCCTAATGCTTCTCATTTCGCAGGTACTCCATCTGGTACAAAGCAGTGCTAATATTGGGGCAAACTCGTCTCTCTATTCCCATTCACTGCAACTCCAATAAGCAAGAATCAATAAAAAAAAAACAAAAACCCGACTGCAAAAACCTATAACTGAAAAGAGAAAAACAAGCATTGAACTTTGTTTTTTATAAGGTGTTGCAAGCGGGGACGAACAAAAGTTACACCATTATTTCAGGTTATTGGTTTGTCCCCGCCTGTAATACCTGGTTTTTGCAGTCGGGTTTTTTGTTTTTTACCCGACTGCCCCAGAATGAGGGTAATACTTTTCGAGAATATGTATGTTTTTAATAATTTGTTTTATTTCAAGGTTTTAGTTTATGCTTATACTAGCTTTTATTTGATACCAATAATGATGTAATTTATATTTTTTTTAAACCTTTCCCTCTCTTTTTTTGTATTAGCAGATGAAATATATAAAAAATATAGCCTATGTCACTCCCACAATTAATACAAACGTAACAACACCTCGTATGTTAAAATCCATCAAGCCGTTTAGGCTACAGAGCGTGGCAGAGAAATAAACATATACATACTCTCGAAAAACACTAGCCTACTTCTGGGGCAGTCGTGTAAAAAAAAACAAGTGGCGATCACCAGCAAGAACCCAAGACAATGAAGCTCGACGAGTCCCGAAGAAATGATTCAACTGTCTTAGAACCCACAATTAAAGTGCTACAATTGGTCATTGATATGAACGTGATAGCAGTGAAATACACCCTTACCATAGATTAGGAAAACGGAAGAAACGATAACATGAATAAACATTCACTCACAGAACTAATATTCAAGTCTCAATTATGGCGATATTTAACGATCACAGTGAGTCACCACACTCACTTGTAACGTAAACAGCAGTTAAAGAGAAAGTTACTCTTACACTCAAGATTAATTTCTAAACGATGACGATGTGTTTAATTTATACTTTAATCTTTAGTTCTTTAGAAGATGCTTAAATTTTAATTATTTTAATAAAACAGTATAAATAAGTGCCTTTTTGGCGAATCGAGTAACTTTGTAACAAACAAGTAGGTACCGGCTGTTGGTGCCAACACCCGGCAATCATTCCGATATGGGATACTACTGAGAAATTCCTAATGAAAACGCAAGAACACTATGCCTAATTTGGAGATCGAGCCTGGGACCTCACGATTAACAGTCGCGCTTGCGACCATTAGACCTATGTTATATTAAACTAGCTTGGAATTACTTTATTAAACATAAAATATATCCTATGACAGCCGGCAATACTGAGGCTTCCCAATAGTGAAAGAATTTGCGGAATCCGACAAGTAGTTCCGAAGATTACCCCCTACATATATAAATAAAGTCACAATTTATTATTTTTGTTTTGATTTGATTGTGATTTCGTTTTAAATTATTCTTTTTCTAAATATTATGTAATATATTAATTTACAATTCAGTATCGACCTGGAAGCGAACTGTCTAAAACTCTCAAGGACTCCACGAGACAGGCACGACCTAGTGTGGTCTACAAGTTAATATTAAAATTTTAATATTAAATTATGTTTCCTTTGTAAAAACATATTATTAGTAGTATTACTTGTTTTAAGGAAATGTAAGAATATATTTTTTGATAATAAACGATTTTATATTTATATATTATCTCTTTACATTATTGTATAGATTAATTACTTGTAAACAAAATTATGCCCATAACGAAGATAAAAATCTCCATATTAACACGGTACGATAGTTCATCAAAACATTATTTACAACGGTAATATGAAGTCGGAAAACACGTGGGCTGGTGCTAATGATATCCGCATCTACATTAATATTAGACTATAAAAACTTTAACGACTTTTAATAAACAAATACGAATGAATACAAATCATTTACTTCTTTGCAAACATGTATATAGTACATAGGTGTTTTTTATAATAAAGTTCTTCATATTTTACCGTCACGTAGGCATGCGAATGTTTGCAATTAAACATTAAACACATTATTTAAAAATAAAAAAAAACAGACTGCAAAAACCTTTAGCTGAAAAGAGAAAAACAAGCAAATAGAAACAGACATACATTCGTACATACAAACATACAAAATACATACATATATACATACTCTCGAAAAACATTACTCTCCTTCTGGGGCAGTCGGGTAACAAATCAAAAATATGTAGCAGATCATTGGAATTACAAAAAATATTTAAATATATTGAAAATGTAAGTGTGGTCACAGCAATAAACCATATAAAATTATATAATGTCAAACAGACACAAAAAGTAAGTGAACCAGGGTAACAATAAATGAGAGTTACATTACCTCATCTAGCTTATTTTTAATATTTTATAATATGACGTGTAAAAGTGATTCCAATATCCTATTTACAGATTGAACAATTTCATTTCATTTTAGTTAGTGAATTATCATCTATCGTGTATTAAATTTTCATAATTAAAATTTCGTTTAGTGCCCTTTTAAACTTTAATGTAGAGTATACTAATATTATAAAGCTGAAGAGTTTGTTTGTTTGAACGCACTAATCTCAGGAACTACCGGTTGGAATTGAAAAATTGTATTTCTGTTGGATAGTCCATTTATCAAGGAAGGCTATAGGCTATATAACATTACGCTACGACCAATAGGAGCGGAACATAAACGAAAAATGTTGCAAAAACGGGAAAAAAAATCCTTTTTGAGAGCTTCCGTTGCGTGCGCTGCGTAAACAGTTTAAGTTAAGCAAATATCATGTAATAATGGAATTGTTCCTCTTTAATAGTTGTAAAAAAAAAATCTAGACAGTAATATCTATCTTTTAAGATTGACTCACTATAACCTTTTTTTATGGTAATCAAATTGGTTCGAAATTAATCCATTATTTGTGAAGGAGTTTTATCAACATAATATTAATTCTTATTCAAATAAATAGTTTTAACATCAAGGGTATTTATGTAGCAGTAAAATACTTTTTAATTCATTCGAATCGGACATTTAATTTCGAAGTTATCACGAAATGCAACACGCGAACCGTTCGATGCCGGCGCCACGCCGCGCGCCGCCGCGACGTTCCCTACTCAAGGAGAGGAGAGGATGGGCACACGGGTAGACCATGACCTGGAATAGGACATAGGATACGTTTTATCCCTATACTCCCACGGGATCGAGACCTACGCGGGTGAAACCGCGGGGCACGGCTAGTTTTTTTTATAATATTGGGTACCTACTCATATTATGAATGGAGCAATACCAAGATGTTAGGTTATTGTTGTTAAAAGATGTTAGGAATATTGTAATATCGTATACTTTTACAATGTTTGTAAATATGTGAGCACCATGTACCTATCACTTAACTGATTTATTTGTCATTGCTCCATTTATAATTATTTTTTTTGCCTTTTGTGGGACAGTAATCTTATTGTGGGTGCATGGTCTTCACATATAATTATATAATTATATAATTCATGTATACAAAATATTGTAAACATTTTTGAAAAGAGTAACGGTGGAGTTTCTTGCCCATTCTTCTCCATACGAAATCTACCTTTTGGAATGGGCAACTAGAATCAATTCTATTTCTTTGTTTGTTTATCATTGACGTTCAAAAGTGCCTTTTATGTGCCTATTTGAAATAAATTATTTGACTTTTTTTTGACTTTTTTGACCAAAAAAACTTTTTTGCATTAGCGCGGTTATACATTTTACTCGACATAGTTGATTGATGTATTCAGTCCGTATTGGATTTTTCCTGACCACTAATAATTTTTTAAATAGATATGGGCTACATTTCACACTCAAAGCCGTTATGTAATTGTAACATAGCCAATGATGCGTAATCGAAACCAAACGTAAATATTTCCATCGGTTATTTAATAAGTAATACTTGTTATCGCGATATTCTTTTCGAGTGTTAAAGTTTTTACAATATGGCTGGCAAACAGACCGATATCAAATCTGGTGGAAAGTAGCTCAGTACCATCAGCTTCGGACTGACGAATATATTGCTGGTCGGTCCCATGTGCTTAAAACACTGGCCATTATCCTTTAGAGATGCTCTACGTCTTATCTGTCAGTACTTGGTCTCATCATCACCATAATTTCAGTAGAAAGACGTTCACTGCTGGACATAGGGCTCCCCCAAGTCCTTAGTCTAATTTTATTTATTCAAAAATACACTCAACGGCTTTATTTTTCTCAACATGCATCGAGGTCCTTCTTTAGTAAAATATCGTGATACGAACTCACATCATGAAAAGCATTTCCAGCAAAATATTTGAAATTGCGCTACACCGTAGCAAATTACCCTAATATCTTATTGAAGGAAACATAGCAACTAACTGTGTAAGCAAATCAAAACACTAATGATCATCATACTTTTTTAACATTTCTGGTATTACCAAGTATTATTAAGCCGTTCATACATAAAAAACGGGGTTTTTATAATAATTTTTGCATCGTTACGTGTTCACATAGTTTGAATGTTCTAGTAAGTTCCAGTCAGTGTCAGTCCACTGCACGCTGGATTAGGCTAGGACATAATATTTATGAAATTGTGCAGTTTGACAGCTGTAAATATGTACAACTTTGAATGAGTGAGAATTTTTCGATGAATTTTCCCAATTTCCAGAATTTATTCAGATAATAAAACTGACTTCAAATGGATGTTAATTAACCATACAATAAAATATAATTTTAAAAAAAACCGGCCAGGTGCGTGTCGGACCACGCACAATGAAGGGTTCCGTAGTTGGGATGATTTATCTTAAGAACAAACTTAACATAGTAGTTGAAAAACAGGTTCTCCCAAACGGAATGTCTGGGAGAACATGATTTTGCAGCTGACACAAGACATCGCCAAACGGTTGATCGACTCTTCACGTGACCAGAGGGCTGGCCAGTTTGTTGGCAAAAGAATCAGTATCGCCATACAACGTGGCAATGCTGTCAGCCTTTAGGGCACTTTTCCTGTTGACAGCGATACGGACGAATATTTGTATGCCTTTTGGTGATGACTCTTTCCCCTCGTTTTTTATATACTTACTTACTTTTAAGTACATATTAATAATATTATTTTAAGTTTGTTAGCGTACCTATATTAAATAAATACTATAATAATATGACTTAATAAATACCAGGGAAAAAAAAAACTCAACTAATTTACGAAGGAACTTAGTTTAGCTTATCCTTCAAGTTCAAATAATAATTAGCCACATTTTAATAGGATCAATTGGATTTCCAAACGAATACATGAATATTCATGTATTCACTACTTATCTTAAAAGTAATGTCAAAGGTAGGCCTCACGAGGTCAAAATTGAGCGAAAATAAAAAGCTGGCAACATTACAAGCACTTAAGGAACAGCTCGCACTTGACAGGTTGTATAAAAATCAGTTGGCGGCCTTGACCGAGATGCAGTGCGTTGTCGTCAAACGACATGTGAGCACAGGGGTGGCGCGCGAGAGTAACTAACGTTTGTTCCAAAAGTATCCGATGAAACTGTAAACAAACACTGTTCAGGTTAAATTCTTACGCAAACACTCATTACAGGAAAATATTAACACATTCAGCTGTATTTAGAAGTTTTCTACGATAAATATCGCACTTTTTCCAAAAAAAATTTGTTTGAATCAAATTATGAAATTGTTAATGAAATATCGATGAATATGAAGGTTGCAATCAAATTAACCTCAATAGTCAAATGACAAACATCTTTATGGCGATTTTAAATTAGAACCTCAGATTTAGGTATTCAAAAATTAAATCAAAGCACTAAACACTGAAGCAAGTGATTTTGTAAGTGGCACTACAAATTGGAATCCACAAGTACGTTTTCTGATCCATTTGTTTACATTTTCATCAGATGCTTTTGGAACGGACCATTGTATGAAAAGTTGCAAAAGGAGCTTGTAATAATGCCACCAAAAGCAAACAACTAACACTACGAAAGAAAGAAAAAGTTGCCAAACTTCTTTATATGAAAAGGAAGCGAAGCCGTAACGCGTGATAAGTGGTGTCCAAAATTTTTAAGTGAAACCATTATTGTGGCGCAAGCATCGTCAGTCGAATGTTTTTGTTTAATGTAAATATAATAAGTACAGCTTATGTGCAGTAGATATGCGATCCTGGAGGGATACCTAAACAGGTGCTGATAGACTAGAGAATTCTCTTGTTTTGGCGTTCACATTTCCAATTATCTACCATCATTTATTTTATGGACTTCTTGGTAGATGGGTAGTGTAAATGACAGTAAACTTTGTGCCGCGACAGCCCTAACCCCGTTCACACATGTGCAGATAAAAGCCGAGCTTATTAGCATTAAATATTGACAGTGCACAGATTGTTTGACTTGTGACAGCTTAGTACTGTGCTGGGAACCGAATTTGACTGTTTATCTTGTAGAGTTGTATCAAATATTTGTTTGTTTATTTCAGTTGCAAAGACTCTGACGCCAAATACTGTTCATATTTGGCGTCAGAATCTTTGAAAGTAAATCTTTTCTTAAAAAATACAGAACGCCACCTGCTACAATCCTTACATACTCCTTCTGCTTCGTTTCCGTTCATACATCTGGTCATATACGCACGCCCGTTGCGAGTACTACACACCTGACCTTTCTGAAGAACTTAACAAATAAGGTCATTATATTTTATGCCATTCTCGGGCGTCTCTTGCGGCGTTTCCTCAAATGAAATGAAATTGTTTATTCTGTAAATAGGATATCGGAACCAATTTCATACGTCATATTAAAAAAATAAGCTAGATGAGGTCGGCGTTTCCTATCTGACTACTCTGAGAAGAAAGGCCGAAACAAACTCAGAGGTCGCAGTCTCTTTTAAAGTCCAGACATAATCTTGGTCAGGCCATATGATTTCTCGTTTCATTTGATATGATTCCTCTCACATCTGCCTTGTAAATACCTTTTGTTTGTCGCTTTTCATTCACTTTCCTCTCATTGTGACCAAACCATCCATTTTCAACTTTTGTCAAATAGCACTACATCTTCTTTTAAACCGAAACATTGCCTTATCACATAATTCGTCAGTCATCATCCACACATGCTTCGCAAGGAACGCATTTCCACAGTACTTATTATACTTTTTTGTCACACACAACGTTCACATCCAAAACAAATCACAAAAAAACAAAATACATAGATAATTATGTATTTACAATTACATGGCAATAACTACAAAATAACTTAATTAATTCAATTCCAACTGACATTGATCTTTAGCAAGTCTTGCCCACGCCCAGAATTAGATTTATAAGTGTTACATACGTTTAAATTTATTTAACCAAGTCTATACTTATGTAGAAACGTTACCTCCGTATGTAATTATGTACGCTCGTAAAATCACGCTGTTAATCAAACTTGTCGAACAGTTACATAGAGAAACACCTTAATTTCTTCTCTGATTTTAATTGGTACAGTACCAGTACCTACTTGCAAGGAGAGCCATGGAGCGTTCCATGGTTCGCATAAAGCTAATAGACTGATTATCAAACGTCTAGATCCGAAGATGTACGTATGAAGGTTTTCGATATTCGGAAAACTTATTATGGAAATCAAGTGGAGTTGGGCTATAAAATCAAATCAAATCAAAAACTTTTTTTTGAGCTATTGCCAGCACCACATCGTCCAACAGTCCAAATGTTCGTCCAACCTTCCACGTGTAGAGAGAGCGTGCATTTTTGACGATGTTGGATGGCGAAGGCGCGCGATCGCTCCGATAGCGGTAAGTAATCGTACTTAGATCAAAAAACTTGGCCAACTCACATGAACAGACCCTCAACATATCAGTGCAGTAATAATTCCAAGCACTCAAAAGGTATAGCGCAAAACCACTCGTCACTTCAACGTCCTCCATAGTGAATGAGGTTGGAACGTGATATGTTTGGACAGTCTGTTTTGATCGATCGTGAATTGGGACAAACTGGAGTCATATTGGAGCGTTGGACTGTTGGACGGTAGTGTGGTGCTAAGACTCATATCGGGTTAAGTAACATAGTCCTCAAAATGACGTGTTAGTAAATAACACAATACGGTGACAAAAGTAACTGACAGTGAATTATACAATGTTTTATCTAACGAAGGGCGCTCCCGTTAACCTGCAGTAGTATAGCGTCTATACATGCAAAAAAAAGTATTATAAAAAAAATAATGTATAGTAAAATATTTACAAAAAACATTAATTTGATAGGTACGGAAAAGAAACACGCTGTACACGCACACTTTTCACACTTGTCTTTCTACTTTGAAATACAAGTGTGCGTGTACAGAGTGTTTCGTTTACGTATCAATGTAATACTTTTGTGAATATTTCACTAATCATATTATGATTTTTTCCAGTTGTCATTTTTTTTTAAAGCAGTTATGGACGCTATTGGTACTACGAGTATTGCGGGTTAACGGAAACGCCCTTCGTTAGTAACATACTATATAAGGACTCCACTCAGTCAGCTATCATTTTCATAACCCTGTTGGGTGGGGCTGGCCATGACTAGGTATACGTGAATAGATAATGCCGTGGTGCGAAAGATTATTCGGTCAGAAAGGTTGGTGTCGAGGCTGACTGCACATTGTGTTCCGGAAGTATTTAACTATTGTCAGTGTCGAGGCTCTGTTTCCACCCTTGACATTGCAAGCACAAGTGTAGTTACTATAGAGTGAACATGTTTATAGACTTTAACAACTCCAAGTGCTACTATTTTTCGCTGTAATTCTGGAATTCAATTCCTGTCAAACTATAGGCGTTTTAAGGTCGATTCACACATATCAGTGAAGCCACCGTCCCGACACAGTTCCGACACAGTACCGGCACAGTGCAAAATATTCTTTCATACATTCTCTATGAACGCAACCCCACTTGTCAGTGTCAGTGTCTCAGTGTCAGTGCCGACACCGGCATAAGAATGTATGAAATAATATTTTGCACTGTGACGGTACTGTGTCGGAACGATGGCTTCACTGATATGTGTGATACAAGCTTTAGTTTTCTTCATTCTCAACTTTGCTCTAATACACACAGTTTCAGACTTCGCCCTGAAGCCATTTTCATAAACTCACCCTCTCTTATGATTATGTTGTTTACTTTTCCAGGTATCATAATAACAACAGGTTTATAAATATAAATACGGAGCACGTTTGAGCTAAACCTCGGCGCATGCACAACAAGATTAGAACATAACCGCACTGATGGTCACTAGGAAGAAACCTTACATTACAAGGGATTATATTGTCCCTGCATGCAACTGCGTTCTGCGTATAAACGAGTTATAAGGCTACCATACATCCTCATCAAACTACAGCAGTCTACTTCTGGACAAACGCCTCTCCAATGTTGACTTGAAAAAGCATGGCAGATGAGAGTATGTCATATTCACTTAAATGTCTCGCTGATGGTGGCGTGTGTGTTGGATCATTCGGTTCCCTACAAAATGGTTGAGCTGGATGGTGCTGATCTACGTATGTTCGTGAACGGGCGCCTTCAGTTGAGACTGGTCATCTCTTATCTGACATCTTATATTTAGAATTGTTTTTGATTATTTTTCGTTTGACATTGTTCTCACATATAGAAGCACCAAGAATACTGTACCCAGGATTTTGTTGGAGTTTCTTGCCCGTTCTCCTCCATAGAGATCTACGATTTGGAATGGGCAACTAGCTTCAACTTTTTGACTAACAGACCGACTCTTTGACTATTCAAAAGTGCCTTTAAATGGTTTAATTGAAATAAATGCTTGAGTTTGAGTTTGATTGGACGCCATTCAGCTCGATTCTCTGCAACTCTCATTCAGCTGCGACTAGCCGCCCTGAGAAGTTCGTCGCTCCACCTAGCCTGAGGGCGTCCTACCTTACGTATGTCGATTCGCAATTACCCTATAAACACAAAACGGTCAGAAAATTCTCTAAATATAAGGTATGGGACCTACTCGGCAATCGCGAAACTTCGAAGAGTTATGCGAACATAAATATAGGGAACAGCAGATTGTTTTTAAATGATGAGTACAATGACTCCTTAAGCGTTAAGATACTAGTTGTCAAATTCATGCTTATTTCTTCAGTGGCTATTATATTATACGTTGTCTGTCACTTCTGTCAGTCATGCATGATTTCATGAAACAATAATGTAAGGAAAATACCTAGAATTTCAAACGACTTCGTGAGTTCATGTGGCTTAAAACGGCCACTGACAGAATCATAATAGAAAAATATTATGAATTATCGTTAAATGTCGCAAACTGACAATTCATAATATGATCTGCGTGCAATCCATATTATTCATCTGTTTGACAGTTTTCAATGGAGATTCGTAAAATACTCCACAAATTATGAATTGATTTTGTGTCATATTTAGAGGATTGCTAATGACAGCTGGAAATTCAGGAAATTAATTGCTTTTAGAGTAATTGCTAATGTGGCTGTTTTAGGCCCCCTGATCTGTTTCACCTACTATTTTTGTCATTAATTTCATAACAAATCTCCAAATATTCAGTTAAATAGTAACTATTCTACAAGTTAAGCAGTAATTGACAACTTTTCACACTATCGAGTCCTAAGATTTTTATCCTCGCCGATAATAATTGCAAAATTAATTCTTAACACCTGCAGGCTTCAGATGAAATTAAATCGACCATTACTGCAACACGTACGGTGCGCAAAAATAATAGTCCAATATGTATGTAAATCAATTAGGTTAATATATGCATACGGTCAGCAAAACAGGCGGCTGTATCGGTCGCCGTTATCGGTGGCCGATCGGAGCCGAATTATCTTATATTTTGATAAATTATTATTGTTGGTTTTGAGTAGCGTTGGCAAAATCATTTTTTGGAAACAATTCTTTATTTTTATTTCCATAAATAAATATTGAAATCGAAGGCATTTCTCACAGTATTTTCAGCAAACGTGAATCTGACCGCAATAATGTAAGGTATGCTCGGAGATCTCACGTTTTCTGCCCAGGAACCAACATGTTTTTAAACTAAAAAGCAATTCCAAAATATAAAGATAAAATAAAATGACTACTTAGTTATCATTAAACATATGCTATACAGCATGTAACCGAAAGGTGTGGTCATATTTAAGGGTGTGGTACAGTTCATCAAACAGAACCACTTTCTCCATGGGACCAACATCGTAATCGCTAAAAATTATCAGTTGTCACATAAATTTTTTCGAGTAGTTATTGAAGTTTTGTCTCTTGTGCAAAATTGCATGCCAGCGGTTTAAGCTGTGGGTTGTCTGTCAGTGAATGAATTAATGAATTTATGGTTTTTACTAAGTAGAGATAGCTAAAGTACACTACACTACTGCTACTTTTAAGTTGACCGTACATCATTTAGTTATTTATGTTGCTGTCGGTACGGGCGTTACTCGCACGTATGCACAAGGCGAGCGACCGCGCCCTGCACATGAGCAGGTCGATAGTGTAGTGACTTTGTGATTCATACATATCGATATTTCTATAAAATTGTTGGTTCTTAAACGTTACCCGATTTTTACTGTATTGCATGTTCAATTACAGACTATTACATAGATTGCCACAAATGTGCAAAGATACAGACTAGGAACAACAACATTTCAAGCTGGGAACAACGTAAAAAGTAATTAGATAGCTTGATTCTGGCCGTAAACTATTCATGCAAAAAAAGCCCTTTTGTTTTATAAAGGATACCTGTCGAGGCTCCTTTTGGCATAAAGGGTCAAACCTACTAAAATTAAAATTAAAATCTGTCAGAAAAAAAATCAACAGTAAAATATAGATATTCTTTGGCACATCACTAGCCGCGAATGCTTCCAGGCGACACATACTTGAATAGTCGTTGCAACACAAATGCTAGGTGACCGCCAGGTGGCGCAATAGCCGAGCCCACGCTGCTCATATCACCTCACTCGGCTACATGTGGGACATAGGTTACCAGTACCTACGTAACCTAAAAATATAACACAATATTCGACATAGCCTTAATAAAACGTTCAGTTCAAAATTCACCACTGTTCTAAAAAAGGTGAAGGAAAACAGCATGAGGAAACTGACTGATAACTCGTAGAACAAGAAAACATAACCACCAATCCACACACTGGGCCCGCTGGTAGATATGAGGCCTGATACCTGGGTCTCAGGCCACTTACGACAATATCCAGTCCTTCGGCAATTCCTAATCCTAATGTAAAAGTTTCAGAGAAGCGGCGTCTTCAGTCCTTGTGTCTTTGTTCTGAACTGTTCTCCAAATCGTCAAAATATTGATGATTTTCGATTTTGGGCGCCATTTTTCCAACATGACGAGGCCAGCAGCAAAAATACAAGGTGGCAAAGTGAAAGTTGCAGAAGAGCACGTCGAATTCAATAATTTACCAATTTTCAAAACTCCGGAATTTTCCATGTTAAACTACCAAATGACTGAACTACTAGTACAAACCAGAAACAGGTTTACAGATATTAAATCCACAGATGTCAGGAAAACTGTCTCATCTAATTAAAATAATTATTTAATTACTTCGACGGCTTTCATGTGAGCTGTTTTTTTAAACTTTTAGAAACCAAATTCAATTCACAAAAAAAATAAAAATCTCGACAAATCGACACTATTCATCACAGTAATATTTCTTACATCCTAGGTCTACACACGGTCACACATCAAGCTATACATTTCCAGTTTATACTGATCTCGCATTTTAAAGGATTTTCGTACAATGCGAGGTCAGCTTATACTGGAAATGTATAGCTTGATGTGTAGCCGTGTGTACAATCCATACTAAGTTATAAATTGCTACAATGTATGTCCTTTACCATTAAGGGTTACGAGTATGTAGGTCGCTGCAGGTCTGCCGGTAACGCAAGGGTCGACCCTGACCTCTTCCTCATGTCCTTATGAGCCAGTTTCCGGTGTATGTGTGAATGCAATTGCACCCGTAAAAATAATTCTTGATTTATTGATTGGTTTCACTTGAATTGAAGTGAGTAGCCTAATTCCTCATAATTTTATAAAAATTGAGGAAGAGTTTAAAAATCGTTCGTCAGACGAACATTTGTTTCGCTGCTTCTTCTTTCCCGCAAAAACTTTAGAAAGCAGGGTATTCTGGCGGTTTTGGTAACTGTGTTTACTTTAAAAAGTTACGGGAACCATGACCCAGAAATCAGAATTTACCTTTTCCTGCATGCAAAATAATATTGTTTAAAAAACACAATTATTGAATGAATAAATGAGGCGTTATGTGTTATTAGTGTGAATCAATAAAAATCCATCCTTCTCTTATTTATTGATTAAAACCAGCTAACTAGCACAGATAAAGACTCCGCCTTTGTACAGTATCAAAGGCGGACTGAGGCAATTTCTACCATTCCATACCACCAAACCCATTTCCCTACTACCATTAATGGAATGGGACAATGGGTCACAGCCCATTTGTTTTAGATTAATTCCAAGCCATGCTATCATATAGAATTTAATCAAAGGCATTTCGGTAGCTCGTTGCTTGATTCTTGGAGAAGGACAAAGCTTTCGGAGCAGAGGACAGTTTGACAATAAAACAAACACTATGCTGCCTAGTGGTATAAACGTCGGACAAGTCAAGTCATAAGTCTCGAGTTCAAACCCAAGGCACCTCAGACTTTTCGAATTCATGTATAATTATCACTTGCTTCAAAAACGGTGAAGAAGTGGAAGTCTTGAGTTCGAACTCGAGACCTATGACTTGGCAGTCCGACGGGCACACCACTAGGTTATAGTATACTCGTGTAATATCATGTTAATAAATGTAATATTATGTAAAGCCGATATCAACATGATTATAAGTAGATAATAATTTATTTATTGTTAACATTAACATAATATTATGGAAATAATCATACTCCCTAAGCCATAGAGTAGATCATAAAGTAGATGACTGATCTGACGGTAATCGATAACCTAATATGCCATTGGTTCTCGTTCTCATCCATCTTAGGGAATGTACCCAATCTCGAACGCACCGCGACGGCTGCGTCTGCGTTGCACGTTACTCTTCCCAGGGTGCGTCGTGTGAGCTCGTCTTCTGTGTCCAACCGCAATTTATGGCGCACCTACGGTTCTCGGCATTAAGACGTGGCATGCACAGATAGATTCTTTGCATTACGCCCGTCATCAAGAAAGAAAGTTGAAATGTCTCATGCGCTCGTAATATAACTAAGTTCTATATTCAAAACCAAAATACAGAGTATAATTTATTATATTCCATGGAATATAGTCCTTCTAAAGGGATACTACTATTACAAACTCCCTTCAGACTACGGGATGCTCTTGCTAAACCATTTGAATTCTTGGAACCCTCCCTTTCTCGCCTTTTACGACACCAGCCTGTTGGTCATTGTGCTTCTTCCTCTACTTTCAGTTATGTGTTCAATGTCTTCGCCTGAGGTTCTCGCTGCTTTCCGAACTAAATATTATTTCTCGCTCCATCAATCAGTTAATAGTGACATTGGAAAAGCTAGTCATCTCTGATAACCCTGGCAGAATTCCCGGCAATAAAGCCATTAAGCCAGTCCGGATGTTTTCCGAATCAACGAAGTATCTAGTCGAGTAGTGCAGGAGCCGTGACACGGTTGGCAAGGGGCCAGGGTGTGCCCTTTGTTTATCATCTCCTTGCTCATTATATTAGGATAGGAGATAGTTACGACCGCATCTGCTTAGCGAATTTATTTTATTTTGGACTATAGTTCTTCCCTGCGAGTTTGTTCTGTGATTTTGATTTTTGGAGCGCAACATAATGATGATATTCCAAAAGACAGAGAAGTACCTCAATTTTATTTGTGATGTTTGTGCTGTTAAATTTTGGAAATCAGTGACTTACTGGGTTCAGACGGGAGAAATAGTCTGAAATCTGACTTTAGTTAAGCAAACGTTCCGTCTCTGTAGGGTATGCGAAGCCCCCTTTTTTTTAAATTGCAATTTGGGCCAGTTCTTGATCTCGATCTCGACTGATGAAAAGCGACAGATGAGGTCTATGATGGAACGAGCGTGGCCAAAAGATACCTGTTCACTCTTGCTTTGAAGGCAAGGAAAGGAAGGAAGGTTTTATGTGGAAGGGAAATCGACTCGGAAATCGCTCGGTAAATCGACCAAGTGCGGATGGTACCCTGTGGAGCTCCTGCGCACACTCTCCGAAGTACAGTCTGTAGAAGACCAACCCAAAGACCAAGACCAAAGATCAAGACCAACCAAGACCAAAGACCAAGGCAAGCAATTAATTCGATATTGTAGACTTCGGGCTATATTAATACTGTATTGAAAGACAAACATACCAGATAGTTGTTATATGAATAGTTTTTAGTATATTATTAAGATAAATACAATGAATGGATGAGTCGTACATTCACGGTCACCGAGTGAATGAATGTAGTCAGTATTAACGAAGGCTTATGTCTGTTTATACAAACGTATTTGAATGTATGTTAATTGCAGTTCTAATATCTAAATTAAGATTTTTATATTTATAATTAACGGTTAATTCACGTGGTTTAAAAACAGATTATATTTAAGATTTTAAACATTGGCTGGCACTGAGAGAAAAAGAAATTCTACTGTTTTTGTGATACATTCCGTCTTTTTATATTTTTCGTGTGGTTAGTGACTAACCTGGTGTCAGAGTTTTTAGCCGCCCGTAGGCCTCTGGCTTCACATACTGTCAAGAAATATCTCTCAGGTATGCCTGTTTCCTCACGATGTTTTCCTTCACCGAGCCTCCACACCTACTCGGCTCGACTTGTCCTTTTTTTAACCGACTTCTTCAAAAAGGAGGAGGTTCTTTATTCGTCTGTGTATGTTACGCGATTACTCCGCCATTTATGAATCGATTTTGATGATTCGTTTGTAGTTTGGTAGGTCATGCTTCAGAGGAGGTCCCATATAAATTTTAAGCTTGAGTAGTTTTTGAGTTAACTTCAATAATTACGTATTTTTCCCACTTAATCTATGTAGACGATATCTTATTTGACTCCGTCACTGTTATTTACATAGCAGGTGGTGGTATTCGAATTTTTGTGGGGTAGGTACCACAACTAAAAAGTGAAAAATAAAAACTTTTTCAAAAAAAAAACAACCAACTTCCAAAAGAAGTGAAAAATAACTTTAATTTCGGAAGTCGGTGGCAAAAGACGAAAGTTGAAAAGCAAAGACACCGACTTCTGAAATTAAAGTAATTTTTCACTTTCTTGTTTTTATTGAAAGGCGCTTTTTTTTTTTGTAAAAAGTTTTTATTACTAGTAGTATAATTATTATGTTGTGTTGTATGCCTTTTAGTCTGTGCTAAATAAATGTATTTTCTTTCTTTCTTTCTATTCTTTCTCTTTCAGTGGAGAGATGGAAACTACAGACTTATCATATTTGATAGTCATTGTAGCTAACTACCGATCGTGCTGATAACGTGTCGCTGTGGTTCATAATTTTGCAGATCAATTTCTCAGGTAGAATTAGCCTGAAAAAAACAGTGTGAGAGAATAATTTTACCTTGAAGACATGTCAGGGTTGCGGGAAAGTCCGAAAAGGATACCGGGACCTTGGCAACAGGCAAATGAAGGAACACGGGTGGGTTTTAGTCAGTAAAAGTCTGACACGCCCTTCCGCTCCACCCAGAGCGGGAGAAGTCATTGGATGATTTCCCAACCTCAAAAAAATATAAAAAAATGTAGTAAGTTCTACACAAGACATAGTCCTCATCTAGCGACACATTATCATACAAATATGGCGTCGAGTGCCGACTGAGGACGACCGGTGGTCTCCGTAGCCTGTGGCTATCTCATGCAGTTGTTAAGGTGTATGTCACATGGGGTATGAGGCTCTTTCCTCTGTAGATAAATAACGCGTTTCAAAAGTCCCATGACACAGCCATTACCTTCGCATTCTGTACATCAAACTAAGTAAGCAACAATTTATTGCCAGAAAACGACTTTTATTTTTGGTGTGAAAAACGGAAAAAATATGATAGCTGTTCATGGCAGCGCGCAAATTAAATTAGATTAAATTTGTTTACATATCTCGGGACCCTGGGGTACCGGACCTTTGGAAGGCGTACTAGGGGCCGAAGCCAACTCGCAGAGGCCCGTTAGATGTTTTTAATGGAATGAGGCACCAACCGACGATTATCCCTGTTCGCACTAGGCAAGTGCAGCCAAGGACAATCCCCGGTTGGAGTAGGACTATTGCAGGATAGGGAAACAAAGATATTGAACTATGGGATGGGTGGCTAAAGTGGACTGGTAACCTGGAACTATGGAAGGACTATGGCCCCTGCCTGATCAATGTTTTATATATACACGGATAAAAATGGCAGGGGGTGACTTGCACACTCAATAATGGGCCCCCGAAAACGGTCGCTAGCACATAGTGACGTAGCGACAAGGGGGCAACACTTCCTGAGGTGCTTGAGAGGAGTGGAGAGGTATTCCACGGCTATCAGGACAATCCCGGAAGTACGGTCAAGATCCTTACCAGCATCTTACTGGAATACTTCCTTCCTCCGAGCACATTTGCTCTAGCGAATCTCCAAGCCAGCCAATCAAGGCAAGAATGAGGTGGGAGCTCTGTTCCTCGTCAGTGTTCACTCCAGCCGGCCAATAAAGGCAAGCCAGAGGTGAGGAACAAGACTTCTCCCGGGAGGTAGGGTCCGTGGGGTCGCTACTGCCCAACAGCTCGCCACATGCTGCCCTGTGGGTTTTTGTATCTCTCTTGGTCTGGCTCCTCACCCTAGACCTGTTCCGGCAAAGTAAACTCTACCGGCATAGACCTAGAGTTCGGAGCACGCAAGCCCCACCACGACGTCAACGTAGAGATACGGCGGTGGGGAGATTAAATTTATTTTTAAGGTATTGAATTTAAAATAAAAGTCGACTTGGTAAGTTTATAGTCTAGAACATTAATGATAATATAAACGCTACAATGCTTGTTAAATATAATAAAAATATGAGGAAACAAACGGATTCATGGAAAAATTCAGTAAATTCAGTCGTATTTGGTAATAAGAGAAGCCAACCGAACAAAGTTAGCAAACAACTTGTTGATGGCAAGAATTTGTTGGAAGTACTTCCTCGGAAAAGTGTTCAATTGAGAACTTACCACTAGTTTTATTATAGTGTTTGTTAGTTTTTGTTTTATTATAGTGTTATCAGAAACTTTAAAACCATACGTAGAATTGTGAACCTCCACCGTATTGGAAGTCGGTCACAAATGCATTATATTTCCTACATCTCGGCTGCTGCGTAGAACCTAACATATCGCATAAACAAGTACAGTCTACAACGCAGTAGTGTCCAGACACGATGTACTTGCTAGGGTAGGGTCAGCACACACGGATCTGCACGCAACGCGCCCCACCCAAACATCGACACACATTCGAGAGGTGTACCGACAGCACAGCCGTTATGTTCGTTTAGGTTTTTGACGCCGATTTGAGTACATACGAAGGTACGATTCTACCTCGTATTCGTATCTATGATTACGGAGCGCTGCCCACCCAGACAATCAAATGCTGGACTACCTAACCATGCAATTTGTCAAGCTTAATTTTGCAAACGTTACTACATGGATACAAAGGTGCTATTGACATGACTGAAAGCCTCTTAATATATTATACAACCTCTAATTGCTTAGCATGATCCTCCGTTATGCCGAAAATACTGCAGCATTAATTTTGAAATAAATATATGTTAAAGTTGAGGATTGATGCTAGGTCCTATGTTTGACGAAAACACGATTGTATATAAAATTTTCTCTATAGAAAAAAAAACCAAAGTTACCTCTAAACCTAACCATAAACCGCTGGTATTCAAATTAGATCATGAAACTTTGCATAATAACTGAACTAACAATAAAGCAGGTCTTCCCTACCTTTTGTCGAGATAATCGAACATTTTATGGAGCAGCAGATAATTTTTCTCTTTATAGATTTCATATTTTTCTTTCAATAGTCCTTTCCTATCTTTTAATCCCACATGGTGGAGGGGTCAATCAGCCGCAGTTATTCCAGCAGTTATTTTTCCGCTCCTACTATCAAACTAATACGTAGTCGGTACACTACACGGATTGCTAAATAACCAGCGTAGATTGTTACCAACGATAACATGAACATGTGAGGCGGTAGCTACCAAACTACCTCGATAAGCCGAGCTTTAAATATTTGCTCTGATACGGCCTGTTCAGGGACGTTGATAATAATTGATAATAAATACTCTATGGTATGGATACTATGCATGCAGCCCTTTAGTAATAACAGCATTGTATAGATTTCTTCCATAAATATATGCCTTTTCCCAACTATGTTGGAGTCGGCTTCAAGTTAACCTGATGCAGTTGAATAACAGTATTTTACATGGAGCGACTGTCTATCGACCTCCACAACCCAGTTACTGGGTAATACGGTACCCCTTTGTAAGACTTGTGGTCAGACTTTCGGGCTTATGACGACCCGTAACGACTGTCAAAGGAATGACAGCCGGGACGAACGGTTTAACGTGCTTTCCGAGGCACGGAGGAGTCTCGATATGTAAAGTTGGTCACCCATCCACGGACCAACCTCGGCAAGCGTAGCTTAACCTCATGTATCGACCCGTGCGGCTGTTATTACTTAGCCACGAGATGTCTTACTTAGATTTCTTCCTTACTGGGTTGTAATCACGCAGACGGGCTACCTTATGTTATGTACTGTATTGGTTTGGGATCTTCAAAAAGAGATATATACACAAGACTTGCCACATAAATACACATTACATCACGCCTATAATCCCCGAAGGGATGTTTAAGTCCCATGTAGTAGGGGACGAGCCTATTGCCGTCAACCGGGCACAAATCCAGAGTCCAGACACCGGGCTGCTACTAAGAAATCCCTGACGGAAAACCCGATAGCACTTTGCCCGACCTGGGAAACGAAACCCAGGACCTCATGTTCAGCAGTAGCGCTTGCGACCACTACACCAACGAGGTAGTCACGCACAAAACGTATTTTGGTATTCCTTCCCGCCATACTTCCCGGTTCTGTTTGTCCCTCGACCAGCTGTTTCCCACGACTATCCTCAACCTCATACGCTTTTGAATATCTCTGGTTTCTTTTATCTGTCCTTGGCCACCATTCGGCTAACACCTCACCTTACTTCAACGGCCATCTCCGTTTCAGATGTGCATCCTAACTTCAATTGTGGTGTATCGCCTTATCACCACCGTCGCGTCGTAGACTTACTTACGTCCGAGAGCCTTTTACGGATCGAACACGTTGCCATGGCCTTTATGAACGATACAAAATTAAAACTCACATTAAGTAATATGTAACCTCTCAAAGAAAACAACTTCAAATTGCTCCAAAAAAGCTTAATCCGATTACAAGTCGACCTCATGTGGTACCGATAAGGTCAGATGCGCCGATGTATCGAACTTAGCCTAAACGGACATAGTCGTGCGGAGACTGTCACGAAGTTTCGACCAATGGCAGCCTTGGGCAGGTGCTCCGAGATGAACATATGGTGGCGAATATTCAAGAAGATTTAATATAGTCCATTGAATAAATGTGTGTGTGTGTACTGTAAAGAAAAATCAAGGCGGATGCGCCAAAGTAACCCGACGTACTCGCAATACAGAGTTGTATTACGAATACGTCGGATTTTTATCAAAATGCGATCGCAGAGGATGGGGTACCGAGCTCCTGGGTTTTGATCCTCTGGTCGGGCAATTTTTTATCGGATTTTTCCATCAGAAATTTTCTCAGTAGCAGCCCGGAGCCTAGATTTAAGCGGGTAATGGCGATAGGCTCGTGAAAATAATTGACAAATGTGGATGTATCATCCAGCCTAACCTCTCGAGGAATATATTCGTGACGTTAAGTCTTGAGCTAAAACCTCGGGTCTTATAGCAGTTTGACATCTAAAGCTACCGTAAAATCCCTGAAGGCCGGGTCGAAGCCGCGGGCAATGACTAGTGTTATTTACACACACACATAATATATTATGTATCAATATCGTGCAGAAAGTGTAAGATAACTGTGTCAAGTGCAACCTGTACATATGTGTTTAAAGCTGAGTACACAACATACCTTCAAAACTGACCTTTTGATCCTAACAACATTTTTAGGGTTCCGTAGTCAACAAGGAACCCTTATAGTTTCACCATGTCCGTCTGTCTATCCGCGGCTTAGCTCAGATTTCTTTTTCAGAATCCTTGCCATCCATAAACAACATAATCACTCTATAATGTTGCCACTGCTGGGTCACAGTTCTCCTCTCAGTGAGAGGGTGTGGGTCGCAATCATCTCACAGGTGGGCCCAGTGCGGGTTGGTGGATGTCACATGTCTTCAAGGCGCATACGTGCGATTCATAATGGTTCCACAAATCCGGAGTCACACGTAATCTGTTCGATTTATGCCTAACACGTGTGACTCCGGATTTTTAATTTGTCTGTCTGTGGTGTCTTGTTTATACCTTTTTAGTCGTAGTTGGGTTTTAGATAGTATTACTTTTTTTTTTTTTTTATTGTTTTAGGTTTATAATATATTTATTTTTGAAATGTGCTCATTAAGCCATTTCATTTGATACCCAACATGGTACGATTAAACAATTTTATTTTATTTTAATTCCTGGCTTTATGTCCTCTAGAGGGCACCATTTTTTATTTAACGTGACGTCACATAACCTATAACCAGCGGACGATCAAGACGCTTCCAACGATACCTCATTTGTCAAATTGTGATGAGTGGTTTAAAAGACAGGAGGGAACAGATAAACATACTTACATACATACATACTTACATACATACCGATCAAAATCATAACCCTCCTTTTTTCTTCGCCGTAGTCGGGTAACTAACAAACAAAAGACAAGCAGTCAGGGTGACAAAACAGTACAATGATAATCAAAACTGTTCCGACACTATGAAAGGTATTAGGAACAGTTTGGTGTGGCAGTGATTAATTGTTATTGAAATTGAATTTCAAGATCTTAAGATCCTGGCATCCTTAGTTCTCGAATATGTCGTCGTACATAGGAACTTACAAGAAAACTAGCTGCGCCCCGCGGTTTCACCCGCGTAAGTCTCGATCCCGTGGAAATATCAGGATAAAAAGTATCCTATGTGTTAATCCAGGTTATAAACTATCTGTTTGCCAAATTTCATCTAAATCTATTCAGCCGTTTTTGCGTGATTGAGTAACAAACATCCAAACACAAAAACACACAAACTTTCACATTTATAATATTAGTAGGATAGTAGGATTTGTAATTGGATTTGTAGTTAGGTTTGTTCTGCTGCAGTTCCCCTTATAATCAAAGGGTTATTTTAAGTTTACGGTTCATCTGATCTGCGGCATACATGTCCGGCCAAACCCCAGTAAGCTTAGATAGTTTTACTCAGTAAGCGACTTCGGCTTTTGCCCGATGCGTTCTTACTTACTAAGTTCCGTAACTCCCTGGAAAATCATGAGCTTAAAACTGTTATATATTTTCAAACGACATTATAGCTTTATAATAATCAATTCTGTACTAAAAAGTAATGCTTATGTAGGTACTAGGTTTATAGGAGCACAGCTTGACACGGCTGAGGTCATGCACTTGAGGCGGCGTAAAGGCGAACCATTAGTTAAGGGCCAGATATTGTAGCTAATATTCTCTTATGCTTGTACTTTACTGACATCGGTGATGGAAACACAAATGGTGGCGAAACCTGGACTCTATCACTGCATAATTACAAAACAAAGTCCCCCGCCGCGTCTGTCTGTCTGAACGCGATAAACTCAAGAACTACCGAACGCATTTTCATTACGGTGTTGTGTTTAAAATTGGCTGAAATATGACTATGATTGTGGAAGATATCGAAAAATAATGCCGTAGCTGCCGTAGCAAGTTCCCAGTAGCGTTACTAGCGTGCACCGCGTAAACCAATAAAGTTAAATGACATGACGCGGTGGGCGGGGCTCGATATTTCACGCGGACGATATCGCGATCAGAAGCAAGTAGTTAATATAAGTCTCGAATCACCAACCAGTCTTCAGCAAGCGTGGTGATCAATGCTTGTGCCTTCTGTGTATAAGAAGAGGCATTTGCCCTGCAGTGGGACACAGGCAGGTATTTTATATTATATTCTTGAATTGACGAAGCAGCCTTTACACATAGTAATTAGTTTATAACTGCCTCGATAGTCTAGTGATCATAAACGCAACTGCATGGGGATGGGAGATGGGGGAGCCACCATGATGGATGGGGGACCGGGTCGGGATAAAATAAGTTTTGAAGTAGGCGGTGTGATAGCCCGTATCTCGGACAGCAGCAATTTTACACAAACCTTGTTTAAAACATCAGTGGTTCTATTAAGTAAATCCTTTTCAGTAGAACTAGGCCTTAACACAGGTGTATAGAAAAATCTCAATTCTCAATTCTTTATTGCGTACCATAATGTATATATAGTTGGTATGGAAATAATTAGATTAGTCACAATTATGGACCCTGTCGGGCACAGCAGAGATCAAGTAGGAGAGAGGAAGAAGAACACTGGGAACCTTACCACAAAAACTTATGACACTTGTTGAACGCGTTTAATGTCAGTTTTCTGTCAAACTCCATAGAGAAACGTCATGTTTAGAAAGGTGTTTAAGCTAAACAACTGAGACTATTTCTTCACCTGTGGGCATAGAATGAATAAATAATGTAGGTTTGGTACGTAAAGCAACTACCAAACTGTCCGCATGTCTATTCAAATCACAACTGTCTTAACACGGTTTTGTGGTAGGTATGTGTTTAAAGTGATAAAATATTTTTTATTAAGTACTAGCTGATGCCCGCGACTTCGCCCGCGTGGATGTCGGTTATTATTTATACTAAAACCTTACTCGAGAACCATTCTACAGAATTATCGACACACTGTGTTCGATATAATAAAAATCGAATCATCAACTTTCGAAATCAAAACACCATGAAAATCGGTGCAGTAGTTTTTGAGTTTATCGGGTACAGGACGACAGACAGAAGCGGCGGAGGACTTTGTTTTATAATATGTAAGGATTATTTATTAATACAAAGTCGAATTTAAGAATTATAATTATTGTTTTATAAATAAAATCTCCTGGTCGTTTAGAGAATTAGCATGTAATGGCTCAATGACATAACTTATGGAACGTTATGATGTTATTACATTATGGCTTCATCATCAGCCTATAGCAGTCCACTGCTGGTTTAGTACATAGAGCCTGCAGAGTAAACAAGCTGAAGTAGCAGTGGGCTGGCCATGTTTGTCGAAGGACCGATGGCCGGTGGAGCAGACGAGTCCTGGAGTGGAGACCGCGTATCGTCCAGCGTAGTGCGGGACGCCCCCCAGCTAAATGGACCGACGACCTTAAGAAGATGGCTGGGACAGACTGGATGCGGAAGGTGGAGGACAGAGTGTTGTGGGCGAGGCCTATGTCCAACAGTGGACTGCGTATGGTATTTTGCGTTAGGTACATACATAGGGTTGCTAACTCCAAACTGCCACTTACACTTCGCCTTGGGCACCCCGTCATACCTGGCGCCCTGGGCAGTCGGCCGATCGCCCAGCCGCGCCGTTCTCTAACGCCGATACTGCTGCTGGACATAAGCCTCTCCAATAGCACGCCATTCAATTCAATTCTCGGCAACTCTCTCTCCCTGTCTATTATAAGTTCAACCTCAACATGATGTCGGTTGCAGACCACAGGTTATAAGTTAATTAAAAACATTTGAGTATTTGTTTGAAGACTGCAAGACGGTATGACAGTGCAATACCTACATAAATTTAGATATGGCCAGAAGGATGATAATGACGTTCAGTGTCATTCGGATATTTTGGTCTCGCACGCGAGATGCATTGGACCCGCACCGCGCCTCTGCGCCTCTTTCAATTAAATGCGTGAACGTGCGAAAAAAAAGGCATTCTTTAATAATGCGATTCGTACATACTTGTGGATTTCGAAACCGTACCTGCATAATTACGGATGTTGGTAATGACGAAGATTCATCTAATTTGCCCTTTCATAGATATCAAACGTGTTGTAATTTGTAAGTAAGTAGGTACTTGGAAAATCACATATCCCAAAATAAGTAGCTCTGTAATCGAAGAAAAACAAGTCCTGTGCGAAGGTACGAGGCCGCCCTTACCGCTATTATGCCGGTTACGTCACCGGCACGTTTTGACGGTCAACAACCGTATGTCGCGGTCACCGTGCCCGTTTTCATTGCGTTTCGTTTCGTCTTACTTTCACTTTTTACCGAGAAACTCAACGACTTACAGCGCCATCTCTTATGGAGTAGAAGAACGTGAATAGTAAAATTATTGTACATTATTTAGAAATATAAAGAATAAACTTGAATGTAAAGAATAGAATATTTAATATAAGTATTTTCATACTATTAAATGCTCATAAATACAAACCGCCTCTTCGCAGACCACTGCTTCGAAATGAATAATACCTTAAAACTAACATGATGGTACAACAACGCCATCTATATCCATCATAGCTGCGCTATATCTATAGTGTTGTATTATAACTTAGTACAGCTGCTCGTCACTAGAAAGTTCACAGTAGTAGTTACTACAGCTACCAGTCATAGCTCTGTAAGAATATTAATATTATTAATATCGAATCATAATCGTCCATAAAAAATGTATGGTTGTAATAATCGTACATAAAAAAAACGAAAATATAACTCATAACCTCCTTCTTTTATTACAGTCGGTTAAAAATATAACAAGCACACCTATGTGCGTTCCAGTTCTAGCTTCAGTAAAATTTATTGCATTCAAAGTCATTGTAACATCGTTGAATGTAACCTATGAACAAATTACATTGACGCCTATGGAGAACTCAGATACGGTGTCCGGAAACAATAGGGCCAAAATGCAATAGGCTTGTGGGTTTGTGCAACCAAAAGTTCCGACTTCTAATGATGCTGTTGAACGTACAATTTAAATCTGGAACGAAGATAGATAATCGATTTGCAATCTATCCAAGATATCTTGGCATACGGCACATTTAGGAACTAAATTTAAATGTACTGAAATGTCTTTTGTGTGCGATAACAGCGCCACTCCATTAGGCCAAGTTACACTGGACGTGTTACATTGTCATTGGCATGGAAACTTCACAAAATTTTAGCCTCAATGACATTTCAAAAATTCTAACCTCGCGGCTAGTTGTTAGAAATTTGTAAAAACCAATTAATTGAAAATGACTTCAATAATAGTGAGTAAGGAAGAAGAAATAATTACCAAATTATCTTCACACATAGAGAAGATAGCGAATGATGCTATCGAGAACCGTGGAAAGTTTTTCGTTGGATTTTCGGGTAAGCTTTTGAAGGTCATCTTCATGTTATTTTATTTACAGTATAAATCAGTTAAAATAGTCTGCACGTCGTTTTGCGGCGGTCTAAATTACATATAAGTAACTATTTGAGGCAGGCAAATACTATAAAAAAAAAGAAAATATAATCATGCACTTCGACCACTATCGCTAAAAGCCGGCCAGAGACAGACCGAACGTCCAGGCAGACAGTTTATTTACCGCCTGCTGATAGAATCTGGATTCTAGATCTGCAATGGCAATAATTTTGTTACTGTGGGTAACTTTCGACGATGCCATTTCTAAGGAAAGAAACTTTATTTATTTCATGAATGCCAATCCATGGGCGTTTCTGTATGCAATCAACCGGCGCCGACATTGTCGACTAGTATAGATAGTATTCATTACTTCAGGTTGTACACATTCAGTTCTAGCAGAAGTATTAGTCATAAGTACATTTTAGGTATAGTACCACATTTTTGTAGGTTATGTTTCACTTAGGTAGGTAGGTATAGATTACAATGTTATCTTATTAACTATGATAATGAATCATGGATTTTGCTTCCTGAAATGACTGTACCACCAATATTAGACTAGTTTTTGGTTGTTGATGAAATGTGATGTTGTAACTAAGTGTGTGACTGTACCTAGGTACAGTTAAAATATAAGAACACATATTAACATAATTGTGATGACTGTACCTAGAAACAGTCAAACACTGCCTCCTAATTATACAAAATGCCAAACGAACCAGACTTTGCACTTCTAAGCTCAGTGGTCAAGACTTGGTTAGTAGATGGTAGTGACTTAATTAGCCAACTATTTTCCAACATGAACTTTGTATTCATTACTAATTCCCAAAAATCAAAATCAAAATATTTTATTTCACATAAGCCTACATGGGCACTTATGAAACGTCAGAAGCTAGGTGCACGGTTCCAATTGGTCGTTTCCTATGGAGAAGAGCCGGCAAGAAACTCCATGGTTACTCTTTTAAAAGATAATTGGCTTTTACAATATTTTCGAATTACAGTGTTAATAGTTATGGGAGGACAGTGTAGGCCTGCCTTTCAAGGAGTTTCATGTAGGTAGTTAAAAGAAACTGAAATTGTTCCATAAAAAAAAAAAAAAGGTCTACAGTCCACTAAGCTTACAACGTTCTCACATTCACAAGGTCTATTAGAGGAGAATCTATATAAGATAAATAAGAAACTAAAAATAAAAACCTATTTAAACCAAATGACATGATTGCTATTACAACTGACACAAATCTGGATAATTAACATGTCCGCAAAAGCCACTATTATAGAGTTGAAATTAAATATGGTAGGTATATAAAGTAGTAGGTGTCAAATAATATTATAATATGATTATGTCTGTCAGGGATGAATGTAAAAAATAAACATGGTAATTTGGGAGCAGTTAATAGACTCTTACAAAATTATGCCGTTAATGACGTACCAGGGAAGCCACATGTGCAGAAGGAATTATTGCCAAACTCCCATTTTCTAGATCAATGCTCAAGCATGAATATGTATTCTGATACTGGAATACTGTGTCAGTTTTCATACTTAACTATCATTCTCTTATACCAATATATTTGTGGTTGGCAGAACATGTCTTTTTCTTCCTTACTTCTCTATTAGTCGTCATCTCTAGTCACCCGCCCCAGCCATATCATCTTTCACACAGTCCATCCATCATTTTGTTTGGTCTTCCTCTACTCTTATAACCATCCACATTTATATTCAAAACTTTCCTAAAGACATTTCCATCATTCCTCCACATCACATGCCTATACTATAACAAGTATCATACTTCCTTACATTTATAAAACAAAAGTCCTCTGCTGCGTCTGTCTGTCGTCCTGTACGCGATAAACTCAAAAATGACTGCACTGATTTTCATGCTGTTTTCACTGATGGATAGAGTGGTTCTTGAGTAAGGTTTTAGTTTATAACTACCAACATCCACCTGGGCGACGCCGCGGGCATCAGGTAGTAACAAATATATTAATATTAATGTTTCCAGGAGGTTCTTGGTTGAACAACCTCTGTGAGAGTCTGCAGACAGTTGACACAGAATGGTCGAAGTGGGTGGTGGCATTCTGTGACGAGCGTGTGGTGCCTGAGAACAGCGAGGACTCAACGTTCGGAACATACAAGCGGGAACTCATACCGAAGACGAAACTCGTGGAGAAACAGTTCATTAAGATCAAGCAGGGAGTGTCAGGTATGTTATTACTACAAAAATACGCGCTAACCTTCAGGTAATGAAACAGGAAAAATAATAAAAACTCCTTTGCAGGTGAGTAATTATTTGCATAAGAAAAAACTATACAGAGAGACGACGAGATTATCACGTTTAAGGTTGATGTTCCGATCGGCCGCCCATACATTTTTAAATTTGACTTTACGCTAAAAATAGACACTCTTTGTTAAAAACGAATCATTTTATCACTTTTCTACAATGAAATGTGTTCGCAAACGACCTTTTTAGGAAATAACTTACATTAATAACTGAGAAAAACGATGACGAAATCCAGGCAAAATTTGACATTTCTTTACATGTGTGGGTTCGTTTTGACAAGCAAAATATAGCGCCATGTTTGTTGTAGTTTAGAAATTGCAGCGCTAGATGGTGTCCTGGCGATATTATAATTCTGATAAAACAATATATAATAAGATAATTGATCTATTTTATTTTCTACCTATCATTTAAAAAAGAAACATTTCATTACCATAACACTCACGACCTTAGACGGCAATGTAAACAATTTTATTACATAATTATTATTGTTGTGCGGCAACATTTAAAATATCATTACTCGTAGACGCGACGTTGCCGTACTTCCTATCCTTGAGTACTTGACCTAATCGACATTGACACACGTTGCCAAACTTCGTTCGCTCGTTTCGTAATGATTGAAATGTAACAAAAATACATTTTCAAGTTTCTCGCTTGATGCACTAGGATTTGCGCGCGGAATTTGTTGCGTGATAAAATGTGATGCTATTTTCATTAATTCAAATTGCATTATTTCTAGTAGGTATTTGATACCAATTGAATAGAAATAATGCAATGTATACTAGGTATAATAATTTTATTAATTATTCAAAATATGCTATTTTATTGTAAAATAAAAGTAAGTACCATATTTCGGCGGTATTAAAACAGCCAGTTGGCCCGTGAGTTGGGTTTTAGACGCTAAAATCTCGTCACAGTAGTTATTACCTACGTATCCGGTCGATGCTGACAATTTGTATATTTTTTGGTCAACAATAAATTAAATTATTACAATTCGGTAAGCCACCAAAGTAGTCTCAAAATCCAAATTACAGACATTACTAAATCGAAGAATGGGTGGCGCAGTCATGCGATATGGTTTTGCCAGGTTATGTAAAAAAAACCTTGTATGCATTTTACAGACAGATAAACATTATTTTTATTTGTGATGTCTCGTCAGCCCCGCTATTATTATTATACTCTGGTCACGTGCCTCGCAGTTTCGTCGGCGGCCGGCATGGTGTGGTGCGTTCAGAAACAAACAAATAATTGAGTTTCTTACTTCAAATAGAGGTGATTTATTGTTTAAAAATAAATAAATAAGTATCTCATTCATTGTCGACCAATATTCTACCAGGAATCTAAAGATAAGTAAAATTTTACAATACATTTTATTATTCTATTTTCTCAGGATGTGTTAGAGTTCTGAACGTAATCGCCACAATAATGAATTCTGCATCTGCATCAGTTGACAGATTATCTTACAAGACTTCGACTCCGTGCTGTTTATATGGTTGTGAAATACGATACTATTGGATTTTATTCAAATACTGTGTATAATAGTAACACATTCTTTTTCTTATTCATTATTTCAGATTTAGATTATGTCTACAATGTCTACTCTAACCAACAAACCGGCGTACAAACGACACCGTTATTGTGTATCTTTTATGTTTACAGATTTGCAAAAGCCGTATTACAACTCCATGTCACAATCATGTAAAGGATATTCTATATAAAAAGAATATTTGTACAAAAGACATGTTATATGGGCAGCAAAATGAGAATGTGGCAAAAAGTATGTTCATGCAACAATATAATAAAATTGTCAGGCCTTCAGGTCTTTTTATTGATGAAGAATTTGGATGTTTAGCTGGCAGTCCAGATGGTAAGTTTACTATAAAAAGCTTCGATTTTATTTACTATATATTTGGAAAATGTAGAAAATTATAATACTAGTTATAATCGCGAGAGACCAAAGATTACGAGCACGATAGGCGATTGAATTTCTTGTATCAAATGTCATGAAGTGCTTCATTTCATTGTTATATATTTTGTGTCAATTTGTTACAGGTATACTTAATTGAAAATGAGAGAGCTGTTATTGAGATCAAGTACTTTCCATCATTGGCGAGGAAAAATCAAAGCCTAGATGCAGGTGCAGTAGAAAAGAAAAACTTTGCTCTAAAATTGGATAATAATGTTTTAGTTATGAATAAAAAGCACGATTATTACTATCAAGTAAGTTGATTAATTTTTTTTAATGTTTGTATTGGACTGCTCTTGACCTCGAACACGCCTGATGGAAAGCGATAGATGAGGTCTATGATGGAACGAGCAAGCCCAGAAGATGCCTGTTCACTTTTGTTTTGAAGGCTGATGGGTTATACGTGGAAGGGAAACACAGATGCTGGCAGAGAGTTCCACACTTTGGCCGTGCGCATAATAAATGTGGAAGAGAAGCGCTTAGTGGGACTAGATGGTATATCGACCAAGTGCGGATGGTATTCTATATAATTTATTTCAGTATCTAGTTTTCTCATATTATAATTAAAATCTATTTCAGGTTCAAGGACAAATGCGTGTCAGCAAAATGGATAAGTGCTACTTCATATGTTTTATTTCAGTCACTGAACCTTTGACTGTGATAGAAGTTTGTCGAGATAATGAATTTATCAGCAATATGATACCGAAGCTATTAGACTTCTTTAAAAACTGTATTTTGCCAGAAATAATTTTGAGACGTGTTCAGAAAAATGCGAAATGTATAGATTTGAATGGTAAGTATGTACCAGTATCTATTACTAGGTATTACTTTCGTTTATTTACTTTATAAATTGTATCAATTAATAAGTTATTATGTTATTCTAGTGAAAAATCGTACTTCAACATCAATATCTGTTGGAAATTCGAGTCCATTTTAGAGCAGCTTTGGAGATTGATGGTAAATAACATTTTGAAATGACTATTAAATAATATTCGTCAAAAGTAAGAAATATACTAAGTAAAGTTATTTTTCTTTGCAGCAGCTGTGTAGCAGTGGTTTCAAGACAAGAAGAAATGATTTTTGTTCAGTTGTATTTTTGTAGTAGTTTGTTTAGAATCAACATTATCATTGTATATTATTTTTTATTTGTATTTACTGTAAAAGGTGAAATAATACTTTATTGAACTCAGTAAGCTGCTCTTTAGATTTTTGTTTTACTAAAAACTTTTGTACATAAAAGTGCTTTAGACATTATGAAAATATTGTTTCGCCTTCCTGGTTATAATCGCATACAAAATTTTGTATTTTATTCGATTTGTTGTTCTCTTGTTTATAAATTATATAAAGTTTCTAACATATTTTTGTAATGTCTGTAATTATTGTAATACTTGGTTATGTTATAAATGATGTATCATTGTGTCACTTCAAATAGTTTTGTTTTGATAGTTAATTTAATTAGTGTAAGGTAATAAAATTAAATACATATGTTATTGTACATATTGTTGACATTATTTATTTCCCAAAATTATTTATCAATTAAATAGTTTTCGCCTATAAATACAACTTTTATTTTCCTAAAAATAGTCTTACAAAAAAGTTCAGCCCACTTTTTTAAATACACGCCATCTAGTGTTCAATCTTTGTAAACGTAGGGAATACGTATGTGTGTGTAAAAGACTGTATATTCAATGGTAGATGTTATTTTCTGTTTTTGTGTCTAATTGGGTGGATTTTGAGGCATTACTATGACCAAGTTCAATAAAGCGTAATGGCTGATTTTCGCAAAGATTACTCCTACGACTTAGTAATGCTCCAATTTCACGTAAAACAAAATAAACCAAAAATGCTGACTTCAGCGCCATCTAGCGGGAAAATGGCCCGGAACAGACCGTATGTTCCTCCTTAATAGTACAGTGGTTTTGTTAATACAACTTGTATAATATGTCTGTTAAAATAATAAAATAAACAATTGTACTCAAAAATTAATATATTATTCAAACAAAATAAATAACGCAATAACTGTCACAAAATAAACCAAACAATAGTATTAGTTTGAACTGTAAAAGCGGCAACTGCACGCATGCATATCATTTAAGTACTTGGCAATATAATTTATATCCCTCCAGACGGAATTTCGGCCATGGCGGCCAATCTCAGCGGAAGCCAGCCATCGACGCGGGAGATGACGATATTAGACCACAAGTGTGTGCGTAAACACAGGTGCACTCTCTCTCTACCCTCACTCTTATAGTCTGATGGGACGGCAATCCGACACAATCGGAAGCAGATCAGGTGCAGCGCCATGCCATGTGCCTAGGCAGTCTAGTGCCTAGAGACATAAAATAAGCACAGAATAGTATGAAGGTTCACTCCTCAAAATCATTTAAATAAAGTGACAATAAATTACAATTCAGGTCGCACGGCGCTAATTACCTACAGTTATGATACCTAGAAGTAACCTCTCTTTCTATCTCGTAACTGTTATATCTTCTGAGTTCTGACTACATTACGCTCACTGAATTTTCCCGACAAGACGAGCCCGCCTCGTTCGCGTTGGTACTTGCTTCATACCTTAAAAGCAAGGTGCGCCTTCTTAGTATAATATTCTGTGACTTATGTCACAAACATTTTGGTTATTGTTTTCATTCATACAAACAATTTGAAAAGTTGCCGGGAAAACTGAAACTGCATTTTCTAGGAATTCTCTGAGAACCAGCACTTCTTGAACGTAGAAATTACACGAGACAGAGCCCCCACAACGCCCGCTCTTCACTACTTAATAGTATTTCTGCTGGGAAGAAGTGGCACAACAAACTCCCCAGCAAGCATGATAACAGTTGAGCTCCTACTAATGACATTCAATTCATTTTACAGCCGCTGAAGCTGCCAAAGACTACAAAGAGCAGCTGAACAAAGCGTTTGGCAGTGAAGACTTTGTTTTTGACCTGCTTCTTCTGGGCATGGGCCCCGACGGTCACACATGCTCCTTGTTCCCCGGGCATCCCTTATTGAACGAGACTACCCAGAGCGTGGCATCACTCACCGACTCGCCCAAGTTTCCACCAGAGAGGATCACACTGACTTTCCCTGTTATCAATAAAGCAAGGAACTGTATGTTCGCGGTCTGTGGTTCAAGCAAAGCTGAGATGATTAAAGTAAGTGATAGCTATATTATTTTGCATACTTTTAGGCCTATTATTAATGTTATAATGTAGGGCCAACGAAAGGGATGAATGAAAGGCAATCACATGCAGCTAAGACGAGAATGCTAAGACGGATGTTTGGTACGTGAATGGATAAAATAAGAAATCCTACTATCCTACTAATATTATAAATGTGAAAGTTTGTGTGTTTGGATGTTGGTTACTCAATCACGCAAAAACGGCTGAAGGGATTTGGATGAAATTTGGCAAACAGATAGTTTATAACCTGGATTAACACACAGGATACTTTTTAGCCCGATATTCCCACGGGATCGAGACTTACGCGGGTGAAACCGCGGGGCGCAGCTAGTTAGTACATAAGAGGAAGTCTAAAAGTGGCACTGGACACTAAAAATTTGAGTAGAAATCGATTGTTTTGAGTAGGTATGAATGTGTATGGCTATAAGAGTAGGGGCAGGCCAAAGAAACGATGGATGGACTTGTGGGTAAGATGTTATGGCTAGAAAGATGTATGGAGATGACAATTAATAGAGAAGTATGGAAGAGATCACATGTTGCGCCGACCTCAAGAAAAATTGGGATAAGGGCAAGCTGTTGGTAAACCTTTATAAATAAACTAGCTGATGCCCGCGATTTCGCCCGCGTGGATGTCGGTTATTATATACTAAAACCTTACTCGAGAACCACTCTATCCATTGGTGAAAACAGCATGAAAATCGGTGCAGTAGTTTTTGAGTTTATCGCGTACAGGACGACAGACAGACGCGGCGGAGGACTTTGTTTTATAATATGTAAGGATAAACAAGGCATAATAAATATGATTTTCATAATTGCAGCGTATCCTGAAAGATAATGACGAGAGTGTACCCGCACGCCGCGTGAAGCCCGTCAGTGGCGCCCTCTACTGGGTCCTGGACGAACATTCCGCCAAGAACCTGTAATACCACCGAGATACGCCAACCACACCGAAGCACTAACCAACACTAAATAAATACTAGCGTGGCTGGCTTGGTGTGCACGTGCAATCTTTAATTTCTAACATTGCATTAAAGACGTATAATTAACTGACATTGTATGAACTTATTTCAGTTGGTGACGCACTAATCAGCTTTTTCTTTAGTTTGTCCAGTGCGTGTTCCGTCTAGGTACTGCTAGCTTATGATTTTTTTTAAGTGAAACATAATATTTTTGGCAATTTTGCCTCTTAGTTTATATGTTACATTCCTATATACTGCTTATAATAAAGGTTTGTCTTGGCAGATCATGTTTTATTTTTTTACCTTATCTTATTAAATGGGTGATTGTCAATAATAAAACAAATTCAAATATAAAATTTGAACTTATTTAGAATCTGATATTTGAAATAGCTGGCAAATTCAAACTCCTTTGTTATAAAAAAAAAACATTGAACCTTTTATCACAAAATCAGTTCATTGTGAAAATTGAACATTTAATGTTCACTCAGAAATCAATTAAGATAACAAAGTAGATACTATTGAGTGAGTAGGCAGAATGTAAATTATCTGAACTGTACTATCAAAAGAAAGGATTGGAAATAGGAGATAAAGAGTATCTTCAATAAAAATTTTGCAAGATTTTATTATGTTCCTAGATTTACATTACAGGATGTTAGACTTTAAATACTAATATCATACAAAATTAAAACAGTTTACCCCCATGCTATTCAAATTACCGAAACAATCAGCGAGCGAGTGTTAACTGTTGACGTACTGTTTTACTACAAAAAAGTTTTTATTGGGAATGTTCAATACTCATTCGCGTCAAAGGTTTATGAAACTCGTTTAGAACATAAGCTTTTCCGTAGTAAAGTCGTGGTTCATAAAAATAAAAGTCTGTAATCAAGTTCCAATATGTGTAATCCGTCATACTTTCAAATGCCCGCGAGATCATCACAACTGCATTCTTCCACATATAAAAGAGCTCGACTATTATACTCGTTACAATTACGATTATCGTCCTATGACATCTCTTTAATCATTTTTAATAATAAGTGTTAATTACAAAAAGTATGTCAACTAAATAAAAAAATTCGGCACGCATAGCGCACCAAATACTTACATACCATATACATACTTTATACATAGCACTAGAGGTAATTTTTTTTAAACAATTGAAACCTATGATAGCGGACTTAACGAATGAGATGAGACTTGCATCGACGTCGCCACGACGCTTATAAACAAATAAAATACATAATTATATTGCATCACACAGCTACGACATCACGTTCAAAAAAATTGAAGAAAAAAAAAGGGGGTGACGGCGGCGATGCTTTACACTATGAATTTATATAATAATGCGGTTTGTGTCGCGTGTTATTGAGCTAGGTACATCAGAGGGTAGGGCACAGGTTACGAGTAGAACTGAATGATGTGCGCGCGCGCACGCAACCGACGACAACCCCGCACACCGACAACGGCCATGCCTGCAAGTGAAAAAAAAAACTGTTAGTACTATAACAATAAAATACAAACGAGGGAATTAGAAATGAGAGCCACAAACAGCAGACTGTAATGTGTGGCAACTTTAAGATTAATCAGAGGAATCTTCTTAACATCCTAGTTCATAACTGAATAGTCAGCTTATCCTTTAATTGCTCCATACAATAGGGAATATGCATGTATTTTTATTTTTTTTATTCGATAGTTTACATCGCCAAATAATATTAAAAAATATTAGACGGCAAAAAAGCAAGATAAGCTACTTAAAAAATATCCGACCGACCCGGGCTATTTACACGCCCTCCATTTGGCGCGCTTGGTGTGGTGTCGTGACAACCAACAAACAAATGTCCTAGTCAATATCAAACACTCAGAAAAAACACATTGACATTTTGATTGTTGTGACGTAACAGTCTATCTGTTACTTCACATCCGGTCGCTTTTCAAGTGTTTGAATTTCCTACAAATTTTGGTACTTTAAAAAACTTAATTCCTTGCTCAAAATGAAATATTATTCAAAAATATTTATGGAGGCATTATTCTGAAGTAATATAGTTTATAAAAAAAATTCTTGACCCTTATTTGAATCACATGCATAGATATTCTGCCTTCCCGTATACAGGCGTGGTAATATATAGAAATTGACCTATATGGTACTTTTCTAAGTAGACGTACAGTCGAGTAATGAAAAGGTTCAGCACATTTCGTGCAATTTGCACAGTGCATAAGGCTAATTATTTATTTTAAGTTGGAAAATAAATCCACATATCTAATTAAAATGACAGTATGAAAAGGTATGTATGATGTACCCGCCGTCATGTTATTTTACTGTACCCGGGCGTAAATATATTAGCCCCACTGTTTAACTTTATCCCGTGACTGTACTTGCCCCTTCTCTTCTGTCTACATCTAACATAGAACTTCCAAAAGCAGTACAATGCTTACCAGTTTATCGGCTAGTTAGGTGCCCAATAGGACTGCGAGTAACTAGGCTTGCTCGCTGCCGGCTTGCTGGATGACGCCCGACCGCCGCCCGCTCCACTCTCCTGAGATAAGGTAAGTACACGTTAGTGACGTCGTCATAGATCATACGGTTGTGGGACAGCCAGATGTCATCAGCAATACCAAAATATTGTTATGGATTCTGGATGTAGGCCATTTAGTTCTAATTATTTTTTACATTATTAAGATAATTTAGGTATTGGGCATAATTATATTATTAACCAACACCTCAAATATTTACATATCTGAAGCCACTATAAAATGGAAGTAAATAAAAATATATCAATAAATATTTAAAAATATTTATTTAAAAAAATATTATAACACTTTATAATAATCTACAAAAAATATAAAACCGCAAAAAGCTTTTGTCAGAAGTGGGATTCGAACCCACGCCCACAGAAGTGGACTGCGACCTGAACGCAGCGCCTTAGACCGCTCGGCCATCCTGACATGAGAGTTACAATCAAAATTACGCTTGTGTTTTCGATACACACTATTTGTATTGAAAAATTGTTTGAAGATTTATTCGAAACCCTGAAAAAATTTACTTCAGACTTATTTATTTATTCCCTTATCAATAAAACATAAATTTTTCGAGGTTTAGATTTGGCATAACTTTACTCTGCGTTTCAAAGGGGTTCAATATTTAATCTTTAGAATGGCATAATGCTAACTGATAATATTTAGGCATAGTAGTAATCTTGAGCATTTGGCCTACAACCATAACAGTAAAGGAAAATGTTTTTCACATCAAATACTGAAACGGTTCAATACGTAAAGTAGAACAACTTTGCTGTTGAAAAATGGCGAAGAAAACATTGAGAGATTTATTGCGATTATAAATGAGCACAAACATTTAGCAGAATCAAAATAAACCTATCAAAGAAGTATCTAAGGCTACAGTTAATAAATTATTGACAAATATAATAAGCAAACATTCGAAATAGATACATGCAATAATAAGTGTGAGGCGGGTAGTAAGTAAATAGTTTATAACATAAAAGATAGTTTATATATATACCGAAACATACAAGTTAACTTTTTCAATGACATTTGTTGTTGACAATTTTTTTATTATCATTATTATTTTATTGATACATAAAGTGAGGAAGTAAACACAGCCGCACGGATCGATCCATCAGGTTAAGCTACGCTTGCCGGGGTTGGTCAGTGGATGGGTGACCATCTTTACATACCGAGACTCCTCCGTGCCTCGGAAAGCACGTTAAGCCGTTGGTCCCGGCTGTCATTCGTGGATCTTTGACAGTCGTTACGGGTCGTCAGAAGCCCGAATATGCCTGACATCCAGTCTTACCAAGGTGTATCGTATTACCCAGTTACTGTATTTATAAGAAAGCTCCCTGATTCCGTAACACTTGCTATCAGAAATTCTTCGAAAATGATTTATGCGAGACTTAATTTTCCTAAAGCACTCGCAACTTGATCGGATTTTTGTTTCAGTTATACCCCATTTGAAATAAGACATTTAAATAAGCTTTTTTACAGTCAACCGATTTTGACTTCTATTTCGTTAGTGGCATGACAAATAGCAGCTGCAGTAAACAGTTGGTATTTTGTAACTTTTTTTGCTTTTAATGCCATTCTTATACCTACGATATAGAAGTCAAAATCGATTGAACGGACTGCAAAGAGTTTTGTTTAAATGTCTAATCTCATTTGAAATAGAGTACAGTTAAATATAAGCTTCCTTTGCAAGCAGGGATATGCTTATCATTCAAAGATTTCAACATTAATATTACGTTATTAATTTTAGTGATAATAATAGCAGAAGCTAGATGTAAGGATGGTGAGGGAGAGGAAGGTCAGCCTCAAAAAGGCCGTTCTCTACATCTATGTTCGCATAGTTCGTCAAAATGTAGGGAACAGCTGATTTTATTTCGCGATTTCAGGGCTGTATTTTAGATACATAAAAGTAAATACCAGTCACATTGAAAAGGTTAACACAGTAATAGGTGCTTATAATACATATAGTGAGTTAATAAATATGTATGTATGTATATATTAACTTACCCGCCTATTATGACTACTGTTCACCCGTACATCCATCTACAAACGAAAGCAAACTCTAAGAAATATAATAAAAACGTAATCAACTGAATGTATCGCATGCATAAACAAAAATATCTTGTTCTTTGATGCTCTGTTTCACAATGTGATCTGGGATGATTGTAAACTGGTTCAAAGATTACTTCATGTTTATCGATAGTGGATTTGTTTCCAATAGTCTGTTCGAAAAGTATCGGATGAAAATGTAAACAAACAGATCAGAAAGCGAACCGGACAACAATTTGTAGTGCGACTTACAAATTGAGTGCTTTGAATATTTAAACCCAAAATTCGATTAAAATCACCTTAAAGATGTTTTTCATTTCATGTTGATTTTATTACCTCAATTATTGGCGATGATTTTTCAATTACAATTTAATAATTAAATAGAAACTAGAAACAATAATTGTCGGAAAAAGTAGTGAGATATAAAATTAAAACCTTCAAATATCCTTATTATGAATGTTTACTGATTACGTCAGAATTTAACCTAAACAGGGTTTGTTTACACTTTCATCGGATACTTTTGGAACAGACCATAGTCCAACACTGGTTTGGAATGAATATTTGCAAAATTTCCGATTGTAACCATATTATGACGTGAAAAAGCCATCTTTCTTTCAGTGCTGGAGAAAGATTGAAATAAAAAAAAAAACAAATTGCACTATCCCTTTTTTTCACATAGAATACTGATGGTTTTCACGCTTCACAATACGACTTCTGATAAAAAATCGACTGGCAAGACAAGCAGACAGACAGACAACAAAGAAAGCTAAATATCAGCTGTCCCAGAACTCATTTTAATAGTGAAACAGTCTTGGAGCATATAGACGGTAGACGGATGCAAGCTTTGCACTTTAGCGACAATCAACTGACATGAGATGTTTAAAGCCACCATTTTGAACGAGAAACACGCTTTCGGATCAGGCACCTCGGTCATTCATTACACGAGTCATTGTTTGACGAATAAGTCGAAACAATGTTTATTTTATAAAAGCACATAATATCTATCTAAGAGGACAAAATGATCGATTCCTATGGGTTACTCTTCAGTCTATATGCTCAAAGATACATGGTTCTATAAAACTTTCGTGTCGATCATGCTACACTCGTGTGGTGGTATTCGCAACGCAATCTATGCATGTTTCGATAGCATCTATTATCTATAATATAGTGGGGTTTCTATCAAATGATTCATAAATATAGTACAAGCTTATTTTTTTGTATTTTTTGGGATGGTTTTGTATGTTGTACAAAGATTGAGGGAGATAAGACGCCCGAGCGAGTACGCGCGTGGTGTTCATGTGTGTTGGTAACGATTTGTGGGTGTGTACTGTATGTAGGGGGTGTGTGTGTGTGTTGGTAGTTACCTGATGCTGCTGAGGCGCGTGGTGGTGCGGGTGGTGGTGCGGCGGCGCGGGGATGTACAGGTGCGACGCGCCGCCGAACGGAGGGGGCGTGCCGCTGTGGAACGACGCCTTCTCGTAACTCTGCGACAACCGACTAGCTTAGCTACACTCTCACACACACATGTACAGGTGCGACGCGCCGCCGAACGGAGGGGGCGTGCCGCTGTGGAACGACGCCTTCTCGTAACTCTGCGACAACCGACTAGCTTAGCTACACTCTCACACACACATGTACAGGTGCGACGCGCCGCCGAACGGAGGGGGCGTGCCGCTGTGGAACGACGCCTTCTCGTAACTCTGCGACAACCGACTAGCTTAGCTACACTCTCACACACACATGTACAGGTGCGACGCGCCGCCGAACGGAGGGGGCGTGCCGCTGTGGAACGACGCCTTCTCGTAACTCTGCGACAACCGACTAGCTTAGCTACACTCTCACACACACATGTACAGGTGCGACGCGCCGCCGAACGGAGGGGGCGTGCCGCTGTGGAACGACGCCTTCTCGTAACTCTGCGACAACCGACTAGCTTAGCTACACTCTCACACACACATGTACAGGTGCGACGCGCCGCCGAACGGAGGGGGCGTGCCGCTGTGGAACGACGCCTTCTCGTAACTCTGCGACAACCGACTAGCTTAGCTACACTCTCACACACACATGTACAGGTGCGACGCGCCGCCGAACGGAGGGGGCGTGCCGCTGTGGAACGACGCCTTCTCGTAACTCTGCGACAACCGACTAGCTTAGCTACACTCTCACACACACATGTACAGGTGCGACGCGCCGCCGAACGGAGGGGGCGTGCCGCTGTGGAACGACGCCTTCTCGTAACTCTGCGACAACCGACTAGCTTAGCTACACTCTCACACACACATGTACAGGTGCGACGCGCCGCCGAACGGAGGGGGCGTGCCGCTGTGGAACGACGCCTTCTCGTAACTCTGCGACAACCGACTAGCTTAGCTACACTCTCACACACACATGTACAGGTGCGACGCGCCGCCGAACGGAGGGGGCGTGCCGCTGTGGAACGACGCCTTCTCGTAACTCTGCGACAACCGACTAGCTTAGCTACACTCTCACACACACATGTACAGGTGCGACGCGCCGCCGAACGGAGGGGGCGTGCCGCTGTGGAACGACGCCTTCTCGTAACTCTGCGACAACCGACTAGCTTAGCTACACTCTCACACACACATGTACAGGTGCGACGCGCCGCCGAACGGAGGGGGCGTGCCGCTGTGGAACGACGCCTTCTCGTAACTCTGCGACAACCGACTAGCTTAGCTACACTCTCACACACACATGTACAGGTGCGACGCGCCGCCGAACGGAGGGGGCGTGCCGCTGTGGAACGACGCCTTCTCGTAACTCTGCGACAACCGACTAGCTTAGCTACACTCTCACACACACATGTACAGGTGCGACGCGCCGCCGAACGGAGGGGGCGTGCCGCTGTGGAACGACGCCTTCTCGTAACTCTGCGACAACCGACTAGCTTAGCTACACTCTCACACACACATGTACAGGTGCGACGCGCCGCCGAACGGAGGGGGCGTGCCGCTGTGGAACGACGCCTTCTCGTAACTCTGCGACAACCGACTAGCTTAGCTACACTCTCACACACATACAAAGCTACACACTGTCACCGCAAAACCTCATGCTTCTTCTACTCAGATAAAGGAAAACAAGTTGCACACTCAAAAATTCAAACCGCAACCCAATTGAAATAATAAAATAGATAATTTTAATCAGAAGACAACCTACATATACATTGTACGCTTCACGTCGCACCACACGATATTTACGCAAAACTTCATGACCGCTCTGAACAGGAGACGTATATCATCGTAAGTAAAAGACCAAATCATCGCGATGATCTGTTGCTGTACAAGGATCTTTTGGCACGTGGCCAAAAGCGAAACTGACGCCGCCATCTTGTTTTTAGGTTTCCGTACCCGAAGAATGCCAAGCGGAACCCTATTACTATACCTCCGCTGTCTATCCGTCTGTCTGTCAGCAGGCTGTATCCGTATGAACCGTAATAAGTATAGATAGTGTCATCCACGACGACGCGCCCCACTCCGCTCCGCTTCGTACTAAAGTACAGTTTACAGTACAGTAATCGCGGAGTGGGGCGCAAACTCAAACTCTATGCATACACGCATTTATTTCAATTAAACCATTTTCAGGCTTTATTTTTGAATTGTCAAAAAATCGGTCAGTTAGTCAAAAAGTTGAAGCTAGTTGCCCATTCCAAATCGTAGATCTCTATGGAGAAGAACGGGCAAGAAGCTCCAAGGACACTCTTTTAAAAATGTATTTAGATATTACAAAATCCTCGGTACAGTATTCTTGGTGCTTCTTTATGTGACAACAATGTCAAACGAAAAATAATCAAAAACAATTCAAAATATAAGATTAAAAATAAGCCCGCATCTTCGTGGATGACACTATCTATAGACGGTTAACTAAACGGACGGTTAATAATTACGGAAAATTAAAGGGGGTTGCCATACAAGAAACGTGTTTTTTTAAACTTAAGTGTAGTGTTAAATATTGTACGGTGGAACGAGTGTCGTGTATGAGTCTAACTCACACTTGGCCGGTTTTTTCAATACGCTTCACAAATGTTTACCAACATCATTCGAGCGCCAAATAAAATCCTTGCAGCTAGCATCCTGCGTTAACTTATTTATCGATACCAAGTTTAGAGCGCCCTAGAAGTTTTACATAAACAGTAAGTTTTATGTTTCTACATGCAGGTTCACATACGGTCGGCCAAGAAAGTGGTCTACCAGTTTTGACAACTTTTCTCCTAACAAGTAAAAATACCGCTTTGTATTCCGTATGGTTGTCTTGCCGTCATGTGAATTTAAACTTGGAACACAATGTAGTAAAAAAATACATCAACAAGAAAGTAAAGAACCTGTTAAATAACGTGCATATAAAGTTCAATCTTACGAGTGGTACATCACTTTTTTAGCTAACTGTGCAAGTCACGGGCGCGACAGTTTACGTACAGTTGAGTATCAAAAAGCTTCGTCGGTTTACAAATTCTTTCGTCTATCAAGTCCGGAGGGACGGTCGGTTTTGAAGCTATTGACGTTGTGTGTTGTATCGCATTGCCCGTGTTGCAATCAGTGCGTCTAAATCACGACAAAATTTACTTCGTGGTCCAAATAATAGTGGTGCGACGACGCACTTACACATGGTTTGTTCCAAAAGTATCTGACGAAAATGTAAGTTATATGTTTATATGGATCATACAACGTATCTAATGATGCCAAGTTGTAGTTTCACTTACAAATGCTTTGATTTGATTATTGTAAAGCCTAAATTAACCCAAAATTCTAGTTTTGAATCACTTTCAAGATGTTTGTCATTACAAATTGAGGTTAATTTTATACAATACTCGCTTTTACTCGCGGCTTCGCCCGTGTGGAGATCGGAAATTATCCCACAGGAATGTACTACCGTGATAGTAATATCATAATTTCCGACCTCCACACGGGCAAAGCCGGTCAGCAAGCCCGCAGGTCATGATCTATCCATTTGCCAAATTTTATCCAAATCCGTTCAACCGTTTTACGAAACAAACTCACTTTCGCATAAATACTATATTATTTAGAATTATATATAAGGTTTTTTTTTTTATAAAGGTCTGAGTATTCCAAATGTGTTACTAATTCTCTTTAGTTATTGTGTGTGTGTGAATTTAACATAAACTTTGTTTGTTTATAATTTCATCGGATACTTTTGGAACAGTCTATAGTTTGGGCCATGTAGCTCTATTGTTACTGACCGTCGCGTCCGCCACGTTTACACGAGTACAGTATATAATGTTCGAGTATACTCACATTGACCTTGTTGAGAGCGACGTGCGTCTTGGCGTACATCGCGTTGGTGAGATCTGCTGTAGCGGCGCCGCCCGACTTGCTCGCGTTACCCGTGTACGGTCCACCTACATGACATGCCATGATTTATTGCTTCTACTCATAAAGGCGAAGCGCCAGGGAGGCAGCTTAGCGCATCCCCCTAATGGGGATTTAAAAAAATTAAATACATAATTTATAATCCAACATAGCCTTAAAATAATATGCACATATATGAAAAAGGGGGGGAAGATCTCATGGGGCATCGAAAAATTCCACCGCATCGCTATCAGTGGGATAAGTGCCCAAAAGGCTGGCAGCATAGCGTACACTGGCACGTTGAATGGCAATGAGGAGTTGAGACCAAACGGTACCAGCACGTGTAGCATGACCACCAAAGAAACGTGTCTTGTCGACGAAAGAATAGACAAAATGACAGATTGTGATTGTGCATCTGTCATTTTGTCTATTTTTCCGTCGACATTATTTTGTTGATATTATGAATATACCTTAGAATACTGGGTACCTGTTTACCCAGAATTTGGTAAACTGTGGAAAGAATTTTCATTCTGTCAGTCATGGTCTAAGCAGACCTTTATACATTTTGTGGTTGGCGAGCCCCCTTGATTTGAATGGTCGTAACCTCGACCACTTTGCATAGTGCCATTAGTTCAATTTCCAGTTCAAGCAAAAGGGTAGGTCAAGTAAAGGGGTTTTGGCATCAGGAATTTAAAAAAAGCATAGAAAAATGGAAATTCGTTTATTTGCGTCGACATGACGCACAAACATAAAAAATAACAAAAAAAAAAAAAACTGTTCTTAAAAAAGTCACATCCGTAATTTCATAGTAGCAGTCAGGATTCTGGACTGACGCAGCTTGGGAGAGGCCTATGTCCAGCAGTGGACTACGATAGGCCGAGTTGATTCATTGAGTCTGGAGTCTTGATTTGCGCCCGGTTAAGGTAATAAGCTTGCCCGCTATTACATGGGTCTAAACATAACTGGTGAAGTGTTGGTTTACGATAAACTAAAACCAACCACTGATGAATACAGATAGTTCAGTCCGCAAAATCATTTAAATAAAAAACGACTCTTGCTACGACACAATAAAGTGCCATTCAGGTCGCTCAGCGCTAATTACCTACAGTTATGTTCACCTAGAAGTTGCCTCTCTTTATATCGCGTAACTCTTATATCTTATGACTTCGTTACGCCCACTGAATTCGACAAGTCGAGCCCGCCACGTACCTATACTTGTAGCTTCATACCTAAAATGCGGAGTAAATCATCTGTATTCATCTGTGACCACACTTAGAACCTTGTCATGTTATACGATGCAAATGGCAACGGTAAAAATGTGGCGTAGGTATGATATCAATAGACAAGTACAGCTTGTCCAGTCTGAAATGCCGCGTCCTACTATCGCATTGTACGTACACGGCTCCGCGGATTGTACCTAAGGTCTATTTAAATCCTTGCTTCCAATATTGATGTTATTTCCACTTAAACAAACATCAACTTTATGCAAGTGCAAATAAAATTGATTTTAGACTGACTAGTACCGTTGAAAAAGTCATTAAAAAAATATGAAGTTTTAGCGCAAACTGAACTTTATGTGTAGGCAATATAGTAATTTTTTCTAAAACTCGTTTTTGTTTACATGTTTGGCAAATAAATTGCAAACGCAGAATACGTACAATGCGGTAGTGGGGCGCGTCATTTCGGACCGGACAAGCTAGTGGGGCGCGTCATTTCGGACCGGACAAGCTATAACGAGTTTACTGTGACAAAGTCCAAAGTGTTCAACGTTTTCATAATTATGGTGATTGTCTATACACTTTTGCATTATACAGGTGTGACGTCACGTGTAGTACTGACCGGGTTTGGGAGACTTGGTGAAATGTTGGTGTAAAGTCAGCCCCAATTTTTTTTAATGAAGTGTCGTTCTGTATATGTGGTATGCCAAATAGTCTTGTTTACCTTGTTCTGGAATTAACACCACGTACATTGTCTTGTTCATAGGGTGTATAGATGTTTTGGGATATTTTTTATTATTATGTTTTGGTAAAATAAATTGTATACTATTTTTTGTACCTGGACGGTGTATACAATGTTATAAAAAAATGGTGGTAGACAACAAAATGGTTCCCTGTCTGTGAATACATCTTTTTAGGGCTGACTATACTATACACCTCTGCCTAATACAGTAATGTTTTTTATATGCACGAGTTTAGAATAGAATGTACACCATTACGAATTACAGATATATTAAGTGTTAAAAAAAAAAAGTAGGCTGCCCCAATGGGCGGTCTTATTGCTAATAGCGATCTTTTAAATACAACCTTTCGATAGATTTAAAGGGAGATGGAGATATAAAACATTTAATTTTTTCTTTCTTCTTTCGTTACGAGTAGTACTGACCGGGTTTGTACGAGTCCTGCGCGTCGTAGGGCTGCTGCTGCGTGTACGTGGACACCTTGCCCTGGCCGGACACGCCACCCACTCCTCCGACACCACCCACTCCACCAACACCGCCTACGTTTGACCCACCGCCATACTATAATAAAAACGTATTGTATATGATCAGTTCTAGTTATGAATATGTTTCTCTACAAATCAGCTATAAAAAGGGCGATAAAAAAACTCTTGATCAGATTTTCGTTGTTTTAGTCTCGACAATGTTTTTATTAGTATAAAATAAATACACCTTTTCATACTTATGCTTCTCTATTGTAAAGTCAAATCATTTATTTCAAATAGGCACATATAAGGCACTTTTGAACGTCAAACACAAAGAAATGGAACTGATTCTAGTTGCCCCTTCCAAAAAGTAGTTTTCGTATGGAGACGAATGGGGAAGAAACTCCACCGTTACTCTTTAAAAAATGTTTTGTATACATCAATTACATATGTGAAGACGATGCACCTAGAATAAGATTACTGTACCAAAAAGAATTAAAAATGGAGCGATGACAAATAAATTAATTGAAAGATACATGTCAGTATTTATGTAATAATTTCCATATGGTAATACCACCCAAGGACTCCGCGAGACAGGCTCGACCTATAGTCGACTGGCGATATGAAAATATTGAGTCATCAGTGACACTGCAGGGTAAAGGCGTCTATTGGTCATGTGAACTTAGCTTTCAATTTTTTTGCGACCGGATTGGTAGAAGCGGGTTCTTATTTTTTATTTTTTCTTAATAATAAACCCATAATTCCAGAAAATCGGGGAATGCACAACTAATCGGATACAAATGGTATAGAAACGACTTATTAATCAACCCTCGTATGAAAATTACTAATAGACTATAAAAAAAATTAAGAAACTAGAGGCACTGAGTTGTTTTCGCTATGTGCTATACCAGTTTGGCAACTTACTTTACAATATAGCTAGCATTTCTAAAGACAAAAAGTACAAAATTTCTTAATCTCCTTTCCCTAGTAGCCAGCACCTGAACGTAAGATAGTTAATTGATTCAGGCGTGACTTAGCGGAAATCCATTATAAAATAAGATAGACGCAGATATATTTAGTAACCTATTCCGCTTAACTATTCTTAAATAGTCATAAAAAACCCTGTAAGAAATCGACACGTGTTTCACCTCTCAACGAGGCATCCACAGGAAGACGATTGACCAATTGCAAACCAGAACACGACGTGTTGCCACACCGAGCACTGGACGCAGAGTCGCTGAACGTAAGTAAATATACATTCGATTCCATAATCAGAACTCAAAATTTGTCGATCCCGGAATCCCGGGATTTTTTCGAAACAACAGTGCATTCCCTAATATCCGATCCGATCCGAATATCAGATCTCTAGTTATGATGTCTGTCCATCTAGAACGTTCTCTGGCGATATTTCGAATATTAAAAATCCTCTTATTAATCGCCTTTTATTCATTCCGACAGAATTGTGTTTCTTTCTCAACTTGTGTGTTTCTTTCAGGGAATATGCATGTATTTTTTAAATATTTTAAATCGAAAGTTTACATCGCAAAATAAAAGAAAAAAAAATCGACGCCAAAAAAGCAATTTAAAGCACTAATTTTTTATTTTTATATGTAACCGTCCCGGGCATAAACGCCTCCCATTAGGCGCTTGGTGTGGTGACGTCAGAGTCTATGACAACCAACAAACAAGTGTCAAGTCAATGTCAAACACTCCTACAAAACACATTCGACATTTTGATTGTTGTCCTAGTCTGTTACGTCACATCCGTTCTGACCGATAGCGTCGCTTTTCAAGTATTTGAATTAACCACAGTTCTTTGGCACTTTAAAAAAATTAATTCGTCGCCCAAAAAGAAATATTATTCAAAAATATTGATGGGACGCATAATTCGCATAAGTAAAATAGTTTATAAATAAAAAACTTGACCCTTATTTGAATCACATGCATATTCCCTATTAGTCTGGCAGGTTGACTATAGGAAGAGCATCTTCTTTTATTACGGCACAAACTATAAATACCACTGAGGAGAATATCGCATAGAGCGTCGTGTACTCACGGTGGGGTAGACTCCGTACTGGTACGTGGTGGGGGGCGGCTGGTACGCGAAGTACGCGTAGCCGGGCGGCAGCGCCGCCGCCGGGACCTGCGCAGGCGCACGGGGGGATTTATGTTCACCACTCTACCTATACCCTTATCATAGCTTTATTTAATCCAAATAAGGTTATTTGGATTTAAATATCGTCGTATCTGTTTTGATTAGTTACAACACTTGGAAAAGATTCCAACATCAAATATCTTTTATCCATAGAATAAGACTGAAATACACACACACAACACAACACATACACATTAAAAAACTAAAAAAATATCCAAATTATTTCTTTGAAAAAGGTATGCGGCGTTGGATAAATCAGCCTTAAATGGAATGGTCTTTTTCTCAAACATGCTTGGAAATTCGAGCATTATTTTGACAACCTTCTTCGGGATAAATCGAAATTGCTGTACTGGTCAAAAACAAGTGACGATGCGGCCAGCAAAGTTACTATGAAAATCCATATCTGGCGTGTTTAGCGGCCAAATAAATTACTATGAAAACTCATATCTATCGTGTTATTTAAAAATGGAACGAACTTTTTACTTCAACACACGGCAACCAAGGAGGTAACTTATCAAAGATTTTATTTAAATTTCGAATTGGTTTGCAAATAGAACAAAGAAGAAACAAATGAACATATTAGCGCATGAAAAATTGTAGTTGTTTGTTATTGATTCTGGAATTTTTATTTAATTTACCCAGTTTGAATTTCCACGCATTATTTGAGAAAAGTACTATACAAGCCTTGGCCGCAATTAGGAATTGATTATTGCTGACCGCGACAGTAATGTACTATAAGAAACCATCGGTTCGTAACGGATATCTGCCATAGCAAACATGAAAATATAGAGTTTTGAATACCGTTCTCACTCGTGTATGATTTTTGCTATCTCAAATACACTATTCTTATAATAATAATAATAATCTTCCAAAACGAATTTTGGTCATGGCGACCAATCTTCCACGCGGGAGATACTATCGTGCAGGCGTGCGTGCGCAGGCGCGCTGTGTGTGGCGCCGGCCGCGCGACTGCGACGGTCGCATGCCGCACGTCGCAACAAACTTATAGCGAAAAGGCTACATCAGAGGCCCTAGTGCGAGTTTCTTATAACCATCTCGACTTTACGCATCGACCGCGTTCAGCGCTCCGATTGGCCCTTCACCAGTGAAGGTCAGTGAAGGACCAATCGGAGCGCCGAACGCGTTCGATGCGTAAAGTCGAGACGGTTAAAAGGAAACTCGCACTAGGGCCTCAGTAGTAGGCCCCGGCCGCTCACCTGCTGCGGCGAGGCGGCGTCGGTCCTGCCGAACCTCTCGCCCGCGCTCAGCCCGAACGTCGCGTCCCGCCCGCCGTAGCCCACCTCGTAGTAACCGCCCTGAAAACACATAACACAAATTTTAGTATACATTGAAAAAAGAAACATGGATTTTTAGCGATTTAAATTAATATTATTATGTTCATTTTTATCACTTCTAGTATTAGACCGAAAAAAAGATTCCATAATATACTATATACATAGTGTGGATAGGATGACAAGGTGCACCAATGATCTGGCAAAGTAGCGAGAATCCACTGAAAGCAAGAAGCACAGGATCGGTCGTTGTGGCGATGCAAAGGGGAGGCCTGTATGCAGCAGTCAATCAGTCTTTCAGCTATACGATGATGATGCTTACATTTATCGTGGCACGTTTGCACGGGTGCTTTTTTTACACGACTGTGGAAGACAAGTTGAAAAATCCAATGCGAGGAAAACCTCGCGATAAAAAAGCGCCCGTGCCCTAAGAATATAATCAAAAAACTGTTTGCCTATGTAATTTCCCATCTCAATCAGCGGATAAGTCAGTGAATTTAAGATTTTTATAAAGTACATAGATATATATTGGTGTGCTCACCATATGATGCGGTAGCGTAGAGCGCATGAGCTGCTCGTCGTAGGGCGCGTAGGGTGGATATATATTGGTGTGCTCACCATATGATGCGGTAGCGTAGAGCGCATGAGCTGCTCGTCGTAGGGCGCGTAGGGTGGATATATATTGGTGTGCTCACCATATGATGCGGTAGCGTAGAGCCCATGAGCTGCTCGTCGTAGGGCGCGTAGGGTGGATATATATTGGTGTGCTCACCATATGATGCGGTAGCGTAGAGCGCATGAGCTGCTCGTCGTAGGGCGCGTAGGGTGGATATATATTGGTGTGCTCACCATATGATGCGGTAGCGTAGAGCGCATGAGCTGCTCGTCGTAGGGCGCGTAGGGTGGATATATATTGGTGTGCTCACCATATGATGCGGTAGCGTAGAGCGCATGAGCTGCTCGTCGTAGGGCGCGTAGGGTGGATATATATTGGTGTGCTCACCATATGATGCGGTAGCGTAGAGCGCATGAGCTGCTCGTCGTAGGGCGCGTAGGGTGGATATATATTGGTGTGCTCACCATATGATGCGGTAGCGTAGAGCGCATGAGCTGCTCGTCGTAGGGCGCGTAGGGTGGATATATATTGGTGTGCTCACCATATGATGCGGTAGCGTAGAGCGCATGAGCTGCTCGTCGTAGGGCGCGTAGGGTGGATATATATTGGTGTGCTCACCATATGATGCGGTAGCGTAGAGCGCATGAGCTGCTCGTCGTAGGGCGCGTAGGGTGGATATATATTGGTGTGCTCACCATATGATGCGGTAGCGTAGAGCGCATGAGCTGCTCGTCGTAGGGCGCGTAGGGCGCCGCGCCTGCGCCGTACAGCGCGCCGCCCGCGTAGCCCGACGTGTGGCCCGCTACTACTGGAGAGGGACAACTTCGTCACGAGCTTTTGTCAAGACACTCTAATACACATCGATTAAAGGTTTCAATTACTAACATTACGATTTCAAATCAAACTGAGAAGGCCTTAGAAAGGCCTTAATTTTGAGCTTGAGGGCCTCACAGGCTCCGGGCCATCAGAGGTCGTGCCGCGACTTCTCTCGCTGCCCGTTGTGCACATGTACCTGTACCCTCCAGGACTTAAAAGAGGCAGACGACAGAGTATTCGAGGTAGCTACGTACTGGTCGAACCAAATATATATTATCGACACGAGAAGAAAAAGGAGAATATGCCTGACGCCTGATGGTTGGAGTTCGACCGAATTTCATTTTCGGTTTTCGGCAATTTTCAGAGAAAGAGAAAAATTAGTTTTGTGTGATTTAAATTTAAGCGTTTAAATATAATTATAAAAAAATTGGTACATTCTATATTTTTGTACTTTTATCAAAGAAAATTATACAAATAGTATATTATGCATTTAGTGAATAAAGGAGGGATTTGAACCAAGGGCCATAGATGAATCACGAGCAAATGAATGCTTCTAACGACTGAATCACGACCGTAGGGAGTGATTCAAGTGTTAGAATCCTGAGTAACGCGAGTGATTCATGTCCTTCGATATGAATCCGTTTTATTCAAGAGTTGCATACTATACTTTATATCACGACTACGAGAAAAAGAAAGTCTTCGGATGAAAATGCAAATCAGCCGGAATTCCGTTTTCGGCCGAAAAAAATAATTATTTCCTGTTGGGTTCTACTGAAGGGTCAGGAGATTTTTCGCATTGTATGCTTAAACATGCCTACAAACATGGAGCTCGGAGGCCCCTCATGCGTAGTGAATAAGGAGTAGCCAAGTGTGTCGTCCCGTACGTACCTGTGGTGGTGGCTACTTTGGCTGTGGAGGTTTGCGTCTGTGTCGTGGTGCTCGTTAAGCTATTGCTCGACGCCACCGAATTGTCGTATTGCTGAAATAATCGTGACAGTTGAATTACATTATATCAATTTTTATGTGGTAAAATTAGGTGTTCCAATAAAAAGTTTTGTAACGAACTTGCTCTTATTTGTTTCTTAAAAATATTCTTGATTTCGGTATAACATAACAACGAACAAAATTATTTGATTGTTTGAATGTATACCGACGAATATTGATGGAATGAAACAGTTACAACAAGACATGCGAGATTATTGTCACTCGCGATTTTTTTTTCAATTTTTCCAATTGGCGTTGCTCGTGAGCGGGGGGACACCGTGAGCGTTGACGAATGAGCGGTGGGACGCTGTGAACGTTGATGAATGAACGGCAGGACGCCGTGAGTATTGACGACTGAGCGGCGGGACGCCGTGAGCGTTCACGAATGAGCGGCGGGACAATGGGAGCGTTGACGAATGAGCGGCGGGACGCTGTAAGCGTTAATGAATAAGCGGCCTGCACGACCCCTCCCGCCGACCCCACCGCGCACACACCTGTTGCTGCGTGTCCTTGGGCTGCGGCTGCTTGGCCTGCGCCGACGGCTGGTAGGGCGTGTAGGGCGCCGCCGTGTACAGGGCGCTGCCGCCGTACGGGCCCGCCGACGACGACGTCTGCAAGGGAATATATCTACGTTAGTTTAATTACTGAAAGAAATGGTAAATCAGCAGTATTTCAAAGTAAATCAACGTTAGTACGACGGTAAAAGAGTTGTACATACATAATATTCTCACCCAAGCACTAGGACTGTTTTATGTAATTTTGACGTTCGAAAAGTGCCGATTCTCAACCTAGTTTAAATAAATGACTTTTGATTTTTATAGGACATAGGCGTGCCTAAGGGTCAGTTTATACCGAGACGTGACGCGAAGCGACGTTGCGAGCACTTTTCAACATAGAGGAGATACAAAATATAACTTTATTTACTACACAAAAGATATTTATTTTATTGAGATAATTCGAAAATGCCCTGCGGCGTCACGCACGAGAGCTGCGTGTCACGACGGCGCGGGACTGCGGCCTGCGCGTGCCGCGTGCGCCTGCGCGGGTCGCGCGGGACATACCGCGTGCGTCTGCGCAGGTCGCGCGGGACCTACCGCGTGCGCCTGCGCAGGTCGCGCGGGACGTACCGCGTGCGCCTGCGCAGGTCGCGCGGGACCTACCGCGTGCGCCTGCGCAGGTCGCGTGGGACCTACCGCGTGCGCCTGTGCAGGTCGCGCGGGACCTACCGCGTGCGCCTGCGCAGGTCGCGCGGGACGTACCGCGTGCGCCTGCGCAGGTCGCGCGGGACCTACCGCGTGCGCCTGCGCAGGTCGCGTGGGACCTACCGCGTGCGCCTGTGCAGGTCGCGCGGGACCTACCGCGTGCGCCTGCGCAGGTCGCGCGGGACCTACCGCGTGCACCTGCGCAGGTCGCGCGGGACGTACCGCGTGCGCCTGCGCAGGTCGCGCGGGACGTACCTGGTAAGAGTTGATCATGGGCTGGTACTGCGTGAGCGTCACGCTTGAGGGATACGCCGTCGCCGCCATCGCCGACGCGCCCGTTAGCGACGCGTTCGTTGAGTTCACCTGCAATACCATCAACCGTCATAGTTATGTGACCCAGCAGGACGAACTGATGTCTCATCATCATCATTCTCATTCCCTTACCCCAATCTATTTGGGGTCAGCGCAACATGTCTCCTTCCATATTTCTCTATTAGTCGTCATCTCGGTAGTCACCCCATTTCAGCCATAATATCATCTTTCACACAGTTCATCCAACGTTTATTTAGTCTTTCCGTACCCTTATAGCCATCTTACATTCATACCAAAGAGCACGTCGTTCTACAGTTCCCACATGTATAATTTCAAGACGAAGGATGTAACTAATATGTTGTAATTTTTTTTTTAATTGTATAAGAGTCCATGGAATTTCTTGTCCGTGCTTATCCATAAGAACCTACTATGCTTTGGAATGGACAACTTCAGATTTTTGACTGACCTCTCTTTGACAATCCAGAAGTGCCTGTTATTGGTTTAATTGAAATAAATGCTTTCAAGTTTTACCAAAAAACTTTCATCTCTCCACATCACATACTCATAAACGATTTTCAAAACTTTTCAGTCACTGGTGCCAATTACTATATTACATGACTGCTGAACATACCTGTGGCGCATACACGTTAGCTCCGTACACGGGCGGGTGGTGCGACACTGCGTGATGTGCGTATACGTTCTGTTGGCCGACAGTCTAGAACACGACATAGTGGTTATTATACGTATTTTCATTTATTTATTTTAAAAAAGGTAGCTGACAGCTGACGGTACCTATATCATAATTATTATTCGGAATATATTATTATAACAGTCTCGTCTTTTCATATTTCTACCTCTACCTTGGGGCGGTGCATGGGCGCGGCGTGCGGCGGGGCGGCGTGCTGCGCGTCACACTGTACCTTGGGGCGGTGCATGGGCGCGGCGTGCGGCGGGGCGGCGTGCTGCGCGTCACACTGTACCTTGGGGCGGTGCATGGGCGCGGCGTGCGGCGGGGCGGCGTGCTGCGCGTCACACTGTACCTTGGGGCGGTGCATGGGCGCGGCGTGCGGCGGGGCGGCGTGCTGCGCGTCACACTGTACCTTGGGGCGGTGCATGGGCGCGGCGTGCGGCGGGGCGGCGTGCTGCGCGTCACACTGTACCTTGGGGCGGTGCATGGGCGCGGCGTGCGGCGGGGCGGCGTGCTGCGCGTCACACTGTACCTTGGGGCGGTGCATGGGCGCGGCGTGCGGCGGGGCGGCGTGCTGCGCGTCACACTGTACCTTGGGGCGGTGCATGGGCGCGGCGTGCGGCGGGGCGGCGTGCTGCGCGTCACACTGTACCTTGGGGCGGTGCATGGGCGCGGCGTGCGGCGGGGCGGCGTGCTGCGCGTCACACTGTACCTTGGGGCGGTGCATGGGCGCGGCGTGCGGCGGGGCGGCGTGCTGCGCGTCACACTGTACCTTGGGGCGGTGCATGGGCGCGGCGTGCGGCGGGGCGGCGTGCTGCGCGTCACACTGTACCTTGGGGCGGTGCATGGGCGCGGCGTGCGGCGGGGCGGCGTGCTGCGCGTCACACTGTACCTTGGGGCGGTGCATGGGCGCGGCGTGCGGCGGGGCGGCGTGCTGCGCGTCACACTGTACCTTGGGGCGGTGCATGGGCGCGGCGTGCGGCGGGGCGGCGTGCTGCGCGTCACACTGTACCTTGGGGCGGTGCATGGGCGCGGCGTGCGGCGGGGCGGCGTGCTGCGCGTCACACTGTACCTTGGGGCGGTGCATGGGCGCGGCGTGCGGCGGGGCGGCGTGCTGCGCGTCACACTGTACCTTGGGGCGGTGCATGGGCGCGGCGTGCGGCGGGGCGGCGTGCTGCGCGTCACACTGTACCTTGGGGCGGTGCATGGGCGCGGCGTGCGGCGGGGCGGCGTGCTGCGCGTCACACTGTACCTTGGGGCGGTGCATGGGCGCGGCGTGCGGCGGGGCGGCGTGCTGCGCGTCACACTGTACCTTGGGGCGGTGCATGGGCGCGGCGTGCGGCGGGGCGGCGTGCTGCGCGTCACACTGTACCTTGGGGCGGTGCATGGGCGCGGCGTGCGGCGGGGCGGCGTGCTGCGCGTCACACTGTACCTTGGGGCGGTGCATGGGCGCGGCGTGCGGCGGGGCGGCGTGCTGCGCGTCACACTGTACCTTGGGGCGGTGCATGGGCGCGGCGTGCGGCGGGGCGGCGTGCTGCGCGTCACACTGTACCTTGGGGCGGTGCATGGGCGCGGCGTGCGGCGGGGCGGCGTGCTGCGCGTCACACTGTACCTTGGGGCGGTGCATGGGCGCGGCGTGCGGCGGGGCGGCGTGCTGCGCGTCACACTGTACCTTGGGGCGGTGCATGGGCGCGGCGTGCGGCGGGGCGGCGTGCTGCGCGTCACACTGTACCTTGGGGCGGTGCATGGGCGCGGCGTGCGGCGGGGCGGCGTGCTGCGCGTCACACTGTACCTTGGGGCGGTGCATGGGCGCGGCGTGCGGCGGGGCGGCGTGCTGCGCGTCACACTGTACCTTGGGGCGGTGCATGGGCGCGGCGTGCGGCGGGGCGGCGTGCTGCGCGTCACACTGTACCTTGGGGCGGTGCATGGGCGCGGCGTGCGGCGGGGCGGCGTGCTGCGCGTCACACTGTACCTTGGGGCGGTGCATGGGCGCGGCGTGCGGCGGGGCGGCGTGCTGCGCGTCACACTGTACCTTGGGGCGGTGCATGGGCGCGGCGTGCGGCGGGGCGGCGTGCTGCGCGTCACACTGTACCTTGGGGCGGTGCATGGGCGCGGCGTGCGGCGGGGCGGCGTGCTGCGCGTCACACTGTACCTTGGGGCGGTGCATGGGCGCGGCGTGCGGCGGGGCGGCGTGCTGCGCGTCACACTGTACCTTGGGGCGGTGCATGGGCGCGGCGTGCGGCGGGGCGGCGTGCTGCGCGTCACACTGTACCTTGGGGCGGTGCATGGGCGCGGCGTGCGGCGGGGCGGCGTGCTGCGCGTCACACTGTACCTTGGGGCGGTGCATGGGCGCGGCGTGCGGCGGGGCGGCGTGCTGCGCGTCACACTGTACCTTGGGGCGGTGCATGGGCGCGGCGTGCGGCGGGGCGGCGTGCTGCGCGTCACACTGTACCTTGGGGCGGTGCATGGGCGCGGCGTGCGGCGGGGCGGCGTGCTGCGCGTCACACTGTACCTTGGGGCGGTGCATGGGCGCGGCGTGCGGCGGGGCGGCGTGCTGCGCGTCACACTGTACCTTGGGGCGGTGCATGGGCGCGGCGTGCGGCGGGGCGGCGTGCTGCGCGTCACACTGTACCTTGGGGCGGTGCATGGGCGCGGCGTGCGGCGGGGCGGCGTGCTGCGCGTCACACTGTACCTTGGGGCGGTGCATGGGCGCGGCGTGCGGCGGGGCGGCGTGCTGCGCGTCACACTGTACCTTGGGGCGGTGCATGGGCGCGGCGTGCGGCGGGGCGGCGTGCTGCGCGTCACACTGTACCTTGGGGCGGTGCATGGGCGCGGCGTGCGGCGGGGCGGCGTGCTGCGCGTCACACTGTACCTTGGGGCGGTGCATGGGCGCGGCGTGCGGCGGGGCGGCGTGCTGCGCGTCACACTGTACCTTGGGGCGGTGCATGGGCGCGGCGTGCGGCGGGGCGGCGTGCTGCGCGGGCGCAGGCGCCGGCGCCGCGCTGTCGCCGCCGGTCACGGCCAGCTGCTTCATGCTGGCCGACAGCTGCGCGTCCAGCGACGCTGTGGGGGGAACTGTACATCAATACAAGGTATCGAAATATAGACAACATAAAACAAAAAAAACCGTTTCGTGTCGGACCACGCACAATATTACGTCTCGATTCTAATCGTAATGAGTCACCGTGAAGTGTAACAATCAACATCAGTCAGTCGTCGCAGCTTCGTAACAGTTAACATCAGTCAGTCGTCGCAGCTTCGTAACAGTGAGAGAGTCGTCGCAAACAGTCTCGTGTCGGACCACGCACAATATTACGAATATTTTATTTACGCATGCACAGTATCGTTTTTACCATAGAAATAGAAAAAAACAGGAGAAGTGGCATGGGGGCGTGTCTGTGTTCGCGCGACATGAACGGGATGCTCATGTCATAGGCAAATGGCCGTCTCCACGAATTAGTGTGCTTTCGACCGTGATCGTGACAAATTATAAGAATGCCAAATTGTTCAGTGGTTTCTTATACAGGGTTACTGGTAACTCGACGTATTCCTTGCAGGACGTCATAGTAGGGTTAAAATGCAACAAATTAAGCCACCAAATGTTCTACCGAAATTCAGTAGTTTTTGAATTAGTTAAGAGTTTTAGAGCTAAAAATTACAAAAAATTAAATGTTTTGTTAGTGATATTTGCCAAAGTTTTAGGCATTATTGACCTTTTAATTATTAACAAAGGTCTGCTACGGCGTCAACTATGATAATAACTTAAATTTCAGTACAGTCGCGCCGTAAATCATTTTTAAATTGGTTTCAAATGGTTTAATCTGGGATTTTCATTAAAAAACTAAATTGGTTTCAAATGGTTTAATATGGGCTTTTCATTAAAAAACTAAAACTCTTAACTAATTCAAAAACTACTGAATTTCGGTAGAACATTTGGTGGCTTAATTTGTTGCATTTTAACCCTACTATGACGTCCTGCAAGGAATACGTCGAGTTACCAGTAACCCTGTATAAACCGAAGCCAAAACAAAAACTTTGTGAATAATGGAATCACTTACAAGAACAAGTATTTTACATTACAGTATTTGTCTTGAAAAACAACAAATCGATAAATATTTCTTGTTTTACTATGTTATTTTTGTTTACAAATATCACAGCGACTGTATTATTTTCGCACTAAATACATTGCTCCTTAACAACTAACTCAATATTATCTCGCTAAGTGACTGGACAAGCAATGTAAAAATCACAAAACGATACTATAAATATACGGATGCATCACATAGTACGGCTGCTGTATCTAGCGCCGAGCTAGTGATGTGCTTGTGCAGATACACTAACGTAGGCTATCGACAATAATGTCGATTGCCGCATGAATTTATATTACTATTAAAGTTTATTCTCCAATTTGTCAACCGATATAGCCCGGTTGGAAGATCGATGAGAAACCTAGTTTTTTAGTCCTTTTGATTTTGTCATACTGTTAAAAAAAATGATTTACTTTTTTTTTTTTAGCTACCTATTGTTTATCTGTAAATCATATTATTGTATGTATATATCGTTTTTTATTTATGTTATTTTCAGGAATTTCCAAAATTTCTAATACAATAATAAATGGGAGAATCGATAACTTGCCGATTTTGTCAATCACTAGCGTATATGGGTTTTGCATAGCACAATGATAGCGATCGATGTTTACGTGTGAGTAAGTTGTACGGTGCATGGTAAATGCACGCTGTTTTTGATGAGATAAGGTTTAAAATTGATTGTGCAGTACGTTCTGATTTATGAATTGTGCGAGTGTGTTCGCGACTTCGTATCTATTGGTTTTACTGAATTGCATGTGTTTTCGTGCCGCCCCTCCACGGCACGAAAACACACATGCAAGTGAAGACACCGGGTTCCGATACATTTTTACTACCGGGCATAATGTCCTTCTTTCTTATATCAATGGTTTTTACAGACCGCAAAAATAAGTTTATATTTTATAATATTTTTCGAAAAAACAGTTATTTAAATTATCTAGTTTTCATCATAAATTGTATACCCTTACATATTATAAAACAAAGTCCTCCACCGCGTCTGTCTGTCGTCCTGAACGGGATAAACTCAAAAACGACTGCACCGATTTTCATGCTGTTTTCACCAAAGGATAGCGTGGGTGTCGAGTAACGTTTTAGTGTATAATAACTGCATCGGAACTAATTTGTATAACATAAATGTAAACAAAATGTTGTATACTCACAGGTTGTGTTTGTAACTGTGGGTTCCGTAGTGGGAGCTGGCACGCTCGGCACTGGCGTCGGCTCAACTACTGATAAGCTTTCGCTAAGCTGGAGAACAAAACATTATTGTTAGTGACGTCATGTTTACGCGAGTCATAGTAAAGCAGAAATAATAGCTATGAAAACAATTTATTTTGTCACAAAATTGACATTGTTTTTCAAAAAACATTTCTCACCGGAAACAATGTTGAGCAACAATCGCGCAATATTGTATCCCGCGAGACTTGGTGTTGCGACTGTTGCAAGATCTTCTTTTGTTTACCGTGAATACGGAACATTGCAACACAAACATGTTGCTGAAATAATGTTGGGAGCCTGTTACTGTACAGCTACAGTGGTACGTACCATACTGTTGGTGGTGGGGTAGGTCTGTGTGGTGACGGGCGTGTCCACGACGGGCTCCAGGGGCGCCGCCGGCTCCTGTTGCTGTACAGCTACAGTGGTACGTACCATACTGTTGGTGGTGGGGTAGGTCTGTGTGGTGACGGGCGTGTCCACGACGGGCTCCAGGGGCGCCGCCGGCTCCTGTTGCTGTACAGCTACAGTGGTACGTACCATACTGTTGGTGGTGGGGTAGGTCTGTGTGGTGACGGGCGTGTCCACGACGGGCTCCAGGGGCGCCGCCGGCTCCTGTTGCTGTACAGCTACAGTGGTACGTACCATACTGTTGGTGGTGGGGTAGGTCTGTGTGGTGACGGGCGTGTCCACGACGGGCTCCAGGGGCGCCGCCGGCTCCTGTTGCTGTACAGCTACAGTGGTACGTACCATACTGTTGGTGGTGGGGTAGGTCTGTGTGGTGACGGGCGTGTCCACGACGGGCTCCAGGGGCGCCGCCGGCTCCTGTTGCTGTACAGCTGCAGTGGTACGTACCATACTGTTGGTGGTGGGGTAGGTCTGTGTGGTGACGGGCGTGTCCACGACGGGCTCCAGGGGCGCCGCCGGCTCCTGTTGCTGTACAGCTACAGTGGTACGTACCATACTGTTGGTGGTGGGGTAGGTCTGTGTGGTGACGGGCGTGTCCACGACGGGCTCCAGGGGCGCCGCCGGCTCCTGTTGCTGTACAGCTGCAGTGGTACGTACCATACTGTTGGTGGTGGGGTAGGTCTGTGTGGTGACGGGCGTGTCCACGACGGGCTCCAGGGGCGCCGCCGGCTCCTGTTGCTGTACAGCTACAGTGGTACGTACCATACTGTTGGTGGTGGGGTAGGTCTGTGTGGTGACGGGCGTGTCCACGACGGGCTCCAGGGGCGCCGCCGGCTCCTGTTGCTGTACAGCTACAGTGGTACGTACCATACTGTTGGTGGGGGGGTAGGTCTGTGTGGTGACGGGCGTGTCCACGACGGGCTCCAGGGGCGCCGCCGGCTCCTGTTGCTGTACAGCTGCAGTGGTACGTACCATACTGTTGGTGGTGGGGTAGGTCTGTGTGGTGACGGGCGTGTCCACGACGGGCTCCAGGGGCGCCGCCGGCTCCTGTTGCTGTACAGCTACAGTGGTACGTACCATACTGTTGGTGGTGGGGTAGGTCTGTGTGGTGACGGGCGTGTCCACGACGGGCTCCAGGGGCGCCGCCGGCTCCTGTTGCTGTACAGCTACAGTGGTACGTACCATACTGTTGGTGGTGGGGTAGGTCTGTGTGGTGACGGGCGTGTCCACGACGGGCTCCAGGGGCGCCGCCGGCTCCTGTTGCTGTACAGCTGCAGTGGTACGTACCATACTGTTGGTGGTGGGGTAGGTCTGTGTGGTGACGGGCGTGTCCACGACGGGCTCCAGGGGCGCCGCCGGCTCCTGTTGCTGTACAGCTACAGTGGTACGTACCATACTGTTGGTGGTGGGGTAGGTCTGTGTGGTGACGGGCGTGTCCACGACGGGCTCCAGGGGCGCCGCCGGCTCCTGTTGCTGTACAGCTACAGTGGTACGTACCATACTGTTGGTGGTGGGGTAGGTCTGTGTGGTGACGGGCGTGTCCACGACGGGCTCCAGGGGCGCCGCCGGCTCCTGTTGCTGTACAGCTACAGTGGTACGTACCATACTGTTGGTGGTGGGGTAGGTCTGTGTGGTGACGGGCGTGTCCACAACGGGTTCCAGGGGCGCCGCCGGCTCCTGTTGCTGTACAGCTACAGTGGTACGTACCATACTGTTGGTGGTGGGGTAGGTCTGTGTGGTGACGGGCGTGTCCACGACGGGCTCCAGGGGCGCCGCCGGCTCCTGTTGCTGTACAGCTACAGTGGTACGTACCATACTGTTGGTGGTGGGGTAGGTCTGTGTGGTGACGGGCGTGTCCACGACGGGCTCCAGGGGCGCCGCCGGCTCCTGTTGCTGTACAGCTACAGTGGTACGTACCATACTGTTGGTGGTGGGGTAGGTCTGTGTGGTGACGGGCGTGTCCACGACGGGCTCCAGGGGCGCAGCCGGCTCCTGTTGCTGTACAGCTACAGTGGTACGTACCATACTGTTGGTGGTGGGGTAGGTCTGTGTGGTGACGGGCGTGTCCACGACGGGCTCCAGGGGCGCCGCCGGCTCCTGTTGCTGTACAGCTGCAGTGGTACGTACCATACTGTTGGTGGTTGGGTAGGTCTGTGTGGTGACGGGCGTGTCCACGACGGGCTCCAGGGGCGCCGCCGGCTCCTGTTGCTGTACAGCTACAGTGGTACGTACCATACTGTTGGTGGTGGGGTAGGTCTGTGTGGTGACGGGCGTGTCCACGACGGGCTCCAGGGGCGCCGCCGGCTCCTGTTGCTGTACAGCTGCAGTGGTACGTACCATACTGTTGGTGGTGGGGTAGGTCTGTGTGGTGACGGGCGTGTCCACGACGGGCTCCAGGGGCGCCGCCGGCTCCTGTTGCTGTACAGCTGCAGTGGTACGTACCATACTGTTGGTGGTGGGGTAGGTCTGTGTGGTGACGGGCGTGTCCACGACGGGCTCCAGGGGCGCCGCCGGCTCCTGTTGCTGTACAGCTACAGTGGTACGTACCATACTGTTGGTGGTGGGGTAGGTCTGTGTGGTGACGGGCGTGTCCACGACGGGCTCCAGGGGCGCCGCCGGCTCCTGTTGCTGTACAGCTACAGTGGTACGTACCATACTGTTGGTGGTGGGGTAGGTCTGTGTGGTGACGGGCGTGTCCACGACGGGCTCCAGGGGCGCCGCCGGCTCCTGTTGCTGTACAGCTACAGTGGTACGTACCATACTGTTGGTGGTGGGGTAGGTCTGTGTGGTGACGGGCGTGTCCACGACGGGCTCCAGGGGCGCCGCCGGCTCCTGTTGCTGTACAGCTACAGTGGTACGTACCATACTGTTGGTGGTGGGGTAGGTCTGTGTGGTGACGGGCGTGTCCACGACGGGCTCCAGGGGCGCCGCCGGCTCCTGTTGCTGTACAGCTACAGTGGTACGTACCATACTGTTGGTGGTGGGGTAGGTCTGTGTGGTGACGGGCGTGTCCACGACGGGCTCCAGGGGCGCCGCCGGCTCCTGTTGCTGTACAGCTGCAGTGGTACGTACCATACTGTTGGTGGTGGGGTAGGTCTGTGTGGTGACGGGCGTGTCCACGACGGGCTCCAGGGGCGCCGCCGGCTCCTGTTGCTGTACAGCTACAGTGGTACGTACCATACTGTTGGTGGTGGGGTAGGTCTGTGTGGTGACGGGCGTGTCCACGACGGGCTCCAGGGGCGCAGCCGGCTCCTGTTGCTGTACAGCTACAGTGGTACGTACCATACTGTTGGTGGTGGGGTAGGTCTGTGTGGTGACGGGCGTGTCCACGACGGGCTCCAGGGGCGCCGCCGGCTCCTGTTGCTGTACAGCTGCAGTGGTACGTACCATACTGTTGGTGGTTGGGTAGGTCTGTGTGGTGACGGGCGTGTCCACGACGGGCTCCAGGGGCGCCGCCGGCTCCTGTTGCTGTACAGCTACAGTGGTACGTACCATACTGTTGGTGGTGGGGTAGGTCTGTGTGGTGACGGGCGTGTCCACGACGGGCTCCAGGGGCGCCGCCGGCTCCTGTTGCTGTACAGCTGCAGTGGTACGTACCATACTGTTGGTGGTGGGGTAGGTCTGTGTGGTGACGGGCGTGTCCACGACGGGCTCCAGGGGCGCCGCCGGCTCCTGTTGCTGTACAGCTGCAGTGGTACGTACCATACTGTTGGTGGTGGGGTAGGTCTGTGTGGTGACGGGCGTGTCCACGACGGGCTCCAGGGGCGCCGCCGGCTCCTGTTGCTGTACAGCTACAGTGGTACGTACCATACTGTTGGTGGTGGGGTAGGTCTGTGTGGTGACGGGCGTGTCCACGACGGGCTCCAGGGGCGCCGCCGGCTCCTGTTGCTGTACAGCTACAGTGGTACGTACCATACTGTTGGTGGTGGGGTAGGTCTGTGTGGTGACGGGCGTGTCCACGACGGGCTCCAGGGGCGCCGCCGGCTCCTGTTGCTGTACAGCTACAGTGGTACGTACCATACTGTTGGTGGTGGGGTAGGTCTGTGTGGTGACGGGCGTGTCCACGACGGGCTCCAGGGGCGCCGCCGGCTCCTGTTGCTGTACAGCTACAGTGGTACGTACCATACTGTTGGTGGTGGGGTAGGTCTGTGTGGTGACGGGCGTGTCCACGACGGGTTCCAGTGGCGCCGCCGGCACCGCTACCGGCTCCAGTACCGGCGCGGGAGCCAGTTGCTGTACAAGCAAGAGAAATATGTGAGGGACGGAAATAGAAAGTACAGCACTCTTTCTAGTTTCGTTACAAGGCTACGACGAATTTAACCGAAATGTATGTTATAATGAAATGTTTATCTGTTCTTCGAGGATTTGTCAAGTGAGACGACAGGAATATCACGTGACCATTGTGACGCAGCGAGTGGAAGGGGCGACACGACGTTAGAGGGGCGCTGTCGCACCTCGGTCACTTTGGCTCGGGAGCTCGGAAGCGACGGACGAGTATTAGGAACTGCAGATTTCAATTATTTCGGTGTCTAACGGTTTCACTTTATTGTGATTTATTTTCTATTCTGTTATTTTTTAAATAAATAACTAGATAGTTATGCTTTTCCTTTACAATAATTAAATGAGCTTCTGATAAGAGTATATTATTAATTGAGTTGTTTTCCCATAATTCTTCCTCTAACTGTTACCTAAAATCATCTATAGTTTGGATAATATTCCTTGCATTATTATATTCTAAAGCGAAAAATTTCTTGCTGCACGTCGCGCTCTTTGCCATCCCTTGGCCGATATCCTGACCACTTGTTTCTCACTTCAGTAAAGAATGTTACTGAGTGACAGAAAGGGATAGAAGTCTGGCTCAATTCTAAAGGCCACTTTACAATTGAGCCAGACTTCTCAATTGTAAAGTGGCCTTTAGAATTGAGCCAGACTTCTATCCGATACACATAGTCGATACACATCGGCGGACGATGAGGCAGGGTATTTTAAATTTACTAACGTAAATTCGTACGTATCTAATGGTAATTACGATATAGATTCAAAAGCTCAGACACCGACTACGGAACATTGATGCTGTCACCCGGCCTTAAATGACAAAGGTAGAAACTGTTCTTGAGCTCCTTAACTTCCGATTTGAGGTCCACCATTACTGACAAATGCTTGCACTGACTGGACAGGTCCACTGAAATCTGTGTGGTTCTTTTCTTAAAAGACCATTTCAAACGCTAATTTACATAGTCCTCGTATGGCTTGACCAAGATTATGTTTGGACTATAAAAGAGACTGCGACCTCCGAGTTTGTTTTGGCCTTTCTCTTCTCAAAGTAGTCAGATAGGAAATGTCGAACTCATTTTTTTTTTTTTATATGTTTAAAAGTGATTCCAATATCCTATTCAGAGAATAAACAATTAGATGTTCAGTAGCCTTGCCGGCTGCCCGTACCGGCTTGGGCGTGGCGTTGTCCCGCAGCGCGTCGGGCTCCAGCGCCCCGAACTGCACGTCCAGGAACAGGCCCGCGCCCTCCGCGCCGCCCGGCATCTCCACCGCCGACGACGGGATCTGCGACACGCGTGCGTTAGCGGGCGGAAACGTCTACACTCATATTATATACACGTACAGTAACTACTCATCTAATATCTAAAAAATCCTCGAAGGAAAAATTGTCATATCGTGTCCAAGAGGAAAGAAACCTTACGGCACATCAAATAAAAATTAAAACAAAAACAGCCCAGAGTTTGGAAGTTGGCGGTGTGGCACCGCGCGCGAGTAGCTCGCCGTGGCCGAGATACGCTCTGAAGGACTATTACACTTACATCACAGTGTTAACATACACAGCGTGTCAATTCTTTACCGCTTATCTTTCTATTTATATAACTTTAATTCAACAGACAGGATCAAATTATCATTATCTAACGAAACTTCGCAAACGTGATGGATTTGATTATTTTTAGTATGAATTTCATAAAAGGTTTTAATATTTTATTATGTTTTTACGCTTGAATTATTGAACGTGAACATTTTAATTTATAGTAAAATAAAGACATTGTTATATTCCTATTTTATTTTATAAGTGACTAATCCGGCTAGACTAGGAGCCGACCACAAGGCTGGGCCAGTGATGATGAACTGACCTTGGAAGGCGGCGGCACTCGTGCCCGCTGCGGTTTCCTCTGACTCGTGATGTCTGACGAGCTGTACACGCCGTAGTTTGACGTGTACACGCCTGAAAACATTGACCATAACGTTAACAAACACAAATATTGGAGGCAGCTTATACCACTTTTTATTGTACACTATTTAAATTAAATTGTACTAGTTGGTGCGCGACTTCCTCTGCGATCCAAGATGAAAATTATCCTATGTCCTTCTCAAGGTCAGGATCTACCCATGTACCAAATTTCATCCAAATCTCATCAGCCGTTTTAGCGTGAAAGCGTAACTAACAAACTCACTATCGCATTTATAATATTAGTAAGTTTGACTGGCAACACGTCGGCAAATTTTATGATTATGCAAATGTTTATTGCAGGCAGCTATAATCGTTTTTGTTTTTGTTATCTCCCAACTTAGATCGAGCGATGATCTTAGCGAATTTAAAACATCCTTCCGTTTCTGTTCATCTTTTGAAGATGTTTTAAATATTTTTAGCTCTAAACGAACTTAGTGAATCCTGGTGCAAACAAGGCCAAGTGAAAATCAATACTCCATTTGAAATAAGACCTTTTTTACAGCCTGATCAAACCGATTTTGACTTCTATTGCGTTGGTGGCATGAATGTCTAATCTTATTTCAAATGGAGTATAGTTAGAATGCGGCTGTCTGGCAGTGGACTGCCAGGTATTATAAATGACGTTAAACCACTTTTCCAGAGCTGTTAGTAGTCATATAACTAGCGACCCGCACCTGCTTCGCACATTAGTATAATTATACATATAAACCTTCCGGAATAATTCTCTAAATGAAAGTGAAAATCACATCAAAATCCGTTGCGAAGTTAAAAAGAACAACGCGGTCACAGACATAAACGAAAAGCGACGTTAATCCGTACCAATATTATAAATGCGAAAGTAACTCTGTCTGTCTGTCGCTCTTTCACGCCAAAACTACTGAACCGATTTAAATGAAATTTGGTACACAGACAGTCTAGAGCCTGAGAAAGGACACAGGCTACCTTTTATCGACATACCACGCGGGCGAAGCCGCGGGCGGAAGCTAGTTTATATAATATGAATAGAAGATCTAGATTTGTGAATACTTACTGTTGTCGTGCCTCTGCGACTGCTGCGTGAGTTGCGACAGGTACTGCGACTGCGCCGCCGTCAGACTGCCCGACATACCCATTGGCTGGAAATAACAACACGTTTTTAATTCAATTAATTTTAAAGATAACTGGATTTTTTTCTTTCAAGTTTAATGCGGGCACCGCACTTGGCGTATTTTTTTTACAAATATTCGCGTTACTTCGTTATCACAAAATGGACGGCGTCTGTGTGTGTGTGTGTACCTGGTGGTGCACCTGGTGCAGGTAGGTGTCGGCGGCGGGCGGCGGCTCGGCTGCCGAGACCGGCGACTGCCGACTGCCCGAGCTTATTTGCTGCGCACACACATATACAGAAATTATTATAAAAGAATACTAGCGATATAGTGGTTTTCACGACTTGATAAAATATCATGCTATCTTTTTATGCAAGTTTAATATGAATGTATAATACACATGAACCTTCCGGAACAGTAACGAATGCTACTCACGTCCCTGAGCGGGTGGTGCGGTATGTGTGCGGAGTTGTGGTACGTGTACGTCGGGATGTGCGCCTCCAGCGGACCGTTCGCGTCCGCGCCGTCCCACTCCTGGCACGACACACACACTTAACTCAACAATTCATTGATTACAATATATACAATAGAGAATTAATGTATACAATAGTCAACTAAAATTCTAAAGCTTGTGTCCACGTTAAAATGCACCGGCTATACATTATATAGAACCTAGGTTTAACTTTATGCGTTATACTTACTTTGGCTTCCGTATTCTGAGGCAAGACAGAGAAATAACTGTGTTAGCACAATAATGGTCTTTGATGTGAGGGTCCTAAATCGTGTTATTGTGAAGATAGTTTCAAATTGACTTGGATTGATTGGATGGCTATTAGATGTAGGGGAAAACCAAAGAAACGATAAATGAACTGTGTGAAAGATGATATGGCTGGTGACTACCAAGATGAGGACTAATAGAGAAGTGGCGTGGTCCCGGCCCACGCCGTGTGCGTGTGTACAGTAGCGTGGCGTGGTCCTGGCCCACGCCGTGTGCGTGTGTACAGTAGCGTGGCGTGGTCCTGGCCCACGCCGTGTGCGTGTGTACAGTAGCGTGGCGTGGTCCTGGCCCACGCCGTGTGCGTGTGTACAGTAGCGTGGCGTGGTCCTGGCCCACGCCGTGTGCGTGTGTACAGTAGCGTGGCGTGGTCCCGGCCCACGCCGTGTGCGTGTGTACAGTAGCGTGGCGTGGTCCTGGCCCACGCCGTGTGCGTGTGTACAGTAGCGTGGCGTGGTCCTGGCCCACGCCGTGTGCGTGTGTACAGTAGCGTGGCGTGGTCCTGGCCCACGCCGTGTGCGTGTGTACAGTAGCGTGGCGTGGTCCTGGCCCACGCCGTGTGCGTGTGTACAGTAGCGTGGCGTGGTCCCGGCCCACGCCGTGTGCGTGTGTACAGTAGCGTGGCGTGGTCCTGGCCCACGCCGTGTGCGTGTGTACAGTAGCGTGGCGTGGTCCTGGCCCACGCCGTGTGCGTGTGTACAGTAGCGTGGCGTGGTCCCGGCCCACGCCGTGTGCGTGTGTACAGTAGCGTGGCGTGGTCCTGGCCCACGCCGTGTGCGTGTGTACAGTAGCGTGGCGTGGTCCTGGCCCACGCCGTGTGCGTGTGTACAGTAGCGCGCGAGTACTCACGGCCGAGCCCTGCGGCGCGTCGCCGTCGGGCGGCGCCTGCGCGGCGACGCTCGGCGTGAACACCTGCAACACATCAACCTTTATAATTATGTGACAACACTGAACCAGCACGACTAGCTTACGTACACTATGCACTATGGCGAGGCGGGCGCATACAGTAGGGATAGCCCACGATAATTTATGGTTGAACAAAGATCTTTTGACACGTAGCCGAATTCGGAACTAACGCCGCCATCTTGTTTTTTACATATAATTTCTGTGATAATTTCACAAATGTTTACCAACAACCCTGTCAATGTCATTCAGGCGTCAAAAGATCTTTGTAGCACTCTGATACTTTACAATATTGAAATCACATAGCAGTTTTATACAGCATTTGTTTTTAACCATATGACAACTGCACATGCTGGATATAGGCCTCTGCCAAATTTCCGCACGTATGTCCTACAGTTACACTTTACATTTTGGAAGCTTTGTCACAGTATCGAGTGTGTGATGAAAGTATATCTTAGTGCAGTCTAGTGTGTGTATCGTTGCATAGTGTGTGGTGCTTTAATAAGGCTTCTTTTCAATTTAGAAAAGAAAAAGAAGAGATAGCACTGTTTTAGCGTAAGTCAATGGATGATGCGGAAACGTGAATAGTTATGGTTGCAAGAAAAGCCCCCATTAAGAGTTTATTACTATTTATTGTTGTTGCTTATACTAAAATAGAATCTTAAAATTAACTGTACTTAGTTAAAGCTCAACACACACACAAAGCGGGTACATGTCGGGCGCGTGTAGGGCGCGGGTCGGGCGCGGGTCGGGCGCGGGTCGGGCGAGGGTCGGGCGCGGGTCGGGCGCGGAGCGGGTCGGGAGCGGAAGCTGCGCACACGTTTCGTGATGACATCCATATAATATAAGGAATTACAATATATACAAGCCCGCCATACACTCGTCCCGACCCACACCCGCTTTGTGTGTTCAGCAGAAAAAAAAAAGACATTTTAATAATATTTGTACCCCTTAATTGTTATCATAGAATGTACGTAGATGATACATAGTATGTATGTAGAACTTATAAAATTGTTAACATCATACTATGTAAAACTACAGTCCAATAATTTATTCTGATTCTGGGCTCAGAAACATGTATTTCAATATTTTTCAGGACAAATGGAAACTACTCTAAGCAATAATTTCAATAAAACCATTTACAGGCACTTTTTGATTGTCAAGGGTCAGAAAGATGAAGCTAATTGCCCATTCCAAAGCGCAGCAGGTTCCTATGAAGAAGAACAAACAAGAAACTTCGTGGATACTCTTATATGCATATCTATCTATTGGTAAGCTACCTCTATTTGAAAATAGTTTGCCAAAGCATAGTTCACAAATGAGTTAGTGTAGTAAAATGCTGATAAATTATATTTACTTCTGTGAATTGGTTGAAAAGAACAGTTTTATAAATCAAAAATGTATTACGTTAAAAACTAGATTGAGTTCAGTGTTTCTAAACCTCCCACAGTCACAGTCTCTGTTTTAAAGTCTAGACATAATCTTAGTAAGGCAGTTGCCCCACCGCCAGCGAGGAAGCGACCAACTATTGGATAATTTCTAGATAACATACTGAGTAAAAAAAAACGCATGTATTTACAGTTAAAACGCTGTTCACACCGCCAGCGAGTACTCGCCCGACTAGTTTCTCGCTGAGCGACAAGAGCTATAAAGATAATACTCTCTCAGCGATACTTGCTCAGCGATGCTCGCTTGGCGGTCAGAACTCACGTCGAGAGACCAACCAGCGGTCGAGCGAGTGGTGCGAGTAATCGCTAGTCGCATGACACTCGCTGATAGCCCAGCAACAAAACTATCGGAACTACACACTCGCTGCTCGCCAACTCGTTTTCAGTTGCTAGCTTTATTCGCTTTTCGTTAATCGCTGGCGGTGGGACAACTGCCTTAGACCATATGAGAAAAGCAGATTAGTGTCTGAGATGGTCTTTTGAGTTAGGTATGTGTATTGTTGTTATATTCACCTTGGTGTCTGATAGAGATCCGGACCACTCCTCGTTGTCCCAGTCTTCTGTTGTGGGGAATGTGTCGACGATATTACTGCCGCCTGCGCAATACATACAAAATAAAGTTTTCTCAAACATGCTTGGAAATTCGAGCATTATTTTGACAACCTGCTTCGAGATAAATCGAAATTGCTGTACTGGTCAAAAACAAGTGAAGATGCAGCCAGCAAAGTTACTATGAAAATCCATATCTGGCGTGTTTAGCGGCCAAATAAATTACTATGAACACTCATAGCTGTCGTGTTATTTAAAACTGGAACGAACTTTTTACTTCAACACACGGCAACCAAGGAGGTAACTTATCAAAGATTTTATTTAAATTTCGATTTGGTTTGCAAATAGAACTGTGTAAAGTAAAGAAGAAACAAATGAACGAAGTGGCGCATGAAAAATTAGACTTGTTCGTCATGGATTCTAGAATTTTTAATTATTTTCTCAGTTTGAATTTTCGCGCATTATTTGCGCAAAATACTATACAAGCCTTGGCCGCAATCAGGAATTGATGGATCAATCCCCATATTGCTGGCCGCAACAGTAATGTACTATAGGAGTTAACACATGGTACAGTTCGGGTGCCTGTTCCTATGAAAAAATCTAATGCAAAGGCCATTTACCGCTATTACAATGCTAAAATGTAATAATCATTCACTTTTAAGATGAAAACAGCGCCAGCATTAAAAAGTCATTGAAGTTTGAATTAAATGGCACACGTGTAGTCGGTTCAGGACGGTACATACTGGCAGGCTGCTGATGGTCGGTCCAGCAGGTGGCGGACAGGTCCCGCTCGGGGCGCGGGCGGCGCGAGCCGGCCCCGCGGGCCCCGCGGGCCCCGCCGCGGCCGCGCGTGGAGCCGCGGCCCCGCCAGCCGCCCTCGCCGCGCTCGCCCCGCTCGCCGCGCTCTCCGCGCTCGCCGCGGTCGCCCCTCTCACCAGACCCGCGACCTGGAAACGAACACAAATCAGTTGTAGTGAAAATGATAAACGTCAAAGTGATGAGTTTATTACAAACTAACTAGTGAGTCACCCGTGCTTCGCAAGGGTGCAATAGCGACATTGAGAGTTCAGTGCTAGATCTAGGTTAAATAGTTCATATTTATCCGGAATAAATGCTTGTAATGATGGAGAAAATCACATCCTTTATGATCATATTTATGATCTATGATCTAAGCGGTCTCGAGAGTGTTTTAAACTATACTAGCGACCCGCTCCTGCTTCGCACGGTTCATGCGACTTGACAAAACACTGAGATTTCTTAGCTATATGTAACTTAAATAGTAATGTATTATACACGTAAACCTTCTGGAGTAAATTTTCAAATTAAAATTAAATTCTTAAATGATGGTGAAACCCTCATCACAATCTGTAGCGTGGTTTAGAAGAACAACGCGGGCATACAGAGAAACACGAATAGCAACTTTAATTTATAATATGTAGATGTATGGAAGTTTGGACTAAGGTTTTAAGCAATAAGCAGTACCTTTATACTCATATTATAATTATGTTGTATCTCTATGTATTTTACTGTGTGTACATAAATAATAAAATAAATAAAAGAGCCTTTTACTATCAGTATTGAGAACCCCGAACGGGTAATTTAAGTCCATGTGAGCAAATGGACACACTGACGAATTGTTGACTGGTCGAAACAAATTAGGTAATTATTTCAGGCAATATTTTAAAACTAAATTCGATAGCTTATTTTTCAAACTTACAATTATTGCTCTTTTTCCCATAAAGTCTAAAACTAAAAGGGGAAACGCGGCCACGTGGTCATTGGTGTTCAACATTCGGACTAGTATCATTAACCAAGGAACAAAATAGAGGAACACATTAGTATAGAATGAACGCCAACGATCACGTGCCCGGGTTTCCTCTTAAGCGTGAGCAGCATAGTGTTTAGCTTTACCTGGGATAGTTTACGTTATAGTTTACCAGTGTTTACCTGGGATAGTTTACGGAAGTCCAAATCCATAAAAGATATGGGGACACTGTCTTAGGAACCATTAAATCTTTTGTCATGAAAACAATTTTGACAAACTTATTTTTTTTTCAAGTGCAAGGTTTACATAAAACCAAGTATAAAACAAAAAAATTGTCGACCGTTCGACTTTGTTTCATGTGAGGATTATTTCATTTATCAGATGAAAAAATCTGGACGTCCGAAGTGGGTTATAAAAGATATTTTCATAGTTTCTAATGGAATAAATTGGACACATAGAGATATAATTATAGTATAGAGTGCGCGCAACAAACTATGAACAGTAGACACGGGTTTGAACAACACGACGTTCCTCACCTCACTTATTCACTTGTCAGTTCCAGATTCCTTCATTTGTATGTCACAGTGAAGCGGTACAAAATATTATTTTGAGGTGTTGGGACATTTTGTATGGGACAGTTGAAGTGCCTCTTGTATGTCCTACCCAACACTAATCTATAGCTCACTTGTCTACGATGCGCACTAAGCAATTAGTGCAATACGCGCACTCTATGTAATATTATATCTCTTTGATTGGACAACTATTATTAATTGCGATTCCAGTCTTTTCTACTTACGTGGTCTGGGTCCGGAGCGACTGCGCGGGTCGCGTGGCGGGTCCAGCTCGCCATTGCCGGCGGGGGCTGGTGGCTTCTTTTTCTTTTTCTCGCTGGTCCGCCACTCGCCCTGGAAGAGAAGGAATACCATTAAATTTAATGGAAGCATAGTAAAACCAGAAACTAAGATTTCAAAATAAAATCCACCATTAATTACAGTTGACAGCCCCACTTGCATCAAATAACAAGTTAAATTAAATAAAAAAATTAAAAAACCGCCGACAAAAACAGAGCATTTAATAAACGATTTTTTTTTATAGCTATGAACACTCTCAATCAAGTCACCTTTCAAACAAAACCAAAAAAATCAAAATCGGTTCAGCCGTTTGGCAGCTACAATGGCGCAGACAGACACACAGATACACACGTTAAACTTATAACACCCCTCTTTTTCCGTCGGGGGTTAGAAATAAAATCCATCATTAATTACAGTTGGCAGCCCCACTTGCATCAAATAAAAATAACATCGAAAGGCCATCACTCGAAAAACTAAATGTTATAGACGAAGGGGGATTCATGATGTGTAAAATACGAATAAAAGCACCAGGAACAGTACTGTTGAGAGCAGTCTCTCACCCCGAGTTTACACCGATATAAAAGTTGTGATTCTTGTTTTCAATTGTATAAAACATGTATTGGCGTTGTATCAGACATGTATTGTTCACATTTTTGTGTAAAACTTACAACTTACTTTACGACTTGTTTTAGGTGTAAACAATAAACAAAAACAGTAGACACAACATGCAGAATACATGTTTTATAGGCGTTTACACTGGTTGGTGTATGTAAACGCATTTGATAGTTACTTACTGATACATTTAGCTCTTAAAGACTAGGACTACTAAGACTATATTTGAAATGATTTCAGTAGTTTTGCAAATGAATTATTTCAATTATGAATAGAAAATAATGTTATCTATAGATACATCGCCAAATATACAGCCAAGACTATATTTTAGCCAATGGCGAGTAATTTACTACAAGGGTTCTTTGCGGAACAGTTCTGGGACCACATATACCCTAAACTTATAAAAAACGCGAGCTCAGAATGATATAGTATAGTTATGTACCTGTATCCGCTGGCTCTCCTCGAGAAGCAGGTTGCAGGCGGCGACCATGTCGTTGTCAGAGTCGTGCAGCGCCGAGCACACCTCCTCCTCGGGGCGGCACGTCATCTCCATCAGCTCTTGCACCTGACACAATCAATTATTGTTATCATATGACGGTGTCGAGGTGTCGACCAATCAACACAGTGGTAAATTACACTACACAAGTAATTTTACACAAAACTGTACAATTACTATAATAAAATATAGCACCAAGTTATTAGAAAAGATGTATTTTATATATATTTTTCCTTTTTATTTAAATTGTTTTTGTTGATAAAATTGCCAGTTGTGTCAACATAACGTATTTTTCTAAATCAATATTATTGTATGATCATCATTATCGTCATGTTATATTATAATTGTTATAAACTTATAACTCTATGTTGATCACATGTTTATTTTTGTTTTGTTTACAGGAGTCAAGGCTTTAAGCTGTAAACCAGCGCTTGGCAACCTTCTAGGGTACCTAAACATATTACTGTCACTTGAACTTTTCTTTCCGGTATTATAGTTTTACCAAGAGGTTTCGTATTACCCAGTAAATAGGTTGTGGAGGTCAGATAAGCAGTCGCTCCATATAAACCAGTATTTACATGGAGCGACTGCCTTTCTGACCTCCGCTGCAACTGGTTAGACTGGAAGCCGACACCAACATTATTGGGAAAAGGCTAGGCAGATGATGATTATAGTTTTGTGTATGTACCTAGACTAGACCTAATACGAGCTGCAATACTGGAGACAATAAACGTTTATTCTATTCTGCAGGCGTAGCATGGCGCTTTCTATTTCTACGAAGAATAGACATAACTTTTTCTATACAAAGTGACATTTCGTTTCTTCATTTTTGACATCGCACTGTAGAAATCCTTCTACAATCTGTCATTTTGTCTTTCATTTAAATCGCTCTTTGTCTAGGTCTTTTAATATATAGACTATTTCGGAAGAAAGTTTTCTATCCTTACGTCAAAATCACACTGACAACTGAAATTTGTTTAAGGAAGTGAATACAATTTGAAACAAAACAAAGAATTCTGAGTCGAATTATGTATAAAAGAGTGAATTTCGTTAAAAGTGCAGTTGACTCTTTTTACTTAGCTGCCGTCGTACTGTCTACACGGAACGTCATTTTGGTCTACTCTTCCGTCGATAAAACGGTGCTCATGCTACGCCTGCTGGTCTAAGTAGTTGGGAAAAGGTTAGACGTATGAAATATACCTAGCATCATTTCGTTAGCCTACCTACTAACAACGTTGTAACCCACATTACAGCATCTTGCACTAACAGCTGATTGGTAAATTGTATTTGTAGTCTTTGTTTCTGAGTGCGCCGGAACTGGCAATACACGCGGCTACTTGTAATTTCCCGGTGACTGTTAACTCACACAATGTGACTTCACAATGGGTGAGTGAGATTATTATCTGATAGGAGGATAAAGAAATAGGTACTACTTTTTAACGTTTTGCGTGGTTTTATAGCATAATTAGCCTATAATGTTCCCACTGCTGGGGTACAGGCCACTTCTCTGCGATAGAGAGTGGCCTGTAATCTACCACCCGGGCCCAGTGCGGGTTGGTAATGTCTTCAAATTTTTAGTTCTAGGTTTTTGATACAAGTTATTTATAAACAAACTAGCGACCCGCCCCTGCTTCAAACGTCTTCTACGGCTTGGCAAAACAACGAGGTTTCTTTATTATAATACTAGCTGATGCCCGCGGCTTCGCCCGCGTAGATGTCGGTTATTATATACTAAAACCTTCCTCAAGAACCACTCTATCCATTGGTGAAAACAGCATGAAAATCGGTGCAGTCGCTTTTGAGTTTATCGGTAGCAGACAGACAGACGCAGCGGAGGCGCTACTTTGTTTTATAATATGTAAGGATGTACGCTTTAATATTATTATCATCATCTGCCTAGCCTTTTCCCAACTACGTTGGGGTCGTGTGTTCATGTTTCTACCCCAAAACATTTAAGGCTGTACCCTACCTCAGATTTTATCTCGCTCGCACCATACTACTCGCGACCTGAATGAGAGGGAGACGGAATGGGGTGGCGCTAGCGGCTCTCAAGCCTCGAAAAGTTTAGGTAATTGCTTTTTACGGTGAAAAAAATGGTAATTTAAAAAAAAAAAAAAAAACAAGACCTGCTTTATAGATAGTTCAGTTATAATGCAAATTTTCTAATTTGCAGTATTTTTTTAATACCAACGGTTTATAGTTCTGTTTAGAGGTAACTTTGGAATTTTTTATGTTGGGAAAAAAAAAAATGTAATCGTGTTTTCCCCAAACATAGGGACCTAGCATCAATCCTGAACTTTAACATTATATTTATTTCAAAATTTTCGGCATAACGGAGGATCATGCTAAGCAATTTGAGGTAGGGTACGCCCTTAAGTACTATTTTCTACGTCCCTATTTTTTTTTAACATCATATCATGGGCTCATCTGTCTGCACTGTCGCCACCCGCACTATTTCTACCTACTAACAGTTAACTGTCGACAGACGGCGACGCCGTTACATACACTTTCCCACGCTTGGAAAACGCATATCAAATTTATAATTGTATGTGAAACTATTATATTCTTGTATGGAGTACTGATTACAATCATGTTTTACTTTATTGAAGGAATCTTTTTGTAAAGGTATGGAAACTTTCTACTAGGTGGCGCTTATGTTATCAATTCTTTGGAAGAAGTTCTCATATTGAAAAATAAAAGTTATGAAACTACCAGTTGTAGTTGGGTTGGTTTAATAACTTTTATTAATTTTTCATTAATTTTTAGTTTATAATATACTTATATATTTTTGAAATGTGCTAATTAATCCCTTTCATTTGATACAAAACATGGCATCTAATAAAATAAAAAATACAAACAACTTTTGTTTTTTTTTTTTTTTTAAGTGTCCCTGAAAAAAAAAAGTTGTGGATGGTTCAGAAGACCCTTTAGAACCCCCAATTAGCCTCAGATCATTTCTAGCTAGTCGCCACGTTTCTAAGCCCAACCCCAATAACCCATCAATAACAAACAACATAAAAACCTCTGCCTATATAATTGCAGGCGCTTTCTAAGAACAAGAATTTCTAGCATATTCTATAGGAAAATCTAAAAATGCAAATCTGAATTTTGTTGCGCGAATTTACTTGAAAACTTTCTTGGTAAAGCTTCCCTTTGCCCCATTTTTACGAAGCTATACGCATTATAGAGCAATAATTACATATATTTGTTTATTTTAATAAAAAATAGGACTTTTACGTAAGTAAAAGTTTTTCATAAGTAAAAGTTTTACGTAAGAAAAAGTCCTTACCTGAGTTATTTAAGGAACTTATGAAGAAAATCTTGCAACGTGACAGATAAGGGTGTGTTAGATTAAGTTAAAACAGGATATTTTTATAACATTTAGAACGAACTTTTGGGAACAGTTTTTTTAAATTTGGTTGACTTCAAAGAGTTCTATTTTAACCCTCGAAAAGGGGAGTTATTTCATAAATGCTATTTATGATTCATGTCATAATAGCTCCATGCCATAGAAGTAGCGAATATTTATTTTCGTCAGGGTTGTTCTAATTTGAATAAAACCCAACTACGACGAAAGAGTAGTTAACTTTTTTGTCGTAGTTGGGTTTTAGTTTTATAACTTTTATATTTATTAATTTTTTTTTGGGGTCATAGGATACATATTTTTGAAATTTGCTTATTAAGCCCTTTCATTTGATATCCAATATGGCCTAATTTATTTTTTTTGGTCATAACTTTATGTCCTCTAGACGGCGCCATATTCAATTTAATGTGACGTCACATAGCCTATAACCAGCGAACCATCAATACGCTTCTAACGATACATCATTTGTCAAATTGTGATGAGTAGTTTAGAAGATATGAGGGAACACATGAACATACAAACAAATATACATACAAACATACATACATACAAACAAACAAACAAACATACATACAAACATACAAACATACATACATTACATACATACATACCGGTCAAAATCATAACCCTCCTTTTTGCTTCCGATTATTCTTCAATAAATGATTCATTTTATCGTAACACAAGCCAAGTTCCGTCGTAATTTTCAACAAATGCTTATTGCAAAGCTTGGTTTTTTATTAAGGGCCTATAGATCCTCAAATTGCTTAGCATGATACTCCGTTATACCGAAAATACTGCAGCTTTAATTTTGAAATAAATACAATTATGTTAAAGTTGAGGATTGATGCTAGGTATTATGTTTGACGAAAACACGATTAGGTACATAAAATTTTCTCGATCGAAGAAAAAAATCCAAAGTTATCTCTAAACCGAACTATAAACCGCTGGTATTAAAAAAATACTTCAAATTAGATCATGAAACTTTGCATACCTACTTTGCTTTTTTTATTTATTTAATTACCTAAACTATTCGAGATTTGGAGCCGCCAGCACCCCACTCAGTCTCGCTTTCACTCAGTCCGCGAGTAGTATGGTGCGAGCGAGATAAAAAGTGAATTTGAGCTGAGGGTCTTAAAAACTCCCGTTTCCATAAAAAGCGATTTTACATTGCGTCCATCGTAAGGTTTCAAGAGATATTGTGTTTGTGCCTAAAATAAGGTCCCATTCGCAAAATCTTCATTCCGAATCTACCGCTGATTTTGGTATAGGTATATTATAATGAGAGGTTTTAGTGGTATCTGTACTAAGCCCCCGTATTGTATCGCAGATACCAGTAGCTGATTACATCTTCACAAATATTAAAAAAGGTGCAAATGTTTCTTCATTTGTAAGAGGCAATCTCTGGAAGTACTGATACGATTACAAAAACTTTATACAAAAAAAAACAACCGACTTCCAAAAAATGTTTATTTTTTTGTGTTTTTTTTGGAAGTCGGTTGTTTTTTATTTTGTTGTAAAAAGTTTTTATTTTTCACTTTTTAGTTATGGTACCTACCCCACACAAATTCTAATACCACTACCTGCTATGTAAATAACAGTGACTGTGTCAAATAAGTTGTCTACATAGACTAAGTGAGAAAAATACGTAATTATTGAAGCTAACTCAAAAACTACGCAAGCAAAGTTAATACAATTTATATGGGACCACACGGGAAGGATCAGCTTTCAAATAACAAAAGAATCATCAAAATCGGTTAACGCAGTCGAAAGCTATGAGGGAACAAACATTTAAAAAAAAACAGACGAATTGACAACCTTCTCCTTTTTTTGAAGTCGGTTAAAAATTCCTTCGACTGATAAAAAGCTACAGTAGTGCCGCATGTTTTATGGTATAGTTGAGTTCGACACGACGGAAATCAAGGGCAGAAGCTATTACAAAACAAAGCAATCTTTCAAATATTTAATTAATGACAAACTCACCATTCTTCGAACGTCAGACGCGTCTTCGCTTTTACGATCGATCATGTGTGCCATCCGTAGCTGTTCTGTAGTAGCCTGTCAACAAACATATAGATTACATTACAAATTACATAATACAAATATGGAAGACCATAATATTGTAAAGATTGCTCATATACACGAGCGGCACGTTGCCAACGGCAGGGGCAACTGCAGCCGTCGAGACTGGTCGGCGGCAGTCGTAGACGCGTCCAACTGCAGCCGTCGAGACTGGTCGGCGGCAGTCGTAGACGCGTCCAACTGCAGCCGTCGAGACTGGTCGGCGGCAGTCGTAGACGCGTCCAACTGCAGCCGTCGAGACTGGTCGGCGGCAGTCGTAGACGCGTCCAACTGCAGCCGTCGAGACTGGTCGGCGGCAGTCGTAGACGCGTCCAACTGCAGCCGTCGAGACTGGTCGGCGGCAGTCGTAGACGCGTCCAACTGCACCCGTCGGCGCGTCTACGACTGCTGCCGACGAGTGTCGACGGCTGCAGTTGCCGCTCGTTTATATGAACACTTAGGGTCAGCGCACACCGAACTGCAAAATGCTCCCGTATGGTTTGGACGTGTATTTAACTGTGCAATGTACGGAATTGTCAAAAGATTAATTTTTCAGTAATCTCAGAAAATGCTCTACTCTGCTCTTGGTGTCAAGTTTGGACGTATAATTAATTTTGCAATGTATGGAATTATCATCAGATTAACTTTTCAGTAGTTTCAGAAAATGCTCTGCTCTGCTCTTGGCGTGCGCTTCCAGTTACAAGGAATAACGATGCGATTCCAGTGAAACGGAGCGGAGCGGAGCGAAGATGTGCAGGAATCGACTCAGTGAAAACGCACCCTAAGCCACTCCTAGTCTAGAACCAAATTCCTATATCTCGTGTAATAGGCATAATGGCATATAGATTCGAGTAGCTACAAACAACTAATCACCAAACAGCATGAAATGGAATGTTAGGTGAAGCTATTCCAAGACTCCAGTCAAATCTTGGCAGTGAGGTTAATACGCAATATTAAATTAAATTCACTGTCAAGATTTGACAGCAGTCTTGGAACAGCAGTCAATCAACCAATCTGCCTAGCCTTTTCCTAACTATATTGGGGTCGGCTTCCAGTCTAACCAGATGAATACCTGTTTTTTACATGGAGCGATTGCCTATCTGACCTGCACAACCCAGTAACTGGGTAATACGATACCCCTTGGTAAGACTGGTTGTCAGACTTTAGGGCTTCTGACGACCCGTAACGACTGTCAAAGATCAACGAATAACAGACGGGACCAACGGCTTAACGTGCTTGAGGCACGGAGAAGTGTCGACATGTAAAGATAGTCACCCATCCACGGACCAACCCCGGAAAGCGTAGCTTAACCTGACGGATCGACCCGTGCGGCTGTTATTACTTAGCCACGAGCTCCTCAGTCAGTGAGGTTAATATTATTAACCTGACTGCCAAGATTTATTGCAAAAAATATGATCATGAAATGAATATGAAATATGATTATGTAAATCTACATGATTCAAAGTTAGAAAAAAGTAGTTTATCAAAACGTTGCAATACAAGTGCTCACTCACCCATTTCCCTCTAACTAGGGTTGCCAGTGTTGCCACACATAATTGTAGAAATTGAAATAGAGTGAAGTGGAAATGTGGAGTGGGGTGTACTGCAGGTACACCTCTGTCGTACCCTCCGAGGATTACAGGCGTGATATTATGTTGTGTGAATGTACCTAATTATTTGTCTGAATCTGCAAATGCATCCACGATTTGCAATACTGTGAAAATGAGTTCTAAAGTGATTTTATGGTTAATTTTTACGATATTCTTTTTGTGTCTTTGCGTTTTTTTTTTTAAATCCAACGTTGAACATAATACTTTTTTCATTATAGCCTTCGTTTTCAGCATAATGTCAGTGTGTGGCAGCCCTATTTTACTGCCACTGGTCGCTAGCAACCGGTATCATGTTCTCATTATATCGTAAATCAAATAATACCCAAGCAATTACAGAAATCATAACAAACAGCAAGAATATTGTTCTGTTATGAATTGTACCGGTTTACTTATTTTATTTCTTTCTTTCTTTCTTATTCCATGATAATTATGTAAGGAAAATGTAATTATTTTACTGAATGAGCAACAAACCTTGTACTGTTGAGAAAAAATAAAACAATACTCAATACTTTTATTACTGTGTTATCATTTTCATGAAATCGCGTTAAACAAATGGTTCGTTGTGATTATGAATGAGTTTACAAATGTAAGCGATTTATACTACTAAAGAGGCATGAGGAACAGGGTGTAAAGTTCACTCATCCAGTCATCCTCTATAAAAAATTGGGTTTTCTCATCGGCAAAAATGAAGAACTTCCATTAAAATTTTCTACCTCTATTAGAGGGGTCTAAGGGATGAACTTCCAAAAACCCTACCTTAGTGCTCACCTTCTTTAGATAAGGAAAATAAAATTTCATGCTTCTAGACTAGACCCAGGGTAGCCCGCGAAATTCAAATTTTCTTACGTTTTTTGCAATTTGCAGGTCAGTTGCATGTTTATTGAAATATGATTCGCGACCGTATTAAATATGGATTTACAGAATTATAAACATTCGAATCGGCAACACAACTCCTTACACTTGCCAGTTTACCCCCAGTTTCAGGATGCATCTACTATAATTATTCTTGGTTAATCTACATAAGCCAGTCACAAATAATAAGTATAAAGCTTTTGAAAAACTAAAAACTGACCTAGCTACCTATTAATTTGCAAACAAAATACAGTGTGTGCGGACTAGCGATATTCTAAATACTTAAATATTATAAACTATTTTAAAGTACAGTTACACTCTCAAGCTTGGGTTTAAATCTAATACACTTCCCCGCTATGTGGCAGCCATTTTGTTTTTTTGTTGAAATGTTCTCTATGCGAGTACGAAAAAAATCATATATCTCAAAGTTAGTCATACTGAGATAAATATAGGCTTATTCGAAAGGCAATTATGTCTACCGTCTGCATTAAAAAGCAATGTGTTCACAATTCCATAAACTTTGAAATAAAAATGTGAATGTCGAAAAAAATTATGCAATTCAACCAATAATTGTTAATTACTACAAAAACACCCCAGACAACTTTTTTTTTTCACTAGTTCTACAGATTTTGAGCTAAGCTACAATACAACATAAAATTCACAACTGTATGTCTAATACTTGAAAAGTTATTGTTGTTTGAACATAGCGAATACGCAAACTTTGTGCTTATTACAAGGCAATAGTCGGAAGCCTAAACAGGAAATCATAAAAAAAAGAAAAAAGGTTGTCCTTTAAAATAGTTCACATTTAAGTATTCTTTTAGAATATCGCTAGTCCATGTCCGGACACACTGTATAAACCATGTAGTATATTTTGTTATCAACTTTTTTTTTGTGGTAATCTTGTCAAGGGCCATTCCTTTCTCTCACATAATTTTTTACTCAGATTCATTAGCACCCAAGTTCACCCAACAGACGTTCGTTAGAAAGAGCCACGCGGAGCTCCATCGTAAAATTCGGTACGTCACCCGAACAATGTCAATGACACTTCGGAGGTCACGCGTGAAGGTCGCCCGGTGTTATTGTCATAATCTATGATTGTAACTTCTATCTCTCTGCGATATCAACGCGTTCATAATATTCAAGTATCGAAGAATTTTGCTTTGTTTATGCTTTTTAACCGGTAAGAAGTCGTTACGGGTAGTGAAGCCCGAAATCTGACAAACAGTCATACCAATAGGTATCGCATTACCAAGAACTGAGTTGTAGGTTGAAGTCAGATAGGCATGCCATGTAGGTAAAATACTGGTATTCAGCTGTAACCGGCTAGACTGGAAGCCGACAACAACATAGTTGAGGAAAAAACTAAGCAGATTGATTGAATAACGTGGACGAAGCGATAGAAACGTCGAACGTAAGGATGGATTACACGTGGCGCAATGTTGTTTCTGCCTACCCTCGTGGGGTAAAGGTGTGAGTTTGTCTTGAGAATATCGAGTGTGAACTACTCCTGTGCGTTCCTTATAACATGGCATGAAATTGAACCACCATGCCATGCATCAAGAAGGATGATGGTTATCGCCGCGGTAAGGAGCTCTCGGACGGAACCGTCCGAGACACGGGCGAAGTCGGCTTAATTGCTTTTTCGGTGCAAATAATGGTAATTTAGAAAAAAAAAAACATAAGACTTGCTTTATAATAAGTTGAGTTATTATGCAAAGTTTCATGATCTAATTTGAAGTATTTTTTTAATACCAGCGGTTTATAGTTCGGTTTAGAGATAACATAGGACCTGGCATCAATCCTCAACTTTAACATATTATATTTATTTAAAAATTAATGCTGCAGTATTTTCGGCATAACGGAAGATCATGCTATTGCTAAGCGATTTGAGGTAGGGCAGGGCCTTAACAGCGTGTTTGTTCACTTGGTTACCACAAGTAAAGCGCGCGTCGTTTAATGAGATAAAAATTGTGTAGTATTAGTAGTAGTTCGCCGAACAAGCTTCCTTTACAAAGAACTCTCCTTACTATCTTCTACTAACTCGTGATATGCTTACCTGTGGTTTAACCTTCTCCTTACTCTGGGTTTTGTCTGTTGTCTTCCGGGTGTCCTGTGCATGCTTGCCGTCCTTGGCGCCTCCCTTCGCACCACCTTTGGTGGCGCGCGCACCCAAACTCATCTTTAAACTATATACGTTATATTTACAGCCTCTATTTACAAGCAGCTGGAACAAAATAAAGTCGAAATTAGTAAATACAGATAAACAAGACGCAAATAGAAGAATGGGCCTAAGGCTATACTTTGGCATAATTCGTTATGATTTCGCGGACAAGGCAAATCTAGCATTTGCACGCTAGACAACCTAAGCAAAGCTTCCTAAAACTTAGAAGATAAAGTCGAACATAGAACCTGAGGGCCTAAAACGGCCACATTAGCAATTCCTCTAAAAGCAATTCATTTCCTGAATTCCCAGCTGTCATTAGCAAAATTCGATACAAAAGCAATTCATAATTTGTCGACCATTTTACGAATCTCCATAGAATACTGTCAAACAGATGCATTATTGCGTAATATGAATCAGCACGCAGATCATATTATGAACTGTCAGTTTGTGACATTTTACGATGATTCATAATATTTTCCTAATAAGATTTTGCCAAAGTGGCTGTTTTAAGCCCCCTGCTCATTTTTGGCAGTCGGTTAATAAATGTGCCAGTACTTTCAGTTATTTCGTCAACAGGAATGCATAATAATTAACTGGAGTAATTTCGTTGCACTTTTACTTCGGTTTATAAGCAAAAAAAATATATTCAAAAAATAAAATTGAATAGTCTCCAGCAGAACATGACGTCCTGTTTGATAAGCGTTTTCAAAGATCCCGGAATCAATGTGCAGAATCCGGTCATATCGAGGTTGGACTCACGACTTCGGGCCACAATCATCATCATCTGCCTAGCCTTTTCCCATCTATGTTGGGGTCGGCTTCCAGTCTAACCGGATGCAGCTGAATACCAGTATTTTACATGGAGTGACTGCCTATCTGACCTACACAAGTCCACAACCCAGTAACTGGGTAATACGATACCCGTTGGTAAAACTGGTTGTCAGACTTTCGGGCCTCTGACGACCGGTAAGGACTGTCAAAGATCCACAAATCACAACCGGGGCCAACGGCTTAACGCCACACCCACTAACTTCACTTCGGGCCACAATATTGAGTAAATTTAAGATTATTAATTGAGTCAGGCGTGACTTTGCGGAAATCCATTATTACAATAGACGTAGATATATTTAGTAACCTATTCCGCTTAACTATTCTTCAAGACTTAACTAGTCTTAAGAGTCATAAAAAACCCTGTAAGAAATCGACACGTGTTTCACCTCTCAACGAGGCATCCTCAGGATGACGATTGACCAATTGCAAACCAGAAGACGACGTTTTGCCACACCGAGCGCAGGACGCAGAGTGACCAGAGAGTGAGTGAGAGAGAGTCACTCTGCGTCCAGCGCTGAGAGCGGAATAGGTTACTAAATATATCTACGTCTATTGTATTTTTTGTGAGTAAATTGAATACTTCAGTACTTACCACAACAATCTGGAGTCAAACGAAAACAATAATAAAAATAAGATAAGTACACAATTTCTTTTAAATAAACACTGCGATAACGACCATATTAATAACTCCAGAGAGACGCCGTCGAAATGAGGAAAATTGAGAAAAAATCTTATGCTCATTGATTATGCAATACCCTTGAGGGTCGGAGCCCAATATGGATTCTATGATTCTTTGTGAATAACATGGAACCGTTAGTCATAAGGAGGTAGACAGGAGTATTGAACCAACTAGACAACGCTTCACCTTGACAATCCAAAAGGGCCTATTTTGTCTAGTGCAGACAAAATTATCTCCTAAAATCAAATACATGAATACCTTTTGATGATATTTCATCGATGATGGATTAAAAGACGATACTACTAACAACAGTAACCATAAGAAATTTATTAAGCAACTATAACCAACCAAATAAACACTACCCGCCCAAAATCCTTGCTGCTCCTAAAATGTATGGGCATGCAAAATAATGGTGGCGAACGGGGTCGCCTTTCCTACAGTACGAGTGGTGTACGCCCACCCGTTATTTTAAAAGCTAAAAATATATCATTGATATAAGTAAGCCTTCCGAACATTATATATTTAGACAGACTTTTGCAAATCAAAAGAATTTTTCTCAGACCACCTACATATTCATAAGTAGCTTTTGCTCTTGGCTTTGTCCAGGTTGAGAATTCTCTGAATTTATCTCACGGGAACGTGCTTTTTATACCGGGCGGGGCCCGCGATGTCCATGTCCTAACACTCCTAACCCAGGTCATGGTCAATCCGTGTGCCAAATTTCATTAAAATCCGTTCAGCTGTTTAGGCGTGAAAAGGAATGAAATTATTGGAACAGATTATTCACTGATTTACGAAATAATGACCTAATGCGAAACCGGTCGCCTTTACGATAGCTAAACAGACAATCTTGGCAACCAGAATCTTTTTCGGGATTTAGGTTCAACTGATGACTAGCACGCGTAGCATGAAACGGGTTTTATCGACAGAAAAATAGACAAAATGACCGATAAACAATTATAATCTGTCATTTTGTCTATTTTTCCGTCGACAAAACCCGTTTATATGGTGGTCACGCTACGTGTGCTGAAGAATGTTGCCTGAAGAAAACTTGATGGTGCTGTAAGTGAGCCAAGGACTACGTCCAGCAGATGGGCCATTTAGCGACTGTATTAAAAACGAACTTATGAAGCAATGACTTATACATTTGTTTCAAACCGATTCCAATTCTGATTGATCATGTATTACACAGAATGCAGGTTGCAAGATATAGGACTGATCCAACGCGTGTGACGTGTACGGTAGTCTACCTTTTTTCAGATTCAGAAAACCACAAAAAGTAAGAAAACAAATAGAATCGTAAGTAGCAAAGTAAATGGTGAAGATCAATCGTAACCGCGTGAAACATAGATTTGTTTATGTTTACGCGTCGTAAGAAATATTGTACCTACACTAGACAGAGATGACTGTCTAGCGTGGGAGCAAGGTAATCTTACTGTTTACATACTATGCAAATATGAGATAAAATATTCAAGTGACATTTTCGATACAATGTGGCGTTTTACCAAGTTTGAAAGAGGCGCCAGTGACAGAAAAGTTGAAAGGAAATCGTTTGGCTTCGTATGGGCATGTGATGAGGAGGGAGGAAACGCATGTGGTTAAAAGAGGAATAAATATGTTCATGGATGGAACGGGAAAGGCCAAAGAACATATGTCTGTCACCAGGCTGTATCTCATGAACCATGATAGATAGATAGTTGAAATTTTCACAGATGATGTATTTCTGTTGCCGCTATAACAAAAAATACTAAAAAACAATCAAATAAATATTTAAGGGGGCTCTCATACAATAAACATGATTTTTTTGCCGTTTTTATACATAATGGTACGGAACCCTTCGTGCGCGAGTCCGACTCGAACTTGGCCGGTTTTTTTAAACGATTTTTTACCAAAATATATTTTTTTTAAATAATATGTATTGAAAATGAAATAAAGGAAAATAATAATACCAGTCTATAACTGTCCCACTGGGGCAAAGTTCCCTTCTCATACAGAGAAGACATGAGCATTGAACACCACGCTTGCTCAAGGCGGGTTGCCGAATTCAGACTTTTTGTTGTTTGTTTGAATGGTTTAATCTCCAGAACTACCAGACGCATTTGAAAAAATAATTTTGCTTTTGGTAACCCATTTCTTGAGGACCAATAAAGGTATATTTAAAATCATGCTACACGCTACGACGCTTAGGAGTATTCCACGACTTCCAGGCGAAGAAAGTCACAGGCAGAATCTAGTTATTAATAAACGAACTGCAGGATTAAATCGTCTGTGACAACATCCTATTACGATAACAAGTTCCCCCAGAAACTCGCAGACACAAGCAACACCCTAACCATGACCAAGACACGCCAAGGTAAAAACCACTTAACATACAACTCTATGACTCACAGTACAACCGCATTCTCGTAACCTCTTCATTATCGACTAGAGACAACTTACATTTCTATCTATCAAAACATGCACAAGGCACAAAGTAGTTCAGCCTATAATGTCAATAAACACTGCTTGCTAGGTAAACCGTTATTAGTGACAAAGTGTAATGAGTGTGTAGCGTAGATTATGGGTTCGCTCATTGTAACGAAGGCAGATAGTGTATTATTGTGGGCATTACGAACTTCGCCATATGTGATTCTGCGGTTGAAAAGACGGTTTTAAATCCAGGGTTGGAACATGAGTGTTTTGTTATTTAATTACAGGGCTCGTTACCTCAAATTAAACTTTGAAAGGGAAGTTGAGAGAGAATATATATTTTTTAAACAAGTTTGTCGTGTCTCAAAATGGCTGCCTCTAAGAAAAATACGCGGGAAAGCACTCGAGATGTCAAGGTCCAAGGTCTATTTACAACTACTAAGAAACAAGGTTTAGATGCTTTAGCCATATTGAAAGGATGAATGAAGACTAGGTAACAAAAGATTTACAAGATAGATATTGTGAGTGGAACGCGCGCCCAGACCCGTCGCCCTAGAAGGACATAAATAGTGACCTTATTGGTGATGTTCTACAGAAAGTTCAGGTGCGTAGTACTCGCACCCGGCGTGCGTGTATGACCAGATGTATGAACGGAAACGAAGCAAAAGGAGTATGTAAGGATCGTGGCAGGTGGCGTTCTGTGGTTTCTGCTTTGCATAAGAAAAGAAACAATGATTTAAATGGCCTTTTGATGAAAGCCATAGCATACTGTTTGCATCATCAAATACAAGATGCATGATAACAATAATTTATAACTAGCTGATGCCCGCGACTTCGCCCCCGTGGATGTCCGTTATTATATACTAAAACCTTACTCGAGAACCACTCTATCCATTGGTGAAAACAGAATGAAAATCGATGCAGTACTTTTTGAGTTTATCGCGTACAGGACGACAGACAGACGCGGCGGAGGACTTGTTTTATAATATGTAAGGATGAGCATGAAGTCCAAAGTTCGATTCCCAGGTGGGGCCAAGTGATATTAGGTCTTTCCATCCGCTAATCCTCAGTAGCAACCCAGCCTGGATTTGTGCCTGGGTAAAGGCAATTGGGATATGGGCAGGAGAATGATGAAATAAACATAACTGGCGGCATGAGGTGTACTACCTATAGGTAAACCTCTGCCGAACTGCAAACGGTCAAGCTGTCAATCTATTCTCGAGAAAACACAAGTACGACCAACATTATGTTTACAAAAAGTTTTATTTACAAATTGTTATCAAATTTGATAAGAGAAATTAACACAATGTTATTGTACCAACAATCTGTACTTATGCTACAAATTCAATAAATGTACCTATGGATTTCATAGTTCGCACCAAAGAATATGCCCAAGAGGCTGATAATGATGGTGATTGATAACATGATAACATAACATCACACCATATTCCCCGAAAGGTTAGAAAGAGGTGCACTTATAGTATACCCACATTTCGCCAATTATGTTTAACTAAGTCCCATGAAATAGGGGGCGAGCCTCGCATCAACCAGGCACAAATCCAGACTCCGGGTTGCTACTCAGAAATTCAAGATGTAAAAACTCAATAACACTTTGCCCGACCTGGGAATCGAACCCAGGACCACATGCTCAGCAGAACCGCTTCTGCTACTTCGCTATTGCGAGCACTAGGCCAACGAGGCAACGATGATGAGGAGCAATAAACCAGTATGAACAGTCAGCTGTGCTGCTGGGGAGTTTGTTGCGCCACTTCTTCCCAGCCAAAGCACTAGGAAGTGGTCTTATGTCATTTTGACGTTCGAAGCGCTGATTCTCAGCCTAGTTTGAATAAATGACTTTTGATTTTGTAGAATACTGAGATGACAGAGAGAGAAATACGGATTGATAGGGGTTTATCAATAAAGAAGACAAGCTGCGTCAACCCCGAATAAATTCAGATGGCTACATGGACAGGATATGAAGGAGCTCGTGGCTAAGTAATAACAGCCGCGCGGGTCGATCCATCAGGTTAAGCTACGCTTGCCGGGGTTGGTCCGTGAATGGGTGACCGTCTTTACATATCGAGACTCATCCGTGCCTCGGAAAGCACGTTAAGCCGTTAGTCCCGGCTGTCATTCGTGAATCTTTGACAGTCGTTACAGGTCGTCAGTAGCCCGAAAGTCTGACAACCAGTCTTACCAAGGGGTATCGTATTACCCAGTTACTGGGTTGTAGACCATCCGGTTAGACTGGAAGCCGACCCCAACATAGTTGCGAAAAGGCTAGGCAGATTGACATGGACAGGACAATGGTGGTGCTAAACTATACTCATTACTCTACTACGTCTACGTAAATGATGATCGAGGGATAAAAAGCTAACAAAATGTATTAAATGTCGAAACTTATATCAAAGAAGGAAGCAGATAAGGGTTTGTTGCCAAGTCTGGCTGAAAACAGTTTGTTAATTAATTTGAAATAGTGCCAATGTGTCTTTTCTATAAATGATGCTTGAATAACTGTTCAATATTGTTGTTATTTGTGACTTCATGACAACAAACTCATAAAAGTTTAGATTACTTGCTGATAGGAGATGTTGCATTTCAGAAATGCCTGCGAATCATTCCAATTTATACCTTACAGCAATGCCATAGTCACATCACGCGCGCCCGTGAATGGCAAGAACTGTTGTAGGATTTCAAACAAAGAGTAGTACTCGCAACTGGCGCGCTAATGATGTATGGTTGTGGACAAAGCAAAAGCAATATTAAGAGTAACAGCCATAGCTTGTGCTTATCCTCATGGGAAAAAGGTGTGAGTATTGTACAAGAACATTCTTGGTCCTCATAGGGGGATAAAACACTATCATATCTATGATCATAGATAAATAAGTCATAAACATAGTGGAGTTGTAAAATAAACATAATTATGGGTATGTCCCCTAGGAGGACAATACACTATCATATATCTAGGATCTATATCATATACCTATCTACAAAGCTCACAAAATACCCACAATATGTTTATTTCTGATCTATGATCATGGATATGGCAGTGTGATATCCCCCATAAACTATTACCTGACACATAAAATATCATGGTTGATGTATAGTTTATTAATCACATTACACAAGTGGAGCGTAGGCTTCATGAAAAACATAACCCTGTCTTTATTGTCATGCAGTCGGGTGAAAAGTTCGCGAAAATAGTTTGATAAAAGTGTGTAAAAAAGGTTTAAAACAAGAGTGTGCTTGGAAAGACTTGTGAAAACTAAAAACCGGACAAGTGCGAGTCGGCCTCGCGCACGAAGGGTTCTGTACCATTATCTACAAAAACGGCACAAAAAATCATGTCTGTTGTATGGGAGCCCCCTTCAATATTTGTTTTATTTTAACAGACAGACAGACTACAGCGGAGCCTTAGTAATAGGGTACCGTTTTACCCTTTGGGTACGGAACCTTAAAAAAGAATAATAATGGAGGAACGAGGAAAATGTGAGGAAACTGACTATAAGAGTAGGGGAAGACTAAAGAAAAAACAAATGGACTGTGTGAAATGAAATGAAATTGTTGATTCTGTAAATAGGATATTAGAACCACTTTTACACATCATATTATAAAATAGTAAAAATAAGCTAGATGAGAGTGTGTAAGATATGGCTAGAAAGGGGGTGACTACTGACATGACAACTAATAGAGAAGTATGGAAGAAGATATGCAGCGCTGACCCCAAATAAATCACGATAAACGCAGGAGAATAATGTGGTTCATCCAGATAGTATTGAGCACCAGCATTTTGTTCAGAACATGCTCTCTCTGATGCAAAATATTTCGATTAACTGCCCCCCAGCAAATAGACTTTGCCCAACTGCCTCTCAGTAATTCATATTGGTTACACACTCAGTTAACGGACAAGACGTCACACAAAATAGTTGGTAATGGATTGATGGGTGTAATTTGTGCAGCGATGCAGGCCAATGCAGAATCAATGTAATGTCTAGCGTACATTGTTGAGACTGTTAGTCAATTTAGTCAAGGAGGTCTTGTTAAGGAAATGGTGAATGTGAGAACTATGTAGGCTTAGTGGACTGTACTTTTTTGAACAATTTTTTTTTTTTTTAACTTCCTACATGAACCTTTTTGAAAGACCTACACTGTCCTCCCATAATTATTAACACTGTAATTCGAAAATATTGTAAAAGCCAATTATCTTTTAAAAGAGTAACCATGGAGTTTCTTACCAGCTCTTCTCCATAGGAAACACCCAATTGAAACCGTGCACCTAACTTCTGACGTTTCATAAGTGCCCAGGTAGGCTTATGTGAAATAAAATAATTTGATTTGAATGTTGTAAGTACAATTTGTCTATGAAACTTTCAACAAATATAAACAAGATAATGTTTGTTATTTTTTTCCAAACATGTGGTATACTAGGTTTAGTCTTTTCCCAACATTGGGACAGTATACCTAACGGAAACAATACAAATAAATGGCGTTTGATAGCAAGCTAAAGATACATAAGATATGTTTATTTACACAAGTGTTTAATTTGTACAGTAATTTCTTCAGTCAATTCACTTTCATTTGATTGAATAGCTAGGTCAAAGGCAGTCTGTAATGTATGACATTACTTGCATAATAACAACTCCTTCAAGGAAAGGTCTTACCTTAAAGAGTGGATAATAATTATGTTTATTTATTAACAGCTGAGGCCTAATAATCTTTGTCAAGTACTCTTTATAACCATAGGGTAAGTTTTGTTTAGTTGTTATAATTTTTAAAGGGCAAGATTCATTGTTTTAATGATATGAGTTTTGACTTACATACTGCTATAAAGTTTCATTTATGAGCTAAATTAGTAGGTAGGAATTTAATGTTACATTTTCTAAAGAAAAAATCATATGATATGAACTTAATTAGCATGAAATTTTAATCAATTATTATTTATGATATAAAAATAAAGCATATTCATAAATATTACAAGTCACGGACAAGAGATTTAGCAAAAACTTCTTGTTTTTTACAAAACAATTGGAGGTCAATGAACTTGACCGTGATGATTTTTTTTTGAAGATGAGACAAACAAATATGCTTAGAGATTGCATGAAGCTTTAAAATTTACTAGTAAATGATTTGATCAACACTGTTCAATTTCAAATAAAGGAAATCACTGATCTTGAATTGATCACATAAATAAATATAGGTGAACCCATTTAATGTTACACATGATTCACTATGACACTGTGTAGTTTAGGTAAGTATTACAATGAAAAACGAAATGTTTAGTGACCGGATTCCCCAACAAACAAGTAATTAACGGGCGTTACGATAATGTTGTAGGTGTGAGAAAACAAACTACCGGCATCACTGATCACGACACGATAACGACTTGATACATAACAACTCGTCGAATTCATTACACTAAACACCTACAAAGAAAACAATGACATCAAAAATAATAAGAAAGTTAGCATACCCCGGCTGTCGTGTAAGCGGTAAAATGGTAAACAAAACAAATGGGCGGATCACGAAAAATTCACTAATTTATCATACAAAACGCACGAAAATACTAATTGGAACACACAATTTAGCTTCCATGATGTCCAAAACAATCATTTGTGGAGAATTTTTATGTAATTTTTCGCAAAAATCGGAACAATGAATCATTGAGAGTGGCAGGGCAAGGGCACCGAACAAACTATGAAATTTTCGACATAATTCTACCGGAACATCGACGGAAACCTGAGGCAGTTGGTTTTTCACGCCATTTCAAAAGCTCACGTCATCAGATTCAAGCACCGCCAAGACGAAACTCAATAGGCCAGCGGCACATGTGGGGGACGCCATTCTTGAAGCACCTTTCTTGGTATCAAAATGACAGTCTTTGTTGACGAAATAACCGTGCACAGCACAATATAACACCTCGTTTGCACGCACATGATCACTCGATTTTAGCGCAACGTTAATATTTACCTTATTTCTACAATAATATCCAAAATATAACTAAATTTCTAATAAAATTTACTAATTTCCATACCTGTTAGTGCGCTCAAACGCAAGCTGGTCACGTGACTTTCGAGGGATGGGACATGGCTATAAAATTTCAGAACCGTTTAAACAATGGCCAGAGTTTTAATGCCAAAATAATTTTTATGCAGTACAGTAAGTTTAATAATGGACCAAATAATGTATAATTGGTTTGAAATGACACTTTTTTTTGTACGTTTTAGAACAATGTAAGCACCAAAAACCGGTAATGTGTACATCAACAATAGAACTTCTACTCATAATGTAGAAGTGAACAGAGTTGATAAGATATCCCATCCATACAGATTACACATGTCACATGTGTTTGGATCGGATATCATAGCTCACATAAATATGAGAGCTATGGTATCCTGATAATGATTAAAATATCTCTCATGTATACCAATATATATGTGAATTGATACTCAGTATGTTTGCGCACACCAAAGCGTGCACAAGTAAAACGTGTGGACGTGATTAGTTTCATGTTCGTTGACTAAAGTCTGCTCAAATACGTGTGTGCTGTGCTGTGGACCGGCTATTTAAAGTAAAAAGAATAGAATACAGAATAGAAATTAGTGACGTACGAAAACAACAGTAGAACAGCAACCTAGCGATCATAAAAGGAGTGATAGACGTGCCAGCAATTACGGATAGGTACTTATGGCTATGTGCCATGCTAAGTACGTGGACTTTAAAACCACTGAGTAAGTTCGTCGGTGATCCAACAGGTTTGAAATTTTGAGTAAGCTTCACGTGTGTTATCATCGGCGAGCCGAGTAAGGTCGCGAACTTAAAAACCGCGTACTTTAAGTACACACGTCTATCACCCATTTTAAGGTGCTACTGCAGTTTGGCAATTTTAAGATTGTATAGAAATTGCCAAGAATTGTGCAATTTAGTTGATCGTGTAAGAGCACTGTTATATTATTAAAATAATATTGAGAATAAGAATTCAACAATTATTTTTACCGTAAAATTTTTATTTACCGTTCATAATCGACAAACGGAAGCTCCGCATTATTTTAGGGCGTTCCACAGGTAAAAATTTCCGTTCAAAAATTGTAGTATTCTTTTAGTTAGTAATAAATCTCAAATTCAATTAGTTCATCATAAATTTATGCGAAACGATCGTGTTTAGTTCGAAAGTATTACTTTATAAGACATGCTTTGCGTATTTATAACAGAAAAAAATTAAAACTTTGAAAATCGCCGTAATTTTGCCAATGATTTCGAACGAAACCAAACCTGTCTGTCCGTACCCGCTAAATTTTACGTCAAACTGTTTTTACAAAAATAGGTTGTTTGTTTGATTAATTGTTGTGTTCTTGTTGATATTCATTCAAATAAATGTCTCTCCTTGAAGACATATTCTTACAAAATGAGGCGGACGAGGCGCAAGAGTTGGAGAGGGTGATTGAAGGCGATGAGTTTGACGAAAGACTTCGTTCTCGGTCCGGGTCTCCCGACAACAGTGACGAAAATGAACCTAAAGATGATGAAGCAGGTACCAAATTCATACGTTTCAAAGATTGGTGTGAAACATATAACATATTGACTATAAAATAATGTGTTGAATGTGTGTGTTCTAACCTCTTATAAACTTACCCAATTATTTCGTCGTCTCGTTAACCTAAAGGAAAGCAGACATTAATAGCACAAGCTGTAGACTAAGACTTTAATACAGTTACTACACAACGTACCAAACGAGCAAGGAGTTGGGTCTGCCTTAATAATAATGGTAAGTTCCTAAGATGACCCACTGACCAAGCTTTGTGATGGCTCTATAAAAACTCTGTGATGTGAAGAGTAGAGTGATCCATTATCATTTGAGAAAGAGCATTAGAGCAACTACTGTTATTCTATAGATGCTTCAATCAATAATCAATCAATCAATCAATAAATCAATTATCAATGGATGCTTTGTTCACAGATACTTTTAAGTAATCCCTTCACATTATTTTAAATAACTTATCCTTGACATAAGAAATTCCATTTCCATTCTATCCATGTTTGGCTATGTGGTCAAGAAAATCATCTTTTTTTGTTTTGTTTTTATAAACTGTTGGGTGTATTTCTATGTTTGTGTGTCAATATTTAGTCTATTCTTCTTGTGCATGTCCCATTTTTAATAGGGCAGTGGGGTATTATCCCTAAGGCAAACTAGGCACGTGGCTAGGGGCGCGATGATACAAAGGGTCGCGTGCAGATTTTTAACCAATCAAAATTAATATGAAATTATTTGTGTAAGTATGCAGCTACTTCCACAATATAAAAGATTATGTTATACTAGCTTCCGCCAACGGCTTCGCCCGGGAGCCATGTCAATAAAAAGTAGGCTGTCTTTTCCCAGGATGCCATCTATCTCCTTGCAAAATTTTATCAAAATCCGTTCAGTGGTTTAGGAGTGAAAAGATCACATACAGACAGACAGATAGAGGTACTTTCGAATTTATAATATTACTAGCTTCCGCCCGTGGCTTCACCCGTGTGGTATGTCAATAAAAAGTAGCCTATGTCCTATCTCAGGCTCTAGACTATCTGTGTACCAAATTTCATTTAATTCTTCACGGACTTTCTAATTAAACTACAATAGTTTTTGGTCCGCGCGCGGTCCGAAATCGGTTCAGTAGTTTTGGCGTGAAAGCGCGACAGACAGACAGAGTTACTTTCGCATTTATAATATTAGTAAGGATTAAGGATTCTACATATAGAGATATAGCGCTTCCGAAGCGTGCTTCTCCTTCTTGATTATTCTTACATTGCCTTATTTTATAATAGTAGTGGTTAAAATACTAAATTAATGATAAAAAACGATCGTCTGTCATGACACAGTCAGATCTGTTTCCCAGAGAGGCATCATGGATTTCCATGTTCGTTTGGTCACTCTTATCACATATTACATAGCTTACCTAATTATCCCTACTAATATTATAACTGCGAAAGTGTGTGTGTATAGGTATATCTTACTTCTTCATGCAATAAACTACTGAAGCTATTGTGATGAAACTGGGTATGTACATAGATACCAAGAAACCAAAAAAATAAAAAAATGTACATATAATGGCTGCTAGGGGGCAATGAGGTGCTTGCCTGGGGCGCTCTCGACATTTAATCCGCCTCTGTAAATATGTACTCTTTCTTTCAATTTCAATATTGTTTTTTACAGAAGAAGACAAGAGACGGGTGGACCCATCATCTACCAAAACTAAGAGGGTGACAAAGAATCCACGGTTCATATTGAACCCGGCTCGTCTCACAGGCCCGAGAGGCATACAGATCTTACCGGATCATTTCAAAGATTTTAAGTTTAAGGGTAAGTTCATAGTCATAAAATATTTCATAAATCATTGCAAGTTTTACCATAATAAGGCACTGTTTTAAACCAAGTTAGAAGCTAACCCTTCTAACTTGGTTTAAAACAGTGCCTTAGTTTCCTTTCAGTGAGTTAGCCTTTCAGTGGACCATAATTAATGAATATAACATAAACTCATGCCTTCTGCCCATAGGGGGAAGGCAGAAACTACAGACCGCCACCTGCTACGATCCTTCATTATTTTTTCTTTACATTTATACATCTGAGGGGCTATTCCTGTAATATTTTAGAATGTTCGCATTCTCATCTCATTTGCAATCTGTCCAAAATGCAATCAATTTACAAACATTTTTGACAAGCTTGACAGATTGCCACTTGAACGTGAATGGTTTTCAAGTACGAGAATTGACACACCTAACCTTTCTTTTATTGTACTTATTACTGCCTAACATGATCCTACAGAACTACTATCATCTTCAAAAATGATAATGTCCTTTCTCTAGTGAAGCTATAGCCATAATCCTCACTTCTGGTAAACAGATTGAATCTGAGCAATAAGGCTAAACTTATAAAGAATATCTCACTACACATAAAACTATTGTGGTTGTCAATTCATATTGGTTCAGCATTCACCATTGCTTTTTTGTCTGTCCATGGCATGCCATTGTATTATCTGCACTTCTGCAGTTCTGTTTAAATGTTCCAATGGGGTAGTTATTGTAAAATTCATGATCATTCTTTTGCTCTTAAACCAATTTATTTGGGTTAGCACAATATGACGTTCTTTTCTTCCATACTTCTCTATTAGACGTCATCTCAGTCGTCACCCCCTTTCTAGCCATATCATCTTTCACACAGTACATCTATCATTGCTTTGGTCTTCCCCTACTCTTATAGCCATCCGCGTTCATACTCAAAACTATTAGGTTTTTGTAAAACTAAATTATTCTTTATTTACTTGCAAGTATTTCCAAATAGGTCTCAAGATATAATATATTATTTTCATAATTGATTTGATCGTTCCAGGCAAAGGGCATGAGAAGGAAGACTTGGACATGCTCCTAAAGAAACTAGAACATTGGGCATATAGGTTGTACCCCAAGTTTCAGTTTGAGGACTGTTTAAAGAAGATTGAGAGTCTTGGCAAGAAGAGACCGGTTATGGTAAGTTTTAATTTATCCTAATTATGTATTTTTTAAGGCAAGTACCTAGCTTTGTACTCAAGCTGTATTTCCAGGGTAGAAAACCTTTTAGGGTGCCCGGGAATGTATGAGTATCCCTACCCCCGGACCTCCGAATCATGGTAGTGGTAGGATCTGTGGGATTAGGTTAGGTTAGGGTAATTAGTAGGAATCCAATATAACCCTTAGTCCTCAGTCCTCCAGACAGAGAACAAAAATGGGTGGATATTCCCAAAACTGGCAGAAAATAGAGAGGTTTGGTAAGAGAAAAGATAGTTCTTTAACCAACTGTGGAATGTAAATAAATTGAGCCAACAAAAAGAATTGTTTGGCAAATAAAAATGAACTTTGTTTAAAAATTTTATTGGGATAAAGAGGAAAAAAGCAGTGCATAGCTGTAAGAAAGAATTATACTACTTTCAATGCCAGAACGCTAATATGTGGTGTGTGTTAGTGTAAGAAATCAGTAGCCAAACTTGTACTAACTTACATGCACTAAACACTGCCACTAAGTCCAGGGCTTTCAGGTACGATTTTACATACATATAATTACCTAGCGACCCACCCCTGCTTCGCATGGGTACTTTCCACATGACGAAACATCGAGATTTCTGTGATTTATCCTTACTAATATTATAAATGCGAAAGTAACTGTCTATCTGTCGCGCTTTCACGCCAAAACTACTGAACCGATTTGAATGAAATTTGGTACACAGATAGTCTAGAGCCTGAGAAAGGACATAGGCTACTTTTTATCGACATACCATGCGTGCGAAGCAGCGGGTGGAAGCTATTTAAGTATAAATTAAAAATTAATAAACCTCCCCAGAAAAAAATATCTAAATAATGGTGAAAAGCACATGAAAATCTATTTTTAACATAAGGAAAAGCGATCATACTGTCGAAAAGCGACTTTTGTATTATAGATAGTTACTTTATTTAACCATTTCAGGTGCACCTCCAAAAAATCCGCACCGACCAGTTCATATCAGAAGAGACAGTCGTCCAAAAAGACTCCAGCGATGAAGAAACTCAGCCTCCTCAGGAGCAGGATGAGTTTGATAAGCTACTGCAGCAGCAGATTGACCTGGCCAGGGCTACACCAGCACCTGGATCTGTGAAAAAAGTCATGGGTACTCCGAAAAAAGATAGGTTGGTACCATTATGAAAAACCAGGTGGGCCAGTCAGTCATACTACCAATATTCTTCTGCTTACTGAATTTTTGAGTAAGAAATATTATAGTTATGTGGTTATCTCCAACATCACATGCGAACTACGCATAACATTGACGTCACGCAAAATTCTGCATCGCGCAAGCAGGGTTTACTGCCCGTTGAGCGTCCAACTTGATGCTCGACCATGCTCGAGTCTGCGTGTTCGTGTATTTAATTTTAGAATGTATGGAATTGTCATAAGATTCATTTTTCACTAGTCTCAGAAAATGCTCAGTCTGCTCTGCTCTTGGTGTGCGCTGACCCTGTGGCGTAGCCGTAAGAGCGATTTTCATATTGCAAGTGTTATGGGTGGTTGACTATACCATAGCGTTTCTTCTTTTTCTGAGATATTTATTCAATCACAAGCAAATATCTTCTCTGTTCAGTTATTGGAAGACATGTTCAGTATTCGACTTACCCTTACCCACATCCTTCATTTATCTATTTCCAGATCACCATTCACAATGCCGAAAGCAACTTCCTCTCCATCCATCAGCGACGATCAAAAGGAAAGAATGATCAGAAACAGGAAACTAGCCGAAGAGAGACGCCTAGCAAGACTCAAACAGAATTCTATAGACATCAGTGGTAAACAAGATAGTGTTATAATAGAAGTAGATGAAGAGGTAGAAACGAATGTCACAGCCCAGAAGCATCATAAATCGTATGTAATTGATAGCTCAGATGATGAATGTGACGTGACTTCAGTTAACCAGTCTGTGACTGTTGATGTTCATAATGGTACTAAGAAGGGCGCAGAATGTGATGATAATGTTGTGTTAGAGGCAGAAGAAAATCTTGATGATATAGAAATGGCCGAAAATGTTGATAAAAATTATGCTCAAGAAGTTAATCAAGACGTTGTCGAGATTATAGATGATACTGATAAGAACATTGGTAGAAATATAAGAGTAATAGATCATATTGAAAAAGCTGTTGAAATTATTGAGATCAATGATCAGACTGGTAAAAGAATCGAAACAAATAAAGTGGTGGATGGCGTTATTGAAATAGATGATGACAGTAATCAGGGTGTGACTGAAACTGCAGATAAAGTAATTGATGGTATTATTGAAATAAATGATCTCGTTACTACAGACATTGTCAAAGAAACTAGTATAAATACTGCTACTGAAGTTATAAAAGAAAATTATAACACTTCAACAGTTGATGCAAATGTTAGTAATAGAGCACTTACACCTGGGGTGGAAATTAATGAAAATAACAGTATTGAAAACAGCAAATCACCATTAGATAATGATTCTATTCAAAATGAAAATATTGAACCAGCTAATATAGGAGAAATTCAAGATGGCACAAAAGATCCATACTCAAAAGACGTTGGTAATTTGGAAAAGGATGCTAATATGGCGGAAGAAGTAATTGATATCATGGATGTTGATTTCAGTGATGATTTCTAATGGTTTTTGTTAATAAAGCTGGTATTTATTTGAATATAATCTTGTTTTATTTTGTTGTGAGTGTTCTTTTGGATCTTTACCCAGTGGTTACTGGGTAAAGAACCCAGTTGGGTTCTGAAGGTCAGATTGGCAATCGCTCCATGTAAAATATACAGGTGTTCAGCTGCATTCAGTTAGACTGGAAGCCGACCCCAACATAGTTAGGAAAAGAATAAGCAGATGATACTCTTTAGGAAACTATTGAAAATAAATAACAATCACCTTACTAGTGAAAGAGATAAATAAAGCTTCTGAAACACAAAGTTGTCCGTCTCTCCAGCACGCGTAGCAGCAATAGAAACTGGTTTTGTCGACGGAAGAATAGATAAAATAACCCTCTTTTTTTTAGCTTCGCCGCAGTCTGGTAATGACAGATTGTGATTGTTTATTTCTCATTTTGTCTATTCTTTTGATGATGCTATGTTACTTAAAGGATTTAGTTCTAAAGGTAAAACAAGATATTTAAAAAAGGTTTGGAATGTAATGTAAAACGCCAAGATTTAGTACAATCATTTATTTTAAAATCACAGATATAAGCTTCAAAATTAACCGTCTACATTTTATTGAAATTCACGCGATTATAATACATTGAAACGAAACAAATAGCAAAACCCGATTCATGTCAATGTCGAAACATTATCTTTAGTCTACTCCGAAGTATAAAACATTCCAGATATTATAAAACATTTAATTCAAAGCCACACTCCCATTTAAGAAGTTGCTTGCAGTTGCATGCAAGTGTGCCAGACTTGCGGGTAGCTGTTACATGCAAGTACCTACGTTACTTGCACAGTGGAAAAACGGAGTGTGATATTGCAGTTGCAAATACAAACTAACATAATTCATGTAACTACCAGAATAGAATCTTTCAACAACCAGACGTTAATTTTGATATTTTGGCGAAAATTTCTATTGAAATGTACACTTTGGAGAATAAAATAAAATTCTTACAAACTTTATATTGGATGCACACGTCATCCTTTCCTATAGCTAAACTAATGATAGGATGAATTGATAAACTCAGAATAATAATGAAATGCAGGTAAATCACAAAGCCTTGGATTCGAAACAACCAACTTCTTTTATTTATATGTATTGTGAGCAATCCCCACCCCAGTCCCTAAGATATGCACAAATTGCTCAGCTTTCATTCTCTGATACAATTATATCGATATTTTAAATAATTGTATCGATACTATCGAAAAATCAAAGTTGTTGGAATCATTGAATTTTACTTTTAAATAAAAGTTCGATGATCATTCTATCCAAAACATTTTTTTTTTGTAATCAACTTTCCGAGAAACTTATAAAATTAATATTTTATATAAAATAATATTTTCTAGTATATCTACAGAATGGTAGGTTTAAAACTGTTTTTAATTATTTCAGGAAATAATTTACATGGATTAATAAATAAGAAAGCATTACATTCTCTCGAAAAATGTTAAGTAAATATTGTGACAGATCATAGCCCCAAGGAGAAATCTTTTTAGTTATTTTAATTCCCCGGTTTCCGAAAAACTGTCTGGAAATTCAAGTGATCTGAAATAGGAAATTCGTGATTGGCTTTTGTTATGCCGTTGAGAAACCGGGAAACATCTTGGTCTCATACAGAGGCACGGTTACAATAAAATGCGGCTGGTAAGTGTATGCTTTGGTTTCCTAAAAAAGCGGTGAATGGCGGGTGTCCAAATACAGTGCGTTTTTCGACACCTTAATGTCAAATACTGGTGAAAATGACAGATTTTCTTGACGGCCACTGTCTTCTAGGAAACCGAAGTTTAACAGTTTTTTTACGGACTAACTTTTTTCTTCCTAATTTGTTTGATACACTGACAGTTTATCACAATAGCACATCTTTACAGGGGCCCGTGGTCTGTCACAAATAAAATGATGTTTTTATGATTATTTTGTACATTGTGAACACAATTCACACTTGCAAAGGTTACTAATTATTATTTTCCGAAGGTTAGTTGACCAATTTATTTTAAAAATTGAACCGGACTTGTAATTAGCGCTTTATTGTGGTCTTCGCCAAAAAGCGTAAACATGTTAATAGTTAATAATATAAATTTTAAATCTATGTTACAATACACTAAAATTATCAAGAGTAGTATTTATATACAAAACAATATTTGGTTTGACATCAGTACACCGAATTTTATTTTTAAACTACTTTCTATTCCTTGTGATTACTGTACACATTTTATAGGAAGGAACATAATTATCTTCTATATCTATACAGTGTGTCCGGACATAAACTAGCGATATTTTAAATACTTAAATAGAAACTATTTAAAAGTACAATACACTCTAAGCTTGGGTCCAATACACTTCCCCGCTATGTGGCAGCCATTTTGTATTTTTGTTGAAATATTCTCTATGTGAGTACAAAAAAATCATATCTCTCAAATATTTAGTCATTCCGAGATAAAAATAGGCTTTTTCGAAAGTTAATAATATTGTCTACCGTCAGCATTACAAAGAAATTTGTTCTCAATTCCACTTTGAAAAAAAAAGTGAAAGTCGAAATATGAAAAATTATGCAATTCAACCGATAATTGTTAATTACCACCAAAAACCTCCGACAACTTTTTATTTTTTTTACTAGATCGACAGATTTTGAGCTAAGCTACAGCATACAACATAAAATTCACAACTGTATGTCTAATACTTTAAGAGTTATTGTTGTTTGAACATAGCGAATGCGCAAGCTTTATGCATTTTGCAAAGCAATTGTCGGAAACTTAAACAAGAAAACATAAAAAAAAAAAAACATTAGAATTGTACTTTAAAATAGTTTATATTTAAGTATTTAGAATATCGCTAGTCCATGTCCGGACCCACTATATAGTAAAAATGAAAACCTGTTCGTTGGTAAGCGCATGACTTGATAATGGCTGGTCGGATTAGGTAATTTTTTTTGTTTTAATAGCTCTGATGAATACCGATGGTTCACTCTGCACTTTCGGTATAAAGCTAAAAGTACGGGGCGGGCCTGTCTTGTTGAGCCAATTCAGTGAGTGTGACGTAGTCAGAAAATACAAGAATTACGCGATAGAGAGAGAGGCAACTTCTAGGTGAATATAACTGTACGTAATTAGCGCTGTGCGACCTGAATTGCTCCTATTTGTGTCGTAGCAAGAGTCGCTTTTTATTTAAATGATTTTTTGGAGTGAACCATGTGTATTCATATGTGGTTATAGATAGTACGAATTAAGTTTTTATGGAGAGCAAAATTGGAATAAGCATTACCATTGGACGTTTTTTTCTGTTCTTTTCTCCTTGTCTGTATATTATGTGTGTACATAAATGGTTAAATAAATAAAAGGTTCCCAAAAACTTTAAAATTCAGAAAAAACGGACCGTCCCTCTTTCTATGGATTGTTTGGACAAGAAAACTTTTGTCGGGTCAGCTAGTTTAGAATATTTATCAGTTCAATCGTGTTTACATTTATTTATAAACTAGCTGCGCCCCGCGGTTTCACCTGCCTAAGTCTCGATTCCGTGGGAATATCGGGATAAAAATGATCCTATGTCCTATTTTCCAGGTCATGAGCTACCCATGTGCCAAATTTCATTTAAATCCGTTCAGCCGTTTTAACGTGATAGCGTTACAAACTAACTCACTTTCGACAAGCTTAGCTTCTATAGCACCACCCCCCCCCCTCCCTCCCGCTCTTTTTTACATGGGAGTTAAACATAACAGTCGAAATGTGGGTGTACTAAAGCCACTATAGGTCCACCACTGCCCTACCCTTCAGGAAATACAAGCGTGATGTTATGTTTTACAATCTTCCAACTTCGACATGAGTTATTGTTGTATAACTCGTGTCGACACCACAGATACAATAAATGACACAAATTATTGATATTCTTTACAAACCAGATGTTCATTCTGCCTGCCTTTTCCCAACATGTTGGGGTCGGCTTCCAGTCTAACCGGATGCAGCTGAATACCAGTATTTTACATGGAGCGACTGCCTATCCGACCTCCTCGACCCAGTAACTGGGTAATACGATACCCCTTGGTAAGACTGGTTGTCAGATTTTCGGGCTTCTGACGACCCGTAACGACTGTTAAAGATCTACGAATGACAGCCGGGACCAACGGCTTAATGTTCTTTCCTAGGCACGGAGGAGTCTAGGTATGTAAAGATGGTCACCCATCCACGGACCAACCCTGGCAAGCGTAGCTTAACCTGATGGATCGACCCGTGCGGCTGTTATTACTTAGACACGATGTTGATACTAATAAATCTTGGCAGATATTCAGATTTTTCTTTTTAACAAACGATCGTTTGTGTTCTATTTTTATTTTAGCATTTCATTGCTGAGCCCTTTTCACATCTATTTTCAGTTTTAACAGCGAATCAATTTTCACCCCTCCCTCTTAAGACCCACGCCAATTATTTGTTGACATACGGATAGCTCATAACCTAAAGACGTGCTATAATGATGAATAAAAAATCTAAAAAAATATATATAAATCCGCGAATATTCGCGAGTATTCTGGTTATAATACAAATGAGTAGACTGATTTATTTCTCATTAGCAACACCCCGCGGTTTCACCCGCATAAGCCTTGATCCCATGGCATTATCGGCATAGAAAGTATCCTATGTGTTTATCCGGGTTATAAACTATGTGTGCCAAATTTCATCCAAATCCGTTCAGCCATCATTGCGTTAAAGTAACAAACATCAAAACATACAAACTTTCACATTTTTAATATTAGTAGAATTTCAAAAACTGTTTTTGACACACTTACTCTTAGTTGACTCTTATTGCACCGCTATTAGGTTAATAATGCAGTGTATTTAACACACGTGCATTTTACTTCGTATTTCCGCAGGTCGGCAAAGCAAACTATGCCACGAGAAATAAATAACATCCATTAATTCATGCCAAATTTTTCTCACTGACAATATTATTTCATGTACTATTCAGACTGTCTCGTTCATATAATTTGCGTAGTCTCGCTCCCACATTCTACAGATTTGAATTTAGAATATTGAAATGCCCGCGCAGCAGGCTACGTGTCGCCGCGACACAACTGGTATCTATGTATTTCTATGAAATACCTTCCGTGACACGTCGATTTTATAGAAATACATAAAAACCAGTAGTGTCGTGGCGCCACGTCGCCTGTTGCTGCTGCCTGCAGTCGGCTACGGAATTGTACCTTAACTTTAAGATAAGGCGCGCTGAAATATTTTCGTCCAGCTTTGTATGTGGCTTTATGCCGCTACAAAACACTTAACAGAAACAGAGATAGCATACGATTTTCAACTTTAAGCGCTGAGTCCAGAGTTGAAAATCCAACAGCGTGCTATAATTCAGCGTAGTGTTAGTAAATACAGGCATTAACGACTTAAAATTGAGCTGCCTTTACCGTTTGCATATGGACCGTTTCGCGTAAAATGTGTACAGTAATCCATGACAATCGTTACACCAAACACGCTATAAAATAAAATTTAAATATCTCACTAATAATAATAATAATTATTATAAATATGGTTACGAGTTACTTTATCATTAACGGCTCATTTACAAGACAGAGTTTCTCGACCGTCTAGCTATAACTCTATTCCATATTCAAAATATTGAATGTTATAAACCAATATCAACTTTATCCTTGTGTAAATTAAGTTGATTTCAGAATTGCTAGTACAATTGAAAGTCATTAAAAAATTGCAGCGCTAACTGAACTATGAAAGTTATTTTTCCGAAAACTCATAATTCTTTACATTTTTGGAAATGTGGGATTGAGAGAATTTCGATGATTTTATCGATCTGTGATTTGACAACACGCAACTGTTTTGGTACTCTGACACTGTCAGTTTTATTATCTAGTATCGTCAACCGCAACTGCATGGTAACAATTCGACATGGACAGCGCCTTATTTAGTTTGTAGTAAGGGCGGTTTTCGTAAGTTCAAGTGTAGTTGACCGTACAACGTACTGTTTAAATAAGTGAACGTTATCTCCCTTCGATAATCGTCTATTCTGATGCAAGAAACTCTCCCCGTGTAAGGATAAGAAACCCATTAAAACACTTTATTAATTACAAATATGATCGTTCTTTGCTGGAATTCCTTCGCGGTTTGCTCAGTGGTGGATAAATACTTTTATATTGGTCTGCCACTACTGCCTCGTTCATCTACTGGTCGCAAGTATAAAGAAATACATACGGTATTCATTATGTACATCTACAGATTTAAATCGTTAGATTCACCCTAACGCGTCAAAATATGGTCGCGTTTCTGACACCTCTGACACACAATGACGCCATATACGGAATGTGTGAGCTCACTCTTCCCAGTATGGACAATTTTCACGTGACATAAGTACGATGAGGGCAAATCGAACGATTTAAATCTTTGTGTCCGCATCAAAAACTGCTTTGAATTAACCTAAATGATTTTCTCTAAATCCAAATGCCATATCTATTTATAAGACTAGTAAAGAAAAATGTATGTAAATATTATATAATATTACACTGGTTTGAATTTTATTGTTAACAGTACCCTAAATTGCGGTTCGTATATTAACATCCTGACGATTTAAATTATTTATTTTTTTAGAAATTAATCCTTCATGATTGTTTTACTAAACTAAGCCATAGTGAAAGCCCCATTTGTATTTTATTCGAATTAAACATAAATAAACACTATAATATACGCCACAGTGCGGGACAGTCGCGGTCATAATGCGTGGGAGCGAGATGACGCGATACTCAGTATAAAGTTTTAAGAAGTACTCAATTTCACTGTACTACTGGCACGTTTTATGAGCACGACTACCGAGAGTCTTGACGTTTAGTTTTCTCTTTGAATTTTAAACAGTATCTTTTAATGTGCCTGCCTATTTAAAAATGAAGATGATACCTTTTCGCTTAACACAAAGCATTGTTTTTGAATTCGATGGACAAATAAAAACAACATTTTTAACAATTCAGATATTGTCACGAAATAATAAGAGGTAATGCCGCGACCGAACTGATGCTATCGGCCAATCAGAAGCGAACTTTATGACGCAATGCCAGCAATCGTCCAATCGCAGACGTTTATTCTCTCTGCTTACTTCATACTTGCTATGCATTGTCCAGATTTGTTAATTTAATTTACCACGCAATACTCTGCCCTTTTTCAAAAGACCCAAAGCCCCTAATCCGTTAACCGTAACCCCCTACGTACGCCCTATTTTTAGCTTTCAGCGTTTCTTTACACACTATTTTTACGTCTTCAAGACTGAGTAACTCCGTCTAAACCTAAAATTTTATATTAATTCGTATCCGGGATGAGAGAGGCGAAGAAAGAAGTGAAGATCATCCATGTGACGGCTAGCAGGGACTGTTGGGTGTTGTTGGTGGCTGGTTGGGCCGGTTGGTCGGCTGGCTGGTTGGCTTGGTTTGGTTGGTTGGCGTGATTCGGTTGGTTGGCCTGATTCGGTTGGTTGGCCAGATTGGGTTGGTTTGGTTGGTTGGCCGGATTGGGTTGGTTGGGCCCGTTGGGTTGCTGGTTGTCAGCTACGTTGACGTGGAGGTCGCGGAAGAAACCGATCTGGTGACTGAAATTTAATAAGTAAAAATTGAAATGTTGTATGGTTAATAACATAATCTCCCGTTAATACAAAAAAACTAGTTTTTTCAGAAATCGAAATCATTGTGGCATTCAGCTTATAACGGTGTCAACAGCCACTGTTAGTCTAAGACTTGAAATATTACGAGTTTGGAAAACCTTTTTATCCTCTTGTGGCGGTATCTACATCGCCACATGCGAACTACGCATCAAAGACCTGACGTCACATAAATCCTGCATCGCGCAATTAAAGTTTACCGTGCAATGGATTAATACACGACATCAATCGTCGGGTAGTTGCCCGCCAGACACAACACCGGTCTGGTCGGAGGATCTTTTCCATTTCTATGGTGGATGAGTGGACTTTACACCATGTTCCTCGTACCCCTAAACTCTTTAGATATTTTTTAGGTGGGAACTAAGACCAAATAAAAAACCAAGACAGAGTGCTGCGAAAAATACAGTGAAGCGTGCCAAAACTAACTCCGCTCTGTGCATACACGCTCACACGCACACATTTACAAGCATATACAATCAAACTACACCTCGCTAAGTGCACACATGTTTACCAAACCGGCCTCACGTCACTGTTGACAGTGCTCTGTCTTGGTTTTTTATTTGGTCTGAGGGTGGGAAGACCATATTATAACTCAAAAACAAAATACTCACAGGTACCCAGCAGCAGCCAACAGCAGAACCAGCAACAGTCTCGCCGGGCTTCCATACAAATAGACCAGCGAGAACAGTATGGCGAGTCTGGAGGCTGCATACAGATGGTCGAGCCAGTCTCGGGCGGCTAGGGCTTCGTCGGGCTCCTCTACGGGCGCGGGGGCTTCAGCAGCGGGTGCGGGAGCTTCGGCAGGCGCCGGGGCCGCGGGCGTCGCGCCTGCTGCTTGCCACCTTCAATTGTTGGAAGATAAGAATTAGTAATGAAATTTATGATGCAGGGCCGTAGGCAGGGGGGAGTTCAAACCCCCCCCGAAATGTGAGAAACCAGAAACTCAATCCAAAGATCGACCTTAGGGTATCAGCAAACTCTAATACAGATTGTAATCTACTTATTTCGCGTATACAGACTTTATAATCTACAAAAGCAGTAAGAGTAGGCTTGCATATTGTATTTTTATGGACTCTGACTTTGTATTGAATGAACAATTTTCGAGCTCGCTTGGCTCGCTCTTGCATCTTACATTCTCTTGATTCTCAAACTTTTCTGCATAAGTCGATAAACTTATAGTTCTATTTCTGTATGAACGGTCAAAGAGAATAAAGAACATAACTTATTCGAAGCCGGATGCTAAAAATTTCGAGCTCGCTTCGCTCGCTCTTGCTTCATGCACATAATAATATTCTCCATAGCAGCCCTATTATGCTAAAAACAGCGACATCTTTAACATTTCAGGGCACTTGCCCTGAAATATTAAAGATGTCGCTGTTTTTTGGTCATGATTGCAAAGTAGTGTGAAAAAATTTCTCTTTTCTCACTACATTGCAATTAAAATTGATAAAAACTAACCTCTTCACCAATATGAATTCTGACTTAGAATGTCTAAAATCGTAAAACATTTTATTTTTAATGATATCCCGCAAAAAGAAAAAATACGCTGTTTTTAAAATAAAAAAAAAACTTTTATAAAACTGTACTCTTAATTTAACCTCTCTGAAATCAGAAATACTTATTTCTTCTAAAAAAAGGTAGCAAGCCTAACCCCCCCGAAATTAATTCCTGGCTGCTATGACGTTTATTTCCAAATTTCGTTGTTAATTATTGTATAGTAAACATTTTTTTTAAATAAATTATTTATTTACGGTGGTGGTCAACCTTTGTGATAACGACAACATTGTGATGGGAGTACAAAAAAAAAACATTTTCGTTTTCTACATTGATAGGGCGATAATAACACATGCTGACTTTTTGCAACAATATAAATGCGCAATTCTAAAAATGAGGACAAATTAAACTTGTTTTCTGACGCTTAAGATTTTTAGGTTGTTCCTTTTAGCAGCCCAGTTTGAAGGAGTCAGCCGGCGTTATCCACGACGCTCAGGTAAGCATGGGAGATTTTTTTTGCGCACTGAATTTTCAACGCTTTACCTAGTGCTGAGAGTTGAAAATCCAACAGTGTTTATTTTCGGCGCGCTGGGATGCCTCTGTTGGATTCTCAATGCTCGGTTCAACACCGAGAACCGAAAATCAAGGGCGCGGTAAAATCCCGCCGCCATATTTTTACGTCCGTGCGAACGTAGGCTAGCAAGTGATTTTTGCCCTAACAAAATCCTATCTAAGGTCGTCATCGTTGTTTCCAATGGATGTTCTCTAATTTCAACTTTACCACAGTATAAATTAAGTTGATTTTAGATTGACTAGTATACTGTTGAAAATTTCATTAAAATTTTTTGAAGTTAAAGTGCATACAAAACTTTTATGTGTCTGTATTCAAGTTATTTTTCCAAAAACTTATACTTGTTCGTATGTTTGGACACAAAAGAACGAACGCAGATGACACTTAATGGTGGCGGAAGTACTAATCATCCCACGCGTTTCGTAATAGCAATTCGTGACATCAGTTCAAAAATACGCGTAGTAGGCATCATGCCAAATGTTATTAACATTTTGTTTACTATTCCGGACTGACAAGAGTGACAAGTTTGACGACTGCCTCGTTGGTCTAGTGGTCGCGACCTTACTGCTGAGCGTGAGGTCCTGGCTTCGATGCCAGGGTCAGGCAGTGGTTTTAGAGACGACAGGAAATTCTCAATAGCAGAGCGATGTCAGGATTTTCTGACTTAAAATCCGTATTTTCTTAGAGATAATTATGGCAGCCCGGATTCATTTAATTAGTTCGCCCCCTCCAGCCACGGTCCGGGGTCCTGGGGGTCATGACACCCCCAAAATCATTCAAGCTGTCGAGAGACTGAATGATTTACGTGATTTACTAACTAAAAACTGTAGGTACTTGAGCCATAGTGGCCCCGACGGGGTAACAGTGGCTGTGGCGTGTTAAACAAAAAAATTTGAAAAAAGCCTGTTATAAAAATAGAGGATATAGGATACAAGAGCGAGCAAAGCAAAATTCGGGTTAAGGCCAGATTAATTTCAAAACCTAAACTGCTGTAGAACGAGTTTAAGCTTTTCTTCTCGACAAAGTTCTCTTTCTGTATAATGGTCAAAAGAAAACAGAGCCTGTTCAAGGCGGGGCGCTAAAATTTAGAGGCTCGCGTAACTCGCTTGTCTTGAGTCGACAAAGCAAGTAATTCTTAGTTCTTTTGGAATGATCAAAATAAAATCAAACGTATCTGAGTGTGCAAATATTTTGAGCTCGCTTCGCTCGCTCTTATCCTTCCATATTATAAAACAAAGTCCTCCGCCGTGTCTGTCTTTCGTCCTGTACGCAATAAACTCAAAAACAACTGCACCGATTTTCATGCTGTTTTCACTAATGGATAGAGTTGTTCTCGAGTAAGGTTTTAGTATTTAATAACCGACATCCACGTGGGCGAAATCACGGGCATCAGCTAGTTCATTATAAAACAAAGTCCTCCGCCGCGTCTGTCTGTCGTCCTGTTCGCGATAAACTCAAAAACTACTGCTCCGATTTTCATGCTGTATTCACCAATGGATAGAGTGGTTCTCGACGAAGATTTTAGTATATAATTTGGCGGGCGAAGCCGTGGGCATCAGCTAGTATCCTATATTTTCATAGTTGCTTGGCCTTTCCTGTATAAGTGGGCAATGTAACTCCTATTTATGTTTGAAAATGTAAATCAAATTCTAACCTATCCGAGACGGGATATTAAAACTATCGAGTTAGCTTCGCTCGCTCTTATATTTATTTATTTATTTAATACTTTAAGCACATAAATGTACAGAGGCGGACTTAATGCCATAGGCATTTTCTACCAGTCAACCTTTGGGTGATGCAGAGACAAACAGTGGTAGGTGCAATAGCGAAAATTGTTGAATAAATATAATTTAAATACGTTAACATATTAAAAAAAAAAAATATATATATATATAAATATAAACCTAAATACATATAAATACACATAATCCACTGTCCTAACACCTATTATTTATCAAAACGCTAATCTAACCCGTTTGGTTGGGGTACCCTACTAGCTTAGTTACTGCGACTAATTGTGAGAGAAGTTAAAAAAAGGTTCAATTATTCAAAAAAGTGTGCATCATTAGAAGGTGAAAAAGTTTTTAGAGTAGGTAAGTATCAATTAATCATTTTCCTAAAAATATTCCTCGGCACCAATGGTGACCCCCCAAAATCTTGGGCTGCATCCGCGCCTGGCACCCTCTTACATGGGACATAATATATCTGGTAAAATATGAATATTCCATAGGTGGTGTACCTATGGAACATAGAGGCCTGTATCCCAGCAGTGGGAACATTATAGAATGTTCCCACTGCTGGGACACAGGCCTCCTCTCAGTGAGAAGGAGCGGGCCATAATTCACCACGCGGGCCCAGTGCGGGTTGGTAGATGTCACAAATGTCTTTGGTTCTAGGACATGTAGATTTCCTCACGATGTTTTCCCTCACCGTTTTGAGAGCATTGGTGATGAAATTATTTACACAAAGTAAGCGGCCTGTCTGGGTTCGAACCTACCACCGAAAACTCGTAGGTCGCGGCCACTGGGCCACCACTGCTCCCTCAGATTATAATTGTATTTTTTTTTTGTTGTTAAATAATGAAGATGATAGTGTTGGCCATACTTATAACGTAACGAGTATAATTTTAGTGAGATGGATGACAAAACTTATACAATCCTCAAAATTTTCCAAAATAAGTAAACAGGAAGTAAAAATCTATTTAATAGCTTGGCGACTAATTTCAAAGATGTCAAGGTTAGGTCGGCGCCACAACAAGTGTTCGCAGAAAGTTCACTCCAAACAAAAAAAACTCAATCAACTAAAAAGGTACACGTGTTAAGGCATAAATCGAGAAGATTACAGATTTTTAATTTGTCTGTCTGTGGTGTCTTGTTTATACCTTTTTAGTTGATTGAGTTTTTTTGTCGTAGTTAGGTTTTAGTTTTTATTACTTTAATTTCTTTTGATTTTTTGGGTTACAAAATATATATTTTTGAAATGTGCTAATTAAGCCCTTTCATTTGATACCCAACATGGTATGACTAAAAAATATATTTTTTAGTTCATGACCTTTATGTCCTCTAGAGGGCGCCATTTTTAATTTAATGTGAAGCGGGACTACAAACTAATCCATTGCTTCATTATATTTGAAAAACTCGTCTGCTCGACAACGTAAATAACGCTATGAATGTTGTCTAACAGTTAAAATGAAGGGATCGAACCCCCATGCTCGGTACTCTAGTAGTCCACTAAGCTAACAGTGGCATTATTGTGAGACAGTTCATTTGACCACTAATAACCGCATTATTGCCCTGTTATTGAACTTCTGTCCTCATAATTTTAGTGGCAGGCAGTTGCAAAATGGCATCATGTTTATAATGTTACATTCGTTCAAAATCCATTGGTATAGGTGTGTTTAACCAACTGTTAACAACGATATAATGGTTATGCTAAATTGTGAGTTTTATAAGACTTTCACTATTTACAGTTTATTGATACTCGTGTACTAAGCTAAGTAATGACTTTATTTTTCTAGTTATTCAAATAACTAAGCTGCGCTATCAAGATGAAAGTAAACAGGAGTGCCTTCGCGCTGAATTCAAAGTGTTTTGCATCTAAAAAGGCTGAAAAAATTATAAAATAAAAGATACATCATAACATAACATCACCCCTGTTTTTCCCCGAAGGGAAAGAGATGTTCATATAGTACACACACTTTTCGACAGTAATGTTTAAGTCCAAGTCCAAGAACCAGGCTCAAATCCAGACTCCGGGCTATTACTGAAAAATTCCGGATGGAAAAACCCAACAACAATTACACTAAAGCTAAAAGACTAAAGACAAGACTTACATGTTAGCATATTGCTGCATGTACTGCAGATAAGCTTGCTGCATCATCATCATATGATTAGCCAACTGCGCAGGATCATTCGGGACCGGCAAGTATCCCTCTCCAAAATTATAATTAGGATACGGGGGGACCCTCCCATAGTTATTCACGAAGGAGGTCAGATAATTCTGCATTTCTACGTTATGGTTCTGATCGTTCTGCCTTGTCTCTGGTCTGGGAGGTTCTGTGACTCTTTCGGTTTGGGTCGTGGGTTCGGTGACGACCCTTCGGCGAATTCCGTCGGTGTTCGGGTCGGGAGTGGGCTGTGTCTCTATTCTCCGGGTAGGCGTGCAAACCAGGTGCATGGTGTGAGCTATCTGACTCTCATATGTCCGGAGAACGTCTTTCAATATTGTGTTGTCGTCTAAGAGCTGACCGGAGTAAATAATTTTCTGTTCGTCTGTGCCCTGTAAATAAATTATTGTGTAAGTATATAGATTTGGGATTATAGGAGGTTATACAGAGACGATGGCTAACCAAAAATAAAGAACCTGTTTAATTCTCGGAAACTATGAACAGCATAAATCTCGTACCATCACAAATTCAATGCTGGCACGGGAAACAAGCGAAACCGCGGGTAAAAAACCAGTAGGTACCTATTAAACTGCTGCAGTAACCTAATATGTGAATATGTCTTGGTAAACACGTGCAAATGATAAGACCTCTATTGCTGTGTTATCTTTTATTCTTATCAACAAAAAATACCGTTCAATACATACTTCATTTAATATAAATAATACTACATTCTTGAAATATTGGTATGGAGGTAAAAATTTTAAAGAGATAATTTAAAAAAAAAACTGCCTCGTGGGTCTAGTGGTCAAGCGCTACTGCTGAGCCTGAGGCCCTGAGTTCGATTCCCAAGTCGTGCAAAGTGTTATTGGGATTTTCTATCAAATTACTCATTTTGGTTTGTGCCCGGTTGATGGCAATTTATAGGCTTCCTATTACATGGGACTTAAATATAACCGGGGAAATGTTGGTTTGTGTGATAGGTACACCTCTGCCCAAACCTTCTGGGAAACAAGACGTGATACTATAACCAAAGAATTAATTGAAGGCAACAAAATGACAAATTATTTTTATGTCGTCAATGAAGAAAACTTTCGTTTCGTGGGTTTCCTAATTCCGTGTCCAAGGTTATAATTAATCAGTCTAATCTACAGCTGATGACGTCTTTCGAATATCAACTATTTTCCAAATATATCTAGACAGTAGCTGTGCCCCGCGGTTTCACCCGCGTTGGTCTCGATCCCGTGGGAATATAGGGATAAAACGTATCCTATGTCCTATTCCAGGTCATGGTCTACCCGTGTGCCCATCCTCTCCTCTCTAGAGTAGGGAAAGTCGCCGCGGCGCGGCGCGGCGCCGGCGTCGATCGGTTCGCGTATTGCATTTTGTGATAACTTCGAAATTAAATATCCGATTGGAATTAATTAAAAAGTATTTTACTGCTACATAAATACCCTTGATGTTAAAACTATTTATTTGAATAATAATTAATATTATGTTGATAAAACTCCTTTGCAAATAATGCATTAATTTCGAGCAAATTTGATTACCATAAAAAAAGGTTATAGTGAGTCAATCTTAAATGATAGATAAACATATGCTGTCACGGACTTCTTTTTTAACTTTCAAAGAGGAACAATTCCATCATACATGATATTTGCGTAACTTAAACCGTTTACGCAGCGCACGCAACGGAAGCTCTCAAAAAGGAATAATTTTTCCCGTTTTTGCAACATTTTTCATTTATGCTCCGCTCCTGTTGGTCGTAGCGTGATGTTATATTGCCTATAACCTCCCTCGATAAATGGACTATCCAATACAAAAAGAATTTTAAAATTCCAATTAGTAGTTCCTGAGATTAGTGCGTTCAAACGAACAAACAAACTCTTCAGCTTTATAATATTTGTATAGAACAAATTATTTATTTCGCGGAAAATTGGGATTTACCTAATTATTTCTGTATTTATTGAGGGTATGAGAAAAATGCCGTGGGGAAAGGTTTGAGTATGAATGTGGATGGCTTTAAGAGTAGGAGAAGACCAAAGAAACGATGGATGGACTGAGTGAAAGAAGATATGGCTAGAAAGGGGGTGACTACTGAGATGACGCGAGACTAACTCTGTCCATCTGTAACTTTTTTTTTACACGCTTTTAACGCTATAAAAGCTCGAGCTCGTGGCTAAGTAATAACAGCCGCACGGGTCGATCCATCAGGTTAAGCTACGCTTGCTGGGGTTGGTCCGTAGATGGGTGACCATCTTTACATACCAAGACCCCTCCGTGCCTCGGAAAGCACGTTAAGCCGTTGGTCCCGGTGTCATTTGTAGATCTTTGATGGTATCGTGTTACCCCGTAACTGGGTTGTAGAGGTCAGATAAGCAGTCGCTCCATGTAAAATACTGGTATTCAGCTGCATCCAGTTAGACTGGAAGCCGACCCCGACGTTGTTGGGAAAAGGCGAGATGATGCGGCTAGGCAGATGATGGACGCTTTAAAAGCTGAGCGGTTTTCGATGAAATTGGAACACAGATAGACCATGACCTGGATTATAATTATGATGATACTTTTATCCTGGTAGTACACGTTCCCGCGGGAAAATTTCCACATCAACGCGGGCGCAGCCGCGGGTGAATTGATGATACTAGGTCGTCAATTTAAAACAGTCGCGGTGTTTAGAATATACTATAAGAGTCTCGGATTTCGACGGAATTTCGCCGTTATGTTTCACCAAACTAAATGTTTGCTTGTTATTCTAAACGTACCCGGCTTTAAGTTGGATGGGCATGGTAGCCCGCGAAATTCAAATAAGTATAAGGTTCGTTACACGACTGCCCAAAAAGGAGTGTAATGCTTTTGCTATTTGCAGGCCAGGATTAAAAAATCTCCCGAACATGTTTTTTTATGTGTATAATCTTTGCTCTCGCTTTCCTGCAATCTGTGGGTGTCATTTCGTGAAAAGGGACGGAAGTGTGTAACAGGAAGCCAGGGAAGCGCTCGCTATTAGATTTGACCAATGAGCGCGGGGGGAGTAAGCTGTCAGGTCCGTCAGATAGTACCAAGTACCAACTCATTTTCCGAGCGGTTGTAAGCAGGATGACGACGAAGATGTCAGATGTTACACATCATATGCGACTACTGTAAGCCTCACTCGTTTTTTAGGGTTCCGTACCCAAAGGGTAAAACGGGACCCTATTATTAAGGCTCCGCTGTCTGTCTGTCACCAGTGTATTTCTGTTGCCGCTATAACAACAAATACTAAACTACGGAACCCTAAAAACAGAATAAAATAAACATTTAAGGGGCAAAAAAACGGCAAAAAAATCACGTTTGTTGTATGGGAGCCCATACAACAAACGTGATTTTTTTGCCGTTTTTATAGATAATGGTATGGTACCCTTTGTGCGCGAGTCCAACTCGCACTTGGCCGGTTTTTTTTTTTACAGGCTTTCGTTCTAAAACTGTTTGTTGAATGCTTAAGTAGATGATTAATTTCTGGCACTTTAATTTATGTTCTGATGCAAACTTTTTATCATAATAAATAAAATTATTATGTTCCTTAACAATTTTATTGAAATAATAAAATACTATAGACGTAGATATATTTAGTAACCTATTCCGCTTAACTATTCTTCAAGAGTCATAAAAAACCCTGTAAGAAATCGACACGTGTTTCACCTCTCAACGAGTTATCCTCAGGATGACGATTGACCAATTGCAAACCAGAACACGACTTATTGCTACACCGAGCGCTGGATGCAGAGTGAATGAAATCGCCCGTCACCCACTTATAAAGGATAGCTGCTCGGCGCTACTCGGCTTGGATCGTTATCAGTGCGTGTGTGTGCTTGGTGCGTTAGCGCTCGGTGTGGCAACACGTCGTGTTCTGATTTGCAATTGGTCAATCGTCATCCTGAGGATGCCTCGTTGAGAGGTGAAACACGTGTCGATTTCTTACAGGGTTTTTTATGACTCTTGAAGAATAGTTAAGCGGAATAGGTTACTAAATATATCTACGTCTATTGTATTTTATAATGAATTTCCGCAAAGTCACGCCTGAATCAATTAACTATCTGATATAATAAAATAAATAACTGATGTAATGACTACAGAACCTTCCACACATCTACTCCTTCGTTTTACAGAACCTTTGGTCCGGTGCGTCAGACTTGCAACCTGCGTGTGTGACCAGATGTATGAACGTAAACGAAGCAAAAGGAGTATGTTAGGATCGTAGCAGGTGGCGTTCTCTAGGTTCAAACTGCCTCCATGGGAAGAAGGACTTAATGTATGTCATTAAAAAATCTTAACTAATATTTGAGATTTTTGAGTTTGTTTGTTACGCTTTCACGCTAAAACGGCTGAACAGAATTGGACGAAATTTGGCACATGGGTAGACCATGACCTGGATTAGGACATAGAACGTTTTATCTCGATATTCCCACATGATCGAGACTTAGGCCACCGCGGGGCGCAGGTAGTCTTTCTATAAAAGTAAGGTGTTGGTGTAACATGCAGTATGTGTTGCAATTAATTTTTACCATAAAATCGGCGTTTATTACTTAGTTACGCACACATTCTGATTGTGTGTGCAATTAATACTATCGCTCGATATAATTGCATTGTGCAAACTCAGTCTACCTAGCCTTTTTCCAATGATAATGGGGTCAGCTTGCAGTCTAAATGGATGCAGCTTTACACCACTATTTTTTACTAAATAACTTAGAGACTTACAAGTGTGCTGGAGTAGGCCTTCCCTTTGTTTGGAATTGTCACAGCACCAGCTAATGTTATTGTTCCATGTCTTGAATAACAATCAATAATAGAAAGGTTCTCATTGATAGTAACATTTTAATCTCTAAGTAATTTTACCTAAAGAAAATTACTATTTTATTTAAAGTGAAATATATTAACAAACTATTATATTATGCTAAAATATAGATAGAATGTTATGTTCTAATAGCTTACCAACTTTCATATTATTACTTTTAAAGGTAACTTTAATTCTTCAAGGACATTCTAATTAACTACAATGGTTTTTGGTACGTGGGTGTACCGCGCGCGGTCATACATACAAAAAAAAACTATTTTCAACGACTTTGTAAATTTAGGTCAACTCAAATTGAAACCATATTTCAATTAAACCAATTACAGGCATTCTTGAATTGTCAACAGTCAGCAAAATTAGCTAGTTGCCTATTCCTAAGCATAGTAAGGTATTTAAAAAACAAAAACCCAACTACTAAAACGTACCAAACCTGCAATACCTTACAAAAAACAAAGTTCAATGCTTGTTTTTCTCTTTTTAGTTATATGTTTTAGCAGACGAATTTTTGTTTTTTAAATAATTTGTTTTATTTCAACCTTTTTAGTTTTACTAATATATATATTTGGAATTAACTACTATTATTAATTAAATATATCTGCGTCTATTGTATTTTATAATGGATTTCCGCAAAGTCACACCTGAATCAATTAACTATCATTACTATCTTTTATTTGATACCAATATTATTGTAATTTATTTATAAAAAAAAACCTTCCCCTCCTTTTTTTTGTATTTACAGATGAAATATATTAATAAAATAAGCCTATGTCACTTCCACAATTAAGACGAACCTAACGACACCTTGTATGTTAAAATCCATCAATCCGTTTAAGCTACAGAGCGTGCCAAAGAAATAGACATACAAACAAACATACATACTCTCGAAAAACGTTACCCTCCTTCGAGGCAGTCGGGTAATTAAAAAGCCATTGTGGCTCATGTGGATCTACATTCCAGCATGGATTAATTTAGGTACATAATATAATGTTACAAAACAATAGTCTGCTGTTATATTGAAAGTTATACTACGAGTAGGTTATTCTACTTGGAAAGGTATTAGTTCTGAGCCTAGGTACTGACTGAAAACATTGAAAATTAGTATTAATATTATAAGCATTACACCTACGTAATGCTATTAGCAGTCTGTATGTATGGCTTAATTTATTTAATAGGTATCCTTTACAACTAGACTTGAATATTTTTTAAAATAGCATTCATATTATATAATAAATTTTGTATGAGAACAGGCCTATGGGTCTGGGCATTGGTAATTCAATTATAGCTATACTAACTTCCGCCCGCGGCTTCGCCCGCGCGGTACGTCGATAAAAAGTATGTCCTTCCCTGGGATGCCATCTATCTCTTTGCCAAATTTCATTGAAATCCATTCAGTGGTTTAGGCGTGAAAAGGTAACATACAGACAGAGTTACTTTGGAACTTATAATATTAATATGGATTCATTACTAGCTGCGCCCCGCGGTTTCACCCGCGTAAGTCTCGATCCCGTGGGAATATCGGGATAAAAAGTATCCTATGTCCTATTCCAGGTTATGGTCTACCCATATGCCAAATTTCATCTAAATCCGTTCAGCTGTTTTAGCGTGAAAGCGTAACAAACAAACAAACTTAATTTCGCATTTATAATATTAGTTAGGATTAACATCCCTAAGAGTTTTTTTACCACTATTAGCTCAATTCGCGGTTTGTTGTATGAGAAATTGATATGTAAACAGACTGTCATTTATAAATATTTTTAAGCTCAATTATTTCAGCGGCTATGTAATATTCTAAACGTAACAACATTGTAAGCACAATACTCACAGGTTTACTAGGGTAAACTTCGGATAGGTGTCCCTTCAACTGCCGAACCGTCCATGAGGATTCACATTCGATATTTTGATCCTCAATCTGTTGATTCGGCGCCTTAACAATCAAAGTCACGTTATTCGGTATCATCTTCAATCATACAATTGCACTATAATATTAGATAACTATTAGATAATCCCGTGATTTTAAAACACGCAGCCAATTCAGGAAATTACTTTTCAAAGCACTACATAAAAAAACACAAGAATTTTACACTGACGCAATAAAACCACAAAAGTTCTTTTATTTATCAAGTCTGTCCTCTGAATACGTAATGACCAAATAAAACGGTTCTGATGTAAATAAATACTTAGATAAATGGGGCTCGGCACTTGTCAATTTGCCCATGAAATTATCTGTCGTTACTTCATTGGTCCAGCGTTCGATTGTGACGTCAAAATATTGTTTTCAATTACTATTTCGTGTGTGATAAATAACTAGCTGAGACGAAATGTCACACGGCGTATTATTATTGGTCATGTAACTATTTCGACCAATTAAAATTATTCAACCAAGGTTCAGTAGATCAGAGTCACAACTTTTGGAAACGTTTCTTTACACGTAAACTTTCTGTGGTTGCTTTTGATCTAATGGTGAGTTTTACGGTTGTCTGCAATACGGATCAAAAATCTATAAGAAAAGTACGGACCATTCCTTGACTAGTCTGTGATTCCTTGGTTCAGACTCGTTTGGTTCGGATCGGACGTCATGAAAATCTGTCTTTTTCACCATTATTTGACATTAAAGTCAAAGCCCACCCCTAAAAGATTTAAATTGTTAGATTTGCCCTCAAAAGTGGTGAGCTCACCAATCTAGGTTCCGCGCTCTATTTCTCACTCACTAAGTTTACACCTCTCTCACCACCACCTCTCTCACTCACTAAGTTTACACCTTATACTAGAGTCTGGAGATAAGAGATAATTTTTCCGTTTTTCGAAATTTTGTCCATTCTTGACAATAACATTGTAACTGAAGAAATTTAGACTGGTAACCCAGCCAGCCACCGAAAAAAATCTGTTGACAGACTAACTGTCAGTCAAAAAAGTGTCACTCTCTCGCAGTGAACTGTCAAAGTCGAACTTAAAAAATACCTACTAAATCGAATTCGTAAGTTTGTAATTCTTGTATTATGAAAAATAAATTTAATTCTTAGAAAACGAAATAAATCTTTATTGTAAATATTACCAATAGACAACAAATAGGTCTTCTTTGCGGTTAGAAGTGCAAAAATAGAATGAAGGTTTTGTAACCTCTCTCAAAAGTTTGATTACAAACAAATCCGCTATCATGGGAGTTACTGTGTAAGTTGCGTTTTATTATTGATCACTCATTAGAATCATAAAAATATGACTTTCTCGTTGAGCCTCGTATAACAAGCGAGAAATGTATGAATAAAATGGCCAGTCATAATTTTTCGCAGCTTAGAATCAGTTGCTAAAGAGTGGATAGTATGTTACTGTTGCAAGTGCTTACAAAGGCATGGTAGATAACATACACACATAAACTCACGCCTTCTTTCCATGGAGGTAGGCAGGAACTACAGAGCCCCACCTGCTAGTTGCTACGATCCTTATACATACTACTTTTGCTTTTTTTAGATGAATTAATTTATATAGCATACATTTGCTAACATTAGCAGTTTTCTTCATCTCAATATTTTCAGATTGCAACAGTACCCAGTTCCTGATAACAAAACAGGGACGTATGTAATAGAGCTGCTAACGAAACGAATACTTGCATTAGGAGCATCGCAGCAGGGGCAGTTCCTGGTCGATTGTGAGAGCTACTTGTCACATCCACAGATGGGTTAGTAGGTGCTTAATATTTTCAATGTGTCAAGGCAACTCGGTGAGTTACCGTGTCTGACATACTGCTGTTAAACCCGCAATGGTTTGTGTTGGTGTTTTTGTTAAACCTAATTTTTTTAATAATGTTATACATACATGTAAATAAATACGAGTTTTTTGAAAATTAACTTTAATACCATAAAAATAAAGTTCAGTTTTAGCTACAACTTCAAAAATTTTAAGATGTTTTTTTCATAATATTTGCTGGTAATTCTAAAATCAACTTAATGTACACTTGCATAATGTTGATACTAGTTTAAGAAAAAATTAAGTAAAGAAAGTAAATCTATTATTTGAATAGACCATAACTATGCTAGCCTATAGCATTATTAATAAATTATTTCATGCCCAATAAATGCACATGAATGCTTCACAAATCTTAACTGTATTAAAAAAACAAGAGAGCTTTACAGTAGTTGCTTAAGATGTGTAACATCTGACGTCTTGGCTGACAGTACCAAACTCTCGGTACCATCTGACGGCGTACTCTAGCACCTCTGCAACCACCCGTGCGCTCATTGGTCAAATCAAATAGCGTGCGCTCCCTGGCTTCCTGTTACACACTTCTGTCCCTTTTCACGAAATCACTCCTGTAGACTGCAGGAAAGCGAGAGAAAAGATGATACACTTAAAAAACAGGGTATTTTGGTGATTCCTTTATCAACACCTTACATTTATCGCACCTTCGGTGCAACAAAGTCACAATTCAGGACACTTTTTTTTGTTATGTCTTTTATTAGGATTTTTTGATAATTCAACATAAGATTTTTAACGTAAAACTATTAATTTTATAAAGATTTCAAACCTACTATAAATAGTAATCCAGAAATGAGGAAATAAATGCGAAAAAAAATACTAAAAGTCCTCTCCTGTAAAATTAAAAAATGAGCTGTTGTGACTTTGTTGCACCGAAGGTGCGTTATGTATCTTCTCTATACTCTTTGTTTTGAATAAACAGCATAAATTAAAAAACATCTAAAATTTCAGGCACAACGAAGACAGTCCACATATTCCATAACTCTGAGCAGCCTGCATCTGTGTTCTCAATACTGGATACAGGTGCCAAAAACATCCACGTTATAGCAGATGGTCTGTTTGACTTGCTGATGATGAAGCTGTCCCAACACTATACTTCTAAGAAACAGACCAAGATTGAGAGTAAGGGACCGAGGTTTGAGCTCGGTGACTTTTGCGTTAAGCTCGGTTCCGTAACGATGAATCAGAGTTTCAAAGGGATACTTGTGGAGGTTAGTGTTTTTATTCATAAAGGACCTGCTGCTTTTTTCTAAAATAAATGTAGCTGGTCCATGGAGACGCTAATGAAGGGCGATCTACCGATCTCCCTGAAGCGAAAACTCATAGATATGTGTATTCTGTCCGTCCTAACCTACGGTGCCCAGACCTGGTCGCTCACCGAGTCGCAAAAGCTTCGCCTTGGGGTTTGCCAAAGAGCAAGGGAGCGCAGCATTCTGGGCGTAAACCGAACTGAAAGAATACGAAACACCACGTTGCGCTCTAAAACAGGGATCCTAGACGTAGGCAAAAAGGCTGCCATGCAGAAATGGGATTGGGCGGGTCATGTCAGCCGCATGCATGGCGACCGCTGGGCAACAGTCCCCACACGGTGGGTGCCTGAGGATGGACGGCGCCGCCGAGGCCGACCCAGGAAGAGGTGGCGAGACGATCAGGACGCGTATCGGAAGGGTTGGATCGAGGTGGCCCTGGAAAAGGATGTTTGGAAAGATTTGGGGGAGGCTTTTGCTCAGCAGTGGGACAGTGTAGGCTAATATAAAAAATAAAATAATATTGCTGATTCTAATTCTGTAAAACCATATTTGTTACGGTCGCGAATCATATTTTAATCAACATACAACTTGACACTGGCCTGCATATTGACAAAAAATCCTGCCTACCGTAGCGCATCCCCCTTAAAAGAGACATTTTGATTTTTTTAAGGTGGAATACCGACCGTGTGTAACACCAAGCGCTGTGTGGGGTCTACTACGGGAATTCATACAAGGTTTGCTGGGACCCTCAGTTCCTGTGCATCCAACACAGCATCTCCACAGCAGGATGAACGAGATCTACACGCCGATAGACACAATCTACCAGTACCTAGAACATTTCAGCGCGTACAGAAAGGTAACGGGCATGAGAAGTACGTAGCATATACAAATATCAAGTTGTATGTTTGTGCAAGTGAATTAGTTGTAAGTTACGTTTTAATAAATATTTGTGAATAAAATAGGTAGTTTTTTAATGTTTTTGGCCTACATTTTGTAGTTAAGTTATTTTATAACTTACATAATATTTTTTTAAGCGGCTGGACCGGTTTTTTTTAAATAAAGTGTAGTAGGTACCTCAAGATACGAACTCTGACTATACCTATTTCCAATTCCTTAAATGTCTTAAACAGAGGTCTCCTCTCTCTGTGCGCCTCTGAAATAGCATGAGAGTTACCTCTATTCTTGGCTTCTCTCATCTCCCAGCAAGTTGCTACCAGCCAGCCACCCCGAAGATCGTCGCTCCACCCTATCTTCGAGCGAAGCCGCGGGCAAATGCTAGTGATATAATGACATATACAGAAACTGTCCGTTGGTTTTGAATGACGGTCCGTAGCAGAAGATGGTAGTACTGCCGTCTTTAGCCGCTACCGTTGCGGCGATTCCATGCTCTGCGGAGTGGCCTAAAGCCGTGTACTGTACCGGTGTTACGGGGTGTAATGTAACATGTTACAAAGCGAGCATTCCTACAGTCAGTACGTGGAAACGAGCACGAACACGCGAGTAACGAGCGCATGTTACACGGAGATTAGAACACGGCATAACGTAACATGTTCGCTGCGAATGGTACATTACTCCCGGTAACGCCGGTCAGTACACAGTTTTATATGCAGTAGACTTGAAGCTAATTGTCAAGGCACTTGCTATCAACCCACCTTTCAGCCGGTTCGAGTGTATCTGTCTTAATTGCGTTGACTTGCAGTTAACGAAACGTTTAGTCTCTGTTTACCACGGATATTTATTGTTGTTACTTCATCATAGTGCTGGCACGCCCGACACTGAAATACCTTAGAACTAGTCTAGGATGTCATTCGTATCACGTCCGTTGGAATACCTATTTAAATCAATAAACAAATAACGAGATTCGTTGCTAATAACAACAACAAACAGCACTATAAAAGGTGATGTGGTGACTAATGGTGAACATTCGTCTATAATGAGTGACTGTGAGTGCTCACAGTGAAGCAGTTAGGTTAAAATGTTGGTAACCTTCATTATTCTGCTGCAAGGTATGTAATCTTATTTTCTTATTTGATGAAATAGCTTATAAAACTGACTCGTTGGTCCAGTGGCCGCAAGGGCTACTGCTGAGCATAGGCCCTGGGATCGATTCCAGTGTCGGGTATAGCGCTTTTAAGTTTTCCATGTGGAATTTCTTGTAGTAGCGTGGCGTCTGGATTTGTGCCCATTTTTTGGCAATAGACTCGCCCCTATGGGTGTACTATAGGTACCTATCTACCTACCTACACTTCTGCCTAGCTCTTCGGGGAATACAAGCGTGATCTACATAATGTTATTAAGTAGTTCATCTTTGTAGGAGTCGTGTAACTTTCATAACGGTACTCCACAGTCACATAAAGAAAAAAATGATGTAGGTACACTCCGGCCGTCCAGAGAATGTGTTTCTCCTGTCAGTTGAACAATTTCTAGTAGTAATAAGGATCAAATTCGCAAAAATTAAATTCGTTAGTATGAAGCTGACAGGTGATAAGATTCAATCTCTCGACCCGGACTGTACCGAAACTTGAAATCAACATACTCACACCGGCATAAAATTGACATTTGTTTAAATAGTCTGTAGAGTCGATTGTCTCATGCGGGCAGCCTAACCTAACCGCATAACCTTTCAGTCACATTGCTTTGTTCCAGCATGCAAAACATTATCAGTACGAATGGACGTCGTCGATTGCGGAATAGACCACGCATTAGACGTGGCCGAGGGAGACGTCGAGCCATCGCAGTATCCCTGGGTCGGAGTACTCTTCTACACTTACTGTGAGTTCCAGCTATCTCCTCCTTGCCTTCGAAACTGCATATTCAGAAAGACTGGCCAAGTGCATTTCGAAACACGCACAATGAAGGGTTCCGTAGTTGGGATTGCCTAAATTCCCGAGTTTGCTTTGCTCTCTCTTGCATGCTATATCTTTAACCGATTTCAAAAAAAAGAGGAGGTTATCAATTTTTTTTTCTTTTTAAATATTTTTTGCCTCAGAACTTACGACTTGGTGCACCGATTTTGTTGATTCTTTGTTTATTTAAAAGCTGGTGCTTCCCGTGTAGTCCCATATACGTTAACATTGCTTGCGCAGTTTTTGAGTTAGCTTCAATAATTATGTATTTCTCCCACTTAGTCTATGTAGATGATATGTTATCTTATTTGACTCCGTCACTGTTATTTACATACGAGTAGCAGGTAGTGGTATTAGAATTTGTGTGGAGTAAGTACCACAGCTAAAAAGTTATAAATAAACACATTTTAAGTTAAAAAAAACAACCGATTTTTTTAGTTGCTTTTTCTTTAAGTAGGTTTTTGTTTGAAGTCGATTGTTTTTTTTTTCAGACGGCATTGAAGGAGACAGCAGGTCTGTAACGACGGTAATTTTGATACAGAAGGAGTTTGTTATCGGCGCCGCAGCAGACATAGGACCCATGCCTAAGACTAACTTCCGGTAAATAACTGTGCAACGTTGCAAACTAAAATTAAAAACCGCCGAAGTGCCACTCAGAGTCGAGAACTAAACTCTTGCGTGGCCATGAGCTACACGCTCAAGTGAAACGCGTCTTGCGTCAGCGACTGCGGATAAAACTAATGAAGGAAGTTGTTTAGAGTATTCCACGAGTCACCGCGACACAGTGCGGGCCGCGCCGCCCAACGCCACGCTCGACGCCCCGCGTCTCCGTAAATACGGTTCCTTACAACTAAAGTTACAACCGAAAATTTCAAGCAGGCTAATAGTTGTGGTGGTACAGAATCCTTACAGCGCGAGTGCGAATCGCACTCGGCTTTTCTTTATTTTTGTTAATACTTTCCTTTCTTTCTTTATTTGTAGAAAGAACTCTCGCGTTCTACTCGGCGAGGGGTGGGACCGTCCGGGGCGCCGCGTTCGCAACTATGTGATACACCCGGAGTACAGCGAGACGTACAACACCGTCGCTTTGGTGCAGCTCAGCTCCCCCGTCAGAGATAGTGAGTAGTCAGTAGTATACGCTTCGGAAATCATAGTCTACCTTCGGAAATACGAACGCGTGATGATGAGATCTAATATAAAGAAAATATAGAGCTGTTACAACCATGGAACTACAACGGTGCTAGAATCTTTCGGCACATAACCACAATCGGAATTAACGCCGCCATCTTGTTTTTTCAATACCTTTTTACAAAACAGTTAGACAAAAGTTTACAACCTACAAGCGCCAAAATATCCTTAGAGCACTGTACTTGCCTCCAATTTTTTTTTTCTTTTTTGTGACCTTATGACAATCTGCGACCTGAGTAGGTGACCTGACAGAGATAAAACTTTTTACAAACTCCCAATGTGCCTCCCAATGTGCTATTACAAAGTGCGGCAGTACAAAAATTAGAAGCTTTGCCTCTGTGGGGGGTTACTCTGTGACGTGGCGTTTCTGCTGGTTCGGAAACACGAAGATTACCGAAGTTCATACCTTTTCTGGTGGTGTAAATCACCAGAAAATCTAATCTAGTCTAATCAGAGTCAAACAAACCGACCCGAATACTACAAGTAAAGGTTAGGTAGGGTAGGTTATTATTTCATCACCACTACTTTCAAAACGGTGAAGGAAAACATCATGAGGAAACCGGCAGCATGTCCTAGAACCAAAAATTCGAAGACATATGACATATCTACCAACCCGCACCGGGCCCGCGTGGTTGATTACATCTCACTCCCTCTCACTGAGAGGAGGCCTGCGTCCCAAGTCCCAACAGTGGGAGCATTATAAGATTATTATGTTATGTAATGGTTTATTTTTATGGTTGGTTTACCTAGTTGAAACTTTGTTACGAGTATGATGACAAAACATTTATTTGGTAGACATGAATTGATGCTGCAACCATATTTACGTACTGACTTCTACAGTTATTTTAATTTATTTTATCAACCTGTTTTGTCCCACTACTGGGCAAAGGTCTCCCCCATAGCTATCCATTGTTCTTTGAGCGTTGTCTTCTCAGACCAATCTTCCGTAAACGCCTCTAGGTCGTCACGCCAGCATTTCCCAGGCCTCCTTCGGCGACCGCGCCACACATCTTCTGGCACCCACTGCGTGACGACTCTGGCCAACCTGTCCCGATGCATCCAGTATATATAGCCCGCCTAATCCCACATCAGTCTAACAGACCTATTGCCTCGTAGCGATTCCTCTTTTGAAGCGTATCGTGGTATTAACTACGTAATCGGTCGCTGACTTTAATAACCAATACGCTACGCTTCATCGCCCTTTGACAAACATTGAGTCTCGACTTTTCAGACTCGGTCAGGGACCAAGTTTGAGCACCGTAGGTTAGGATCTGCTTACGAGGCAACCACCATCATATTGATCCACAGTAGACATGGGTAGCACACCTTTTTAAAATGAGGATCGTGCGAGGCACTCTTTTTACAAAGTGTGGTGAGGCTGCGGTGGCTTGTTAGCAGGAACGTGCTGTGAGCGTGCCAGTGAGTCGCGTGCTCGCCGACTCACCTAGTCGCGTGTGTGCTGTGTGATGTGTAGTGAGTAGTGACGACAACGAAACACAACACGCCACACATACTCAGTTGAGTAGGCACACGCGCGGTGAGTTGTGTGGTGTATGTTTGTGCTAACAGTGAACGAAGACATCAATGATCAAAATACACAAAAAGAGTGAGTGACTCGATCGACTGACTCATTTCGTTCAACACTCACAAGTACAAATGTTCTGTATGTAGCTAATCTGTGCCAGTGTGGTGTGTGCTAGCACATCCAAATAAAATGAGTGAGTGACTCTTTTCATCCAAGTGAGTAGCTACAACTGTGCTGGCACCTGTGGTGAGTCACCCAACACTAATCTACAGCATTTGAATAAAAGATTTTTTTAAGTTTTTTGTGTTACTTATACATGATTTGTAACAATTTACAGTAACCATCATGCCAGTATGTCCCCCTCCGGACGTTTTGAGAAATCCAGTGTTCTACGTCATCAAAATGAAAGAAGGTAAACTATTTATTTATATTGTGTTTCTCATTTTGTCCTCGCAGAGTGCCAGCCATTATTTAATTTAAAAATAGTGGATAATATCATAATGAACAGATTTCGATTTAAACTCAACATGTAAATAAACCATACTGAGACCCTATGTGGTAATTTTAAGGAAAAAAGAAAAATAAATCGCCACTTTTGTTTTCAATGGGGAATTTTACCACATGGGGCGCGGGCGGCCGGCGTTTAGCGGGTGTTTACAAGTCAAAATTTGTTGAAAATTTGAATTGGGGGAATTTTGGTACTGAAAATGTGAATTTTAAATTGCAATAAGTAACTTTTTTATTTTCAATAATAATAAGATTTTTTATTACTTTTGGTAGTATGTGCCCCTTTCGGATCGGACATGTTTTTTTTTGGGTTCCCTCTATCTGGCAGAATCTTGATGCTCCGAAATTTATTTGGCATAACACACTTGGCATTATCTTCTTTAACCGAATATTTTTATGGCATAAAAATTGTTTAATATACTTAATTATTGTTTGGCCGACTGTTTATATGTCCGAATTTACAATGGCATACTTATAAGATGGCAGAATTTTATTTGGCATAATTACCTTTGGCAGAGTTAAAATTCCGCATAATTTCGTTTAGCATAAAGTTATTATAGAGCAGCGATTATTTGTTACAAATTCACTTGGCATACTATGAAGATGGCTGAATTTCATTTGGAATATTTTTTTATAAAATAGTATCATTTTTAGAATCAGAATCGTTTATTTGTAAAACATAGGTTAAAGGTCAAGGTCTTAGTAATAATATGGTACGCTATATTTTGTCACTGATGACATACAAAAATCAATGACGATTAATACATAAAAACAAAACATTGACCAAAGAAAAACAATGAAAAAGATATCGAAACAAAAGAAAAATGCAATGCATGCAATTCATTGGATTGTTAATAGGTACAGTCACGGATTTTAATTGATGAGCCACTTGGCACTTTTCGTATTTTAGCCGTGTAATGCAAATCGGGCTTAGTCGGTTATACTCGTACATCCAGATACGGACAGTCTTCGCATTATAGAAGAAGAAAATTATATTTAATATTTTTACCGGTTGGCTAACCTGAGAGTCAGACCTACAAACTTAACAGCAAAGTGACTACCCAAAGTCAAACCAATTGCAGGTCTAGCAACCGTAACCTAGCGACGATTGTTTTAGCGTAGCCATAGTAACGTTAGCGTACCGAAAAAATTTAATTATTCATTTCGACAAATTCGAAAATAACGTCTGTGACATCGACATTTCAACTGTCACTGTCTTCGGGATAGGTTTTCAGAAATATCGAGTTAATGACCTCTGATTCAAAGGAGGTCAGTATCAAATAGATTGGATAAATATTGTATTTATTTATCATTGAGAACTCAATGATAAATAAATACAATATTATAATACAATATAATATATTATTACTTTATTAGTCAACCTCTATGGAGAAGACTATTTCCGATTACTAGCAATTTTTCATCTTGTTTACGAGCATGCGATTTGAGTTCGTGTTTAATCGTTTAATCTCGTGAATGTATGAAACTGCAAAATTGAAAAGTTTGAAAGTGGCTCATCAATTAAAGTCCGTGACTGTACAATAGTTACAGTGTTTTATCATTTAAGTAATGCCTATTTAACCTGCGGCAGAAATGTTTTCACCATTGTCTAATTATCAAACGATTTTCTGCGAAATTAAGTTTATAATATCCGCTGTTATGCAAAATAATATGACATAAAAAGTTCTGCCATAAAAGATAGACCCTTTTTAGCGTTCCGTAGTCAACAAGGAACCCTTATAGTTTCGCCATGTCCGTCTGTCCGCGGCTTAGCTCAAAGACCGTTGGTACTAGAAAACTGTAATTTGGTATGGATATATATATAAACCACGCCTAAGAAGTGGTAAAAAAAAATAATGAAAAATATATATTTTTTAGGGTACCTCCCCTACATTTAAAGTGGGGATTGTTTTTTTTTTTCTCGTTAATCCCATGGTGCGGGGTATTGTTGGAAAGGTCGTTTAAAAATAATGCGAGTTTGTCACAACCATTTTTGGATTCAGAGATCCGTTTGCGGAATATTAAGCTTTAAAGTGCAAATTTTTGTTAGAATCAAGTGTCCCCCCCCCTGCCAGCTAAATGGTTGGGTTTGGAAATGTGAAAAAATTCACGGCAGTAATAAATATAACGAAATTAAAAGGAAAACTATCACCGCTACGAAGGTTCCACCAGTTACCGAGAAATAATCGACCAACTTTAATTTGCAGTTGCAAAAACATGTTCTCCCATACATTCTGTATCGGAGAACCAGTTTTTCAATTACAATGTTAAGTTTGTTCTTGAAATAAATGTTGTGTGACTTTTTTCAAGAGATGTAATTAAGGGATTGGAAATAATAGTCATAGTCCGTATCTTGAGGTACATCGTACATGTCATGTAGTCTTTATTAAGTTACAAGCTGTGCCCGCGGTTTCACCCGCATAAGTCTCGATCCCGTGCGAATTTCGGGATAAAAAGTATCCTGTGTCCTATTCCAGGTCATGGGGTAACATGTGCCAAATTTCATATAAATCCGTTCGACCATTTTAGCGTGAAAGCGTAACAAGCAAACAAACAGACTCACTTTCGCATTTATAAAATTAGTTAGGAAGTTAGGATTACAACTACGCTTTAGTTTACCAGTTTGCTCGATAGATGGCGTTATGCAAATGACGCGATTTTGGGAATCGCGGTGTTAAGATTTTCTACTAGATAGTGACCCTCATCCATACAACGGTTCCGAAGGCGGAGTTTGTCTTTGTCTGTCGTGTCTAATAATTTCCAAATTTCGTTGTTCGTAGGTTGGTTAAAATAATTGATTGCTTGGTTTTAGTTGGTTTTGCTTCTTGGGTTTTCGTTGTGACTGTCTAGTGTATTACAATTCTGGGGAAAAAAACGGTCGAAAGATTTTTGACCGGTTTTTTTTTTGTACGGAACCCTTCGTGCGCTGGTCCGACTCGCACTTGGCCGCTTTTTTAACATATTGATCCTATATTTTGATATAAATAATAAGCGAACAAAATTTTTAAAAAATCCTTAAAAAGAAAACACTATTTATTTATATATTAAAGAACACCAACAGCATATAATTACATTCAACATTGCACTTAGTTTAACATATTTGAAGATGGCTGTAAGAGGAAAATAATTATATAAAAAATACTTTCAGAGGTGGATGTCTTGGAAAAAGAAGTGATTAATGTGATGCATATCCCTGGAAAAATGTGCAGGGACTTCTATATAGCCGCCAATGTGAGTTCGTTTTTATTTTTAATTAAAAGCTTTCCTCCAACTATCACTAACGAGACACGATAGAATTTTAATTGTTATCCGCCTTCTAAGGCCAAACGACAGTTGGGCGCTCCTCGACGGTCAACAGTAAACACGAAATTCTGTATACGTTGTATACCAAAGTGGTATCCAGAGAATGATGATAGAGCCGGAAGGTGATCATAGGAACTTTTCAATCAAACATAATAGTATCATTGTGTTTGGACTCATTAGATATGTATCGACATATGCTTTTCCAATAGGTGCTGTTCAGGGTCTGATGATGGAGCTGGAAGGTGGCCATAGGAACTCCTCAACTAAACAAGATAGCCCTATTGTGTTTGCGTTCGTTGGTTTAGTCTTGCCCAAGGTGTAGTCCAGGGCATCATGATGGATCCGGAAGGCCACTATAGGAACTCTTCAACTAGACAAGATAGCCCCGCTGAGTTTCAGCCATTTAAATTTGTTGTGATAAGTAGGTACGTGCCCAAGATGTAGTGTAGGATCTAATGATGGAGCCAGATGGTGACTAAAGAGACTTCTCAACTAAACAAGATAGCCCCCTTGTCTTTTGGCTATATAGATATATTTTGTCAAGTAGGTACTTTAGCCCAAGGTGTAGTCCAGGACCTGATGATTGAGGCGGGAGCACACCATAGGAATTCACACAGAAACATAATAGCCCCGTTGTTTATCGGCTATATTGATTTGTTCTGACAAGTACAGTAGAGTGATGGTAGAGACCAGATGGTGGCCACAGGAACTCCTCAACGAAATAAGATAGGTAGCCCTGATGTGTTTGGGCTCGTTAGTTTTATCTTGACAAAAACATAGCCCAAGGTGCAACCCTAGAATACAGTCTAGGGTCTGATGATAGTGCCTGGAGGCGGCCACAGGAACACCTCAACTTTACAAGGTAGCCCTGTTGTGCTGGACTCGCTGGATTTGCCTTAACAAGTAACTTATAAGTGTAGGTGATAGAACAGATATTTTATCAAATTCTAATGCTAAAAAGTACAAAATAAAATAGAAGTAAAAATCTTAAGCTTACAAGCTTTTATTTAACTAAAAAGTACTAAGTAAATAAAACAATACTAAGTAGTTTAGAAGTTATAGTAAATAGATGAACATACATACATACTTACATACCGGTCAAAATCATAACCCTCCTTTTTGCTTCGCCGTAGTCGGGTAAAATATGTCTGTTTGTATAATACAAATGAATGTCGTGTTATTTTCCAGCTGTACAGCCGTAAGATGCGCCCGCCGTACGTAGCGTGCGCTGTTGCGACGCAATCTGACGGCGTGTGCGTGTGGGGCGCGGGCTCCGCGCTTGCGACGCGCGACGTGTGGGGCCGCTGGCAACTGGTACGTGTGACGTAGCCGACGTCTAGTGACGTCACGTGTGTCGGTGAAGTCGTTCGGCGTGTGCCTTTCAAACCAAAAAGAACATACTTACATGAAAAAAAATATAAATATCCGAATTGAGAACCGCCTCATTTTTTTTTAAGTCTGTAAAAATAGTAAAAATCTATATCTATACTAATCTTATAAAGCTGAAGAGTTTGTTTGTTTGTTTGAACGCGCTAATCTCAGGAACTACTGGTTGGAATTGAAAAATTCTTTTTTGTTGTCTTTGGTTTTCAATTTTCGTTTTTTGCCACCGACATCCGAAATTGAAGTTATTTTTCCCGTTTTTTTGTAAGTCGGTTGTTTTATCTTTGTAAAAAGTTTTTATTTTACACTTTTTAGTTGTGGTACCTACCCCACACAAATTCGAATACCACTACCTGCTGTGTAAATAACTGTGATGGAGTAACTTAAAACATCGTCTAGATATACTAAGTGGGAAAAATACGTAATAATATTGAAGCTAACTCCAAAACTACGCAAGCAAAAGGATCGTGCCCAAACGGTTGGGCTCGCTTGGTATCTACATGATTATTCGTTAACGAATCAAGTTGTCAGGCGCTGTCCGCTGTACTGTCTATGGCATTAAGTCCGCCTCTGTACATATATGCTTAAAGTATTAAATAAATAAATACTGTGCTGCCATTCATCCACGACATATTATTATTATAATACTAGCTGCCCGCCCCGGCTCTACACGGGTAGCACTAAGTACTTATCTACGGCGCACCTACCTACCTGCCCTACCTACCTACCCTACCTACCTGCCCTACCTGCCCTACCCTACCTACCTACCCTACCTACCTACCTTACCTACCTACCTACCTACGTACCTACCCTACCTACCCTACCTACCTACCTACAATATTTACCTACCTACCTACCCTATTTACCTACCTACCTACCTACCTACCCTACCTACCTACGTACCTACCCTACCTACCTACCCTACCTACCTACCCTACCTACCCTATTTACCTACCCTACCTACCTACCTACCTACCCTACCTACCTACCCTACCTACCTACCCACCTACCCTACCTACCTACACTACCTACCTACCCTACCTACCTACGTACCTACCCTACCTACCTACCCTACCTACCTACCCTACCTACCTACCCTACCTACCTACCTACCCTATTTACCTACCCTACCTACCTACCTACCTACCCTACCTACCCTACCTACCTACCCTACCTACCTACCCACCTACCCTACCTACCTACACTACCTACCTACCCTACCTACGTACTCGTACCTACCTACATACCTGACTACCTACCTACCCTACCTACGTACTCGTACCTACCTACATACCTGACTACCTACCTGACTACCTACCTACCCTACCCTACCGGGAACGGGATAAAAAGTCTTATGTCCGTCTCCTGGTTCTAAGCTACCTCCCCACCAATTTTCAGCCAAATTGGTTCAGTAGTTTCGGAGCCTATTCAATGCAAACAAACAAACAATCAAATCTTTCCTCTTTATAATATTAGTTTAGATAACAAAGAACGGTAAAAAACAAATACATTCCTCCGCAATGAGAGCCGTGACTTCCTGTTTCCCGCAGCTGGGAATGGGCGTGCGCGGCCCCGGCTGCGGAGCGCCCTCTCGCTTCCTGGACATGATGAGCTACTACCCCTGGATCGAGCACACCCTGGCCCAGTTCAACAGGATCACCATCTCCAAGATATCCAAACAGAAATACGTCCTGCGCGGTGAGTATTTACCAACACTTTGGGCGAGATTCAAGCTCTTAACTTCGCACAGAGGGCTGCGCAGTAACATTTCTTAGGAACACAATGCGCGAAAATCTCATGCGCCTATGTTCAGAGCTGCTAGGTTATAACGGCCGTATTATATCGGTGCGTTATCGCACTACTAGCGATCAGAGTGAAGTTAGTTGACAAAGTTTTTTCGAAACACCCGCTTTCGTATGAACTGATACTTACTAAACGATACTTTTTGAAAATGTTTATTTTATGATTTTATTAAAATACAGTCACTAATCCCTCTGCAAACGATATCCTACACTTACGTTTCAAATCATACCTACATGCACTCGGCTTTAGCTTCCACGCAATGTTTATAAGTATCGTAAATAAAGTTGTTTACGGAACGGCAAAATGCTTACCTACTAATTGACTACTCTCGATGATAAGTGAAACGTTAGGAAATTTGGCCGTTTCATACGATTGATCAAGAAAGACAGTTGTGGTTTGAATATACAACTAGCCAGTCTAAGTTGATAGTCAATTTACTAAGTAGTAGGTACTCCTCTTTAAGTAGGTATGACCCGTGGCGGCTATTTGATTATACTCCTCAAATGTGTTAATGTATATTTCAGCTAGCCATGCATACCAGAGATTCGGCGCATGCGATCCTGAAGAAAAAATCAACTTGATATACAGAGAAACGATTATATTGCGAACCGACAACAATCGTTACCAGTTCCTGAACTACAATGTTAGTACCTACAGTAATTTTTTTTGGTGTCCGTACCCAAATGTGAAAACGGGTTACTTTCGTATTTTCATTACTTATGCATTTTCGAAAAACTTACCTAGGTATTATAATAGCTATAGCCAATTACTTAAGATTTCAAATAAAACCGGCCAAGTGCGAGTCGGACTCGCGCATGAAGGTTTCCGTACCATTATCTACAAAAACGGCAAAAAAATCACGTTTGTTGTATTGGAGCCCCCCACATATTGGTTTTATTTTAATTTAATTATTTATTTTTAAAGTGAATATATAATTGTATGGGGGCTTAAATATTTATTTTATTCTGTTTTTTAGTATTTGTTGTTATAGCGGCAACAGAAATACATCATCTGTGGAAATTTCAACTGTCTAACTATCACGGTTTATGAGATACAGCCTGGTGGCAGATGGACAGACAGACAGACAGACAGCGGAGCCTTAGTAATGGGGTCCCGTTTTACCCTTTGGGTACGGAACCCTAAAAAGCAAAAGAAATGGTACAATATGGCCGATGAATCATGGCTGGTCCGAACTTTGCGCGGAAGCCTGCGCATTATCAGTTTTTAGGAACCATTCGGTGACATGAGGCAACTGTGTGTGAGAGTCCGAATAGTTCGGGGAGCGTATGTTCAGACCGGCCATCAGACATCGGCCGTATTGAATGTTAAAGTTTCTATTGATGTTGTTATGAACCTGCACCCTAATTGCGTAACACACGAACAATCACAATCTGTTTCATTTTGACAGTTCAACAACATTCACTGCGTTATTTACGTGGTTGAGCTGATAAATTTTTCGAACATATGAAGCAATGGATTAGCAATATCTTTCAAAATTATTCGTATTGTGATTGATCGCGTGTTACGTAGTAAGAGTGCTGCTGTAACATAATATAAATATTTTGTTATCAGCTTACAATAATAGAAGTAGTGGAGTACACTTGTCTGACTTTGGAGCTACAAAACGCGTCGGCGGTGTCGGAGATGAGGATCAAACATTACTGTCCTAGGGTCAGTTACGGAGCACCGTGTTATTTCTACAAAGGTAGGTCTCTCTTTTCTTGTAAAGTGCTAGGAAGAGCTTTCGGCGATCGAATTACAGGGCTCGCGGGCAAGATCGGTACTAACGCCGCCATCTTGTTTTGTCAATACAATTACTGTGATAATTTTATTTCAAAAATGTTTACCAACAACGCCCCCCCTTTTTTTTTTTTTTTTTTGAGGGTGGGAAATCATCCAATGACTTCTCCCGCTCTGGGCGGAGCGGAAGGGCGTGTCAGAAGGACCCCGCCAATTGTGCTGACATCTCTTTGAGGCGCGCGTGGAACACGACGCGCCATCGACCCGGGCCTGGTCCTTATCGAACGGCGAGCTGCCCGTTGCTCGCCGTCCGCAAGCCCGCGCCTATGGTGGCCGGGAGTCCGCCTGGGATTCCCGACGCCCAGGGCGTCTCCAACGGCGGCAGTTAGGGGCGTGAGGGCGCAAACTTTGCCTTTCCCTCACGCGTTCCGCCTCCTCCTTCGCGAGCATTACTGCTTCGCAGAAGGAGGTGACGGCTTCCCATGCTCTCTGGCTCCGTACCATGGCCTGAACCAGGGCCGGACGCGAGAGGTCATTGCCGCCAATCGCCTCCGCGAGGACACGGCGGTGCTCCGCCCAAGCAGGGCACACCTCAACCGTATGCTCCACCGTGTCCTCCGGGCGATCCGCACAGTGGTGACACCCGGGCGTTTCCTCCCGCCTAATCCTACACAGGAACCTCCCGAAGCTGCCATGTCCGGTGAGGACCTGTGTCAGGCGGAAGGTGAGGACGCCGTGGCGCCTCTCTAGCCACTCCTCAAAGAGGGGACTTATCGCCGCAATTGTGGCGTGCCCAGCACTGGGTTGCGACAATCGCACTCTCCATGCCGCCATGAGATCTTGCCGGAGCTCTGTCCGCTGTGCCGCGATTTCTCGCGGCAGCGGAGTTACACCCCGGCGCTTCACCTCCTCGCGCCACTCCCAGATGTGCGCGAGGACCTTCGCCTCCAGATCCCATGGCGGTAATCCGGCAAGGAGGCTCGCCGCCTCATGGGAGACCGTGCGGTATCCCCGGGCCAGCCGAATGGCCATGACCCTTTGGGATGCGTTCAACCGGCGGGCTGGCCGCAGCCTTAGGGAACGCGCCCACACTGGTGCCCCGTAAATGGCCATGGACCGCACGACCCCCGCGTAGAGCCTCCGGCAGGAGGCGTTTGGACCCCCAACAACGCCCCCCTGCGAATGTCATCAACGATTCTAGTAACACGGTAAAATAATAGATCATATCGTAAGCTCAGACCAAATAAAAAACCAAGACAGAGCGCATCGAACAATACAGTGAAGCATGCCAAAACTACACCACCGCTCTGTGCATACACGCTCACACACACACATTTACAGCAATTTACAATGACACTACAATCAAACTAAGTGCACATATGTTTACGAAACCGGCCTCACGCCACTGTTGACAGCGCTCTGTCTTGGTTTTTTATTTAGTCTGCTGAGATCGTAAGTAACAAGTCGTGATCATTACCCATAGAGGGATCTTTTCATGAAGTCCCATACAAAAATGAAGGACTCCTCAAACTCAAACTCACTTTTTTACTATTTTAAATCTCTCTGTTCCCCAGATTTCCTGAGACGTACACATTACGTCTGAGGAAACCTGAGGAACCACTTTTGCAAGGTTTTTTTTTCTTTTCATATCGACCTACCTTGTTTATGGACTCTAAATTAAAAACAACAAAAAAAAACCGAGAGCCGGAATAGTCTCATCTTACTCTAAAACTTCACTAAACAGGTTCGGTGTTCGAAATTGCCGTATTCATTATGTTCTCCGACAAATGCCTCTTCGAGATGTTCGCGTGGGGATTCGAGAAGAACATGACTCTCCTAGACATTCAGGAGTGGAAGTGGGAAGAGGGAACATACTACGAAGACTTCACTATGCAAAGAGTAGAATACAGGGGCCAGAGCTACATGACGGACTTTGGGTTCGAGCCGCTTGATATTGGGATCTGGGTGCCGGAGTATGACATTTGGACGACTACAGAAATAGCTAACTTTTCGTCAACAACGGAGATCCCGATTAACGGTAAAATGATCTTAATCTTATTAGACACTGCTACAAGGGTCTTTTGGCGCACTAAGGGGTTGGTGACCGTTTGTGCAATAATAAGGATGTTGACGGGTAAAAAAGAAAAAAAAATATCCGTCAGTCTGATAGTAAAAATAGTTATTTGTTATGCAAGGCTGCAAAGTTGTTTTTTGGCGCGAGTACTTGTATTGAAACCTGAGCAAGTGAAGGATTCTAGGATTGAACCATTAGCGAAGCGAAGCGAAACATAGAATCCTGAGCGTTGCGAATGTCTAAAAGGTATGAGACGCAGAATAACTTTGCTGCCGAGCGAAACGCACAACTTTTCACCTCACTACAGCGAGGAAAATGGTGCCTCCATGCATTGAACAAATATTGTAGATACCCTTTTATGCACTTTTTGCGCAATTTCCCGGGAGAAAGCTCAATTCGGCAATAAGTACCGCTTGCACTAACTCTGCCACTGCTAATCAAACCAAAATGATGGAAAGCGAATTGAATATACAGAAGAGAATTATATAAAGTTTTTGAAGTGAAAACTTCTTTAGGCGCGTTGAGCGATTTTTTTTCGTGCTGGCCAGTGCTGTTATTCTAAAAATGAGGTTGGCGCACTAACATGAAATAAGTATTAATGCGTTATCACTGATAACGCTGATAACACTGATAACTTATCAGTGGACCCGGCGGTATAGATAGTTATTGAACACAAAGGTTCGAATTTTAAAAACTCATTCCACGCTAACGGATAAAATGCACTTTTGTACTCAGTTGGGGAGCGAGGGCTCGCTCCGTCACAAGTCAATATCAAATCTACTGACCCGCCTAGAAAAGTGACAATCGCTTCCAAAGCGCTTCGTGTTTGTACACACGGCTACACATCAAGCTATTCATTTCCAGTTTATGCTGATCTCGCATTGTATAGGATTTCTGCACAATGCGAGGTCAGCTTATACTGGAAATGTATAGCTTGATGTGTAGCCGGGTGTACAACGACTTTCAACAGGACTGACATAAGTTTTTCGATAGCATAATTTAGTCCTATACATTTTTGTCTTTTCCATCATCGTTATCGCTGATAGATTGTTAGAGTCAGCTCAGACTGCGACGTGAAGCGACGCGATGCTGCGCGCACTTTTTAACAATTATCGAACTTATTTCCTCCACGAAAAGGTATAATTTCAGTGCGAGTGTTGACACGTGTCAGAGGGCGCTGAGACGCGTGGTGCTGCGCAGCGGATGTACCATAATGTGTGTAGTAAACAAATTCGATATTGTATCGAATCATAAAAAAGTGTGCATCGCGTCGCATCTCGGTGTGAACTTATCCAGTTTGCCTAGAGTGCGTTTCATCAAATAGCACCTTTGTTGTAATATTGGCCCGACTGTTAAATTTAAAAAACGGACCCATTATGTGGCGCCGTAGCGGCGGCGGCGGCGGCGGCACCGTAGCGTATTTGTATTGATCAATGACTATAGCCTCTTGACTGCTCATGCGGGCGACTCGAGCTCACGACACATATCTTGAATAGCACTGATACTAGATGGAAATAAGAGTAGCCATTTTAGTTTTGACCAGTTATTGGATCTCTGCACACGCGGGTATTTTGATACCTTTTAACCTCTATGCTCCGGCCAAGCATTACGTCACCTCGCTCAAGCACCGCCGCCTTCTAACGGCCCGATAAGATTATGCCGGGCGCGCACAAAAAATGGTCCCCTGCTGTTTATATTGGCTCTAGGCACACAATGTAAACTGTGTTGTATTCTTGAATAGACAGAGCATCATAATGTGTATAATGGCGCGGCCAGGGAGTATCAACACAATCAAGGGTTCCGTAGGTAGGATGAATTTATACCAAGAACAAACCTAATATTGGAGTTGAAAAACATGTTCTCTCATGCATTCCAAATGCAAATGTAATTTTGTACGCACAATAATTGAGAGATTTATCATGTTATTTTAAGACCATAAATTTTTTATAGGTTTTCCTGTAATCTATGAGTATAGAAAGAACCATTCTATGTATTTTTTTCAAAATTTTAAGCCGAGTAGTTTCGGTGATAATAGGGGGGGGATGGTCAATTTTTATCTATTTTCACCCGACTACAGCGAAGCAAAAAGGAGGGTTATGAATTTGACCGGTAAGTATCCTTACTTAATATAAAACAAAGTCCTCCGCCGCGTCTGTCTGTCGTCCTGTACGCGATAAACTCAAAAACTACTGCACCGATTTTCATGCTGTTTTCACAAATGGATAGAATGGTTCTCGAGTAAGGTTTTAGTATAGTACTTATGTTAAATAACAGAGTGCGTTCCCTTAAACTCGATAATCGATATCATTAATAGATTCAAATAAAAATATCAGCATATAAAATAGAGTTAAAACAATCGGAATTAAAAAAAAACTAAATTGGCAATAAATTCGAAATGACCTGTTTAAAATCAAAATACTAACGCGGAATAGTACCTAGCGTAGTGGCGTAGCCCAAACCGGCATCGTCGCAATTTTGTTCTCGCGCGCGCACGATGCCGAGCGAGCTTCTCACCGAGCCGGCCGGCCGGGCGGGGGGCGGGGGGAGGGCGGCGTGACGGCACTGAATGGCGATCGCTGACTTTGGTAAAGGCGGCAAAATTAATACTGTACCTTTCCACAGACGATATTAGCCCTTTACTCCGTAGAAATAGAGATTTTAATAGCGTGAGTCAACTGATGCAAATATGCATCAGTGGGGCTCAACGGTTTTGATTGATGCAACCTTGCATCACCGGAAAACGAGCGGAAAGACAGTGAATAACACAGCGTCGTGTTGTTATCAGTAAAATAAAACATTTATGTATGTTTTGATTTAACAACCCGTCTCAAATGCCCGGCTGACAAAGGAACGCGTCACTGAGGCCCCTTGGGCTTGTAAGAACCTATTCGCAAACAGTAAAAACATAAATTCATGTACATATCTAAGCCACGTTTCAATCATATTAGAATACAGAGTACAGCGAATTATTCTGCACGCAGCGGCCGAGTAATGGACACGGGGTGGCGCGTCGGCAGCGCTTCTCCGACACGTCGTGTCGGTCGCGGGCTCGCGGCCACAAAATAAACAGATAAAAGTACAGAAGGTCCACTCATGGAACAAGTACACCAATGTGTTTTACCTATTCACTCAGATCGGTGACTCCGGTGCCTTACAGTGCTAATAAGAAAGTAATTAGAAAAATAAATAACGTAGTAGGTAACTACGCTCATAAATAGTGTGCGGTTAAGTATTAGAGAAAGTTTCATTTAAATCTCAGTTTAGGCTAGCTTTTAAATGATAATGACGGTATTGCACGTTAGCAATCACTGTCTAACGTTTTGTGATGTTTTCTGCAATGACACCGAAATAAAAAAAAAAAACTTTTACTTTATGCAGTTGCATTCGTAATAAATTACTTAATAGCAATCGTGTAACACCACAGAAGTAATACGCTCGTTGTAAGGGGTAGGTACTCCCTGAGTATAAAAGTAGTTCGAGCAAAGAGTGGGCCTTCTGATCTTATTTATTTTGTGGCACAGTCGTTTCTTAGTGTTATTTCTTTTTTTTTTCGAAAAGGTTTTAGGTATTATGATAGGTACATTTAAATAATGTTTAATGACGTACTGAGATTTTGAACTGCTCAATATGCTGACCTTCTCTCTCTACACATTGCTTGTTGCAATCGCCGACGGTTGTTTTGGTGCACTCGTCGCATTAAATTGTGCATTGGGATACCTCTCGGCATACATCCTCAGAGCACCATCACACAATTACACTCAGCTTAAATGTGCACCATGTTCACATACTCCTGAGCACTGAACTGATAACGCGGCATTTTTCACACACGAAAGACGAAAGGAGACAAGATGTTGCATTGCGAAAATAAATGCACATCCGGTATGCGCGCGAGATTAGTTCCGACTAAAATTAGGTGGACAAATCCTGTGGACATTCGGGGAGCAGGGGGCGGGGCTAGGCGCATCAATCAAATCGCCGCACACGCGGCCCGTCATTCATAGGTAAATTGCGACATTGCCGTACTTACTTTGAAGGACAAGTGCGCGTGTACAGAGTGTTTCTTTTACGTATCAATTTAATATTTTTTGTGAATACTTCATTATAAAAAAAAAAAACATTTTTTTTTAATGGTAATATTTTTGTTAGCTTGTATGTATGGTATACTATTGCGGGTTAACGGGAACGCCCTCTGTTAGTTAACATACTGTATAATAACCGACATCCACGCGGACGAAGTCGCGGACATCAGCTAGTGTATGTATATTCATGTGTTCCCTCATATCTTCTGAATTACTCCTGTTCTGTTTAATTATACCTGTTTAATTTATTTTAGTGTCTAGATCGCAGCCGAGCAAACCGACCACGACTACAACGACTACAACGACTACGTCTAAGCCGACGAAAAGATCAAAAAAGACACCGAAGCGAAAGACGAAGACGACGACGACGCCGACTGAAGACACATCCGGCACCACAGAAGGGGGCGGTAGTTAGGGGTAGGTTTTGCGGGTTCAAACCCCCCGCGAAATGTGAGAAACCAGAATCTCAATCTAGAGATCGACCCAACTACAGTACTTCCGTACTATAATATAGATAATTGTAATCTATTTCGCATCTTGGCGTACTTTATAATCTACAAAAGCAGTAAGTACAGTACGCTAAATAAATAAGTGTTTTTTTTATCGACTCTGACTTTGTTTTGAATGAATTCCTGCAACTTCTACATTCTCTGAGAGAGTCTTACCTATACTAGACGGGGTGCTAAAATTTTCGAACGCGCCTCGCTCGCTGCTGCCTCCTACATTCTCAATGTTTTCTGTATAAGTAAATCGATAATTCTATAAAAATGCTGTTTTAAAAATAACAATTCTATTCAAATAATAAAACTCTTTTTACCCTCTCTGAAATAAGAAATATTTTATTTCTTCTAAAAAAGTGGGCAACCTTAGATTCTAAGTGGGCAGCCCCCCGAAATGAACTCCTGGCTACAGCCCTGAACCAACTCGACCACTAATACGAAGTAGATGTCGTAGTAGTTGGTTGCCAACTAGTAGGACTCTACTACGACAACACAAACGGTTACGACAAATTAGAAGCAGGTGGGTAAGGGTGAGCAAATCATACCCCTAAGCCGCTAACGCAAAACGGCTGTAGTTTTTAAGTTTATTTAAATTTTATTAATAAAAATCTGTTGCGTCCACTCAATCTGCATTTATTGAACTTTCAACCAGCGTTAATAAAAATAATAAAAATGGTTTATAGCCTGTTTTAACCATTGACTTAAAACATTACTGCAGTTAATCACATCGCTAGCGGCTGTCAAAATCTGCCTGTGGACGTAGTATTTATTACCTATGATTTTGAAATCGCCAGGGAGTCGCTGCCACTGGCTTCTAGTTGGTGCGCGTGCGTGTGTAGGTAGAGGTACCTACCTAGCATTAGGCGCTGATATGTACAGTCGTCCGCACGTCTGGGGATTCCCTTTGATCTTGAGCTGGCATAGCGTACCTACTACGGTGTTGAACGGGGAAGAAAACTAATAACTTTTGCCAAGGGTGTCGCTGGTAATGCTTGATTTACAGAAAATTACATTAGCTGATACATTACCTACAAAACTTGTTTATATGAAACTTTGGACAGCATCTGACAAAAAAGAGTTTTCCATCTGGAATCTCTTAATAGCAGCGCTTAGAGTTTGGATTTGTGCCCAGTTATTGGCTGGCCGCAGTACATGGGACTTAAACATAACTGGCGAAATGTGAGTGTACTATACTCGTAGGTACACCTCTGCCTAGCTCTTCGGGGAATACAGGCATAATCTATCTAATGATTTTAAATAGTTTATCTTTGTAGGAGTCGTGCAATTTTTATCAACCGACTTCTTCAAAAAGGAGGAGATGTTTTTGAGATTACTCCGCCAAATATGAATCGATTTTGATGGTACTCTTTTTTTTTGGTAGGTCATGCTTCAGAGGTGGTCCCATATAATTTATTTACTTTGCTAGCGTAGTTTTTGAGTTAGCTTCAATATTTTTACACGACTGCGAATAAAGGAGTGTAATGTTTTCATTTTGGATTTATGGGGTATCGTTAGAATCCTTACATCATAAGGAGTGTCATAAGTTTAAAAAAAAAAATGGCGACGGTATGGCTCCATTTTTATGTGAAAAATAAAAAAAAATCTTCAATTGTTTACAATATGGGTATTCAATTGAAGGCCTTGATGAGCACATTCCAAAACTATATACTTTATTGGCATACATTTAATATAGGTAGGGTGTAAATGCAAAAAAAACATTTCATCTTTCGCTGCAAACGATTTAATCAGACTTTAGTAACACTGCAAATGTCTAAATGACTGAATGGTTTGGTAGATCATTATTATTAGAATTCTTTCATCATCACAAAGTATACCTACTTAGGCAAATAATAAATAAAAAAATGTTTACATTAACACAATGCCAACTATTGCATAGCGGTAAACAAAAATGTACCTACCTAAACTTCCAAAAGCCACCATTCGACAAAATGTATAAAATAAAAATAAATAATTAAAAAATACGACTGCCCTGCTAAAAAACGAGCTAAAACCACGCTAAAAAGTAAAAAATTAGTTGATAAAATTGTTATTCCAGTCGACCTCTTAGATTAAAGTGTTCCACAGAACGGTCCCCCGACTGCAATGACAATTTTATCAACTTTTTTTTTACTTTTTAGTTCGTTTTTTAGCAGTGTCGTGTTTTTTAATTATTTATTCCCACAGTATACGTACCTAAATGATGTTCTATGTGACTCCGTCGTCACTGTTATTCAGATATCAGGTAGTGGTATTCGAATTTGTGTGGGTTAGGTACCACAACTAAAAAGAGAAAAATAAAAACTTGTTACAAAAAAAAAAGAGACTTCCAAAATAAAAATGTGAAAAATAGGTTTAATTTCGGAAGTCGGTGGCAAAAAACGAAAATCGAAACGTAAAGATACCGACTTCCCAAATTAAACTTATTTTTCCCTTTTTGTGTTTTTTTTGGAAGTCAGTTGTTTTTTTTTGTAAAAAGTTTTTTCTTTAAGTACTCTTCATTCACGTAGAGAAAATTGATTTAGGTAGGTACGGGGGCCTCCTAAACCGGCCACATTAGCAATTTCTCTAAAAGCTGTTAATTTCCTTAATCCCAGCACGCGTAGCATGACCATCGTAGAAACGGGTTTTGTCGACGCTCGGTGGGCTGGAAATCGGCTTTCATGGACTTAGGGATTTCAATTTGCAAGTGCTTGATTTTTTGCCGGATATCGCTTCTATTAGTCATTACCATGTACAAAAACGACACCGAGTTAATTCTGCCCAAAAACGAAGGAAATAGATTTTTTTTACAAAAAATTTGTATGAAGCTAGTATGAAAAATCGAATTATCTCCTAAACGGCATGTTTAACCGTAATATCCTTGGAGGTGGTCATAGTGCTAATTATTTATGATTTTTTGGTTACCGATTTGACGAAAAATTTAATGCCGTTTTTTTTAAAAAAATCTTCAAAATATTTTTATTTATTTTTACATGTAAAACGATCCCTTTTAGTGTCCAAGTTAAAAAGTTCGATATGGTATTAACCCAAATATTAAGAACACACAAAACAAGAAAAATTTAATAAAAAAATTGCTGTTTTTTGACACATTTTTATTAATTTAAATAAAAAAAGATTATCTAACTCTTATTTAAGTAACATATAAAGTTATATTATATACAAAATAATTTAATTTAAGGAATTAATACTAAGCATTTGTAAAATAAAGTAAAATAAATAAATAAAAAAGACAAAATATCATTAAATATTACAAGTTTCGCCAGAAAAATAATAATTACGGAATCATGTAAAAAATAAAAAAAATTGCTTGTAAGAGCTTGATTAATCAGTTATTTATACGATAATTTGTTCTTTTAGTCGTAATCTATTATACCACGAATCAGTTTATAATAAAATAATAGATAGAATGGAAATAAACATTTTTTTTGGTTTCTATGGACTTTCCTCGATTTTTTTAATTTCTCAGAAACTACCACAGATAAAGTCACGGGGATTTTTTTAAATGCTATTTCCAAGAATATCTTTCTAATAAGCATTGAAAATGATGATGACTGCAACTCGGGTCCCATAACACCCTGTGCAACGGATTATCGCGATAATAGACGTTAACGGTTGGTGTACCACACCACAACTTACCTCGAGAATTTGTCAGCGGCATTCACATGACGTTTAACGTTGGGTGCTAACTCCGGTGGCGGTATTTAGGGCAGATCAAAGAAATTTACCGCGAGAATTATTGCATTTAATGAAGCGGCACCACTTACGTTTCTCATTGTACACTGTGAGCGCGAGTAGTACCGTGAGTAGTACTACTCATACGATACATGATGCAGAGGGACGATAGTAGATAAGTAAGAGTGCTAAAGTTGTGTATTTGATCAACGATCATTTAACAGTGATACCCTGCAATCAATAAGAATACGAAATATTGTTGGTAGTTTCAATTTGATTCGGTACTTATTGCATCATTTATGCTCAAAACACACAAAAGGTCTTGGTCTTGTCTTGCAAAAGGCTTATCGGGACCTGGTCCGGTCGTTTTTAACCCAACGACGTGACTTGGTCAGAATCAGGAGGCAGTTGGTTCCTTATTACGATGCCCTTTTCCAATCGGGCGCGCGTAAGGATTCTTTGCCGATCCTGGCTAACACTGTTATAAGCGTGGTGAGCAGTCCACTTATTGTCTAACTCGGCACATATATTGCGCCATATTGTGTTAGAATATCCCGGCAGTTTTGGCGAGAATAGATAAGTTATAAATTTTTTTAAGCATTTAATTACTTTGTCTGAAACGCTAGCTTTCCGTGGCATTTTGATACAGTAGTTACGGGACACAATACAAGTAGCACTCGGGCGGGCTGTTGCTCAGCACTGATCATGGCACTGATGCTTTATTCAAGAGCGCCAGCCCGCGGCGTGGGGCACGTGGTGCGGGGCGCTGCACGGCACCGCCTGCGCAGGCAGACGCCGTGCATCGCTACAAACATACATTATTTGCTTGTTACACAACTTCTCCCAACCTTATTTCGAAAGATTCACGAGATACAATAGTATTAGCAAGATTAAATACATAATAATAATAATTAATTACTGAGGACTATATAACCCGTGTCGCAGAGCGCATAGACTTCCTGAAGCAGAAAGTGTATGCCTGGGCAAACCGTATTCGAAGGTATAAGCGGCGAGTAGACCGATACATTCAGAACCGCACCTTCCAGAGGGATGAAAGGTGGGTATATAGGACTTGGGAGCAACCGGACCAAGGTGTGGCTGACACGCGCCTGCCGGAAGATGATGCCATGTGCTCTTTCTGGCGCAGTATCTGGTCGGTGCCTGTCAGTCATACTGAAGGCGACTGGACTCGGGAAGTCGAGCGAGCCTGCGATCCAATACCAGAAATGGGGGCTATTACCATCTGCCCCCAAGATGTAGCTCGAGCAGTCCGCCCGTTGCCTAACTGGAAGTCTCCAGGGCCGGACGGGCTGCACAACTTCTGGATAAAATGGTTTATAAGGTCGCACGCTTGCTTGGCGGCTCAGTACCAGACTGCATTGGACTCTGGTTTGCTACCCCAATTCTTAACTACAGGAATTACCCACCTGGTCCACAAATCTGGTAGCACCGCGGAACCCAAAAATTATAGACCGATCACATGTTTACCGACGGTCTATAAAGTTCTTACATCCATTTTGAGAGCTAAAATTAACAAACATGTCGACACAAACTCCATCATGTCTGCCTCACAAAATGGATGTAGGAACGGGTCCCGCGGTACTAAGGAGCTACTCCTCATTGATATGGCCATTAGCCAACAGGTTCGTCGTTTCCGAAAGGATTTGTCGACATGTTGGATAGATTATAAGAAGGCCTATGACTCGGTGCCACATACATGGCTCATGAGGGTGCTGGAGTTGTATAAAGTAGATGCATCTCTGCGCACCTTCCTGATGTCGTGTATGGGGCAATGGAGGACAGTCCTTCGCTATCCAGGATGTCGAAATATCCAGAGGAATAGTGAGCCGATAAGGATCGAGCGAGGCATATTTCAGGGCGATAGTCTGAGTCCACTTTGGTTCTGCTTGGCCCTGAATCCGCTAAGCACACTGCTGGAGGACTCAGGTCTAGGCTATCGGTTGAGGAGAGGTGGACAGGTTATATCTCACCTCCTCTACATGGATGACCTAAAACTCTTTGCCCCCAACAATTCACAACTGATGGAGCTACTGAAAGTAACTGAAACTTTCAGTAGAGCCATCAGGATGGAATTTGGTGTGGACAAATGTGCGGTCATGCATGTAAAGCGAGGGGAGATTATGGAATCCGTGGGAACCCAACTCTCGGATTCCATATACCTAAGAGTCCTCTCCGCATCCGAAACCTATAAGTATTTGGGTATGTCGGAAGCGTTAGGCATCAATGTTACTGACATGAAGCAATCGTTGAAGGAGCGCTTCTTTGGCCGCCTGAAGAAAGTATTTAATAGTCTTCTATCGGGCGGGAACAAGGTGCGCGCCTTCAACGGCTGGGTCATGCCGGTTTTGATGTACTCTTTCGGCATACTCAAATGGACTCAGACTGAACTTGACGCCCTGGATAGGAGGGTCCGTACGCTGCTGACTGCATACCGAATGCATCACCCACGGTCATCGGTAATGAGACTGTATATCCCGCGAAAGTGTGGTGGTCGAGGCTTTTTAAACGCTAAGACCCTCCACAATCGCGAGATATGCAGTCTCAGGGAATATTTCCTAGAAGCCGACCTGGGAATGCATCGAGATGTGGTCGCAGTGGACAAGGGCCTCACCCCGCTCTCCTTGGCGAAAGAGAACTGGCGCAAGCCTGTAGTGCTTGACACTAACGATCGCAAGGAGGTATGGCAGAGTAAGGAGCTTCACGGACGCTTTTTCCGGGCCCTGCATGGACCCGATGTAGATTTACTAGCGTCCGTAGCCTGGCTACGTTGCGGTGACCTCTTTGGGGAAACCGAAGGTTTTGTCTGTGCAATTATGGACGAAGTTATCATGACGAACAATTACCGGAGGTTTATTGTGAAGGACGGCACGGTTGACATCTGTCGGGCATGCCACCGACCGGGAGAATCAATCCGTCACATTATCTCCGGGTGTTCTCATCTAGCTAACGGAGAGTACTTACATAGACACAACCTTGTAGCCAGGATTATCCATCAGCAACTTGCTCTGAAATACAGCCTTGTGGATTCGGAAGTGCCGTACTACAGGTACGTGCCCGACCCAGTCCTCGATAATGGAAATATCACATTGTACTGGGACCGATCCATCATCACTGACAGGACTATTGTTGCCAATAAGCCTGATATAGTGGTGGTGGATCGAACAGAGCGGCGCACAATGATCATTGACATAACGGTCCCGCATGACGGGAACCTCTTGAAGGCAGAGAAAGAGAAACAAATCAAGTATCTTGACTTAGCTCACGAGGTTGTCGACATGTGGGATGTGGACTCTGCGATCATTGTGCCGATAGTCGTATCAGCCAATGGCTTAATTGCCAAGAGCCTCGATCAACACCTAAGGAGACTCTCGTTGGGCAGCTGGGTTAAGGGCTTGATTCAGAAAGCGGTACTCCTGGACACGGCTCGCATTGTTAGGAGGTTCCTTTCTCTGGAGCCCTGACCGCCGGTAGCTTGGACCCTGTTCCCGATACCGGTGGGCTACTATTTCTTATATTTTTAAATGTTTTTATATATTTCTTTATTTTAATATTTAAAAATATAATTTATATGTAAGAAAAATGAAATAAAAAAAATACTAAATTACTTAACCGTCTGGCCACTGGACATTCCACTGCAGCGAATTTTCACGCGGTGCGAATGGCGAGACGTCTTGAGACTAAAACAAATGAATAAAAACCGGCCAAGTGCGTGTCGTACTACGCACAATGAAGGGTTCCGTAGTTGAAATACTTGTTCTTCCATAGCCTACTGCTGTGATAGTTTTCCTTTTAATTTCGTTGCTTATACATACTACTGCCGTGAACTTTTTCACATGTCCAAAACCAACCATTTAGTTGGCAAGGGGGGGGGGGGCACTTGACTGTAACAAAAATTTGCACTTTAAAGCTTAATATTTCGCAAACGGATCCCTGAATCCAAAAATGGTTTTAACCAACTTAAAACAAAGGTGGAGGTTATCAATTTTTTTGTTTTTTAATGTTTGTTACCTCAAAACTTTCGACTGGGTGAACCGATTGATGCTTCTTTTTTTATTTGAAAGCTGGTGCTTACCGTGTGGTCCCATATAAATTGTATTAACTTTGCGTGAGGAGTTTTTGAGTTAGCTTCAATAATTACGTATTTTTTCCCACTTAATCTATGTAGATGATATAGAAAGAAAGAAAGAAAGATATCATATTTGACTCCGTCACTGTTATTTACATAGGAGGTAGTGGTATTCGAATTTCAGTGGGGTAGGTACCACAATAAAAAAGTGAAAAATTAAAACTCTTTAACAAAAAAAAAAACAACCGACTTTAAAAAAAAACCACTAAATAAGTGAAAAATAGCTTTAATTTCGGAAGTCGGTGGCAAAAAATGAAAATTGAAAAGCAGAGACACTGACTTCCGAAATTAAAGTTATTTTTCACTTTTTTTGTGTTGTTTTTGGAAGTTGGTTGTTTCTTTTATGTAAAAAGTTTTTATTACAAACAAACTCACAATATTTTTGAATGACCTTTCCAACGACAGCCCACACAATAGAAAAAAAAAGTTCCCACAAAAAAGTTGAAATTTGGTAATTTATTATGACCCAAACATGGGACGTGTAACGTAAATAAATACATTTTGAATAATGGGGTCACTTCTGGGGGACAATACAGAAAAAAAAAACCTATATATGTATAGGTATTTCGGTTATTCAATGATATTAACCATGTGAGTGTGACGTATCAAATGGAAAGGCTGGTAGTGAGGATCTTAATTTTTTTTACTTTGAACTTACGAGTAATTTACTTTACGACAGCGAAGATAGGAAAGTATATAGGGAGCCTAAGGGCTCGTGCAAACAGGCGCGATATCGCGGGCGCGACAGGCAGCGCTACTGTTGTCGCGCCCGCAATATCGCGCCTGTTTGTGAGAGCCTTAACATGAGCTGCCATTTCTCGCCTGTCGCTCATGCGTCTCTCCGTCATCCTACACAGGGCAATACATATGCTAAAGGGATACGACAAGACAAACAACAAAAAAAACAAAACAAAAAAAAAGGACTACTGTATTAAAACCAAACGACAAAAGTACTTCTTTAATAATAAGAGAAAAATAAAAAAATAAAAAAAATAACTTTTCTTTCGGAAGTCGGTGTCTTTGCTTTTAATTTTAGTTTTTGGCCACCGACTTCCGAAATAAAAGTTATTTGTTTATTTTTTTATTTTTCTCTTATTATTAAAGAAGTACTTTTGTCGTTTGGTTTTAATACAGTAGTCCTTTTTTGTTTTGTTTTTTTTGAAGTCGGTCTTTTTTTTTTAAATTTTTTATTTTTTTTCAATTTTTTGTGTAATTTGATTTTTGTAATCACCATGGGTAGACCAACTAAAGGAGCCGCATGAAGAAAAACAGAATTAAAGAGACTAATACTGCTGAAAAAGAACGCCTATCTAAGAATCGCAAACGGAGTGCTATGTCCGGTTCCCAAGAATCACCGTTAGCTCTTCATGCTAGGTTATCTCAGATGGGAAATTACATGCATTCTCATTTGTCGCAGGAGTCGCCAAATGATAAGATCTGCCGACTCAATCTTATTCAAAAACGATTAAGTGGCGAGTCGTCTGAACAGCGCAAGTATCGTTTAGATGTTATACGAAACCGGCTGGCTAATGGGACTCCCGTGCCTTCTCAAGAATATAAGGGTGAATACTATACATTTGCTTACACTGTAGAGTTCCCCTCATCATCATATTATAAGGTGACCATAATCAGATCTGTAATGTCACTTACAACCTATATGATTGCAAGTTCTTATCAATATAAATGAATTACGTCCAAACACAAGGTAATTACTGTGAACCGTTGAGGAGTTCCGTTAATCGTCCTTCGTCTTCATCATCAGACCCTTAACGACAGTCACAACCCATCCAAGTGTAAGGTTCTTATCAATACAAATTAATCAAGCCCAAACACAAGATATCTGCTGTAAACCACTGAGGAGTTCCCTTGACTGTCTTTCGTCTTCATCATCAGACCCCTAACGACAGTCACAACCCATCAAAGTGTAAAGTTTTTATCAATACAAATTAATCAAGCCCAAACACGAGGTATCTGCTGTAAACCATTGAGGAGTTCCCTTGACTGTCTTTCGGCTCCATCATCAGATCGACTCCAGACCTTCATAAAATTGTAGTGCTGTAAAATACTTAATGAATAAATTAAGGAATGCACTAGTTGCCCTTACGATTTTTGAAAGTTCCCCTCGATTTCTCTAGGATCCCATCATCAGATCCTGACTTGGTGACAATGGGACCACCTCAGAAGTATAAGCTTTTGAACAAAAAAAGATTTTTTTACATGGTGAATACTCACTCCTTTTTTTTTTTTTGAGGGTGGGAAATCATCCAATGACTTCTCCCGCTCTGGGCGGAGCGGAAGGGCGTGTCAGACTTTTACTGACTAAAACCCACCCGTGTTCCTTCATTTGCCTGTTGCCAAGGTCCCGGTATCCCTTTCGGACTTTCCCGCAACCCTGGCAGGCATCGGTCCTAGCGGACCCCGCCAATTGTGCTGACATCTCTTTGAGGCGCGCGTGGAACACGACGCGCCATCGACCCGGGCCTGGTCCTTATCGAACGGCGAGCTGCCCGTTGCTCGCCGTCCGCAAGCCCGCGCCTACGGTGGCCGGGAATCCGCCTGGGATTCCCGACGCCCAGGGCGTCTCCAACGGCGGCGGTTAGGGGCGTGAGGGCGCAAACTTTGCCTTTCCCTCACGCGTTCCGCCTCCTCCTTCGCGAGCATTACTGCTTCGCAGAAGGAGGTGACGGCTTCCCATGCCCTCTCGCTCCGTACCATGGCCTGGACCAGGGCCGGACGCGAGAGGTCATTGCCGCCAATCGCCTCCGCGAGGACACGGCGGCGCTCCGTCCAAGCAGGGCATACCACCGTATGCTCCACCGTGTCCTCCGGGCAATCCGCACAGTGGTGACACCCGGGCGTTTCCTCCTGCCTAATCTTAAACAGGAACCTCCCGAAGCTGCCATGTCCGGTGAGGACCTGTGTCAGGCGGAAGGTGAGGACGCCGTGGCGCCTCTCTAGCCACTCCTCAAAGAGGGGACTTATCGCCGCTATTGTGGCGTGCCCAGCACTGGGTTGCGACAATCGCACTCTCCATGCCGCCATGAGATCTTGCCGGAGCTCTGTCCGCTGTGCCGCGATTTCTTGCGGCAGCGGAGTTACACCCCGGCGGCGAGTAGGGTACCTGAGGTTCAGTCTGATTATACTGTGATTCTAATTGATTGTTAATAAAAATGTTCTATTACTATTATTGTTGAAAATTATTTGCATACCCATCCCAATATATGGCACTCTAATTATTCTTATAACTCAATTCCTTCTAGAAGACATTTTCTTGCTGGGGTAACGCACACGTTCCCTTCTCATATCTTTTAAATACATGAATAAGTATTAAAAAAAAAGGAAATCTACTAGCCAAGAATGAATTTCACATTTACTTACCTATCAGTTGCATTATACACAATTTAAGTTTTAAGTATCTAAATATAAAACTTATTCAAATGATAAAGGATTGTTATAACCGTGCGTTTGCACTGGCGAAACATTCAAGACAAAACATGTTGAAATCTCTACTTTCTGTCAAAGTTACATACAATTTTTGACAGGAACTAGAGATTTCAACATGTTTTGTATTGAATGTTTTGCCAGTGCAAACAGCTCGGTGAAGTTAGCCGCACGATTTAATTATTATGAACTTTTGTTAATCCTAATCGTTAGAGAGGGTTAGAGAGAAAAGAAAAATCGTTAGAGAGTAATTAGTTTTTATGTAAATACAATTTTAATTTTTCGTGTGAAGTTGGCCCCCCCTCCCGCAGAAATGGACTTAGACGTAATTTTATTTTTTTAATCGTTTGCGAATCGTTAGAGAGAGATTGAGAGTTACACAAAATCGTTAGAGAGTTAATATTTTATTTGATATTAAATCATTTCTAAGAGCGTGACGTTAGCCCACCTCTGTGAATTTTGCCCCCGAATTAATTATTTTCAACTTTTGTTAATGCTAATCGTTAGAGAGAGTTAGAGAGAAAAGAAAAATCGTTAGAGAGTAATTAGTTTTATTTATCAACGATTTTAATTACTTTTGTGAGATTGGCCCCCCTTCCCGCAAAAATGGACTTAGACCTAATTAAAAAAAATATGTAGTTTGAGAATCGTTAGAGAGAGATAGAGAGTTAAAAAAAATCATTAGAGAGTTAATGTTTTAATTGATATTCAATTATTTCTGAGAACGCGTTTTACTCTAGAGCAGATTAAAGTTTAGAAACGTGCCGCCTCGATAGGAGATAGGGGAGGGAGGAGAGGGGGGAATGGTTAGTAGATCCCCCCACTCACCCCTGCCGGAGATACAAAGTTTTTTTTAATGATTTTTAAATATGACAAGTCTCATATGCTGGGACCACACACACGGATTATCACGATAATAGACGTTAACCGTGGGTGGAGCCACAACTTATTGAATTTGTCAATTGAATAATAATTTGTTAACCATTTAATTTGAAGAAGTACTTACCTATCTCTATAAAGAAAAACTGAATTCAGCGTGTTAACTTTTATGAACTTATCTCGTAGGAGTGACTATTCACCATGTATCTACCATGACCTGTCATTTTGTTGTTTGTCTTGTCGTATCCCTTTAGCATATGTAATGCCCTGTGTCGGATGACAGAAAGACGCACTGAGCGACAGGCGAGAAATGGCAGCTCATATTAAGGCTCCCACAATCAGGCGCGATATCGCGGATGCGACAACATTAGCGCTGCCTGTCGCGCCCGCGATATCACGCCTGTTTGGACGAGCCTTTAGGCTCCCTGTGTACTTTCCTATCTTCGCTGTCGTAAAGTAAAAGTAAATTACTCGTAAGTTGAATATAAAAAAAATTAAGAGCCTCACTACCAGCCCTTCCATTTAATATGTCACACTCACACTGTTAATATTATTGCGCATGCACAAGGTACTTTTTTTTTTGTATTGTCCCCCAGAAGTGACTCCCATATTCAAAATGTATTTATTTACGTTATACGTCCCATGTTTGGGTCACAATAAATTACCAAATTTCAACATTTTTGTGGGAACTTTTATTTTCTCGCCTATCCTTTTGTGTGAGCTGTCGTTGGAAAGGTCATTCAAAAATATGGTGAGTTTGTTTGAGATAATTTTTTTTTATAAAAAAAAACAACCGACTCCCAATAAAACACAAAAAAGTGAAAAATAACTTAAATTTCTTTGCTTTTCAATTATTATTTTTTGCCACCGACTGTCTACGTTCCTTTCCGAAAGTTATTTTTCACTTTTTACTGTTTTTTTTGGAAGTCGTTTGTTTTTTTTTGTAAAATGTTTTTATTTTTCACTTTTTAGTTGTGGTACCTACGCCTCTCAAATTCGAATACCACTACCTGCTATGTAAATAATAGTGACGGAGTCAAATAAGATATCATCTACATAGACTAAGTGGGAAAAAATACGTAATCATTGAAGCTAACTCAAAAACTGCGCAAGCAAAGTTAATAAAATTTATATGAGACCAAACAGGAAGCACCACCTTTCAAATAAAAAAAGAATCATCAAAATCGGTCCACCCACTCGAAAGTATTGAGGTAACAAAAATAAAAAAAAAAAATAAAAAAACCGACGAATTGATAACCTCCTCCTTTTTTTGAAGTCAGTTAAAAACCATTTTTGGATTCAGGGATCCGTTTTCAAAATATTAAGCTTTAAAGTGCAAATTTTTGTTACAGTCAAGTGTCTCCCCCCTTGCCAGCTAAATGGTTGGTTTTGGACATGTGCAAAATTAACGGCAGTAGTATGTATAAGCAACGAAATTAAAAGGAAAACTATCACAACAGTAGGCTATCGAAGAACAAGTATTTCAACTACGGAACCCTTCATTGTGCGTAGTACGACACGCACTTGGCCGGTTTTTATTAATTTGTTTTAGTCGCAAGAAGCCTCGCCGTTCGCACCGCGTGAAAATTCGCTGCAGTGGAATGTCCCGTGGCCAGACGGTTAAGTAATTTGGTATTATTATTATGTATTGAATCCTACTATTACTATTGTATCTTCCGAAATAAGGTTGAGAGATGTTGTGTAACAAGCAAATAATGTATGTTTGTAGCGATGCACGGCGTTTGCCTGCGCAGGCGGTGCCGTGCAGCGCCCCGCAACACGCGCCCCACGCTGCGGGCTCGCGCTCTTGAATCAAACTCAAACTCAAAGCATTTATTTCAATTAAACCATTTACAGACACTTTTGAATTGTCAAAGAGTCGGTCAGTTAGTCAAAAAGTTGAAGCTAGTTGCCCATTCCAATTCGTAGATCTCTATGGAGAAGAACGGGCAAGAAACTCCAAGGACACTCTTTTAAAAATGTATATAGATATTACAAAATCCTGGATACAGTATTCTTGGTGCTTCTATATGTGAGAACAATGTCAAACGAAAAATAATCAAAAACAATTCAAAATATTAGATTAAAAATAAACCCTGGCAGATCAGATAAGAGATGACCAGTCTCAACTGAGGGCGCCCGTTCACGAACATGACACGTGGAATAAAACATCAGTGCTGAGCAACAGCCCGCCCGAGTGCTACTTGTATTGTGTCCCGTACCTACTGTATCGAAATGCCACGGAAAGCTGCCGTTTCAGACGAAGAAGTAGTTAAATGCTTAAAAAAAAATTGAACTTATCTATCCTCGCCAAAACTGCCGGGATATTCCAACACAATATGGCGCAATATATGTGCCGAGTTAGACAATAAGTGGACTGCTCACCACGCTCATAACAGTGAGCCAGGATCGGCACAGAATCCTTACGATCCCCGATTGGAAAAGGGCATCGTTATTAGGAACCAACTGCCTCTTGATTCTGACCAAGTCACGTCGGTGGGTTAAAAACTACCCGACCAGCTCCCGACAAGCACCCACCTTTTGTGTTTTGAGCATAAATGATGCACTATAAGTACCGAATCAAATTGAAACTACAAAAAATATTTCGTATTCTTATTGATTGCGGGGTATCACTGTTAAATGATGGTTGATCAAATACACAACTTTACCACTCTTATCTATTATCGTCTCTCTGCATCATGTATCGTATCAGTAGTACTACTCACTGTGCACAATGAGAAACGTAAGTGTGGCCGCTTCATTCAATGCAATAATTCTCGCGGTAAATTTCTTTGATCTGCCTAAAATACCGCTGTCGAGAATATCATGCCGCAACGGGCGACCGCGGGCGGGAGCTGCGGTCGCGGAGGGGGCACTCGAGCTGCGGGCGCGCACCGGCCGGCACTCCACTGCGTCATCGACCGCCATACAACGAACGTTCTCATATTCTCACCGATTCTAAATTTAACCAACCGTTTGTCTTTCCTTTTATTATTCAATACAGTCCACTATTGTCAAGTTACTTCCCGTGTTTTTGTCCTCGTATCATCTGGAGGATTACCCATTCCTGTTCATGGTCCTTCGACGAGTAACTGACCAGTTTTGGGAGTGACAAGCAGTTTTTCAAAATTTGAAAAAGGTCGTTAGAATACTGGACTTCAAGATCAAGGCTCCTTTTCGCCCTTCGTGCAAGCCTGGTTCCAGTCTGTGATCATCATCTTCGGTGCCTTTGTGAAGGGGCGTATTTTGTTGGAGCAAGCAGTTCTTCAGTGGTCATCGTAGCTGGGTCATCGCAGCGTAGCAGCCCAAGCAGTGCCCAAGAACATCGCCATCCATTTGAAGCAAGAAGACGTTCAGTTTGGACTCGCAGTCAACGGATTTTGTGAGATCTTTCCATAATCTTACTAACATTTGTACATAATTCATATACTAACTTTCATTCCACTAGTGTGTTAGATAGTGCATTAGACCAGTGAATCATACATTAGTAATATCTATTCATCTTAGTGATTACTAGCCCATAATATTAAATAGTGTCGTCAATTAGTAGTTTGTTTATCCAGTAGAATCAATCATAACCTCGAATACGTATTGTCCGTTTCATGTAGTTTCAACTTTCAACCCATACAGGTAGATTTTGTCCCATTATAGTAAAGTAACACCTATTAATAATTTAGAATAAGTGCTTATTAAACACCCTATAACATTTCGTGTTAAACTTAGTGCTTTTTCTTTCCATTTCAGTCTGACAGTTTGACAGTTTGAATTCAAATTTTTTTTTCCAACCGCCTACCGGTTTTTAATAGCAACGCTTCAATCAGCTGTTTGCTCGTTGCTCTTCTACAGGCGCATTATAAGAAATTCTTGCAGTGCTTTTAGCATTTATTCTGTACTTAGTCTTTTTCTTGCCTACTTGCACTTCCTTTAGCGCCTACAGCTACCTTCCTATTCAGCCATGGCTGAAGAAATTAAGATTAAAGAGCTTACTAAAAAGCGTGCCTCAGTAAAATCGCAGCTTACTCAATTCACAACTTTTTTAACTACAACTAAGTCTTGCGAACAGCTTAGTGAGGAACAGCTTGTCGAGTTAGACATAAGGCTTGAAAAAATGGTTACCTTATATGCCACCTATGATCAGTTTCAGGGTCAGTTGGAGTACCTGTCTGCCAAGCCCGACGAGCAATTTTCTGAACGTGAGCAATTCGAGAGCAACTACTACAGGCAGCTAGCATCTGCTCGCGCGCTTTTGTCTAAGCATCGCGCTCAACTGGCGTCTAAGGTAGGCTCCAATGAGCAACTTTCAGTGGTTAGGTACTAGACATAATAATGTTAGACTTCCAAAAATAAATTTACCTCACTTTGCCGGTGGTTATAAGGATTGGCTGGAGTTTAAAGATATTTATATTTCGTTGATTCATGAGGAAAAGAGCATAGATAACATAAATAAATTTCACTACCTACGTTCGTCACTTAATGGCAGCGCAGCATTAGTTATTAAAAGTTTAGATTTCAGAGGGGACAACTACGGCAATGCATGGCAATTGTTGTGTGAAAGGTACGATAACAAGCAATTATTAATAAATAATCACATTCAAGCTTTGTTTAATGTGGAACCACTTCAAAAGGAGAGTAGTCAGGGTTTACGCCAGATAGTAGATGTCACCAGCAAGAACCTACGTTCACTGGCAACGCTAGGGCTGTCCGTACAGCATTGGGGTGAAATGATCATATATTTAATGGCATCAAAGCTGGACCCGGTTACTAGCAGACAGTGGGAAGAGCATAGGAACACTCTGACTGAGTATCCATCCTTAGACATGTTCACTAAATTTATTTCTAACCGCTGCAATCTTTTAGAAACGCTTGAGGAGGCTAATAGTGTAAAATCGAAGCCAGAGTCATCGCACAGTAAGCCAAAAAGCTTCTCTGTCTTAACAAGTAAGGGTAAATTTAATATTTCATGTCCACTGTGTAAACAAAGTCACTACATATTTAGTTGTGATCAATTTAAGGCGCTTACATCCACTGCACGCTTTTCTAAAGCGAAAGAATTTAAACTTTGTTTGAATTGTTTACGCCCAGGTCATTTGGAGGCTACTTGTCCACTTGGTCACTGCAAGTATTGCCAGAAGAGGCATAATACAATGTTGCACTCTCATGATGGTGATCCCAGCTCTAGTAAGGAGCATATAACTTTAGCAGGCACTAATCATGATTATACATCTCGTCATGTATTGCTTTCCACAGCGTTGGTAAGAGTCATGGACCATTCTGGGACGCCGCACAGCGCCAGAGTCTTACTAGACAATGGAAGCACGGCAAATTTTGTTACCAAGGACCTTTGTGGTAAGCTACATTTACCTATTCGTAGTGTAAGCTCACACGTTGCAGGCATAAACAGTCAAGTGTCTACCATTACGCAATCTTGTGCATTACATTTGCAATCGTGTGATGGGTCTTATAACATTGACATTGATTGTTTTCTCCTGCCCAATATAACCACTCATATACCACATACGTACATAGACTTAACTGACTTGCAGCTACCAGCAGGTATAAGTCTGGCTGATCCATCTTTCAATGTCCCTTCCTCCATCGACATACTTGTTGGAGCCGACATCTTTTGGAGTGTGATAGGTCGCAACCGTATACAGTTAGGTAGACATATGCCGACGCTCTTCGAGACTAAGCTCGGATGGCTCATATCAGGTGCCATACCTCAACCTAACATAACCAACCCATCAGTGTGTATGTTTGCGCATGGCAAGCACACCACAAACGTGCAAGCACCCATGGATCTCTCCAGATTCTGGGAACTTGACTCTATCTCACCTAAGTTCAATTTCACATCCGAAGAGAGAGCATGTGAACAGAACTTCATAAATACGACTAGGCGTAGTGCTGATGGTCGTTTCATAGTCACCATCCCCTTAAAGGAATCCCCTGAAGCATTGGGTAACTCCTTTGAGATGGCTAAACGTCGCTTTCTTTCATTAGAGCGTAGACTTGATAGAGACCCAAAACTTAAGCATCGCTACGTAGAATTCTTACAGGAGTATGAAGCATTAGGTCATATGAGCGAAGCATCTCAGCCTTCTTCATCTCATGCATACTTCCTTCCACATCATGGTGTTTTCAGAGAGTCCAGTACAACGACCAAGCTTCGAGTTGTCTTCGACGCATCAGCCGTCACAACTTCTGGTAAGTCGTTCAACGACATTCAAGGCATAGGACCCGTAGTTCAGGATGACTTGATATCCATATTGCTAAGGTTTCGTCAGCATAGATACGTCATATCGTCGGATATCGAAAAGTTCTTTCGACAAATCGTAGTTGACGAATCGCAGCGATCTTTACAACAGATATTGTGGCGTTCTGATCCATCATTACCTCTCAAAACCTATACATTAAACACCGTTACTTACGGAACAGCATCCGCTCCGTTCATTACTACACGATGTTTGTCTCAGTTGGCAAAGGAGGCAACGCACACACGTACACAACAGTCTATACGGCACGATTTTTACGTCGACGATTATCTGTCAGGAAGTGATTCTATAGAGAGCACTATAGAGCTGTGTAGAGATGTCATCAGCATACTTAAGACTGCACAACTCAATCTTCGAAAGTGGCAGTCTAACAATACACAAATACTTCAAGCAGTCACTACGGACACACATGATTCATCCACTCATACTACATTCACAGCAGCGCATACAGACACACCTAACACAGTCAGCTTGAGTATTGATGAACCAAGTAAAACCCTCGGTCTTAATTGGCATTGTCATACTGACTGTCTTGCGTTTTCTATTCATATACCTAAACATGCAGACACCACAATCACAAAACGACACATACTTTCCACAGTAGCGCAAGTATTCGATCCTCTGGGTCTTGTCTCTCCGTGTATTATCGAGGTGAAGATAATATTACAGAAATTATGGATAGATAAGTGTGCATGGGACGACGAGGTTAATGTGGACATTAAAAAGTTATGGCTGAAGTTCACACAGACTTTACCTCAGCTTAATCTTCTCAGCATACCCCGCTGGGTGGTATGTGCTAACCCATTATCTGTGGAAGTACATGTTTTTACAGATGCGTCAGAAAAGGCTTACGGAGCTTGTATATACATTCGTTCTGTAGCTAGTAGCGGCAACGTTCATACACATCTGCTCACGTCGAAGAGTAAGGTAGCACCGATCAAGTCGACCACAATCCCAAGGCTGGAGCTTTGTGGTGCCTTATTAGGGACTAGGTTGTGTGAAAAAGCACTAGAATCGTTAACACTTAAACCTGACAAATGCATATTTTGGTGTGATTCAATGATTGTCCTAGGTTGGCTGTCTGCTACACCAAGCACGCTTAAGCCATTTGTTAGGAATCGAGTTTCGGAGATACGGGAAGGCTTTGGTGCTTACACCTGGCGCTATGTGCCGTCCAAGGACAATCCTGCAGATCTTGTCTCCCGTGGTCTGAGCGCTGACCTAATTGGTGAATCTTCCATGTGGTGGTCAGGGCCTTCATTCTTGCTTACAGACCCATCTCTTTGGCCTTCAATGCCGAACACAGATGTGAACACAATACTACCTGAACTATTAAAATCACATTCTATTAACATTAATAATCAATCATTACCCATCACTAATCCTAATATGTATGTACACAATAATTCATTTCAAACTTTGATTAATAATTCATCTAATTATTTACATCTACAACGTCTATTAGCATACGTATTTAGATTCATTAACCGTTCTAAAAGAGTACATAATCATAGTGTTACTCTTACCAATTCAGAGTTGTCATACAGCGCTGATTTCATAACTAAAACCGTTCAGACGGAAATGTTTCCTGAAGAGTATGAGCTACTTTCATCAGGCAAACCATTATCAAATAAAAATCGCCTTATGAAATTATCACCTTTTATTGAGTCTGGCATTATACGAGTCGGAGGCAGATTAGATAATTCTTGCTACGATTATAATGTCAGGCACCCTATCATTATCTGTAGCAAACATAATTTTGCTAAACTTATTTTTAATACTCATCACTTACGCCTATTCCATGCTGGTCCACAGCTACTTTTAGCCACAGTTAGGCATAACTATTGGCCTTTGGGTGGTAGGAACCTTGCCAAATCAACTGTTCATAAGTGCGTAAAATGTCAGCGATTCAACGCAGGAACAGTTCAACCCATTATGGGTAATCTGCCTAAAGAAAGAGTTCAGTTAGAGTTTCCTTTCCTTGAGACTGGCACAGACTATGCCGGACCCATCCTCCTAGCCGACCGCAAAGGTAGAGGATGTAGATTAATTAAATCATACATATGTGTTTTTGTTTGTCTAGCCACAAGGGCGGTTCATCTGGAGCTTGTCTCAGATTTAACAAAACATGCCTTCATTGCAGCACTGAACAGGTTCATTGCTCGTCGTGGTAAACCAAAGACTATCTACTCCGACAATGGTACAACCTTTATTGGCACCTGTAACGAATTAGCTGGCATACTAAAACAGGATTTTTCTTCAGAAATGGCAGATACAGGTATAAATTTTAACTTTATTCCGGCATATACCCCACACTTCGGTGGCTTATGGGAGTCTGCCGTAAAATCCATCAAACATCATCTGAGGCGTATATTAGGCTTCGCACATCTCACTTACGAAGAGATGTCTACGTGTCTGATTCAGGTTGAGGCAATACTAAACTCTCGTCCACTCACTCCTCTTTCCACTGATCCATCAGACCTTTACCCTCTAACTCCCGCCCATTTCCTTATTGGGAGATCTCTCACATCTCTACCGCATCCGCAAGTCATCAACCAGAACATCTCCAGCCTGAAACGTTTCCAGCGTATTGAGCACCTGAAGCAACAGTTCTGGAATAGATTCTCTAACGAGTATATCTTTTACCTCCAACAGAGAACCAAGTGGACGGACTCCAAAGGGGTGCTTGAAGAAGGAGCCATGGTGGTACTCAAAGAGCAACAGTTGCCACCATTGATGTGGCCACTCGGGCGTATCGTACGTCTCATACCTGGGAGGGACGGAATAAGCAGAGTCGCAGACGTAAGGACGAAGAAGGGGATAGTCCGACGCGCTTACAACACCATCTGTCCTCTTCCAGTTTAATCATTGAAGACCAGTCTTCAACGCCGGGAGCATGTCGAGAATATCATGCCGCAACGGGCGACCGCGGGCGGGAGCTGCGGTCGCGGAGGGGGCACTCGAGCTGCGGGCGCGCACCGGCCGGCACTCCACTGCGTCATCGACCGCCATACAACGAACGTTCTCATATTCTCACCGATTCTAAATTTAACCAACCGTTTGTCTTTCCTTTTATCATTCAATACAGTCCACTATTGTCAAGTTATCTCCCGTGTTTTTGTCCTCGTACCATCTGGAGGATTACCCATTCCTGTGCAACCGCCACCAGAGTTATCACCCAACGTTAAACGCCAATATGAATGCCGTTGACAAATTCTCGAGGTAAGTTGTGGTGTGGTACACCAACCGTTAACGTTTATTATCGGGATAATCCGTTGGTGTGGTCCCAGCCTATGAGATTTGTTATATTTAAAAATGATTTAAAAAAAACTTTGTATCTCCGGCAGGGGCGAGTGGGGGGATCTACTAACCATTCCCCCCTCTCCTCCCTCCCCTATCCCCTATCGCGGCGGCACGTTTCTAAACTTGAATCTGCTGTAGAGTAAAACGCGTTCTCAGAAATAATTGAATATCAATTAAAACATTAACTCTCTAATTATTTTTTTTAACTCTCTATCTCTCTCTAACGATTCTCAAACTACATTTTTTTTTTAATTACGTCTAAGTCCATTTTTGCAGGAATGGGGGCCAATCTCACAAAAGTAATTAAAATCGTTGATAAATAAAACTAATTACTCTCTAACGATTTTTTTTTTCTCTCTAACTCTCTCTAACGATTCTCTAACGATTAGCATTTACAAAAGTTGAGAATAATTAATTCGGGGGCAAAATTCACAGAGGTGGGCTAACGTCACGCTCTTAGAAATGATTTAATATCAAATAAAATATTAACTCTCTAACGATTTTGTGTAACTCTCAATCTCTCTCTAACGATTCGCAAACGATTAAAAAAATAAAATTACGTCTAAGTCCATTTTTGCAGGAGGGGGGGCCAACTTCACACGAAAAATTAAAATTGTATTTACATAAAAACTAATTACTCTCTAACGATTTTTCTTTTCTCTCTAACCCTCTCTAACGATTCTCTAACGATTAGGATTAACAAAAGTTCATAATAATTAAATCGTGCGGCTAACTTCACGGAGGTAGTGCAAACGCACGGTCAGCAGTGTTGCCAACCCGTACGATAATTATGGGGGCGTACGATAATTTGGCCAATGGTACGATGTACGATAATGAATGTCTAATGTACGATAATTTTGAGATACGCTGAAAAAAAAAGATCCAATAACAAAACGTATTTGTCAGACAAAACTAAACGCAGAAAGAAAAAAATTTCAATTGTCATTTGTCAAATGCAGAAAAACAACATGAAATGTCAATCAATCAATTGTCATTTGTCAGTCAATCAGTCAACAACAACAAATTAACAATTGACAACGAAGAACTCTCGGTGGTTGTGTGTGACGTGTGTATGTATACACTGTACAGTTTGGCACAAACATACATACATACTCTCGAAAAACATTACCCTCTTTCTGGGGCAGTCGGGTAAAAAACATGTTTTCATTGTTATTTCTAATAATGTAGAAGCCCATGTAGATTCTTAAAGCTTTACGAGGATTTTTGTTCAATACAATTAATCACAAAACAATTTCACAAATGTTTACCAACAGCGCCCTCTTATAATGTTATCAAGCGTCAAAAGATCCTAGTAGCACTTTATTCATCCATTCCCACAGTTACTATCTAGTCTGTGAGACTGACCTGAAATGCACAAATGGTTTCTAGATCAGAATAATTTAATCTAATTTAGATTATAATAGGAAACATAAAAATATCAACAAAAAAATTATGTCAAAACATGTTAAAGATTTGTGCTGCTAGCGCCATTAATGGTGAATCTTGGCATATACTTCCCCTTTGACTCTATTAAAAAATTATTGATTTTTGATAGCAATTTGAATTAAAGTTTTACGAGATATATATTTTTTTTTTTTGGATTTTTCTTTTGTACGATAATTTTGCCCAAAAAACGATAATTTTGACATGGGAAGTCGATAATTTGAACTTTTGGAGTTGGCAACACTGACGGTCAGTAAAACTACAAAATAGACCATAAAATTAGATCATTTATTGAATGTTAAGAAGTTTAATTACACTGTCCTATTGGCCAATGTTTGTCGCTTGCGCATCCCTTCTTCTCTCCTCCCGTTGATGCTGTCGGTAGTATTTGGCGACCAGAGTCAATAGAGTCAACCAACAAACCATTCCATTTTCAAAAATATCCAATCAGTCTTTCTTGTGCAAGGTTTGAGGTTATGTTTATGTTATGAAGTTGAGCGAGGACCATAGAGTATGATAAGTATATATAGGGCGAGGACTGTGTGAACGCGTTCACGCGCGTTCCGAATTGATGACAGCTGTCAGCTGTCATAATCGTGATAATATCTAAAAGGGAACGTAGGATATCGATGTGAGCGCTGTCACCGATTATTTTCTAATTCGGAAAGCGGCCTAAGTAGTCTGCAGTGTTGCCAACCCGTACGAAAATTATGGGGGCGTACGATAATTTGGCCAATGGTACGATGTACGATAGTGAATGTCTAATGTACGATAATTTTGAGATACGCTGAAAAAAAAAAGATCAATAACAAAACGTATTTGTCAGACAAAACTAAACGCAGAAAGAAAAAAAAAATGTCAATTGTAATTTGTCAAATGCAGAAAAACAACATGAACTCTCAATGTCAATCAATCAATTGTCATTTGTCAGTCAATCAGTCAACCACAACAAATTAACAATTGACAACGAAGAACTCTCGGTGGTTGTGTGTGACGTGTGTATGTATACACTGTACAGTTTGGCACAAACATACATACATACTCTCGAAAAACATTACCCTCCTTCTGGAGCAGTCGGGTAAAAAACATGTTTTCATTGTTATTTCTAACCGTGCGTTTGCACTAGCGAAACATTAAACAAAACATGTTTAAATCTCTAGTTCCTGACAAAAATTGTATGGAATATTGACAGAAAATAGAGATTTCAACATGTTTTGTCGTAAAAGTTTCGCTAGTGCAAACGCACGGTAATAATGTAGAAGCCCATGATGATTGTTAAAGCTTTACGAGGATCTTTGTTCAATACAATTAATCACAAAACAATTTCACAAATGTTTACCAAGAGCGCCCTCTTATAATGTTATCAAGCGTCAAAAGATCCTAGTAGCACTTTATTCATCCATTCCCACAGTTACTATCTAGTCTGTGAGACTGACGTGAAATGCACAAATGGTTTCTAGATTAGAATAATTTAATCTAATTCAGATTATAATAGAAAACATAAAAATATCAACAAAAAAATTATGACAAAACATGTTAAAGGTTTGTGCTGCTAGCGCCATTAGTGGTGAATCATGGCATATACTTCCCCTTTGACTCGAGTAAAAAATTGTTGATTTTTGTTAGCAATTTGAATTAGTTTTACGAGATATATATATATATTTTTATTTGGATTTTTCTTTTGTACGATAATTTTGACGTGGGAAGTCGATAATTTGAACTCTTGGAGTTGGCAACACTGGTAGTCTGTGAGTATCAGTGAGTAGTGCTCTGTGTTCTATTTTCTGTGGTTCTATTCTATCGAGTGCTTTTTATCTCGTAATCTTTTCACATTATCAAATTATTATGATCATAGTCAGACTCATTCGCGCGCTTTGTTTAAAACTGATCTTTCAAAGAATAGAAAAAAGGAATTGTACGCAGTGTTTCGTTTTGAGTAGGTATCCACAATCTATGGGTAAGTGTTATTTATTATTATTTTACCTACTTACGCTTTGTAATATCCCCGGACAGTATACTAATTTTAAGAAAACTCAGGCTCCGCTATTCGTAATTCCTATTTATCTAACAAAAATAGGTTCTCTTTAACGTGAATAATACGTGGCAGTATTAAACCTGCCAGTAGTTTCTATGTTAAACAATACTGGGGGTCTAGGTATTTTTTAAATGTTAAATTTCTTGCTTTCACAATATTTCTCAGAAACTGTTGCATTGCCTCTAGAAAGATGCTTCATTGAAAATTTAATCAATGAAGCATCTTTCTAGTAGTGATTTAAAATACGGGCCTAGTATTAACAAGTGAGTAAATAATTTTAAACATATTCATTAATACATATAAAGAAATAAAAAATAGTAGCCCATCGGCATCAGGATCAGGGTCCAAGCTGGCGGTGGTCAGGGCTCTAGAGAGAGGAATCTCCTGACTATGCGTGGAGTGTCCTGGAGTACTGCTTTCTGAATCAAGCCGTTGACCCAGCCGCGCAATGAAAGCCTCCTGAGATGTTGGTCGAGGCTCTCCGCTATTAAGCCAATTAACCGTAACGATTATCGGTACAATGATTGCAGAGTCCATGTCCCACATGTCGGCAACCTCATGTGCTAATTCAAGATACTTGATTTTTTTTCTATCTCAGGGTTCACAAGATTCTCATCATGAGGGACAGCAATATCAACAATCATTATAAGGCGCTCTGATCGATCTATCACCACAATATCAGGCTTATTGGCTACAATAGTCCTGTAAGGGTTCCAGTCTTGCCAAGGGGTATCGTATTACCCAGTAACTGGGTTGTGGAGGTCAGATAGGCAGTCGCTCCATGTAAAATACTGGTATTCAGCTGCATCCGGTTGGACTGGAAGCTGACCCCAACATGCTTGGGAAAATCTTGTTTCTGTTTTTAATTTTTATCCTAAAAATCCTAGTATGTTTCTTTTCTTTTTTAAATTTTAGGTACATAGTTTTTAATTTGTGGAAGCTTGTAAATGGCAATTGTAAGTGTACATAACCTACTTTAAAGATATTAGTCTGTAAGCTTTCTGAAGAATAAATAAATAAATAAAAAGTCTAGGTAGATGATGAGTCCTGTAAGTGATGATAGATCGGTACCAGAACAATGTGGCGTGACCATCATTAAAAATATTATTATGTTCCGTATGCAGGTTTAAAAACGATTGAAAAATAAGTTATTATATTTATCTAATTAATGGGCCTACCTTTGACCTCAAATTCCTTTATGATATGTATAGGTACTTTATTTTACTAACATCAAGTAAGTGTTAACATGGTTTGGAACAATGTTATTGCCGAAAGTGTTCATGTGGATAACCAGGCAAGAAAATATTCTAATAATTTTATTATGGGGTTAGTCCGAGGTATGGTGCTATTTATTATTGCTATAAAAATAGATAATACAGCAATAGTATTGTTTTTCACATTGTTCAAAAGCATTGTAAGTTGTTTTTAACAAATAAAATTTAATAAAGTATATTTTCTCTCAAACACATTCAATCTTAATTCTTCAAGGACATTCTAATTAACTACAATGGTTTTTGGTACGCAGGTGTACCGCGCTGATCCATTGTGATGTTAAATATCCTATAGGTATACATTACTAGCTGCGCCCCTCGGTTTCACCCGCGTAAGTCTCAATCTCGTGGGAATGTCGGCATAAAAAGTATCCTGGTCTACCCATGTGCCAAATTTCATTCAAATCTGTTAAGCCGTTTTAGCGTGAAGCCTAACAAACAAACAAATAAACAAACTTACTTTTGCATTTATAATATTAGTTAGGATAGGTAAAAATAGGAAACTGTCGCGCACGTGCTCTTTGAATGCACGGGCGTCACCCAGACTAGAACAGAAATCTTCGGGTCACCCAGATCTTTCACAGATGTTCTGAGGAGATTTAATTAACTTCTGGAAGGAGGTGGGCTGGTTGGAATAACAACTGACGGCCTTCAAGGCCCACGCACAATGGTCCATCTTAGGCCTCATTTACGGAGACGCGGGGCGTTGCGCGGCGCGTGCAGCGTGGCGTTTCGCGGCGCGTCGGACGTTTTTGCTGTTTACGGTGCGGCGCACAGTGGGCTGGGATTACAAGGTTGGGTCTTAAGAGATCAAATGTATTTTTTTGGTATCTAGGCATAAATTTAAAACGTTTTTAGTCTTTGACTTTTTTTAATTTAACGAGTACTTTCGGAGATATAGCCATATCAAATTTGTATGAAGAGTCATGTTATTTTAGTTAAGCAATTTATTCCAATTAAATTGAAATTGAAAATAATGTATACTAAACGGCCTGAAAACCACAATACCTAATTAGTTCTTTAAAAAAAAAACAATGTTCGACATTTTCCACCACCAGTGAAGAATTAATAAGGCGATTTGCAATCATTTTAGAGGCAATTTCATCAGGTTACCACATTGACACAGCGAAATTTCACGAATATGCTCAAGTGACCATGCAACTGTATTTGGAATTATATAGCTGGTATTATATGCCTACAAGTGTTCATAAAGTTCTTATGCATGGTGCAGCTTATTGAAAGTTTTGGTCTAATACCAATTGGACAGCTATCTGAAGAAGCTGCTGAAGCTAGAAATAAAGACTTTCGTAGGTACCGCCAACACCATTCCAGGAAATGCAGTAGAAAAACTACAAATGAAGACATTTTAAATAATTTATTGACCAGCTCTGATCCACTCATCTCAGCGAAACGTCACAAACTTCGCAGAAAACATAAAACTTTGTCAGTAGAAGCACAAAGTTTATTAGTAATTGAACAAGCGGAAACATTTGATGAGGACGAATACGAAAATTTTGCATTCTTTAATGTGGATACCCTTGACAGTGATTAAATTAAAACAGTGCAGTGGCCAGTAGTGATTGTGATTTTTACTTATTTATTTATTTATTTTATTAGTCCTTAGTGGATTAGGCCTAAAGGGGAGAACACTACATAAAAAAAAAACGCGCCTAGTTCTTAACCTCTATGGTGGTGTGGAATAGAGAACAAAATTTGAAATTGCGACCAAATCGCAGAAAATCGCAACCCGAGAATAGGCGCTAAAATAGGACAAATATACGTACTATGCATACGTAGAGTCAATTCTTTGAGAAAATTTGAGAATTTCGAGATTTTCATATTTTTTTCTTTTGCTTCATACAAAAATTACTTTGGATATTTATAACTCCGAAAATACTAAGTTATCTGAACGACCCTCATAGAAATAATTACTTATAATCGATAGATAAATCCAACACAATATTTAAAATTTCAGAAAAAGAAACTTTTTTTTTTTAAATGCTAAGTCCTTTACCGGCCCGTTTCAGCCCACTGTGCGGCGGCGCGTGAGGCGGCACTTACCATCGCACGCGTAAACACCAAAATATGGCAATGTAAATGTACGATGTTGTTCATAGAGATGCGAGACGGGAAGAGTGGCGGTGGCCGCCCCGCTGCGCCCGCCGCGAAACGTCAAGCGTGGGCAACGCTGCGGCGCACGCGGGGTACTCATTTACTCAATCAAACCGACTAGTTTTAAGTTAGCGAGAGATGGAAGCGCCTGTGTCGCAACTTGCAACTTGCAAAGTCGATCATATCATACTCCATTGCGACGGTGACTACGTCTCCGATATGCAATTTCCAAATAAGACTGCCAGAAGGTTCCGCCGCGGGCATCGCTTCATCGAGAATGGCCGCTGCGTGTACCGCCGCGATAAACGCCGCGTGTGACGCGGCGATGCCGTCCGCGGGCTCCGCCGCAAAAAACGCTCCATTTCAAGTAAACGCGTGAAAAAACGCTTCTCCGTAAACGCACTCATACAACGCCATAAATGATTGAATTTAGTGCGGGCCTGCGGGCCGCGCCGCCCAACGCCACGCTCGACGCCCCGCGTCTCCGTAAGTGAGGCCTAAGGGACTAAGTGCGGAAACCAATTAACCAAATCCCTAACATAGAATATTGTGTTTATGGGAAACTAACAAATTAATGAAGCCAATCCTTTATTTTAGGCCACTAAGTCTTCCTCTAAAAACTGAAATAATTTCACAAAACCAAAAGAGTTTTGTAACAGAAATGAAAGTATTCGAAATTAAAATGTTATGTAAAAATATTTTTTTAAATAACATTAGGCAGGGCCGCGCCGGTGATTAACGAGTACCGATAGCGAGTAGAGCTAGCAACTGAAAACGCGTTGGCGAGCAGCGAGCAGGGCTTGAAAACGTTACCAATTCACATTAAAAGTAACATTTAAGTAACGGTATTTCCGTAGAGATATCTGGATATCGGTACGATTTGGTAGCGTCACTAAGTAGCATAACATAATAATAACGTTAAAAATTGTGGTAAAAATTACCGGTATTTTTAATGTTATTGTAAAAATAGCGGTAAAACATTACCGGTATTATTTTTGATATTTTATGCGACGTTACCGGCCCATTTTTTCAAAGGCGGCCGGCGGACAAACCAACCAAGTATATTCACAAGAACAAGCACAACACAGAATAGCAAAGAGAATACCTATTATACACGCAAATAGTCGTACGGCACAGTCTTAGCATCGATGCAGTCTGAAATTTTTAACGATCTCCAGAGCGACGGTAACAATACTAAATCATAACGATAAAATTTTCGATAGCGTAGATTTTAACGCTACGTATGTTTAACGGTAAAATGTGCCAGATATAACGTTAAATATTATAATGTTATTTAATAGTTAACGATATCTGCATCAGAAGGCTGTAACGATACCATATTTTTAACGGTATTTCAAGCCCTGGCAGCGAGTGTGTAGTTTTGTCGCTATCAGCGAGTGTCATGCGACTGGCGATTACTCGCACCACTCGCTCGATCGCTCTGGTTGGTCTCTCGGTGTGTGTTCATACCGCCAAGCGAGCATCGCTATTCGCTGAGCAAGTATCGCTGAGCGAGTTTTATCTTTGATAGCTCTTGTCACTCAGCGACAAACTAGTAGAGCGAGTACTCGCTGGCAGTGTGAACAGTCAGCGATCAACTATTAATATATGCATCTCTTGTGTTTACACGGAATGAATATCTATATTTACTGTACATTTCTTGAGCGAGAAAATAGCTGATAGTTACTTGCTTCCTCGCCGGCGCGGCGGTGAGACATCTGCCTTTCACTGCCAAAACTTAGTAACTCTATGTTTTTACCCGACTACGGCGAAGCAAAAAGAAGGGTTATGGTTTAAACCGGTATGTATGTATGTTCATTCATGTGTTCCTCTTCATATCTTCTAAACTACTTATCACAATTTAACAAATGAGGCTTCGTTGGAAGCGTCTTGATCGTCCGCTGGTTATAGGCTATGTGACGTCACATTAAATTGAACATGGCGCCCTCTAGAGGCAATAAAGTCATGCACTAAGAAAAATAATGTTTAATTAGGCCATGTAGGGTATCAAATGAACAGGCTTAATTAGCACATTTCGAAAATATATACAACGTGTAACAGAATAAGCGCAAGACCTGAAAGTAGTTTGCTCAGAATCGGCTTCTGAATCGATTTCCGTCATTATTTATATATGTTAATTTTTCATGAAAAAATCTTTTATTTAACTGAAATTAGAACCACTGCGTCATAACAAGGTAATAAGATATATTATTTATGGAAATTTAAGCCTTATCTCAAACGAATAAAGCCTATTTAAATGTATAACCAAATTTGTAATACGCTCATAGCTATCCTATGTGTAGTGCGCGTTAAATAAAATAGTTAAAAGGTGTGGTTTAATTAAATTAAATTACAGATATTATTTTAGTCTTATAATTTAATATTCTAATTGGGGTGTATGAGCTCTTGCGTTTATTCCGTTACACGTTGTATAATAAAACCCAAAAAAAAAAACAAAGTATAAAACTAAAACCCAACTACGACAAAAAAGCCAACTACAAAATGTATAAATAACACATCACAGACAGACAAATTAAAAATCTGGAGTCACGCGTAATCTGTTTGATTTATTAATATACGTATATGTTTATGTTTGTGTTGTATATGTTTGATATATTTAACACGTGTGATCCGGATTTTTAATTTGTCGGTTTGTGATGTCTTGTTTATACCTTTTTAGTCGATTTTTTTGTCGTAATTAGGTTTTATAAGTTATAATGATGACTCTGTCTATGAATAAATTATATGCCTGACTGCCCCGTTAGTCTAGAGTGGTCGCACTTGCTGAGCATGAGGTCCATTGTTCTGTTAGGAGCGGAGGTGATGAGAAGAAACGATCGGTTCAATGCACTAAATCGTACTGGCTTTATTATGGGAAAAACTTAGCTACTAATACAAACTCCTTTAATAAAAATCAATTGCGGGCAAATTAAAAATATTATATTTTGAATAGACCAATCACAGCCCAGCACGTGAAAGTCTGTAGTTCTTCAAACTCACGACGGGGGCGCCACCATCGTGGTGGCGGTAGCAGAACGCTAGGGCTCCGCGGTCGGCCGCTCGGCCGGCGCGCGCGGTGCGCTCCCTTTGGAATATGAGGCAGCTACGTTCTATTCCCGGGTCGGGCAGCAAAGTGTTTTGGGTTTTCCATCTGGAATTTCTCTTTATCAGCCCGGAGTCTGAATGTTTGGCCGATTGATAGCAATAGGGGCCTAGCGAGCCTATTTATTTAGCCTCATATTACATGGAACTTAAACATAATTGGCGAAATGTGGGTGTACTATAGGTACACCTCACTGTCTGTTTTTTCATGCTTTATTTCTTTGTATCCAAAGTGAATGATGAATGATGGATGTAATCACACAAATTATTTTAATTTACAGAATTAACGCACCATGCCGGCCGATTTCATGACATTGACACATGTATCGCCCGCGCTGACCAATGACAAATTGAGCGAGGCGCTCACGCACTGGTTCAAAGAAACATACTCGTACACACACTGGGAGGTAAGTCTTGTACACGGCTACACATCAACATTTCCAGTTTATGCTGATCTCGCATTGTATAGGATTTCCGTAGAATGCTAGATAAGCTTATACTGGAAAAAACATACAAGTTATAGGCTATTATGAGACAATCGTGAAATTAAAACAAGACAGAACAAAATTTACTCGCTAATATACAAAATTCTTTTTTTGTTTGGCTATCACCTTTCGGTGGCCGAAGCTATATTCCGAAAGAGTACGTTTTTCCCTTCATTTTTTAGGGTTCCGTAGTCAACAAGGAACCCTTATAGTTTCCCCATATCCGTCTATTTGTCTGTCTGTCTGTCCGTCCGTCCGTCCGTCTGTCCGCGGCTTAGCTCAGAGACTGTTGGTACTACAAGGCTATAATTTGGTATGGATATACATATAAATCTAGCCGACAAAGTGGAAAAAATAATCGTAAAAAATTTTTTGGTTTTTTTTTTCATCATCAATCCCATGTTTTGGGATATCGTTAGAAAGGTCGTTTAAAAATAATGGGAGTTTGTGAAAACCATTTTTGGATTCAAGGATCCGTTTGCGAAATATTAAGCTTTAAAGTGCTAATTTTTGTTAGAGTCAAGCGTCTGGCGTCCCTGCCAGCTAAATGGTTGGTTTTGGATATGTGAAAAAATTCACGGCAGTAGTATATACATACGACGAAATTGAAAGGAAAACTATCACTGCTACGTAGGCTCCACAAGTTACCGAGTAATAATCGACTAACTTAAATTTGCAGTTGCTAAAACATGTTCTCCCATACACTCTGTATGGGAGAACATGTTTTTAACTTAAATTTTTAGTTTTTTGGATAAATTCATCCTAACTACGGACCCCTTCATTGTGCGTGGTTCGACATGCACTTGGCCGGTTTTATTACTACAAGCTATTACTTTAATTAGATTACTTTTAACCGACTTCTTCCAAAAGGAGGAGGTTCTTATATTTTTTTATTTTTTTGTGTATGCTACGCGATTTCTCCGCCAATTATGAATCGATTTTGATGATTCTTTTTTTGTTTGGTAGGTTATGCATCAGAGGTGGTCCCATATAAATTTTATTAACTTTGCTTGCGTAATTTTTGAGTTAGCTTCAATAATTACGTATTTTTCCCACTAAGTCTATGTAGATGATATCTTATTTGACTCCGTCACTGTTATTTACACAGCAGGTAGTGGTATTCTAATTTGTGTGGGGTAGGTACCACAACTAAAAAGTGAAATATAAAAACTTTTTACAAAAAAAAGCAGGATACTTTTTATCCCGATATTCCCACGGGATCGAGACTTACGCGGTTGTAAACCACGGGGCGCAGCTAGTATTGTATAAATTAAAGTCGCTTTTCGTTTTTGTCTGTATGTCCGCGTTGTTCTTCTTAACCATGCACCAGATTTTGATGTCCGGAAGTTTTATGTGAAATTATGTGTATAATACGTTAATTTTAAAGTTACATATAACTAAGAAATCTCGCTGTTTTGTCAAGTCCAAAAAAACATGCGAAACAGGAGCGGCCGCTAGTTGTAAATAAATTTCAAACTATTTGTTTCAGTACGTGAGCGAAACGGGCAAAGGTGACTCCTATTTAAGCGAACTGATCCGCATCAGGATCCACGGGGTCAATCAAAACAATGTCGCCAATCACATCCAAGTTATACTCAAGAATATTCCCAAAAGCGTTTCTCGAAGGCTAACGTTTAGAAGCCACGAGTTCTTTAAAAACGAAATAAATTTCTACGAGAAAGTTCTACCAGCTCTACTGGCATTCCAGTCTACGAAAGATGTGAAGGAGCCTTTTGATAAGTACGCCAAGCTTTTTCTGACGTACTCCGACGGGACCAACGATGTGCTATGTCTGGAGGACGCGAACGTAGAACATTTTGGAAGCGCCGTGCGGCAGGAAGGCATCGATTTAGAACACTGCAAGCTGACTTTCAAAGTGCTGGCACAGTTCCACGCTCTGTCCTTCGCCATGAAAGACCAGAAACCCGAAGAGTTCGACGAGATAAGGAGGCAAGTGACAGAACTGTACTATCACGATCGGTTATGGAATTGGTATTCAAGATTTTGGAAAAGGATCACAGGAATAGCGATAGATGCGGTGGAAAAAGAGTATCCAGATTCTATATACGTTGAGAAGATTAAAAAGTTCGCCGTCCCCGAGAGGTATCAGGATCTGGTGGCCGCCGCTACTAAGACTACAGATAGGGGTGTGATGTCACACGGAGACTCCTGGACGAACAATTTCCTCTACAAATACGTGGAAGGTCATCCAGTTGACGCGAAAATAATAGATTTTCAACTATGTCGATGTGCCTCGCCCGTGCTTGACTTGTCATTCGTGATATATGCGTGTACCTCTCAGGGCTTGAGAGAGGAACATTATGCTGAGTTGTTGAAGTACTACTATGAGGTGCTGTCCACACAGATCAGTGCTCTGGGCACTGACCCCGACGAGGTGTACTCGTGGGAGGTGTTCATGAGTGAAATAAACAAATATTCCTACTTCGGTTTGGCTTTCAGTTTCGAATCGACGCCGTTCATTGTTCTGGCCCCGGAAGATGCTGTTAATATGGAAATGAAGGTAACCCTTACTAATATTATAGATGTGAAAGTAACTCTGTCTGTCACGCTTTCACGCCAAAACTACTGAACCGATTTAAATGAAATTTGGTACACAGATAGTCTAGAGCTTGTGGAAGGACAAAGGCTACTTTTTATCGATATACCACGCGGGCGAAGCCGCGGGCGGAAGCTAGTATGTAATATGTAGACATTGGATTTTTAGCATTTGCATGTTTGCATATGCATATAACTCTAATTACGGCGTTAATGCATATTATAGCGTTTTTACCCAATCGTGCAAATTTCGTTTAGTAGTGGGAGGTAGTGGAGGTACATATAAGAGCCTACATTAACGGCACTGGCCATACCCTACCTAAACAGACAGGTATCTCAAGAATGGTAGCCAAATTTTAAATTGTGTCCAATGACGTCAGTTGATTTAGAGAGGTCATTTTCGGCGTGCAAATGAATACAGGACGAAAAACAAAAAAAAAAACCCTTATTTGAATTGAGAAACTCTTCCTTTTTTTTAAATCGGTAAATATATACCTTATTTTCACACTATAAGATGCATGTTGCTGTAACAAATTCTTTTATTCTGTTACAGGGCGATCAAGAGATGAACATTGATGACGTGTGGCAGATAGGACCTTTTAAAACTAAGGAAGGGAGGCTTAGAGAAGCGAACAATGTGAAACATTGCGTCGACATGGGATACATATAAAATGTATTGCTTAAGGGGGATGCGCTAAGGTAGACCACGAAATGAAACTTTTCTTATGTTCTTTTAAATTGGCAGGTCAGTGTCAGGTTGTATGTTTATTTAAATATGATTCGCTGGTGACGGCGCGCAACGGAGACGAGAACAGATGTGAGTGGCGTCACTAGGCCCATGCTCTAGCCAGCACACACCTCCGCTGCAGTCTAGCCAGTACGCATCTGCGCGCAGCTTCGATGGATACACCCTAGCAGTAAAACATCTCGTCTCCGCTTCGGTAATCTCCGCACATCTCCGCTTTGATTGAGTCCGGGCCTTAAACGTATTATGAAATTGACAGCTTTCTTCTGTAAACTAAAACACAACTTATATTCGAATTTGGAAAATCTCAGTTTTGGGAACACAAACTTAATGTAATACATGACAAAGTTCAAATTCCATTGCATCCAATATTTTTTATGGTTTCTTTATTACAAAGCGTCAGGCTAAAAACACAAAACGCTAAAGTAGGTAGTTGATTAAGCGGCATCAAAAATATAAATTATCTGTGATTGAATATTGAAGTATAGTTACTATACTTCAATCATTTGCAGAACTAAGATTAATAAAAAAATATTGCATGTATTGTACGGGCTGGCATTTTTGCAAATGGCGTCATAATATCACTGTGATTTGATACATAATTATGTTGTAGAAAGATAGAGAATTAATTGACAATGCAATGGAGAGATGAACACAGTCACACAGCTTAAAAATAAGTTTAGCAAACTGTACTGTGTGACCTATCAGATGAAAGGGCTTGTTGTGAGAATCTCAATTTTTTTTAAAATTATTTTAGAATTCTTAAGTACTTTAAAATATATATTTAAGAAAACTACTTTTTCCTTCGCCGTAGTCGAGTAATAACCCTCCTTTTTGCTTCTCCGTGTCGGGTAAAAGTAGATGAAATTTGACCATACCCTCCCCCTTATCTCAGATATTACTGCCCCTAAAATTTTGAAAAAATACAGAATGTTTCATTACTCATAGATTACAGGAAAACCTATAAGAAGTCTATTTTTTAAAATACTATGGTACATCTCTCAATATTGTGCGTACAAACATATATTTGCAGTTGGAATGTATGGGAGAACATGTTTTTCAACTGCAATGTTCTTGTGATAAATTCATTCCAACTACGCACATTGAGAGTATGATGAGATAATGGCATACATTTTACGCCTTTAAATAAAGTTCCCGTAAAAAAACGGAGCCTAACTTTTTTTATTTCAACAAAATGGCCATAGCCAATTCGCATTATGGCATTAATTTTGCACCAACTTGTATAAGTTTTATGAATATAAAACATACAACATACTCACACTAGCCAGTAACGCTAGCTAGCGTGGCTAGTAACTATTCCTACTTGAATATATATAGTTACAATACTTGACATGTATTGTATGGCATTGAGTTTCAAGTACTTATAGTTACAAGTATATCGAATCGTAGATAATGAACATGAATTGTTTTGCAACTTTATCAACTATCTACTTTGCAACAAGTGCTTGGGAATGTCCCCATCATTTATTTATTTTATTATTTATGTACACACAGTAAAATACATAGAGATACGACATAATTATAATATGAGTACAAAGGTACTTAGGTATATAAGGTATTTCTTAACACGTTCCGGGACACTTGACTATTTGCAAATGTTATGATATGCACATGACACAACAAAATCCCATACATTTTATGATACCGTCTACAGCCGTACTACCGGCCGTACGTATTCGTACGTACTCATGCAGTGACCCTTTAGGGGTATGAGGAACAGGGTGTAAAGTTCACTCATTCACCATAGAAAAGGTAGGATCCTCCGACCAGACGGGTGTTATATCTGGGCAACTGCCCAACGATTGATGTCGGGTTCTTGTATATACAAGAACCCGACGTTCTTGTATATATGTCCATTGCAAGGTAAACTTTAATTGCGCGATACATATTTTTGTGTGACGTCATGTCTTTGATGCGTAGTTCGCATGTGGCGATATAGAAACCGCCACAACCTTATAATTATATCAACATCACTGTACTTGTAAGGCTCAGTCTACGCCTGTCGGCGGTGTGAATGTGTCATAAGGCACTGCATATGTATGTGCTGAAAAATTACTTGAAAAGAGTTTGCCGTGACACCGAACGAATGAAGTCGCGTGATGTGACACTAGATCATGTGCTTTCTAGGAATGTTAAGGGCAAGCAAAGGCTATCAACGGTTTGCCAGATGAAATAAAATGGAACATGAAAGAAATATGACTCGCGGCCTGAGTGAGAGCGAGACGGAGTGGGGTGTTGGCGGCTCTCAAGCCTCGAATAGTTTAGGTCATGCTTTTTACGGTGAAAATAATGGTAATTAAAAAAAAACATAAGACCTTCCTTATCGTTAGTTCAGTTATTATGCAAAGTTTCATGATCTAATTTGAAGTATTTTTTGAATACCAGCGGTTTATAGTTCAGTTTAGAGGTAACTTTGCATTTTTTTTTCTTTAGAGAAAATTTTATGTAATCGTGTTTTCGCCAAACATAGGACCTAGCATTAATCCTCAACTTTAACATAAATATTTATTTCAAAGTTAATGCTGCAGTATTTTCTGCATAACGGAGGATCATGCTAAGCAATTTGAGGTACGGTAGGGCCTTAAACCACGAGCCCCTCTGGTTGGGAATGTCCCCATTTACTGTTGAATTCAGTACCTATTTATTAGCCACAGAATCTCATTAGCCACAAAAAAATGCAGTATTAAAATAGTATAAAGCATTTCACTTTCCTGTGATAATCATGCCATGAGCGCTAACGCATAAGAAGTATCTATACATTATTATAAAATAATTAAAATCGCGAAAAAAAATCAGCTGTTCCCTACAGTTATGTTCGCGTAGCTCGTCGAAATGTAGGGAACAACTGATTTTTTTTTCGCGATTTCAGATGTCCCTTATTCAAGTTTCACTCTGTAGATTTAATTTTACTCTTGTATTATTATTATGCACCACTATTTAGTACTAAGATGAATATACTTTACTGATTTAATTATACTAGTTAAGAAAAACATCGTGAAGAAACCGGCATGTCCTAACACAAACAATTCGATGACATACAAAGTCCGCAAACCCAAACTGGGTCAGCATGGCGGATTATGGCCCCTCTTCCCTTCTCACAGAGAGGAGGCCTGGGTCCCATTAGTTGAAAGATAATTAGGCTAAATGTAAAATGTAAACTATGAGTTCCTTTTCTGACTGACATTAATGGTATTTTGAAAATGTATTTAATTAACAACATTCCTTCTCAATTTTAACTTCTAAGGGATTATGAATGACTATAATAATAATTATAAACCCAAATGTTTGCATGTCACATTATTATGACTAAGTATTAAGGATCTGGATTATTTATGTTAAGACCGAAATGGTACCAATACTTTGTAGCAAATAAATTGATTTGATTTGATTTGAAAGATAAGACAATCAATAATAATAAGTAGTAAAAATATTTTATGAAAATGAAAAATTTTGATTAGATAATAATATTGTATTATCATTCCAGAGTTTTATTTTATACATAAGTATTTAAGCATAATCTTATACAATTTAAAATAAATAAATAAAATAATGTTTTGTTTCTTTTCTAATCGGGTACCTATTCCCTTTGTCCAAAGTGACATACAGCCAGAGGCGGATTAAATGTCGAGAGTGCCCTAGGCAAGCACCTCATCGACGCCCCCTACTGGCCATGTATATTTTTTATCTCCAGTTTTTTTGCATGAAGAAGTAAGATATACTTACACACACACACTTTCGTAGATATAATATTAGTAGGGATAATTATGATGCCTCTGGGAAACAGATTGTTATTCTGTAACCATCTCATCGTGAAAACTTATGTGAAGAGAGCCTGTGGTGAGCTGTCATTGTCATCGTTAAATACTGATGCTAAGGCAGTGACAGCCAAGCTCACTTCACCTAAGTTTTCACGGTGAGATGGTTACAGACTGGACTGTGTAAGTGTGTTGACAGATGATCGTTTGTTGTCATTAATTTAGTATCATACCAACTTCACTACATATTAAAACAGTCCTCCGCCGCGTCTGTCTGTCTGTTCGCGATAAACTCGAAAACTACTGCACCGATTTTCATGCTGTTTTCACCAATGGATAGACTGGTTCTCGAGGAAGGTTTTAGTATATAATAACCGACATCCACGCGGCCGAAGTCGCGGGCATCAGCTAGTCTATTATAAAATCAGGCGATGTAGGAATAATCAAGAAGACTGCGTACGCTTCGGAAGCTTTGCATCTTTATAGAATTACAGAATCTTTTATATTGTGGAGGTAGGTGCATACTTACTAACACAATTAATTTTATGATTTTTTTTTTGTCTATAGACTTCCTCGCACCCCTTTTTAACCTGGCGCCACGCCTGTGCCACGTGCCTAGTTTGCCTTGGGGATAATACGCCTCTGAATAGAGCAGTCAGTAATTAAAAGCTCTTTAGGAACTATGTATGTTGCTTAACTCAACTGTTGTCCGGTCTACACCCTAACACAACACACGATCAATCTTAATCTGAATGACTTTGGAGGGTTTTGCTTATCCATTGCTTTATATGTTCGAAAAATTTGTCTTCTCAACAAAACGTAAATAACGCAATGGATGTTGTCCTGTCAACTGTGTGAACTGTCAACAAAAAAAAGAGTTTTTAATGATCGTGTGTACGCAATTAGGGTGCAGCTCCTAGGGTCCAGAAGACAGAACATAGCCTAAGCATCAATCATTTTGACTATTATGCGAAAGTGAGTTTGTTACGCTTTCACGCTTAAAAGGCTGAACGGATTTGAATGAAATTTGGCACATGGGTAGACCATGACCTGGAATAGGACATAGGATACTTTTTATCCCGATATTCCCACGGAATCGAGACTTACGCGGGTGAAACCGCGGGGCGCTACTAGTTTTTATGTTTAAAACAATAAAACTAATTGTAAGAATAATGTATTGTGCAAATTGCACTTGAATGACATGCTACAATAATTTTCACGATTTCGATTTTCCCGGGCGGCTAAATCGAGTCCTATATGTAGAGTAGGTAAGTAGATATACGAGTATGTTCGGGAAAACCTGCTGGGCTTAACACAAATTGATCTGAGCCGACCCAAATATGATCCAGCGAGGGTGCGAGGGTAGATCATGCCGAACGGAGTTTGCCGATCGGCACGAGCCCAATGAAAGCCGAAAATGTGTAGTAATTGCTTCGGGTCGGCTTTGATGTTCAATTTTATACCTACCTACTGCCGAATCAAATCAAATCAAAATATTTTAGTTCACATAAACCTACATGGGCACCGTCAGAAGCTAAGAATGCATGGTTCCAGTTGTCTTAAAACTATTAACTGCTAATCATTTTGTGTCAGGCTTTTTTACGCACAATAGCTTCATAGTTGAATTTCGATTTAAATAATGGTTTGATCTTACCTCCCTTATTCTATCGAGCGACTTAAGGCTCTTACATACTGGGGCGATTCGCCGCGCGATGCGAATTTTAACAAAACAATTTCTCACGGCGAACAATGCGGCGGCGTCGCGTCGTGCGACGAATCGCCCCAGTATGTAAGAGCCTTTAAGTTAAATTGCCGTAATGGTACCTAATGATGGAGCATCTCCGGGATTGCAGGTAAATACATACATACCTCCCTGCGGACTCCCGCTCAAAGTGCACAACAAACTTCAAAAGCCGTGTTCGCCGATTACGTGTTAAGCGTTGTCATAATGTTTACTCAATGGCAATAGAAATTCGTTCATTAGAAGGCCACATTTTTTTGAGGGTAGGTAGGTACTGAAATTCTATTTTCTGTTTTGTATGGAAACATCGACATAGTATGCTGCTGTATAATAGGGTATATTTTTTTATTCGATAGTTTATATGACCAAATAATAGTAGCAAAAAAACAACGGTATAAAAGCAATTAAAAGTTTTTTTTTTTAAGTTAAAAATAGACAACCGATCCCGGCTATATATACGCCCTCCATTTGGGGCTTGGGGCTTTACAGTCCGGTTAAGTAGATAGTACCCTTTGTGGTAAAACCTACGAGATGCCAATCATAAAAAAAATAAAAGGGCTTGGTGTGGTGACGTCACAGTCTATGACAACAAACAAACAAGTGTCAAGTCAATGTCAAACACATTGACATTTTGATTGTTGTCATAGATTGTTACGTCACATTCGCTCTGACCAATAGCGTCGCTTTTCAAGTATTTGAATTACCCGCAATTTTTTAGCAATTTTAAAAAACTAATTTCTCTCTCAAAAATAAATTTTATTCAAAAATATTGATGGAAGCGTAATTCTGAAGTAATTAAATTACTTCACCCTTATTTGAATCACATGCTCCCTATTGCGTTACACATTGTAGTAAACGACCTCTATGCTACCGCGTGGTACACCTGCGTACCAAAAACCATTGTACTTAATTAGAATGTCCTTGAAGAAAACCATTGTAGTTAATTAGAATGTCCTTGAAGAATTAAGCTAATCCTTTCATTTTGACAGTTTAACAACATTCATTGCGTTATTTATATTGTTGAGCAGATTTCGAACTTATGAAGCCATGGATTAGCAATATTTTTCAAAACGAGTCAGATTGTAATTGATCATATATTAGGCAATTAGGGTGATTATTAGAAGGCCTCTGTGATAGAGTTTAATATCATCATTATCATTTCAGCCGAAAGACGTCCACAGCTGAACATAAGGCCTCTTCCAAGCACCGCCACCTCCACCGGCTCTATGCCTCTGCCGCATAACCTATTATACGGTAACGGTAAATCATAATTATAGTTTTTATTCAGTTATAATAAAAATAATAATAAAATTTATTCAAGTAAAACAATAAGGTAAAATTATGATTAACATTAATTACAAACGAGGTAACTTTAATTCTAGCTGTAATATAGACCTGCCTGATCTAGGTTTGTGAGAACCTGTGTTTCAGGCCATCAATTTACATCAAACATTTTAAAAGAAGACAATAATTTTATAAGAAGCTAAATAAAAATAAGACATAATATTTTCAATGACTGAAATAGTAACTGTTTCGGTACATTTTTTTAAAACTAGATTAAGTAAGATATATTATTTTTAAATAAATTAACGAATAGTGTTAAAGTAAATAAAGTGGAGACTATTATTAATTAGGTAAAGGAAGAGACTTATATTAGAGTAAGTGAATGGAATTTTTATTTTAATATTTCTAGTGGTTTTTCCGTGTCTGCATAATTGAGTTTTGCCAAATATTCCTGTACTAGTAAGTTACACCCATTATAGCTTAAACTATAAATCTTTAGCACTCTGTTAAATTGGTTATACAAGTAGGGTCCCAAAAATAAATAAAATCGACGAGCAAAAGCATGTTTAGTCTGAGTGTTAGCACAAACCAAATCTTTTCTTCTCCTGTCTGAAGGTACTGGGTTAAAATAAAGTTCAGTGTGTTGGAATAGAACTACATTCAAAACAAATAACTGACGTACTGTTAGCACCTTACATGCCATATAAAGCTGGTGTGTTGGAAATCTAAATGGACGAAAAGTAGCAACCTTTAAAACTGCTCTTTGAGCGCGTTCTAGGTGCAGTAAAATTGATTTTGCGGCACCACCCCAGGACGTTATGCAGTAGGTAATAATAGATTGACACAGAGCCAAATAAACCTGTCTAATTAATTGAAAGTCGGCAATGTTACGTAAATTTTTGAAAATGTACATTAGTTTACGCACTCTGTTGCATAATAAATCGATGTGTTTGCGGAAATTCAGGTTTGTGTCAATCGTGACGCCTAGATATTTGATATGGTCGGTTTTAGCTAAAGTGGGACAAGTACACGCAATGTCAGCATAATGAAAATCACAATTGTTATGCGCTTGAATGTTAGGATTAGTAAGCGTTGGATTAGTATTTCTCATTGTAAATAATAGGTACTTGGTTTTATCTGTATTTAATGTTAAGAGATTTTTATGAAGCCAATTTGACACGGTAGTAAAACCATTCTGTGCTACTTCATAGACCTCGGCCTTTGATTTAGCAGCAAACAGTAGAGCAGTGTCATCCGCATACGACATAATTACCCTCTTTTGGAGTGTTAAATTGCACAGGTCATTTATATAAATTAAAAACAAAGTAGGACCCAAAATACTGCCTTGCGGGATTCCGTAACAGCTATTCCTAAGTTCAGAACTCATGCACTGACCTATTTTTACACACTGAGTTATTTTATAGGAAACAAAAAAATTGATAAAGCCTATGGTTAAAAGTGTAAAAACGTTATTTTTTGTTTTGTTTTTGTTCGATACGTAGGTAGGTTGAAGCTTACCTAAAAGTTACCCATGCAAAGTTACTAACATCACAAGGGAAGAATCACGTAAATCGGCCCAGCATTCGCGGAGAAATCGGTGTACAGCTTGTCCAGTCTGAAATGACGCGCCCATACCGCATTTTATGTGCAAGACGCGGCGCCGTGTACGTACAATGCGGTATGGGCGCGTTATTTTAGACTGGACAAGCTATACCGACATAAGTAACTACATGAAAAAAAAAGGTTGCCCGAAAACCTCTAACTTTTTTTTGAAATCGGTTAAAACTTATATCTCTTTCTCATGACGACCATGGCGATTACCATCCACTATCCATATTTAATAAAAGCCACCTATCAATAGAGATTGTTGCCATAATTTACGTATTAAGGACTGCAAGCTCTTCACAAGTTTCCCGCCAATTGGTAGAGCCGCTGCGGCTGCGTCAAGTGTCTTTCCATCTAAACTGACAGCGGGTTAATTAAAGAGGGGGACAGAGATACAATGTGCCATCGTGTGAGGAAAAGGGACGGCTACATAATATGTGGCCGTGTAATATTATTACATTCGAATTTCAATTCCCTGCTCGATGCTGTTGTGTTTTAGTACCTGGTCGACCAAGTGCTGCTCGGATGAAAATAGATAAAAATATCTTCTAGATATACCAAGGCGGAGATCCTGCGGGCCAGGATACTGGCCCGCAAGGAGACGCTCATACAAGATGGTGCGGGAGAAACTCCACCCATGGGCTCCCCCGCTGACGCAGAGTCTCTGGCCTCAGCTTGTGGAGGACGTGATGAGCGCTCTGTTCCCTTCGAGAGGGGAACATACCTCCCCGCTCATGGCTCCGCCTACTGCGGTGCTCGATGCGGACCACACCGCCGACGACGACGATGCTCCGGAGGTGACCGAGGTAGAAATGAGAGTGGCGGTACGAAGGTTAAATGCCAAGAATACAACCCCAGGACCCGACGGCCTACCTGGGAAGGCCTGGTCCTGGCCATGGAGGCTCTCGGGTCTCGACTAAGGGGTCTCCTAAGCGCATGCATGGTGAGGGACCAGTTCCCACCTCGTTGGAAGACGAGGAAACTGGTCCTCATTAAGAAGCCAGGGAGCACTGCGGACACTCCGTCCGCTTATCGGCCCATCGTGCTGCTCGACGAGGTGGGCAAGCTCTTTGAAAGAGTAATTGCAAACCGCCCAGTCGGGCGGCTGGTGCGGGTGGGGCCGGATTTGGCGGAGAGCCAGTTTGGTTTCCGCAGAGGGCGCTCTACGGTGGACGCCATCATGCGCCTACGGGCCCTCACGATGCATGCTGTGGCCCGGGGTGGGGTCGTCTTGGCGGTGTCTCTAGACATCGCCAACGCCTTCAACACCCTGCCCTGCAGTTGCATAAGGGAGGCACTCCGGTACCACCGGATGCCGACCTACCTCTGTCATGTAGTCGAGGCCTCTTTGACGGACAGGGCCGCCATCTACCCCGGTCACCAGGTGTGACGTTGCAAAATGACATCTTAGGCGACATCTAGCGGTAGAACCTTGTAGCTCAAGAGTTTCTCGATACCGAAGACTAAACGCTGTTATTGGGTTTTGATAATTGTCTTGAGGTTAATTAATTATTAGAAATTAATTAACATACAGATTTAATCACCCAAATTTTATAGTCATGCAATGTCAGATAAATTAAAATTGAATATATTATCTTAGAATTTCACAAGTGGACTGTCACTTGTGTCAAACAATTCTGTTTAGTCTGTGGTTAGATCTTTCTCGAAGGTCGATGAAAAGGAGTCAGGTCTTTGGTCCTGCGTGTGTGACGAGAAGGCTGTTTCTTCCCGATCCTGGTCAATCCTACGCGACGATGGGGATTCATCAGGTATGTTATTTGAGAGGCACCAGTTCGGTGTTGATCAGACTGTGTCCGGCCAATAATCTTATTGGAAATATATCATAGATGTTGTTTCAGTGTTAGCCGAACCTGTCTGGCTTTTTATATTGGCCTGAACTGATGCGAACGTGAGAAGACGTGACGCCCTGGTGCCGTCCCGAGGTCTAGTGAAATAGCAGTTAGTCCCGACTAGTGGCGGGCAGTGTGCTGGTTGACCCGGGCAGTTATGAGGTTGGATCCAACGAGTGCTGGCAGTGTGGCCATCCTTTGAGATTGGAAGGCCTTACCTATCCGGTACCTCGTGCGAGATAGGTCGCCGCTCCAGGTAAAGAAAGATTAGCGTCATCGTTTTCTTCCGGACGTTCCCGTAGGCCGCGTGTTCGTGGGAACACAGAGTTTCCTCTGTGTTCCATGCCAAGGGACTTGATTCCGTCAACTGAAGTAGAGTAGTCAACTGAAGTAGAGTAGTCAACTGAGGTAGAGTAGTCAACTGAGCGAGAGTTCTCAACTGAGTGAGTGAGAGTTGCATCTGCAAGTTATGCTAACTAACATTTAATTTATTGTGGCAGATCCTTTGAGAGAGTGATACCCATGTGACCATTTTCAGAAAGTCATTTCAGAGTGTTTAAGGCTTTCATGTAGTGACTAGGTAATAAGACCAGTTGATATAAATTACATGTGTTTGGTTGTGTCTCTGGGTGCTTTGCCCAAACGTTATATTCCTTTTATGAGCACAACCATAATAGGTCACTTATTATTCGATTGAGCTAGAAGTTGTTAAGCGTTCATCTCACGAATCCTCACAAGCGACCTGAGCTTGTTGTATTTAGTCTCACCCTTGTATTTCCCCTAACACACCTTGTTACGGAGACGTGGTGTGTTAGAGGTTAATACCTTATAAAGATTGGGAAAGTTCTGTATGTTTTAGTGGCTTGCCACAAAATTTGTATACCTTTGTTATTGTTATATTTACAATAAACTTAGTAATGTGTAAGAAGGTAATTGTTTAATTGGTTCTTTCCCTAGCTATTATACCTAATAAATTTACTTTAGCACGGTCTGTAAGGTACCGGGTTACACAGGGAGTGTGAAACTGGCGAGAGATGTCGTGCGGTGTCCCACAGGGATCGGTCCTGGGGCCGCATCTGTGGGACATCGGATACGGCTGGGTGCTGCGCGCCGACCTCCCTAGCGGCGTCAGCGTAGTTTGCTACGCTGACGACACGCTGGTCCTGGCGCAGGGGAGGTCGCACCAGGCGGCGGCCGAACTAGCGACACGCGGGGTTGCGACAATCGTCGATAGAATCCGGTAGCTGGGACTCGAGGTGACCTTGCACAAGCCTGAGGTCATGTGTTTTCATGGCCCTTGGAACGCGCCACCGCCGGGTTCCCAAATTACGGTAGGAGGGGTTCACATCGGCGTCGAGTCGACGATGAAGTACCTAGGACCCGTCCTCGACAGCCGGTGGAATTTCGTGGATCATTTCCGACGTTTGGCTCCCAGGCTGGACCGGGCTGGGGTAGCCTTGGGGCGGCTCCTGCCCTATCTAGGGGGTCCAAACGTCTCCTGTCGGAGGCTCTACGCGGGGGTTGTGCGGTATTTTGTTTTTAGTATTTGTTGTTATAGCGGCAACAGAAATACATTATCTTTGAAAATTTCAACTGTGTAACTATCACGGTTCATGAGATACAGCCTGGTGACAGACGGACGGACGGACAGCAGAGTCTTAGTAATAGGGTCCCGTTTTACCCTTTGGGTACGGTACCCTAAAAAACAGCGTCTGGCCGCAAAATGAAGCAAATGGAATGATTCAATATTGATTTGATAAATATAAGAGCTTGGCAATCAGCCGTCTGTAGGGCTGACACCGAGAGAGAATTAAATTGTGTATGGATGAGGTACAAAATTGTCACGAAGTTGACCCCTTTGTGCTTTGACTGCCTCGTTGGTCTAGACTCTTACCTATATCAGGAATTTCTCAGTCGCAGCCCGGAGTCTGAGTAGATTCGCCCCTTTATAATGGCACCTAAACATAACTGGCGTATTACTTTGGGTATACCTTCGTCCTCCTTTTCCGACCTACCTCGTTGGGGAGTAGAGGAGTGGGTGATGCTATGGCCGCCTTGTTTTTAAAGCAGTGAGAGGTGCTCCAGCCTGGATTTAAGAGGTTGTGTGTTCGGACTCCGGCGCGCATAAAAAAGTATAGGTATAAATTAATTTATAATTAATTAATTACTTATGTCCAATTTATTTGCTGCCGGTCTATTTTGTAAAGTTGTCACCTTAAAAACTTAGGTGAAGTGAGCTGTCAGTTCAGTCCAACCGGTGCTAGGGATTGACACTATTGACAGCTCATATTAAAGCTCTCTTCATCTAAGCTTTCTCGGTGAGATTTTACCAGATTAGATCAGCTGCTATAATAGATGACCACAAAAATAGTAAAAGTTAGGTTAATTTATGTTATCACATCCAGAAATATCTACATCTTTGTCCCAAGAACCGGGACGTAGTCAAATTAGCCAAACGCGGAATGTCTCGCTAAATCAAGTGTAGTGTATTCCTAAGCTTTGACACGCCTTGCGCCTTGCCTCGCACCCCGTACCTCGCACCTCACAGCTCGCGTCTTGCCTCGCCTCGCAAATTTTATTACGAATATATTTCATTTTCACACTCGAGGGAACATGGGTGCTAGTACCAAATTTTCGTGATAACTTTTGCGAATTTTTGTTTAATTTTTTTTATTTAGAAATAGGTAATCCATGCTTGTGATTCTAGACTTTTTAGGTTACCTAAAATCTGTTTTTTAATCTCGTAAGCGAATTTGACATTTCAAGTGATTGTTGTTTGTTTTTCAATTAGGAGTTTGACATTTGCACCTGTAAAATTAGTCTACGAGATTAAAAACGGCGACTGACAGAACAAAACTATGCGTCACGGGTCAAGTTACAATGAACGCACTGTACATAATGGATTTTCTTGTATAGTGCGTTTCATCAAATAGTTCCGATGCTGTAATGTTGGCTCCACTGTTGTAGGACCAATACGAATACGCTACGGCGCTACCTAATAGGTCCGTTTTTAGGGTTCCGTAGTCAACAAAGAACCCTTATAGTTTCGCCATGTCCGTCTGTCTATCTGTCTGTCTGTCTGTCCGTCCGTCTGTCCGCGGCTTAGCTCGGAGACGGTTGGTGCAAGAAAGCTGTAATTTGGTATGGGTATACATATAAATCACGGCGACAAAGTGGTAATAGAAAATCGTAAAACGTACTGTACTGTACGTACTCTATGTACTTCCTGTCACTTGTTCATAAGGGTTCATTAGAAAACCAGCGTCAGACAGTATTTATTCTGTCTGGCATTAATGCTGAAATTAACTTTTTTGGCGCAGCCGTGCAAACACTATTGATGTAAAAACATTATTTTTTATTCTTTATTTTGTTATTTGTTTTCTGTGTTTCATGAACTGTGTCCAAATAAAGGATATTCTTTCGGTCTTTTCTTTCTAAAAATTTTTTTGTTTTTGGGTACCTGCCTCCCCTACACTTAAAGTAGGGATGGTTTTTTTTCTCGTCAATTCCATGGTTAGGGATATCGTTAGAAAGGTCGTTTAAAAATAATGTGAATTTTTAAAAACCATTTTTGAATTCAGGGATCCGTTTGCGAAATATTAAGCTTTAAAGTGCTAAATTTTGTTAGAGTCAAGTGTGTTGCCCCCCCCTGCCAGCTAAATGGTTTGTTTTGAGCATGTGAAAAAATTCACGGCAGTAGTATATATAACAAAATTAAAAAGAAAACTATCACCGCTACGTAGGCTCCATAAGTTACCGAGTAATAATCACCCAACTTAAATTTGCAGTTGCAAAAACATGTTCTCCCATACAAAATGTATGGGAGAGCAAGTTTTTCAACAACAATGTTAAGTTTGTTGTATAAATTCATCCCAACTACGGAACCCTTCATTGTGCGTGGTTCGACATGAACTTGGCCAGTTTTTTTTAATTTAACAGTGTAGCCAACATTACGGCAAAGGAACTATTTGATGAAACGCACTATAATAACACTGACACAAAAGACCACAGTTAAGCACATAATTCGCTGATTATTAAACCAGCAAAATATTAAAACGTTCTTTAAACATCTGAATAGGTAGGCATCTCCAGGCGAAGTTGTAATATTTATGTCTAACGAAGTATGATACTCAGGAGAGGTACATGTGCGAGAATTTTTATCAATTTGTTACGGGAGCTTTCGGCAACTAGTTTAGGAGCTCGCTCGCGTAATCACTACACAATCAATTTTTTTTTTTTCCTTTTGTACTTGTACAAATTTAATTTTTGTGCTAATGTTAGCTTGTACATTGTAATTAAGATAAATAATTGTATTTGAAACTCAATAAAACATTAACTATTTATTTATATATTTTACTTAAAACGGTACACACCAATCACAATAATTAACATAGAAACAATTTTTTTTTGTATATAATTTAATTACTTCAAACTAACATGGAATGGAACAGGGACTCCCTTGCATACTTTCTCTCACAGAACACCAGACATATTCGCATAATTTTACTCCATTCATCCGCAAGCACATCACATTCAGCTTTGGCAGTGTCAGAACGGTGTTGAGCATCTGCAAAGTACGACCCACCTGGGGTTCAGCTCTAGCAACTGTTTTGTACGACGGTTGCGCAAACAGATTGTGCCGGCGCGGCGGCATTCGACGGAAAACGCTACGAACATGATATTTTTTTAAATAGCAATGTCTCCTAAACTATTTTCGTCGAGTGTTCCCGTGAGGCAAGCTTATAGCAATCCGGCGATGTTGTTGACAAATGTTCGGCCCGACGGGCTTTACGACCAAAACGGGGCATAACTTAGGCAGAACTCAGGCACATTTGCTTACAAACTTCTCATATATTTCATCTTCTTTCCCGCTGTGGTGTCGCAAATGCCTTTATTGATGACATTGTGTCTGCTTAGTTCGTGGGCAATGAGATGATCGTCTATTGTTATGCTACATTTTTGTAAAAAATAAATGTTTTATTGCGCCCCGGACGGGACATGGATATTGTTTGTTAGACATTGCATGCATTTCAAACGGTCGCTACACAGCAAAATGCTGCATTGTAACAAAAATGGGAATAGTGAAATAGAAATAGGATAAAAATAAAATTTATAAAACTAAAACCCAACTACGACAAAAAGTCAACTAAAAAGTTATAAACAAGACATCACAGACAGACAACAAAAAAATCCGGAGTCACACGTATCTCTTTCATTTATGCCCTAGTGTGACGCCGGATTTTAAATTTGTGTCTTTTATTTTTATTTAAATGTGCTAATTAGGTACTTAAGCCCTGTCATTTGATACCCAACACGGCCTCATTTTTTATTTCTTACTTTATGTCCTCTAGAGGGCGCCGTATTGAATTTAATGTGACGACACATTGCCTATAATCAGCGGACGATCAAGACACTTCCAACGATACCTCATGTCAAGTTATGACGAGTTTAAAAGTTATGAGGGGGGAACACATGAATATACATACATACCGGTCAAAAGTATAACCCTCCTTTTTGCTTCGCCGTAGTCGGGTAAAAATAAGGCCTGTTTTTTGTACCTGCCTAGTTTTTTTTTTTTCGTTTTCGAGAATATACCTGGATAACAATTAACACATAACATACCATCACCCCTATGTGCCCCGAAGGGCTGGGCAGAGAAGTATCTACAGCATGTAACAAAAACCCTGTCCGATCCGAAAGGGGCACATAGGTACTGCAATAATGTTACCAGAAAAAAATAAAATAAAATATTGAAAATAAAAAAGTAGACCAGAAAAATCAATGCTTACAAAATTAAGATAGGTAGGCACCTAATTCATTAGTACTATCCTCTAAACTATAGTCTAACTCTAACATATCTGGCATAATTGGCCGGGTATTAGAACTGAAAGTGGTCACGTTGCCCGGGCATAAAGTTTGACCGGTCCCGGGTGGCCGTGTTTTGCATAAACTACAACTGGAATATTGATGGTCGCGGCGTGGTGATTATTGTGCGGAACGATTTAAAAGGGATTTAAGAGCTTCTATGATTTTTGATATTTTGTCAGTAATCGATTATTCCCTCAAATTAATGATGAGAGTAGATATTATTGCAGTCAGATAGTATGATATATTGACAAGTTAGTGGTATTGAATGGCTAAAAAGGGGTGGCTTCTGAGATGGCGACTGTAGTTTGACCGATGCCGCTTTACCGCGCCTTAGAAATAAGCGGTGAGGCAGGGGGGGGGTGGGACCGCCGCCCATGAGCGTTGACGAATGAGCGGCCTTGCACTGCTCCCCCGTCTCACCGTCCACATACCTAATGCGCGGTACAGCGATATCGGCCAAACTATAGTCGCCATCTCAGAAGTCACCCCTTTTTGAGCCATATTATACCAGTCGGTCTATTCTGTAAAATTCTCACTGTGATAACTAAAGTGAAGTGAGCTGTCATTCTACCATATTCTGTTAAAATTCTCACTGAGATAACTTAAGTGAAGTGAGCTGTCATTCTACCATATTCTGTAAAAATCTCACTGCGGTAACTTAGGTGAAGTGAGCTGTCACTCTACCATATTCTGTAAAAATCTCACTGCGGTAACTTAGGTGAAGTAAGCTGTCACTCTACCATATTCTGTAAAAATCTCACTGCAGTAACTTAGGTGAAGTGAGCTGTCATTCTACCATATTCTGTAAAAAATCTCACTGTGATAACTTAGGTGAAGTGGCTGTCATTCAACCATATTCTGTTAAAAACTCACCTTGAAAACTTTGATAAACACGTGAACTGTCATTTCACCTGCTGGACTATTATGTAAAAATCTCGCCATGAAAACTTAGGTGAAGCGACCTTAAAAGACGCTAGGGATTGACACTATTTGAAGCCCACCAGTTTTATTGGTGAGCCCTTTAAAGAATAGATCGACAGATATTCGTCACAGAAATAAGCTTTTATTTTCCACGTTGTTGTTGACGATACGATCGGTACCTACTTATCGTATCGAGTAGTATTGCAATATGGCAATTCATTTAATTACCCGACAGCGGCGAAGAAAAACGGAGGGTTACGATTTTGACCGGTATGTATGTATGTAGGTATGTATGTATGTAACTATGTTCATCTGTTCCCTCCTATCTTCTAAACCACTCATCACAATTTGACAAATGATCGTTGGAAGCGTCTTGATCATCCACTGGTTATAGGCTATGTGACGTCACATTAAATTAAAAATGGCGCCCCCTAGTCACACGTAATCTTTTCGATTTATGCCCTAACACGTGTGACTCCGGATTTTTAATTTGTCTGTCTGTGGTGTCTTGCTTATACCTTTTTAGTCGTAGTTGGGTTTTAGTTTTTACTACTCTAATTTTTTTTAAATTCTTTTTTAATGTTTTTTGTTTCTTTGTAATGCTTTAAACTTTCCATACTATTGTCTAGAATCAAGGTCATCTAATGAACAGACAGCTGTGCTGAGGGGAGCTAGTAACGCCACTTGTTCTTCCCGGCTAAAGCACTAGGAACCGGTGAAGGGCGGGCGTTTTGGTGTCTGTAATTATGGCATTCAAAAAGTGCTGATTCTCAACCTACTTTGAATAAATGATTTTTGATTTTATATCGTCCCTCAGGATACAGGTGTTTATGTTTGCGCAGATTTGGCGGTATGCTATTGAATGTTAACTATATTCTGTGGCTATACTTAGTTATGCGGGTCCTAACGCCTAGTAATTGTTGGCACAGACGGCGCGGGACAAGATGTTTGCACGATTCGCTTTTTGAGAGATTATACATCGAAATATAATCAGTGAAATGAAACCAAGTATTAAATTTAGTCAGTTTCACCAAGCCGGCAACTGCGTTGTACTAAGCTTCACCAGCAACAAAGCACAGTAAATTCTATAAAAGTGTTAAGAAAAAGTAGGCCTCTATGTTACAAATCCTAGCATGTCAGTACAATGCATTAGCTAAACCAGTCGCCAGCCATCAGTCAGTCACCCGATCGTCACTCTGTCGTCTAAATCACCCGTCATTCTAGCCCGGACCGGCTATCCGACGCTATCCGGTGCTATACGGCGCTGTCCGGTACCACAGAGTATGAATAAGACGAGGCTCGATAGTGGCCGGTCTATTCTAAAAGACTCACAGTGAGGTTGCATATTAGAAAATCAAAACTTTCCTGAGCAAATTTCAAAAGAACAACGTACAAATCAACAAAGTTTAAAATAACGATGGTCATTTGATCAAAAGTTCAGCTGACCAAAGTCAGGAATATCAATGTTTAAATTATCTATTACACTATTTACCAAATCGTTTAAAGGTCTAAATGGATTACTGGATAAATTATTAACGAGCGTGACAGAAACGAATCGCTGCAAAACCGACTTCATGTAGTCTTGTCTACCCTACCCCTAGTGTTATTTAAAATCGCGTAGGCGCGGAGGGGCGAAGCGGCCCGCGAGCTGAGAATCAGATGGTTTTAACGCTTGCAGCCGCGCTGAGGCTGGCCGGCTTGGCCGGCTAGCAAGCCGAAGTCGCGGTGGTGAGCGTGAAACACATCTGCGACGATAAGCTCGCATGGGACCGCCACAGCCCCGCGGCGCCGGAGCCGTGACAGAAACCATCCCTGCTGCATGTTGCATGCTTGCAAGACAAGTCAATAACTCTGCCGCAGAAATGTTTTTACCATTGTCTAATTATCCACTCGCAGGCAAATTAAAATTACATCTAGCAACTTTTGATCAGTCGTTCATTTGATGTCACATACATTGGGATTCTAAAAATTTTCTAAATAAAACATTTGGTCATTTAAATTTTGTTATTTCGTTTATTGTTCTTTTGAAATTTGCTCGAGAAAGTTTTGATTTTCTAATATGCAACCCACAGTGAATACTTAGGTGAAGTGAGCTGTCTATAGTGTCAATCCCTATGACAGCTCACTTCACATAAGCGATCAGAAGCCAATTACCATATTTAGAAAACGTTTGAAACCTACTCGCAATCTCATCTCAGCGAAAATACGGATAAGCGTATGCTGAGACGCAGGTGAAGCAGGTCCACGCAGAGCAGATTATAGGACGGAGACTAACCTTCGGCGAGCGAGATATATGCCGCATATATCCCCCGCGCCAAAGGATAGTCTCCGTTGAGATTGGCTGCCATGTCCGAAATACGGTCTGGAGGACTATAATCCATATGTATACTCAGTGGGCTAGTAACCGGGCGTTAGTAACACGAACTAAACTGATGATCGCTCCACGCCCATGTCCGGAACAATCTAGACAGATCTGTGTTCGGTACTATTGTCAACACAAACCAATACAGGCTATATTTAGCCGTTTTCACACTGCGACGATAACGACACCGACATATCGTCAGCTCGGACGACAACGATATCGGTCGACAATTTCGGGGCGATATCGGTATGTGACAAGATGTAACAAACAGCTTATTGTCATACGGTATGCCATAGCAGCCTCGAATAGTCGCGTTGTGCCTGCAAAAGCTTACAGCGCCGCGCGATTCCAAAACTGTAATAGGTTATTCGAGGTAATAATGGCAGCAGTAAACAAGTGCACTGTATCGTCCGCCGATATCGGCACAACAATCAATGTCGGCGACGATACCGGCACTACACCGACACAGTGTGAAAGCGTTTAGTAGTAATTGTATGAAACTACCAGTCCGAGGATATCGTATCGTTATCGTTATCGTCCAATGTGAAAACGGCCTTTAGCTGAGTATATACAGAGTGTATCGAAATTGTGGTCATATTTAAGGGCGTCACGAAACCCACGACGACTCGCCTCACGAAAGCTTGCGGGAGTGATGATGATGACGTCACGCTGGAGTAGTTGCACGAAGGCTGCGTTGACGTTCATATTCGGGATCACCAATTTAGGAGTATGAGGAACAGGGTGTAACGTTCACTCATCCACCATAGAAAAGGGAGGATCCTCCGACCAGCCGACCAGACGGGTATTGTGTCTGGCGGGCAACTGCCCAACGGTTGATGTCGGGTTCTTGTATATGTCCATTGCACGGTAAACTTTAATTGCGCGATGCAGGATTTATGTGACGTCAGGATTTTTGTGTGACGCCAGGTCTTTGATGCGTAGTTCGCATGTGGCGATGTAGATACCGCCACAGTACAGACCAGGGATGCTGCTGATGCAGATTTTTTCACATCCGCGGTCGCGGATGTTAAGATATATTTTCCAAATGACACTGCGCCTGTGGTGGCATTGTAAATTCACTTTTAAATAACCTATCAGCTGTAGAAATCTCGCTTAACACACAATGCTCACCGTATAATCACAATTTCACAATAACACTCGAAAACTGAAATGTTCAATAAAGCAACTAATAACGTTATGACAAATTTACGAGAAACAATGTTGTCACCGAACGAAATCTATGCTCCTATTGGTCAATGAGCACTTGTGTACGGCACTCGCCAGTCTCCGGCCCCGCCTATTAATCAATGAGCACGTGTGTACGGCACTCGCCAGTCACCGGCCCCGCCTATTGGTCAATAAGCACGTGTGTACGGCACTCGCCAGTCACCGGCCTCGCCTATTGTTCAATGAGCACGTGTGTACGGCACTCGCCAATGACCGGCCTCGCCTATTAGTCAATGAGCACGTGTGTACGGCACTCGCCAGTCACCGGCCTCGCCTATTGTTCAATTAGCACGTGTGTAGTAAGTACGGCACTTGCCAGTCACCGGCCCCGCCTATTAATCAATGAGCACGTGTGTACGGCACTCGCCAGTCACCGGCCCCGCCTATTAATCAATGAGCACGTGTGTACAGCACTCGCCAGTCACCGGCCCCGCCTATTGGTCAATGAGCGCGTGTGTACGGCACTCGCCAGTCACCGGCCCCGCCTATTAATCAATGAGCGCGTGTGTACGGCACTCGCCAGTCACCGGCCCCGCCTATTGGTCAATGAGCGCGTGTGTACGGCACTCGCCAGTCACCGGCTCCGCCTATTAATCAATGAGCGCTTGTGTACGGCACTCGCCAGTCACCGGCCCCGCCTATTAGTCAATGAGCACGTGTATACGGCACTCGCCAGTCACCGGCCCCGCCTATTAATCAATGAGCGCGTGTGTACGGCACTCGCCAGTCACCAGCCCCGCCTATTGGTTAATGAGCACGTGTGTACGGCACCCGCCAGTCACCGGCCCCGCCTATTAGTCAATGAGCACGTGTGTACGGCACTCGCCAGTCACCGGCCCCGCCTATTGGCAATGAGCACGTGTGTACGGCACTCGCCAGTCACCGGCCCCGCCTATTGGCAATGAGCACGTGTGTACGGCACTCGCCAGTCACCGGCCTCGCCTATTTTCTTTCTTGTCGCGACTGACGATGCCGATTTAGGTAAATGATATACAGTTTTTAACAGATTGAAACTGAGATTAGGTTCGATTCTTGGGTCATGCTAGAATTATTATAAGTCGTGCCTAACACTTCCGTATTCGGCTGTACGTAGGTGTGACGTGTCGTGTGCGTGGGCGGTGACTAAGTTATAGTTTGGTACTGGTAACTTATGCCGATAGAGTTATGGCCCTGCGTACTGGGCCACCACGATTACTTTGAATTCGTATATCTATGTATCAGAAGACCTAAGTCCTATAGACATACAAAACAATTTCAAAGCATTTACATAGTAACGTAACCTAACATCACGCCTGTATTCCAGGGTTAGGCAGAGGTACATAGTTGGCGAAATGTAGGTGTAAAAGTACACCCACATTTCGCTCTATGTAATAGGCATTTAAGTCCTATGTAATACCCCGGCCAACTTGTCATCAACCGGGTACCAATCCAGACTCCGGGATGCTACTGAGAAATTCCAGATGGAAAACCACAATAATACTTTGCCCGACCTGGGAATCGAACCCAGGACCTCATGCTCAGCAGTACCGCTTGCAACCACTAGATCAACGAGGCAGTAAGTAATTTTATGTTTATGGTGAGTGGTCTACCTAGCGTATGTAGAGCCGCGGACAATGGCGGTTGACCACTTATCCACCTATATGCACTTAGTAATAAGGTTGAAAAGTGGTCCACCGCCAGTGTTCTCGGTGGTACCTACATTTAGAGGTACTCGTATAAGACAAATTGACACTCTACGTCAATATACCGTGTAACCAATAGGGAACATGCATGTTTTTTTTTTTGTTTTGTTATTCAATAGTTTACATCGCCAAATAATGGAAAAAAAAATTCGACGGCAAAAAAGCAATTTAAAGTACTTAAAAAAAAATATGAAAAATATCCAACCGACACGGGCTATTTAAGCGCCCTCAATTTGGCGCGCTTGGTGTGCTGATGTCACAATCTAGGACACCAAACACAGAGCACTATGACAACAAACAAACGTGTCAATTGAATGTCAAGTGCTGCTGTCAAGTCAACACTCATATAACACACATTGACATTTTGATTGTTGTCTTAGATTGTTACGTCACATCCGTTCTCGCGTCTCTTTTCAAGTATTTGAATTTCTCACAGTTTTTTGGCACTTTAAAAAAATGAATTTCTTGCTCAAAAAGAAATATTATTTAAAAAATATTGATTGAGGCATAATTCTGAAGTATAATTAAGAAGTTTTTAAAAAAAAATACCCTTATTTGAATCACATGCATATTCCCTATTCATAAAATAGTCTAGCAGCACTGGTGGCCCATTGGTAACAGCCATGACTTACGAGTTGTAGGTCGTAGATTCGAACCCAGACAAGCGCTTTATTTTGTGTAAATTATTTCATCACCACTGCTCTCAAAACGGTAAAGGAAAACATCGTGAGAAAACGGCATGTCCTAGAATCTAGAATTCGAAGTCATGTGACATCTAACAACCCGCAATGGGTCCGCGTGGTAGATTACGGCCCACTCCCTCTCACTGAGAGGAGGCCCGTGTTCCAACAAAGCTGATTATGCTGTACAATAGTCAAAGAATTTGTGATTTTAATATAATTAAGTAGGAACGGACAATATAAGTTAGTAGCCAATTAGCTTAAGAAATAAATTCCTTGGCTACACTTAGATCTGAAAAACCCGAGGCAACGCAGGTGTTTTGCTGTTGCTATCCTAGAAGCAAAGCTCTATTGTGCTTGAAATACACCGGTACCCATATCCACTATTCAGAATTTATGATCTTGAGCGTCACAAAGAGGTCCACTCATACACTCTACCTGGAAAAAGGGGCTCATAGTTAAGAAATCGACACGTCCACGTGATTGTTTCACTCTGCGTCCAGCGCTCGGTGTGGCAACACGTCGTGTTCTGGTTTGCGACTGGTCAATCGTTATACTGAGGATGCCTCGTTGAGAGGTGAAACAAGTGTCGATTTCTTACTTTTTTATGACTTTTGAAGAATAGTTAAACGGAATAGGTTACTAAATATATCTACATTTATTGTTTTTTTTTTTAAAGGGGCTCTATAGTATAGCTATATAGTATCACCCGGACTGGTCGATGTTCAAGGTTACCGAGGTTGGACCGTAAATGGGTGACCGTCTATTACATACCGAAACACCGTTTTGCCTCAAAAAGCACATGGTCTTGGCTGCCAACCGAAGTTCTTTGACAGTTGTTACGTGTAGTTAAAGCCCAAAAGTTTGACAAACAGTCTTACCAAGGGGTATCGTTATCCGGTAGCTGGGTTGTGGATGTCAGATAGGCAGTCGCTCCTAGTACAATTATGGTATTTAGCTGCATCCGGTTAGATTGGAAGCCGACCCCAACATAGTTGAAAAAGCGCTAGGCGGATGATGATTCAGAAAATGTAGCGATGTGGGAAACAAGCAGATGAAGTAATCTTCTAGCTCGAAACAAAACAGCAGCATCTGATTTATTATTATTCAACAGCTACGCATTTCGCTGCGTCAGAAAAAATCGCGGTACATATTAATTTGTTAGGAAAACTTTATTTTATTTAAAGCGAGCGACAACTTATGAGCATAGTGCAGTAGTGCAATTTCATAAAATTCACCTCGAACCTCGCTTTACCGCACATGATTCGAATGAACTCGATCATATTCGAAGTCGAACGAAAACTTCGAGCTCATTAAAGTTTATCAGCTGTCCATTTGATGGTAAGATCAACGACTTTTATAGACATCTGGCATACCAGGATCGTTAGAAAAAAACAAAGCTGTGCCTAATGTCCTTTATTTGAATACAGAGCCGCACAAGCCGTTGGTTGCAAAGAGAGCTCTTCTTTTGTTTGTTACCGACCCTTTAGTTAGAAAGCAAGAAAAATAAGTTTTTCTAAAACATGCTTGGAAATTCGAGTATTATTTTGACAACCTTCTTCGAGATAAATCGAAATTGCTGTACTGGTCAAAAACAAGTGACGATGCGGCCAGCAAAGTTACTATGAAAATCCATATCTGTCGTGTTTAGCGGCCAAATTAATTACTATGAAAACTCTTATCTGTCGTGTTATTTAAAAATGGAACGAACTTTTTACTTTAACACATATTGTCAACAAAGGAGGTAAGTTGTCAAAGATTTTATTTAAAGATTTGGCTTGAACTAGAAAAAAGAAACAAATGAACATACCTATTGGCGCATGAAAAATAATAGTTGTTCGCCATCGATTCTGGAATTTTTATTTAATTTGCTCAGTTTGAATTTCCGCGCATTATTTCAGAAAAGTACTATACAAGCCTTGGCCGCAATCAGGAATTGATGGACTCACGTATGTGTGCCTCGGCTTCGCCTCGGCCCACATTTTTTCGTTCGTCCACCAATCCCCTTATTGCTGGCCGCGACAGTAATGTATTATAGTTTTCATACAAAAAAATAATTAACTCGAGCAAAAGAACAATAAAATACAATAGATCTAATATAATCCAGGTACAAAACAGAAATACTCGGCAGCTGCTGACACGTCATGATATGACTGTGACAAGAAGGGAAGCCTAGGCTTCCACTCAGCATAATGCTGTGCTATGGACAACCACAGCTCAGCGCTGACTTTCAGTGGTCACCCGAGATTTACATAATACTGTTGATTGAAAGGGTAGCCACGCAGCAAGGTTGGTGGTGTGGAATGATCACGCTCGACTCAAGGCTACAATGGGGTCCTCAGCATCCCTTGCAGGATGGCTAAGTTCAGCAGCATGTGTAAATCCGTCAATTTACTGATGTGGATATCGCGAAGCTATTCTATTTTAGTTATTCTCATAGTATCTTACGGTATTTTATTTTCTGGATGGGCTGCAGACATCGGTCATTTTTATTATTCGTTGGTCGTGTGTGGGAGGTATTGATTTGACAAAGATATTGTGTATCTAAAAAAAAAATAAAGTAATAAAAACTAAAACCCAACTGCGACTAAAAAGGTATAAACAAGACACCACAGACAGACGAATTAAAAATCCGGAGTCACACGTGTTAGGGCATAAATCGAACAGATTACGTGTGACTCCGGATTTTAAATTCTTTTGGGGTTATAATATATTATATATTTTTGAAATGTGCTCATTAAGCCCTTTCATTTGATACCCAAGATGGTACGACTAAACTATTTTATTTTTTAGTTCCTGACTTTATGTCCTCTAGAGGGCGCCATTTTTAATTTAATGTGACGTCACATAGCCGTAGTCGGGTAATGAGTGTTAAATGCAATGTGTCAAGATATGGAATCCGTAAGTAGCGTTCGGACAGCTATGGTCCTTCTGTGTTTATTTACTTCGTGTATTGCACGTAGTGTTCCCCGAGGCGTGGCGCCGACACTTTTTACCTAAGTTTTATTATTCTATTTAGCGGGAAATTGCTTTTTCAGTGTTTCACTTGGATTATTGATTAGCACACCGAGCGCTGAGTTTTCTTGAGAAATATAGGAAACTATATTATTTTTCTTTTGTTTTTCTTCGAAAGTTTAGTGACTTGTTTTTCTCAGATGATTTTGTTTATGCTTTTTTTATTTGTGTATGTAGTCAGTGGTTTTACCTTATTTGCATTAAAACAAGTAACTAGGTAATTACCCTCTGAGTACCTATTGGATAGATAGATATTTTTCTAAAGAACGTTCTATGTTGATCCATTGTTATCACAGTATGATATATTTTTTTTTTTTTTTACTAGTCTAGTTTAGCGATTCAACTGCCTAAATAGCGCCACTAAAACTCAGTAGCTGGATTTACGCTTTCGCTTGCAAATAAATACTAAAGTTACGTGTTGCTCAAACTGAGTTCGACTGAAATTTATGGTCACTAAAGTACGCGATGCCCATATTGAAGTAAACTCAAAGCATTTATTTCAATTAAACCATTTACAAGCACTTTTGAATTGAAAAGGAGTCGGTCAGTCAGAAATATGAAGCTAGTTGCCCATTCCAAAGCGTAGTAGATCCTATGGAGAAGAACGGCAAGAACTTTTAAATTATATTGTCACAAAAATATTAGTTACATCACACTTTTAAATTATACATTCTCTTTTAAATTATATTGTCACAAAAATATTACGTTAAAGTTACATCATTAATGTGGAATTTGTAATTATATGTGAGAACGATGTAAAAAAGACGTACACGTTAAAAGCGTCCAGAGTAGGTACAGAAAACAGATACAAATAAAAAAAAAAAAAATGCAATAATCGCATCAGCTAAGAGATGACCAGACGGCGTCCATTCACGAACATGACGCATGGATCAGCACCATTCAACTCTCAACCATTTTGAAGGGAGCTAAATAATCACACAAGACACTACCAGCGAGACATTTGAGAGACCATAACATTACTCCCAGATCCAATTCGGCTTTGTATGAAAAATAAACGTTTACAATTTTAATTATAGGATTTATTTGATAGTTTCATAATACTCATGTTATTGTCAGTGCTTTCATTTAGATGTAGTACATTATTTCGAGCCATGGTTCAACAGTCAGGATGGCCGAGCGGTCTAAGGCGCCAGGCTCAAGGGTAACCTTGCTCACTGAACGTGAGTGCGAGCTTTTCTGGTCCTCTCTGAGGGCGTGGGTTCGAATCCCACTTCTGATATACCCTTTTGGCGAATATACACGCTTGGTAATTAAGACTAGAGAGTAAATGAAGAAGATAAAAAAAGTGTATGCTCTTCATGTGAGAATGATACGCCTTGTTAAATTTTCAATTGCCTCGTTGGTCCAGTGGTCGCAAACGCTACTGCGGAACACGAGGCACAGGGCTCTATTCGCGGGTTGGGCAAAGTGTTATTGGAGAAAATTTCTCAGTAGCAATTCGGAATCTGAATTTGTGCCTAGCGGATGGCAATAGGCTCACCCCCTATTACATGGGACTTAGCATAACTGGCGATATGTGGATGTACTATATAGGCACACCTCTGTCCAACTCTTCAAAGAAAAATGGCATGTTTTTATGTTATGTTTTTTTTCATCATGTTGTGTAATGAGATTTTATAGCATAATTATAGCTACCGTTTCAGTATAGTATAACGACTCGTAGATCGAAGTATTCCTGCAATGGCTACAAGAACAAACCTGTCGCTAGCTACCTACGGAAGGTATTTCATAGACATTCATACGAATCAGTAAGAGCTCTTACACACGAGCGGCATGTTCCCAACGGCAGAGGTAACTGCAGCCGTCGACGCGCGTCGGCGGCAACCGTCGACGCGTCGACGGCTTCCGTTGACGCGTCGACGGCAGCCGTCGACATTTCAACTTCGAAGATCAGCGGCAGCCGTCGTCTGCTCTCTTAGTATAGGAGTCAGTTGGGCGTTTTTTTCATTTATGGATTTATTATTAAAATCATTTACAACTTCTTCACAAACCGCCATCCATGCTCTGTTTTTTATTGTTTTATTACTATAATCTTTCAATTTATAATTCCAAATACAAGTATTTTTCTTTACTGGCATAATTAGCAATTCATTATCAATTTCGTCAGTAGAACTCATTTTACAAATTTGCGACGTGTGCGCACTCTTGAACTATATGCAGTCGACTGACAAAATGGCGGACGCGGCACACTACAACTGCAAGTGTCGTTATAAGTCGACTGCTGCCGTTGGGAACATGCCGCTCGTGTGTAAGAGCTCTAAAGTAGCGGCGACACGTCGCGTGCTGCTGCAGTTATTGAATTGTAAGGAGGAGTGACATGGAGTTTAGACATGAATTACATAAAAAAATATGACATCATTTCTCGAAGCTTAAATTGGTCCGTTTTGGTTTCATAACGGATCATACAGGAAGGCAAAATGGACACGCATAAAAAAAGATGCCAGAATATTTTGTTCACAGAAAAATGGCCTCATAAGCAATGCGTAAGCGAAAATATGGATATTGAACATTGATTGGTTAATGCGTATCGCTATCGTCCACATGGTTTGATAGTTATTATTTCAATCATAAGTCACTCTGCATACAGCGACCAGCAGAACATAATTTATTATAAGCCAAATCAAACTGTAAGTCTATTGAAAATGGAGAAACATGCTACACGTACTGAAGTGCTGCTTACGTGCCTTTTGGACTACAATGTTGAATTTGCAAAATGTCGAATTCGCAAAATGTTGGATCCCAAAAAGTTGAATTTCCCACACCACACCATACCACACCACACTACACCACCACACCACACCACACCACACCTACACACCACAACACCACACCACCACACCACATTGACATGACGCTAATAATGGCACATCTAATAAATAACCCACTCTAATATAATGATTGGTGAGCCTCAAAACAATGCTGAATTTGCAAAATGTCTAATTCGCAAAATGTTGAATTCGCGAAATGTTGGGTCCCAAAATGTTGACTTTGTAAAAAGTCGAATTTCCGACACCACACCACACCAACACAACGCCTCACCACATTGACATGACACTAATAATGGTACATCTAATAACCCGCTCTAATTTTGCGCTTCTAAAATATTATTGAACATTCTAATATAATGATTGGTGAGCCTCAAATAATTACTATTTTGAGGTCCTAAAAATACTAAATAGCCAAGTAAGTGCGACCGATTGGGATCGGAACAGTTTGTCACAATTTCAAACTATCCTGGCCCGTTTGGTCGGAGTACCGAGTTAGCTTTAGTTACTGGGACTATTAAAAAATGAGTTACAAATTATTAAAAAAAGTGTGCATCATTAAGAGAATAAAATGTTTTAAGAGGTTCGTTTATTTAAAAAAGTGTCCATCATTAGAAGATCCATAAGTTTTTAGAAATACTTTTTCCCAATTCACGTCAATGTTGCAGAAAATATGATATAAACTTGTTTTTTACTTTTCCCCTTTGCAGTATTTCTTTTGTGCCAGTAACTTGCATATTAGAGGGTGCTCTTGACCCGAATGCGCGGTAGAATAATGAGGCGTGTGACGTAACGACCTACTGCGGTCTTAGCGCGTTATGTGTCGACATGCATCGCTTGCGCCTAATGAAGATTACTTTCTTACCACGACAATCTTTGAAAGAGAAACGCGCAAAGATTTTTTTCAATACTCGTGCTAGCATGGAATTATAGAAAGGGCAGTATTATACAATACTATTCAAATTCAAATTCAAATAGCCTTTATTTCTGATACTGTACATGCAATTACATTTCCATGGAAAAAAAGAATTACAAATTGTGATTTACTTACTACCAATTTAATTTTTATCTTTGTTTCATTGCTTCACAATTCATGCATTTGTTAAATAAATAATAAAATAAATATTAATTATTTGATTTAATTAATTATTATTATATTTTCATTTATTTCTTCTTGGTCACGCCACAATGTACTGGGATCGATCTATCATCACTGACAGGACTATTGTAGCCAATAAGCCTGATATTGTGGTGATAGATCGACGAGAGCGCCGTGCAATGATGATTGATATCGCTGTCCCTCATGACGAGAATCTCGTGAAAGCTGAGAAAGATAAAAAAATCAAGTATCTTGACTTAGCACATAATAACACAAATAGAGTAGAGTCATATCTACACCTCTCTCCCTAGAATTTGTATATTATTAATGTATATATATATATATATATATATTATAGGTATATATATGGTGAATCAGTATGTAGGTAAATGTATCATAAGTTTATAGCTTCTTATTCTGTAAAACCTGTCTTATCTATGCATTATGATATAATATTATATTATTAATTATTATTATTTTTTCTCTTTATTCGTCACAGTCAGAGCACCTGCCATCTAATCTCTTCACCACCCTTGGTTGACTGGTAGAGAATGCCTAAGGCATTAAGTCCGCCTTTGTACCTCTTTTTTGAGTGCGAAAAGTTTAAATAAATAAATAAATAAATAATAATATATTAATAATTATGTTAATAATAATATAATAAATATTAATTATTTGATTTAATTAATTATTATTATATTATTATTAATCATCGATATCGGTAACTTTAGTATCAGCTTACCCTTCGGCAAAGGCCTCCCCTAAGATTTGCCATAATTTCCTATTTGTAGCTTTTCTTCTCCATGTTGAACCTCTTTTTTTTTTTTTGAGGGTGGGAAATCATCCAATGACTTCTCCCGCTCTGGGCGGAGCGGAAGGGCGGTTCAGACTTTTACTGACTAAAACCCACCCGTGTTCCTTCAGTTGCCTGCCGTTTTTTTAACTTCATCCTCCCATCTCATGCGTTGACGCACTTTACATCTTTAAAAAAAAAACTCGACTTGAAAAACCTGTAACTGAAAAGAGAAAAACAAGCATTGAACTTTGTTTTTATTTGTAAGGTATTGCAGGCGGGGACAGACCAATAACCTGAAAAATATGGTGTAACTTTTGTTTGTCCCCGCCTACAATACTTTACAAAACATAAAGTTGAATGCTTGTTTTTCTCTTTTCAGTTACAGGTGTTTGCAGTCGGGATTAAAAAACAAAAATATATAGAGACAGAAAGAGTATTTTAATCACCACCTTCACTGTGTCAGTTCAGTCCTTCACATGAAATACCTACAATTCACAAAAATGAGTGCGGAGTTACTATTATTATACATAATAATAATAATTAGTGGAACGAGCGTGCACACCTCAATATTCCAATAAATATTTTAGTAAAATATCGTTGTTAATAGTGTTCTTATACATATTTTAATCCTTGACTCTACATAGGTACGTGAGGTTTTGAGCCCACAACCGATTATTTTTCAAAAGGGTCAAACCCGTTCCAATATTTATATTAACGGCACAATATTGTTGAGAGCTGTAAAAAAGCAATAAGAAACGAAATTGTTTTTCGCAATATTTCGAGTAAATTTCACCTCATATTTTGTTCTATAAACGTGAATTCTGTATCAACAAAGAAAGTATTCGCGATAAGAAATAACTGGAATCATTATGTTTATTTTTTTCAGTCTTCGCTTCGAATTTATTAAGAAATATTTCGTTTTACTGTTTGCGAAGCGGAATTCGAAACATGTTGCTTGTTTTTATTTTTTTATGAATTTATTGTTAATTTTTTTTCTTTCAAACGATCTAACTTGAAGTTCTTTTTTTGCGAATATCCGGCTACGCAATTTGCAATCATGACAATTATGGAAATTTCGATTCAAATCCTACATTGATAGGTTTATTTTTATTTAATTAATTATAATAAAACACGCCACAACCTCACTCATGTATTCCCGAATAGGGTAGGCAGAGGTATTTATAATTTGCCAGTAGGTAGTGTTAGTCCCATGTATTAAGGGTGAGCCTAATATTGCTCTAAACCGGACTCTATATAGGCCCGCTTACAGCACACATCACTAAATTCGTTTAGCGCTAAACGTATTTAAAGATTTGTGGTGCAAGCAGGCCTAATATGAAAACAAAGTTAAAGTAAATTTTTTTTTTTTCAAATACGTACATAAAGGGCACTTTTTACGCCGGTAGCACACCTCCGCCGCGAAACCATGGCAGCGAAACCGCAGTAGTCCAATTTGTACTGACTCGCGTCATGTTCCGCTACACTAATCGGATTCGCGTAGCGGAACATGACGCGAGTCAGTATAATTGGACTACTGTGGTTTCGCTGCTATGGTTTCGCAGCGGAGGAGTGCTACCGACGTTAACGTCAAAATATCTAAATAACACTGTGAGAGGAAACGCCAGGATGGCACGCCCTAGAAGAACATTATTGGTGATGTTCTACAGAACATCGTGAATGTCCTAGAACCAAAAAATCGAAGATATTATGTGACATTCACCAACCTTTACTCCGCGTGGTGGATTACGCCACTTACTCTCACAGAGAGGAGGCCTGACTCCCAGCAGTGGGAACATTATAGACAGATTATGCCCAAGCTTATGCATGAAATATATTTAGTAAAACCACAACTCAAAGCTAGCAGTTTCCCTGATTACGTCAAAATGATGTGTAAACACGCTCGAACGAGTGAATTTGTCAAATAATCGTATTTAACCGCCTGATTCCAGCCGCGGCGAATATGCGGTCACCTCTAATTGAAATAGTACACAGTGCCACTAATGTACCGGAACGAAATACACTAATTAATGTGCGAATCTAGTGACATACTTTAGCATACACCACACCTTCTTCCTATGGGGGTAGGCAGAAACTACAGAACACCACCTGCTCTGATCCTTGCATACCCCTTTTCAGCCCTTTTGATTCGTTTACGTTCATTATTTTTTATCTGGTCATACACGCATGCCCGTTGCGAGTACTACGCATCTGACCTTTCTGAAGAACATGAAGGTCATCACCAATAAGGTCATTATATTTATGATGTCCTTTTGGCATCCCCTTCTCGACGTTTCCATTCACATCCACATTTACGATTAAACCCGAAACCCTAATTTTTACATTTGACAATTTAGGATAATGCCAACGCTCGTAGTAGCTTCACTCGGTGTTGCCAACACAATTTGTAGTGTCACTTATAAATTGCAGAAATTTTTAAATGTCTTAAAGATAATTTGAGAATTGAGGTTAATTTTATAACCTCGATTTTCGTCGATGATTATTGAACTACAATTTAATTATATTATTCAAGCAATAATTGTTGAATAAAGTGGCGAGATATAAAGTGGAAACCTTCTAAATACAGATGAATGTGTTACTAATTCCCTTTAGTGAGTGATTGAGTAACAACCTACCAAGCATTTACATTTTCATCGAATTTGGAAGAGAGATCATCTGCCCAGCCTTTTCCCAACCATGTTGGGGTCGGCTTCTAGTCTAACCGGATGCAGCTGAATGCCAGTATTTTACATGGAGCGACTACCTATCTGACCTCCACAACCCAGTAACTGGGTAATATGATACCCCTTGGCAAGACTGGTTGTCAGACTTTCGAGCTTTCTGACGACCCGTAATGACTGTCAAAGATCCACAAATGACGGCCGGGACCAACGGCTTAACGTGCTTTCCGAGGCACGGAGGAGTCTCGATATGTAAAGATAGTCACCCATGGCCACGGACCAACCCCGGCAAGCGTAGCTTAACCTGATGAATCGACCCGTGCGGCTGTTATTACTTAGTCACGAGCTCCTCGAATTTGGAAGAGACAGTCGGTAATAATAGATCAAAATCATTTTAGTCTAAGGACCCAAGCCCTGACCGTCTACAGAGCAATACTATCGACTAGGTACATAGCTAGTATTCTCCACACAGTATGGAGTCTTTTGTGAGGCGACACGGACGTGACAAGAGAGGGCACAAAGCCCTCTCAAAGACGTGTATCGCCCTCAATGGCGGCCAATACACTCCGTGCAGTTAAAATATTTCGAACCTAGTCTGTTACGTGTAGATGTACGCTTAATTGTATCAGCCAGTCAATTCTATAAAAATATCACTGAGGTGAAGTGAGGTTGAAGTCAGCTGTCATTCCACTTGATAATAATATAATATAATAATAATCGTTTTATTTATAAAACCGGCCAAGTGCATGTCGAACCACACACAATGAAGGGTTCCGTAGTTAGGATGAATTTATGCAACAAACTTAACATTTTAGTTGAAAAACTTGTTAATGTTTTTGCAATTACTCGGTAACTTGTAGTGCCTATGTAGCGGTGATAGTTTACTCCTGCCGTGAATTTTTTCACATATCCAAAACTAACCATTTCGCTGGCAGGGGGGGGTGGGACACATGACTCTAACAAAAATTATCAATTTAAAATTTAATATTTCGCAAACGGATCCCTGAATCCAAAAATGGTTTTGACAAACTCCCATTATTTTTAAACGACCATTTCAACGATAACCTATGGGATTGACGAGAAAAAAAAAACCAAATTACAGCTTTCTAGTAACAACAGTCTCTGAGCTAAGCCGCGTGCAGACGGACGGACAGACGGACATGGCGAACCGACGACCGTGTGCGAGTCCGACTCGCACTTAGCCGGTTTTTATTTGTTAATTGATTCCGATCGTGTGTCCATAATACTTAATTACAATTGTGACGTGTTTATCCTACTAATCCTATCCTACTAATATTATAAATGTGAAAGTTTGTGTGTTTGTGTGTTTGGATGTTTATCTGTTTGTGTGTTTGGATGTTTGTTACTCAATCACGCAAAAGCGGCTGAATGGATTTGGATGAAATTTGGCAAACAGATAGTTTATGACCTGGATTAACACAACAAACATCCACACATCCATACTCACAAACTTTCACATTTATAATATTAGTAGGATGCACAGTATGCGTGAGGAATATGCGTGGAGCTCGTGGCTACGTAATAACAGCCGCACGGGTCGTTCCATCAGGTTAAGCTACGCTTGCCGGGGTTTGTCCGTGGATGGGTGACCATCTTTACATACCGAGACTCCTCCGTGCCTCGGAAAGCACGTTAAGCCGTTGGTCCCGGCTGTCATTTGTGGATCTTTGACAGTCGTTACGGGTCGTCAGAAGCCCGAAAGTCTGACAACCAGTCTTACCAAGGGGTATCGTATTACCCAGTTACTGGGTTGTGGAGGTCAGATAGGCAGTCGCTCCATGTAAAATACTGGTATTCAGCTGCATCTGGTTAGACTGGAAGCCGACCCCAACATAGTCGGGAAAAGGCTAGGCAGATGATGATGCGTGAGGAATACTAGCTGGTGCCCGCGACTTCGACTGTGATCCAGGATGAAAGCCTATGTCCTTCTCCGGGTCAAGGCCTACCCATGTTAGTGGGTAACAAGATACCCCTTGGTAAGACTGGTTGTCACATTTTCGGGATTCTGACTACCCGAAACAACTGTCAAACATTTAAGAATGACATCCGGGACCAACTGCTTTACGAGGCATAGAGGGGTATGTAATGTATGGTCACCCATCCATGGATCGACCTCGGCAAGCGTTGCTTAACCTTCGATCGTGCGGCTGTTATCATTTAGCGACAAGCGCCTATTCTATTATTCATTATTAAAAAGTCTATGCACATAATAAAAATAATCTGTATTCCTTACCCTACGACCCTGTTTAAAGAATTACCCTTTCCACACGTCCCGAGGAACGGCACGTATCTAAATCAAGTTGATTGAACCAAATTATGTTCAAGGAAATTGCAATAACGTTGATTGAAGTAAATCAAGCGAGCGTCAGAGCGAAGAAGCTGATTTATATAGCTCCTCACATATTTTTAGGTAGGTATATATGACATGGGTAAGAAAGAAAAAAATTCGCAGTGCGGGCTAGGTCTAAAGGGAATTTGTAACACATTCATCTGTCAACTTAATATTATCTCATCACGTTTTCCAATAAATATTGTTTGAAGAACCTTATTAAATTTTAATTGAAAAATCATCAACGAAAATCGAGGTTATAAAATTAACCTCAATTCTCAAATGATCTTTAAGGCATTTTAAAATTTCTGCAATTTGTAAGTGACACTACAAATTGTGTTGGCAACACCGAGTGAAGCTACTTCGAGCGTTGGCGATGAAGTTTTTGAAGAAAGGAACTTTATTTTTCCCAAACCGCGAAACGCGTTTGATTTCGTGATTTATTGTTGAATTATTATAATTTTCTATATATTGCGAATACGTTAGCTAATTGATTCAGGCGTGACTGCGGAAATTCCTTATAAAATACAATAGACATAGCGTTAAGCGTTATGCGTTAAGCTGAATAGGTTACTAAATATATATTTAGTAACCTATTCCGCTTAACTAATCTTCAAGAGTCATTAAAATCCTTGTAAGAAATTGACACGTGTTTCACCTCTCAACGAGGCATCCTCAGGATGACGATTGACCAGTCGCGCAAGACGTAGAGATTTTCTCTACATCAAGCGCTCGGTGTGGCAACACGTCATGTTCTGGTTTGCGACTTGTCAATCGTCATGCTGAGGATGCCTCGTTGAGAGGTAAAACACGTGTCGATTTCTTACAGGGTTTTTTATGACTCTTGAAGAATAGTTAAGCGGAATATTGAAATTGGCATAAACCTTTAGAGCAGACCATACCTTCGCATCTAGCATATCTTGCATCACAGTCACAATGGAACATATTATGCACAGATCATTGAGATAATAATTTCTTTAATTTAAAGAATAACGGGCCATGTATACAGGATTGTGGCGGTACCTACATCGCCACATATGAACTACGCATCAAAAAGACCTGACGTCACACAAACACCTGACATCACGTAAATCCTGCATCGCGCAATTAAAGTTTACCGTGCAATGGACATATATACAAGAACCCGACATCAATCGTTGGGCAGTTGCCCGCCAGACACAACACCCGTCTGGTCGGAGGATCCTCCCTTTTCTATGGTGGATGAGTGAACTTTACACCCTGTTCCTTATACCCCTAAATTGGTGACCCCGAATATGAACGTCAACGCAGCCTTCGTGCAACTACTCCAGTGTGACGTCATCATCATCACTCCCGCAAGCTTTCGTGAGGCGAGTCACACAGCCAAGCCGACACCCATGGCTTCAACGGGTTTCCTGACCACCAGCATGCAGCGAACGCGCATTCCTGGTCATCACCCGCAGCCTCATCACCCCGACCCACTGGGGAATCAACTCAATCACCTCAATCAACTCAATCACCACAATCGCCGCAAACAGTTCCAACCCACTGCGAACAATGCGGCACCCGGTTCCGACTCACTGGAACTACAACTGGCACTGGCAAGCATCGCAAGTTGTAAGACTCAGCCTACTATCGACCTCCGGTCTCCGGAGGGCAGTGATGTGGCGGTGCTTACATCGCCACATATGAACTACGCATCAAAAAGACCTGACGTCACACAAACACCTGACATCACGTAAATCCTGCATCGCGCAATTAAAGTTTACCGTGCAATGGACATATATACAAGAACCCTACATCAATCGTTGGGCAGTTGCCCGCCAGACACAACATCCGTCTGGTCGGAGGATCCTTTCTTTTCTATGGTGGATGAGTGAACTTTACACCCTGTTCCTCATACCCCTTAAGGATGTTTAAAAGTAGGCAGGTTGTGAGGTAGACCTCTGGACATCGACAGAGGACGCAAAGAGATCTCATTCGCAATGCGCAGGACTTGCCTACGGTAGCGACAACAGAAAAGCGCTGGAGCTTGGTGTTACGACTTATGGTACGGTTACGGAATTTCTGGTTCAAACGTGGTTTGAAATACTACGCTTGAAATGGAATTAAAGAAAAGACATTTGGGACGTCATGACGTCAACGCCGGCTGGCACTGAAAACCAGCGCTGGGGCTCTGTCTCGCATAGGGTCGCAGCATTATGCTGAGCGATGGCCGATGTTTTTACGCAAATAAACATATTTTCTTTCTTACTTTAATCACAGCATCTATATCTACTATATATGTTGTAAATAAAAGTTGCTTTTCGAGTTTGTCTGTATGTCCGCGTAGTTCTTTTAAACCACGCAAAAAATTTGATGAGGTTTTCATCGTCTCTTAGACAATTTATTCCGGAAACTTTATGTATACAATACGACAATATTTAAGTTACATATACTCGTAACTAAGAAATCTCGATGTTTTGTCAAGTCGTAAAAACCATGCGAAGCAGGCGCGTGTCGCTAGTTATAAATGAAATAAAAACAAAATGAATATTTAATTAGAGCAACGGATCAATTTTGTCATTGTTTTCAGAGATCTTCTCGTAATTAAATGAAAATCTCGCAGACCTGTGTATTCTAATGACTAATTAAATTCGTTGTTTTTAAAAGATTATGATATCAAAAAACAAAGATGACAAAATGTCGCCGCAAAAACTGTTTGAACCATACAGCTTTTGCCATTTTTGTGTAAAAAATAAATGCTCAATAGCAAAAAAAGAAACAGATACTGTAGCGTTTGATAACATAGTGTCAGTGACAGCCGAAATGTTACACTTTTGGAACGAAGCTCCATAACGCGGCTTGTGGTAGGAGTTGGCAGGTAAAAATCGTCACGTAAGGAAAAAGCGTTATGCCCCCCTCCATGCGACTTCCTCTCTCTCCGTCTCTTTGTTTATGGATCTTCGTTCCCGACTTGGGTCCGACCGCACACGTTTTTTTCGGTCTGACTCTCATTCGTTACGTGCGATATGGAACTTCGGTTCAACAACGTTTTTCAACCGACTCCCAAAAAAGGACAGTTCTCAAGTTGTAACTCTAAAGATTTGACGCGATACAACATTCGTAGATGGTGCTACGAAAGTGCTACACGGTCTACGAGCGGCTACGAGAGCTATGCAGATTTACGAAACAGAAGTTATTATATTGTTATGATAAAAATATGAGTGGACGACAGTTCTTCAAAGTGACCACATTTCAGGACAGTGTACTCTTATGAAGATCCATTTCAACAGTATTCACGGGCACAGTACGTTTCTATATATATTATATATTAAAGTCGCTTTTCGTGTGTGTCTATATTTTCGCGTTGATCATCTAAACCACGCAACAGATTTTGATGAGGTTTTCACCATCGTTTAGAGAATTCCGGAAGGGATATGTGTATAAATACATTAATATTAATGTTACATATAACTAAATCTCGATGTTTTGTAAAAACCGTGCGAAACAGGAGCGGGTCGCTAGTTTGTAAATAAATGAAACACTTTCTACTAGATTCCATCGTTGTAAGACTCTATTAAGAACTTAAAAGAACCTCCTTAATTTAGCAAGCAGTCCGCATAGTATTTAAAATTCAGTTTTAATCTAAAGCGAGTGTATTTTGCTGACGGTGGAAGACAACGAGTCCGCAGTAGAGATAGTGCTCTCAATAAGCGCAGTCGAGTAAAATCATAATACGGGGCGAGCGGGCCAGCCCCTGGTGCAAGTTACTGGCGGAGGCGGGGTGGTATTTATATGACAGTATAACTTCTGCCCATGGCTTCATCCATGTAAAATTTCTGGTTTAAAAATGATATAGTATATCCTATGACACTCGACAAATACTGTAGCTCATCCCAATTTTTTTTTTCCCTGGCCTTCGCTTTTCCACTCCTGGGCACAGGCCTCCCTCCACTCCTTCCATCTTTCGCGAGCCCGCGCGTCCTCCTTCCAGTTTTGATGAAACCTATCCAGCTCGTCCCGCCATCTCCTACGTGGTTTGCCGCGACCCCGCCTCTCTGTCTCAGGGGACCAGTTCTGTGCTATTTGGGCCCACAGTTTGTCCGGCATGCGGCAGACGTGTCCTGCCCAGTCCCATTTAAGTTGGGCAGCCTTTTGAGCCACGTCAGCTATCTTGTTTTGGAGCGCAGTATTATGTTACGAATTTAACGCCTTCCCATTAGTGAATGAATTATCGGAATCGGATCAGTAGTTCCGCAGATCGCCCTATACATACAAACTCAGAAATGCTACCTCTTTATAATATTAGTACAGAGTGTGAAAATCGATTGTCAATGGTAGGGCATGTGATGCGAAGCAACGAGGAAAATGTTATGAGGAAAGTTTTGAGTATGAATGTGGATGGCTATAAGAGTAGGGGAAGACCAAAGAAACGATGGATGGACTGAATGAGAGATGATATGGCTAGAAAGGGGGTGACTACTGAGATGAAGACTAATAGAGAAGTATGGAAGAAAAAGCCACGTTGCACCGACCACAAATAAAATTGGATAAGGGCAAGAAAATGATGAATAAATAACCTACATGAAACGTAGATGGACATCGGGCAAAGTAGAGAAGATTGAGGGATGCCAGACCTTCGCGAAATTTAGGATCAATAATTCCAGTAAGAAAAAGATCGTGGCTCATAACAGCCACGGCACGGGTCGATCCATCAGGTTAAGCTACGCCTGCCGGGGTTAGTCCGTGGATGGGTGACCATCTTTACATACCGAGACTCCTCCGTGCTTCGGAAAGCATGTTAAGCCGTTGGTCCCGGCTGTCATTCGTGGACCTTTGACAGTCGTCACGGGTCGTCAGAGGCGAAAGTTTGACAATCAGTCTTTCAAGGAGTATCGTATTGCCCATTTACTGGGTTGTGGAGGTCACATAGGCAGTCGCTCCATGTAAAATACGGGTAGTCTGCTGCCTCTGGTTAGACTGGAAGCTGACCCCAACATAGTTGGGAAAAGGCTGGGTAGATTGATTGAATTCCAGTAAGGAGAAAACATAAATTGAGACTCTGTATGGGAAAATGACAGATTGTAGAAGGATTTCTACGGTGCGATGTCAAAAATGAAGAAACGAAATGTCACTTTGTATAGAAAAAGCTATGTCTATTCTTCGTAGAAATAGAAAGCGCCATGCTACGCCTGCAGAGAGGTTATATATTTTTAATTTAAGTTTCTTTTTTATTGTTTTGTTTCTTTTTTAATTAACTTTATTTTCTTTTTGTACTCAACGATAGCCAATACCCAATATAACTCCGTACGAGTTTGTATAAATTGGAAAATGTATTAATAGAGAGAGCCCTGGCACCCATAATAGAAGTTAAATATTAGCTTGGGTGCCAGTGGAGATAGTCAGTGATTTAAACAATTTAAAAGCAATATTGGCATCATTTAACCTATCCTATGTAAATTGTTGGAAATAAAGACATTATTCATTAAAAAAAAAAACGAAAGATCGCTACCGCCTCTCCCTTACCGCCCACCTAAAATATGAGCGGTCCCGAAGTGGACGGTGCTCTCGAAACGGAGCGAGTTCGTCGATCTATTCGATTATTTATACCTACCCTCTCGATTGTGGTCCCGCCATCCTAGCCCGGCATTCAAATACACGCTGCGTGAGGGCACTCTGGCGGATGAAAGGAATCGACTGAAAGGGAAGGATTCCTTTGCCTATTCACGATTTCGTATTGTGTATGAAATCGTCAACAATTGTCAACTGTTTGTGTGATGATTATGATTTTAAAAGCGCCCGGCACACGGATCAGCTGTACCACGTAACACGTGTACTTAACATGTCTTTGTATGAACATGCGGTATCGTCCACTGCGACATACGGCCACGCTACGCACGGATGCGTGGCTTGCAAACAAATGAATAACCTTTTACCTCTCCGTGTATATCCTACGTTGTAGTGGACGGTCTACTTTATATCATAAGTGCATTGTTGCCCGATATTATACAGAGAGAAAGGTTGCAGGAATAGCGGATAAAGTAAATGAGTCCTGACTGAGATGTCATGTACAGTCACGGACTTTAATTGATGAGCCACTTTCAAACTTTTCATTTTGCAGTTTCATACATTCACGAGATTACACGATTAAACACGAACTTAAATCGCATGCTCGTAAGATGACAAATTACCTACTAGTAGTAGGAAATAGTCTTATCCATAGAGGTTGACTAATAAGTTCTCAATGATAAATAAATACAATGTTTATCCAATCTATTTGATATTGACCTCCTTTGAATCAGAGCTCATTAACTCGATAATTATTCTGAAAACCTATTCGAAGACAGTGACAGTTGAAATGTCGATGTCAGAGACGTTATTTTTTAATTTGTCGAAATCTAGTCTGTGGTCGAACTCCGTACACTAACGTTACTATGGCTACGCTAAAACAATCGTCGCTAGGTTACGGTTGCTAGACCTGTAATTGGTTGACTTTGGGTAATCACTCTGCTGTCAAGTTTGTAGTTCCGGCTCTCAGGTTAGCCAACCATATTAAATATAATTTTCTTCTTCTATAATATGAAGACGTGACTTTCCGTGTCTGGATGTATGAGTATAACCGACTAAGCCCGATTTGTATTACACGGCTAAAATATGAGCAGTGCCAAGTGGCTCATTAATTAAAGTCCGTGACTGTACTTCGACGAACAGATGACCAAGTCGTGAAAAAGGTCCAAAAGGACATGAAGGAGATGGGATTTACTGAATATGACGCATAAGATCGAAATAAATGGCGTCGCATGATTGGGAGAGCCGACCTCGCATAACGGGAAAAGGCCAAGCCAAACAAGACAAATAGTTTTGCCCTATATTGCCAGTAAAAATAGTATTTAGCAGTATTTATAATAATATGACTCCGTCCTTTTGAAATTGTTTAACGGGCTTCTGCGAGTTAGCTTCGGCTCCTCGTACCCCTTGCAAAAGACCGGGACTCCAAGGTCCCGAGATTTGTTGAAAAATAAATAATAAAAATATAATAATCAGTCTGTATTGTCCCACTGCAGGTCATTGCCTCCCTTTCCTTTTTCCACTCAACTCGGCCAATATGGACCAATCCCTTTTATAAGCGTCAAGTTCGTCCCGCCATCTACGCCTGGGTCTACCGCGATGCCGTTTGACGTTTCCAGAAACCCTTGTTGTGTAATTTTTTACTCGTCATTACGTAACTCTTATTTAATGACGAGTAAAAAATTCAATCGCGTATCACTTTCGTAGATGGTGCTACGAAAGTGCTACATAGTCTAAGCACAGTCGTAGATTTTGCTACGAAAGTGCTACACGGTCTACGAGAGCTACGCAGATTTACGAAACATGTAAATAAATTGTTATGATAAAAATATGAATAGAAGACAGTTCCTGAAAGTGACCAAATTTCAGGATAGTGTACTCTTATGAAAATTAGATCCATTTCAATAGTATGCCCGGGCACAGTATAAATCAAATCTGCGGCTGCTGCCGGAGCCGCGCGCTCGGACCAATCTATTAAGTGAGGCGCCAATGACGCGTGCACTCCGCACTCCCAACTTAATGACACGGACCTATTCTGTTGTTCTCTGAGTGAGTTCACAAAGAATGCTTTATTTGTAATAAATAGAGTTTGATTAGTACACTATCGCAATAAGTTACCCTGTAATGGTAGATGTAAGTTAGAAATAAATAAATAAAATAAAATAAAATCAAATCGAAAATATTAATTTGCTAGAATATGGTATAATAGATACAACATATCCTGCTATGATATGGCGTGCAAATACATGTCATGTCAATTACAAAGTCGTTATGATTATTATACATTAGGCATAGGTTCTATCGACTTAAGGCTCTTACATACTGGCGCGAGTTGTCGCGCGACGCGAATTTTAACAAAACAATTTCTGAGAAAACTTCACCGCGAACAATGCGCGACAAAGCGCGCCAGTATGTAAGAGCCTTTATCCTCTAAATATTCCTTAATGGTGTAATATAAGCAATAAAAGTTTGAAAAGTTTTTTTTATTAACAATATCAGTGGTAAGTCTTGAAGGGAATTTGAAAGTAAAAGTAAATAATTTATTTCATATAGGTTCATAAAAGGCACTTTTGAACGTCAATGAAAAACAAAGAAATAGAACTGATTCTATACATGTTCTTTAAAAACTACTTAATAAAAAAGAATAAAAGGGTACTTACCAACGGGATTAATAAGCAAACCGAACCAGGGAAAGTTCTCGATAAAACCGAGTCCCTCTTGTACCGTGTCATTTGGTGGTACTCTGTCAACTCCACAACTTTTTAAACGTATCGGTTTAGGAACAGATCTGCCACGAGTTATTGAACCTGAGAATCATAAATAAGACAGTTATTGATGTCCTCGTTGGTCTACCGCAAGCGCTACTGCTGAGCATGCGTTCCTGGGTTCAATTCCCGGGTCGGGCAAGTGTTATTAGGTTTTTCTGTCTGGAATTTCTCAGCAGCAGGTCGGGGTCTGGATTTGTGCCCAGTTGATGGCAATAGGCTCGCCCTCTGTTACATGGGACTTAAAAATATCTGGCAAAATATGGTTGTACTATAAGTGCATCTCTGCCTCACCTTTCGGGGAATACAGGGGGCTTAAAACGGCCACGTTGGCAGAATCATATTAGGAACATATCGTAAAATGTCACAAACTGACAATTCATAATAATATGATCTGCGTGCAATTCATATTACGAAATAATTAATCTGTTTGACAGTTTTCTATGGAGATTCGTAAAATGGTCCACAAATTATGAATTGCTTTTGTGTCAAATTAGAGGAATTGCTAATGACAGCTGGGAATTCAGGAAATTAATTGCTTTTAGAGGAACTGTTAATGTGGCCGTTTAAGGCCCCCAGATGGTAAGTTATGTTACATTTACTGTTTTTACTCACTTGACAGCCCCCTACACACATAAATAACAATAAGTAATGTTATAACTAGCATTTGTTTGGACCAACTCCACATAATCAACAAGAAGTAGGTAAGAAGTATAAATTGAAATTTTTTACTGTTACCGCAGCTGGGCCGCGCGCGGACCAAAAACTATTGTAGTTTAATTAGAAAGTCCTTGAAGAATTAATAAGTACACCCCTTTGCAAAAAAAACGGGCACCTTAACAGTCATTGGCTTTTCTATGGATAATAATAATATTATTACTTTGTCATTAGCATAAATGACTAGTGATTTCTTATTATCAATAAGAATATCGTTTTTTGGCTACACCCCTCTTCCAGTAGCGCTACAATTTTACTAGCTCTTATTGCTGTTTCTGCCATTACAATCGACACAAAGATATCTATTTTAAGTCATAATAAGGCTGAATTATGCGACAAACATAAATTATTCTACTAAAAATAACGAGAAGTTAGTTTTAGTTGCCAGGATAACGTTTTAACCGCAAACCCGCAAAAAGTTAGTAAAAGTCACAAACTGAAAAAGGGATTATTATTGTTTTAAACAATAGTTTCGTTTTTTTTCATACACAGACTCTTTATTAAGTGCCAGTAACAGAGTTTGGCTATTAAAACCTCTTTACAACTAAATGATTACCAATAATGTAAAAAAAATCAAAACCGCCCATTTTTTTTGCAAAGGGTGTATTTTGCACATAGATACTAATTATTTGTTTATTTTTTAAATAAAAATAAAACGTCTTGGTGACAGCAATTCCTAGCTCAAGAAATAAATCTGTACTGGCTATAACGGATGTTATTATTGTAAGGAAAATATGATTGTTTATTAATGAATACTTCAACAATACCAATCCGTCACGCATTGTGTATGTTTGGCAATCAAACACTTATTCATCAATAAACAAAAACGGCCAAGTGCATGTCGGACCGCACACATTGTAGGGTTCCGTAGTTGGGATGAATTATTTATTTATTTATTTAGAAATACTTATGTGTATTTCAACTTAATCGATCCATTAGATTCGGAACAAGTTGGCTGTGACCGCCAGACAGTCAGACACACGAGAGGTTTTTTCATTCGGACGTACGGAACTCTGAAGAGCTAGTTTGTCTATCTGACATTCTGTTACTATTTCTTGACTGCCCCGTTGATCTTGTGGTCGCAAGCGCGACTGCTGAGCGTGGGGTCCAAGGAACGATTCCCGGGTCGGGCAAAGAGTTATTAACTTTTTCCATAAAGGAATTTCTAGAAACAGCCCGGAATTTGGAAGTATTCTACCATGGGGGACTAGAAAAGCACGTTAAGCCACGATCCTGCGCCTGATCTCTCTCCGGTCGTGTCGGATTATGAGTCGTCCCATCGGACTATGAGAGTGAGGGAAGAGAGAGTGCATCTGTGTCTGCGCACACACTTTCTTGTGTCTCCCGCGGCGTTGGCTAGTCAAAGTCAAAGTCAAAACGTTTATCGCGACCTAAGTGTGTGTGTGTCGCCGTTGAAATTGGCCGCCATGGCCGAAATACAATCTGGTATATTTATTTCACATTTATAATAAATTAGCTACCACCCGCGGCTTCGCCCGCGCGGTATGTCGTTAAAAAGTAGCCTATGTCCGTCCCCAGGGTGCCATCTATCTGCTTGCCAAATTTTGTCGAAATGCGTTCAGTAGTTTAGGCGTGATTACAAAAAATTAAACCGACGAAAAAAGAACTGAAAAGCGAAAAATAAATAACTTTAATTTCGGAAGTCGGTGTCTTCGCTTTTCAATTTTCGTTTTTGCCACGGACTTCCTAAATTAAAGTTATTTATTTTTCGCTTTTCAGTTCTTTGTTCGTCGGTTTAATTTTTTGTAAAAAAGTATTTTTATTTTTCGCTTTTGAGTTACCATCCACTCCAGGGTACTCCAGGGGGTTACTCCAGGTTAAAGACCTGGAGTTGATGATGAGTGGTTGTGTCATCAGAACTATGTATGTGTGCGAAATTTCAACAGAATCGGTTCACAGTTGAAAATTCAGTTGGTGAAAAATCAATTAACCCCATTTTTTCTACCTTTAGGGGTGGATTATAGTTTCCAATTTTAAATGGGACCAACTTCGAGGTATTATACCCTTCCCAATAAAAAAAAAAAATTTCAAATCTGACTACTCACTAAAAAGTTAAGCGCGGTCATACATAAAAAAAAAAAAATGTACGGGTCGACTTGAGAACCTCCTCCTTTTTTTTTCGTCGGTTAAAAAAGGTAACATACAGACAGACAGAAAGAGTTACATTCGAATTTATAACATTAGTATGGATGGACTAGCTGCGCCCCGCGGATGTACCCGCGTAAGTCTTGACCCCATGGGAATGTCGGGATAAAAAGTATCCTATGTCCTATTCCAGGTCATGGTCTACCCATGTGCCAAATTTCATCCAAATCCGTTCCGCCGTTTTAGCGTGAAAGCGTAACAAACAAACAAACTCACGTTCGCATTTATAATATTAGTTAGGATTAATATAACGTAGGATTATTTTTTACTTATATACTCCATTTGAAATAAGATTAGACATTTAAATAAACCTTTTTTACAGTCCGTTCAACCGATTTTGACTCCTATTACGTTGGTGGTATGACAAATGGCAGCTGCAGTAAACAGTTGGTATTTTGTAACCTTTTTGTTTTTATTGCCATCCTTATGGCTACGGTATAGAAGGTCAAAATCGGTTGAACGGACTGTTTATAGGTTTGTATAAATGTCTAATCTTATGTCAAATGGAATTGTACTCGTATAGCTTAAAAATCTCGATCTTTTGACATGTCTTCACATTACTGGACCACGACACCGCGAAACAGAGGCGGGTCGTTAGAACAACAACAAATAAAAAAGCCACAGCACAAAAACTATAGATATTGTGATGTAATCGCGATAGAGCATAACATTCGCGGATCCTGCATTTTGCGGCTTATCCGAGATCTGTACGTGACGTTCTGCTGGTTGACCATCAGATAAGTCACTTATTATGACATGAGTGGACACTTCCACTGTCTGAGGAACATATAATCGATTGGGAGGAAAGAAGGTACAATTTTATGAGTGAGAGAGTAAAGATATTATTAAATCATAATAATAACTAGCTGATGCCCGCGGCATCGCCCGCGTGGATGTCGGTTATCATATGCTAAAACCTTCCCCGAGAACCACTCTATCCATTGGTGAAAACAGCATGAAAATCGGTGCAGTTTTTGAGTTTATCGCGAACGGACAGACAGACAGACGCGGTGGAGGACTTTGTTTTATAATATGTAGTGATAACGATAGGCGAGCCATGATTGTTGACATAACGGTCCCGCATGACCGGAACCTCGCGGAAGCCGAGAAAGATAAGCAAATCAAGTGTCTTGACTTTGCTCGCGAGGTTGTTGACATGGAGATGTGGACTCAGCGGTCATTGTGCCGATAGCCCTGACTTCCAAGTGCTTAATAGCGAAGAGCCCCGACCAACACCTCAGGACGCTTTCGTTGGGCAGCTGGATTATAGGCTTGATTCAGAAAGCGGTACTCCTGGACACGGCTCACATTGTTAGGAGGTTCCTCTCTCTGGAGCCCTGACCGTCGGGTAGCTTGGACCCTGTTCCCGATACCGCGGTGGGCTATTATTTTTATGTGTTTATTCTAATATTTAAAAATATAATTTATATGTGAATTTATGGAATAAAGAAGATAATAATACCAGCCTGTTTGTCCCAGTGCAGGGCATATATGTCTTCTCATACAGAGAAGGCAAAAATAAAGCAACTAAAACTAAAATTTGTATAATATAAGTCCAGGGATGTGATTCTGTAAGACTAAACTTCGAATCTGAATCCGCTGTGAGTTTCTTGATTGGCATTCTAAAAACTAGTGCTACCCTTGCGAGCGTGTCAGCGAGTTGAACTAAATTGACCGTGAGATTTTGACAGATAAATTATGCGATGACGTAAGAACTGACATTCAGTAAGGTAATTCCCCCGTCACTTCGAAGCTCACTTCGCACTAGAACCCGAACACATTTTGAACCTTATGCGAAGTGAGAGTGAATAGCGATGTGAGATGCGGGTTGTAGTTAAAATTTTACAGAATCGACGTACAGGTTTCTTTCTGACGTATTCCATCACCGAACTAATGTCCATGATAAACTTAGAAAGTATAATATAAGTATTGACAAGTAGATAGGCCTCCAAAATATTCTAACAAATAATAATATTATACTACAAAAACTTACTAATACCCGACTTGGGAACACAACCCAAGCCCTTGAACGGTCTTCCCGCTGCGCGTCAACGCGTCACATTATCAACGTTCAGCGCCTCCGTCGAGGACCACTCCACGTCTCTAGACATCCCATTATCGTTCTCCGCTACAAAAGATTTAACACTCAAGTGGTTTTGTGCTAACTTTATATTGTACTAGCTTTTGCCCGCGGCTTCGCCCGCGTGGATGTCGAATATCGTCTCACGGGAAGGGTTACTTAAGAAATGCTGGATTTCCTATACAAACTTTCATCCCCTATAGTATTACGTTTCAAACAAAAAGTAGCCTATGTCCTTCCCCAGAAAGCCATCTATCTCCTTACCAAATTTTGTCGAAATCAGTTCAGTGGTTTGGCGTGAAAAGGTAACATACAGACAGAGTTACTTTCGAATTTATAATATTAGTATGGATTTTAAGTTTGGCGCTAATAACCGAAATACAGGCTTTCGCCAAGTTCGGCTACAGATGTCTAATTAATTTGTAACAAGAACATATAGCCTGACATGTGTATTCTATCTGCCTGCCTTTTCCCAACTATGTTGGGGTCGGCTTCCAGTCTAACCGGATGCAGCTGAATACCAGTATTTTACATGGAGCGACTGCCTATCTGACCTCCACAACCCAGTAAGTGGGTAATACGATACCCCTTGGTAAGACTGGTTGTCAGACTTTCGGGTTTCTGACGACCCGTAACGGCTGTCAAAGATTCACGAATAACAGCCGGGACCAAAGGCTTAACGTGCTTTCCGAGGCACGGAGAAGTCTCGGTATGTAAAGATGGTCACCCATCCACCGACCAACCCCGGCAAGCGTAGCTTAACCTGATGGATCGACTCGGTGCGACTGTTATTACTTAGCCACGAGCTCCTCACTGACATGACATGCCTGACATGTGTATTATTATAAACAATTTTTGAATAAACTTATAAATATTATTAAGTTGACTGCCTCGATGGTCTAGTGGTCGCAAGCGGTACTCCTAAGCATGTTGTCCTGGGTTTGATTCCCAGGTCGGTATACGTGTTGATGGTTTTTCTATCTGGAATTTCTAAGTAGCAGGCTGGCAGCCCGGAGTCTGGATTTTTGCCCGGTTGATGACAATAGGCTCGCCCCCTATTATGTGGGACTTAAACATAACTGGCGAAATGTGGGTGTACTAGGTAGGTACACCTCTGCCTAGCCCTTCGGGGAATACAGTCACGCTGGCGACCGTGAGACCAACTGGGCGGTCAATTCCCGGGGCGGTGTGATACCCCCGTGTCTTGGAAAGCACGTTAAGCCGTTGACCCTGCGCCTGATCTCTCTCCGGTCATGTCGGACTGTCGTCCCATCGGACTATGAGAGAAAGGGAATAGAGAGTGCATCTCTGCGCACACACTTGCGCACTATAATATCTCCCGCACCGAAGGCTCGTCACTGCTGAGATTGGTCGCCATGGCCGAAATTCGGTCTAGACGACGACACACATATATATATTATGTGTGTCAATAGGTATTATATTCATATTAGTTTACTATAGTACATTACTGTCGCGGCCAGCAATAAGGGGATTGATGGACGATCGTGAAAATGTGGGCCGAGGCTTAGCCTCGTTATTTCTGTCGTGTTATTTAAAAATGGAACGATCTTTTTACTTCAACAAACGGCAACCAAGGAGGTAACTTATCAAAGACTCTATTTACGATTTGGCTTGCAAATAGAACAAAGAAGAAACAAATGAACGCAATGGCGCATGAATTCGTCATTGATTCTAGAATTTTTATTTAATTTACTCAGTTTGAATTTCCGCGCATTATTTGAGAAAAGTACTATACAAGCCTTGGCCGCAATCAAGAATTGATGGACTCACGTACTCGTATGTGTGTCTCGGCTTCGCCTCAGCCCACATTTTCACGATCGTCCATCAATCCCTTTATTGCGGGCCGCGACAGTAATGTAATATTATTCCAAATTCGAAACAATAATAATCCCTTTTTCAGTTTGTGACTTTTTACATACTTTTCGCGGGTTTGCGGTTAAAAAGTTATTAGGCAACTAAAACTAACTTCTCGTTATTTTTGTAGAATAATTTATGTTTGTACCATTATCCAGACTTATTGTGACTTAAAACAGATATCATTGTATCGATTGTAATGGCAGAAAAAGCTATAAGAGCTAGTAAAATTATAGCGCTGTTGGAAGAGGGGTATAGCCAAAAAACTATAATCTCATTGATAATAAGAAATTACTAGTCATTTATGCTAATGACATAGCAAAAATGATAATATTATCCAGAAAAAAGCCAATGACTGTAAGGCCCGTTTTTTTTGCAAAGGAGTGTATAAAGCTGGTTTTATGTTTTATTTTTTTAATTACCATTGTTTTCACCGTAAAAAGCAATTACCTAAACTATTCGAGGCTTGAGAGCCGCCAGCTCCCCACTCCGTCTCGCTCTCACTCAGGCCGCGAGTAGTATGGTGCGAGCGAGATAAAATTTGAGGTAGGGTTGTATTCGGACAAATTGCAGCGAAATACTGTTACATTCAATGGGGTGGCTTTATCCTGACTGGTTCTCATTATAAAATGGAAATTGATGTGATACAATACCTACTCAACTATTTTTTAGGGTTCCGTAGTCAATATAATACGGAACCTTTAAAGTTTCGACCCAAATAGTCCGTCTGTCGCCTACTTACACGTCTATCACATGGTGTGGGGTGTCGTTGGATAAATGCAAATCTTTTTTCGATTTAGGGATCGTTCCATCAGGTTAAGCTACGCTTGCCGAGGTTGGTCCGTGGATGGGTGACCATCTTTACATATCGAGACTCCTCCGTGCCTCGGAAAGCACGTAAGCCGTTGGTCCCGGCTGTCATTCGTGGATCTTTGACAGTCGTTACGGGTCGTCAGAAGCCCGAAAGTCTGACAACCAGTCAGTCTTGCCAAGGGGTATTACCCAGTTACTGGGTTGTGGAGGTCAGATAGGCAGTCGCTCCATTTAAAATGCTGGTATTCAGCTGCATCCGGTTAGACTGGAAGCCGATCCTAACATATTGGGAAAAGGCTAGGCAGATGATGAGATGTGGGTCCGTTGTAAAATTATAAGCTTTAAAGAGACAATTTTTGTTAGAGTCAAGTGACAGCAAAATTTTTGTTGTTGGATATGTGAAAAATCACGTCAGTAGTGTATAGTTTTTCATTGGTGAAAATGACTTGACATTTGGGAGGTTAATAAAATATTTTATAAACTACCTCTTCCAAGTCTGATCCCAATTCTCGACGCTTCAAATTATGCAAATGGGAAAGCTTGTAACTTCTCTACTACTTCACGTTCAAGTTTCATCGGTTTTCAGAGAGAAAAGTTTTAAAACAACGATCAGGAACGTTCAACGGTTGTACAATATCTTGACGACTTCTCCAATATCTTTCTAATATCTTTTTGTTCTTGTCGTGAAAAACTACGGTTTATTCGTCGTGTGTAGGCACGGCCGTCAGTGTTGTATGGATCACTTGGACGGACACGTTTTTTCTACGGCGCGGTTTACACTCAGTACCGTAAAGCAACCGTGCTGTGTACAAAAGGCCTCTTGTACATTGCTGCATACGACAAGAGTTATGTCGGATCTAGGCATGAAAATTGCACCGGAGCATACACACACACACTCACATACACAACACACCACACTCACACCACACTTAAACAAACAAAATACCATACAACACCTGAAATCACTAATCTAGTCTCCTCTTTGTAAGTCGTAGCCCGAGCCCCACGATACAGAGTAACTGTCTAGTTTGGGGCTCACTGGTAAACAATTTGTGTAACATAGGTATAGGTAATATTGTAACCTGCAAACCTGCTAAATATTGTAACCTAGTAAAATCTTGATTATAGGTAATATTTTATAACCTGTAAATCTGCTGACTGTATTACCTGGACAATAAACCATTTTTCAACCATTTTTAATTTTTTTTCGAAGCAACTTCGCGTGTCGTGTCTAGCGCAGACAAGATTTTCTTGGTGAGCGCCGAAGCAGTGTACACGTTGGACACGGTTCGTGTGTAGAAACGACACGAATTCTTGCTTAAGGCGACTTTTCTTAGCGTGTACAAGCGCCCCAGTTTTCACACGACGCCGCTCGCCGCTCACCACACAGAGTTGGTGAGCGCGCCTGTCCGCGCTGATGAGCTTCTAGCGGTGCGCCGCCGTCTGGACATCGAAATCTATTTTCAATAAAGTTTTATCTTTATACCCTTATGCCAGTTATCCAAGCTGTAATGCGGTCTCTCGTGTCCCAAGCGCCGCCGCGGCCCTGCACTGCGCGGTGTTTCGTGCGGATAGGCGGAGGCGGGGCACGGGGTACGTTTGTAGGGATCAACGGATTACATACAAGCCAATTCGACGTGAGAACCGCTTCACCGCCTGCCGCGTCGATGCGCGACGTGGAGTGAGAATCGCCTTCATTCTGACATGTAGACTTTGCAGCTAATGATCAGATCTCAGACAAGAAAGGCTATATTTTAAAGCTTGTTCAGAATAGTCGTTTTAAAACGGAATAAAATAAAATAAATATTACTTTTTTTTGTTTTAATGATCAACAAAAATTTATTACCTATCTTACATCAGACTGTGCTAAAACCACTTACTCTAAATTATATTTACGCTCTTAGAAAGAACAGAAAGAAAAAAAAATACGTTTAATGCCGCAATGTTTGGAAAACATAAATAACTTATCAATAAATCTAAACAAGTCCGTCTATATACAGTTTAATAAATCAAATAATCCTAAATACAACATAAAACTAAATATACCTAAAATTGAAGAAGTAACACAAACAAAATTTCTAGGCGAATATATAGACCAAGATGTCGATTGGAAAACACATGTTGATAGTGTATCTAAAATAATAAAAAAGTTTGTATATTTGCCCTCAAACAGGTTAGAAAAATTACTAACATTAAAACGGCAATAACATCATATCACGCATATAATATGTTGAATCGTTGTTACGTTATGGCTTGATTATGTGGAGTAACAGAAACGGCCAATATAGAGCATTCGTTGCTCAAAAAAAATGCATTAGAGCAATTTACGGGCTCCAACCAGACGAATCATGTAGACCTGTATTCAAAAAACTTGGTTTGTTACCGCTACCGTCTCTTTATATATATAAGCTATGTATGTTTGTAAGGAAGAATCAGGATTTGTTTCTTAAAGCAGATGTAATGTTCGAATCCGACGAGACCCCAACAGGCTCGTACTAAGCGAGATTCCAAGACTAACTAAATATAATAAAAGCTGCCTTGCAATGTGTGTACGTTTATATAATAAGCTACCAAATGATCTCAAAAATTTAAACACTAGGTTAATTAAAAATAAAGTTTACGAATGGTTATGTGTTAATCGTTTTTATAGTGTTAAAGATTTCATTGACAAAAAATGTTTATATAAGTTACGAACTGAAAAATTTGCACGCTGATTATTATATTGGAAAAACATTTTTTATTCTAAATTGTACTTTTTAACCATCTTTATATACTTACCGTGTTTTTTGCAAATAAATAGATTCTTATTCTTATGTAAATAACAAATTAAAACATCTCAGAACTAAGTCAATAACAGGAATCAGCCAATATTGAAAACAAAAATGAATATTTGTGGAGAACCTCAACAACAACCCGGAGCATATCTACACTCCAAAGTAACAACTCAACAAAACTGATACTGAATTGCACCAACCAAATGCTGACAAAACAGCTATACTCCACTGATCCTGTTATTGGTTGCGAATACAAAGATACAGTAAACGATTTGATACCTATCAAATTCAATATCCTAACTACTCAATAACATTCATTACAGCGAGTAAATACTGAGATGAATTAATTCGTCAAGAAGTTTCTAATTAACAACAATGTGTTTTGGTCGACGCGCGTGCCGCCTGGATGCATGCATTACAGATTTACAAAGAATTTATCAGAAATACATATTTCAGACTCAAACAAAATAGAAAATTCAGCCTCATTGTGAACCTATAACTCAATGATAAATGATTTATTTCTGTAAGTAGCTTTGTACAAACACTTTTACACGTCAAACTGTTACTGTTACTTATCCTAGGACACCGAGAATTCCACCATAACTGATCGATTGACAGAAAATGACAATCAAAATTCCCAGTAATAACTCTAATAGATAGGCTGTAATATGATTCCATCCTACATGTACTGCAAGATTCTTCCCATTATCAGATAAACAATAAAGGGTTCATCATATACTTACATTGTCTGATAACTTCCACATTAGAACTTTTATACTTCAACTATACCATATAGCTCTGCTATATTTAAGTACCACCTACCTCTACCTAGCAGCCACGAAGTGTGGGTTCAATTCCACGCTGAGCAATCTCTTTTTGTGACCGCAATTATCTGATTACGTTTGTTGGTCGTTTTGAAAATCATCGAGACTGCTGAAGTGCGGAGCTTGCGGATTTTTTTTGGCAGTTAATGACGGCACAAAATGCTCGAAATGTCCGGGATTTTATCACCGAGGCTGCGTAAATCTTGCTCCTACGGCGACATTCTCGGCAAACTGGATGTGCCCTGGATGTAAGGCAGAAGTGCCTAGGGTAAACAGAGACAAGTTCATCCACCAGTCCAGCAGCGGTAAGCCCCATTGATAAGTCTGTCATCCCAGATGCAACAAAAAATAATACACCGGATACTCAAGAGATCAGCCTAGCGATGTAAATTCGTGGTCTCCGCTGTGAGGTTAACGCCTTACGAGATGAAATTCGTCAGTTTCGAGATGAGATCTCAGGTCTTGACGATAAGGTGGATAAGTGCTATAACCGCATAGATAATTCAGCTGGAGGAAACAATTGGGGAACTCCAGTAGCAGCTGAATGAACGCGAACAAGAGCCACTGCTAAACGATGTTGAACTGTCTGGCGTGACCGAGTCTAGTGGGGAAAACCCGGCTCAGTTGATTAAAACCCTTGCACTTAAACTAGCGATAAAGCTCGAAGAACAGGACATTGTTTTCGTTAGACGTGTTGGGAACGTTCGGCGTAACCACACCGAAGGTGAAGTTCCCCGCCCTCGAATCATCGTTGTCCGACTAGTAAGACGCGCGACGCGTGATAATTTGCTGAACACCGCGCGCATCCGCCGCAATCTCACCACTGCTGACATCGAAGTGCCGGGAGCGTAACACCGCATCTACCTCAACGAGCGCCTGACTAAAACTAACAGGTAATTATTCTACGAGACTCGCCAAGCTGCTAGTCACCTGGAATGGAAACACCTGGACTAAAGATGGCCGCACACTTGTGCGTAAAGAAGAGGGAAAGTCAGCCGTGCACATCCGAACGGCAAAGGACATCTCGCGTTTTTTCATCGCTCAGTAGGTTTGTTCGTGCATAAAGTAGGGATTGCTATCAACGTTTTTTATGTTTTATTGTCGGATTATTGTTGCATCTCGTTGTTTTATACATCCTTTGTTTTTGACTATTTTTGTTAAACATTGTTCATGTTCCTGTAAGTTTCATCTTATTTACTAAATGTTAAATTTTCAAATTTGCTATATTTTACATAATATTTACGCTGCCCACGACTGTCAAGTCTGACAACCAGTCTTGCCAAGGGGTATCGTATTACCCAGTTACTGGGTTGTGAAGGTCAGATAGGCAGTCGGTCCATGTAAAATACTGGTATTCAGCTGCATCCGGTTAGACTGGAAGCCGACCCCAACATGGTTGGGAAAAGGCTAGGCAGATGATGATGACTTACGCTGCCCACGGTGCCAGACCATATTTATATATTCTTTCTACGTTTATGATAATTTACTTACTCGTTGACTACACTTTATTTATTTATGACAATAATCTTATTTACATGCATCTTATTAATCTGTAAGTTCTTTTATTTAGTATTTTCTGTGATGTTTTTATTTATTGGTAGTAAATTATCTATCCAATGATGTCCACTTATAGGTGTATCTTAGCCACCTTACGGTTGGTTTTTGGAACGCGGGTTCTTTGGGCACGAAACACGACGAGTTTATAGCAGCATTACTGGGTTTGAACGTCGATATTATGGCCATTAATGGGACGTGGCTGCGAGCAGGTGAAGAAGGGCGCGCGCCCTCTGTGCCTGGATATAGGCTACGGCATATTCCACGCCCATTATCTGTCAAGAAGGGACGTGGTGGCGGCGTTGGTTTTTATATCAGGCACGGTATAAATGTTCGTAGTCACTCGTACTCTGCTAGCCCATTGCACACCACGGTCGAGCAGATGTGGGTCACAATTAGTGTTTGCTGAGTTAGCTAGCAATAGGTACCGCCTACCGCCCCCCCTAGCAAGATGTTGACCTTTTCTTAGACACTATATCTGGCTCGTTAAACTCCATAACGCAATGTGAGTACACGATATTGATGGGCGATTTTAACATAAACATGCTTAGTGACTCGGACCCAAAGACGGAAAAGTTAGTCTCATTTTTGAACTGCCTAGGTCTTACACAGTTGGTACAGTCACCCACGCACTTTACAGTGCATGGTAGCACTCTGATAGACATCATCTCTACAAATGTTAAACCAGGCTCTGTATCAGTCGATGTAATACCAGATCAAGGTGCGCACGCGATGATTTCCGGCGAATTTAGTTTTAAACGCCCGATTCACGTGCATTTGACTGTATTAACATTCCTCTATTATTGTTCAAAGATGGCTTTTCATGGATTTGACGAGGACACAATAAAATGGTTCGATAGCTATCTTGGCGATTGTACGCAATTTGTTGAAATATGACGGGCGGACGGCTCAACAGTTGTCTCTAGATATCACGCAGTAGGAAGGGGGGTTCTACAGGGCTCGATTCTTGGGCCAGTATTGTTTATGTTGTATTGTGCCGATATAGTTAAAAATATAAATAAATATAAATACCATATTTATGCCGATGATACACAAGTATGTATATCATTTAAGCCGGAAGACTATGAACAAGCATTAAACGATCTCAATACAGATCTAGAAAACGTAGTGCAATGGTCCAATGCCAACATGCTTGCCTTGAACCCTACCAAGACCAAGTACATGCTTTTTGGAACCGAAAACTAGTTAAGTAAAATTAAACCCTGTACCGGCTGTATGACTGTTATGGGAGAGCCTATCGAGCGGGTCTACGAAGCGCGTAATTTGGGTCTTATCATGGACGCGGAACTTCGTTTTCACAAACACGTATCTGAGTCTATTCGTAATTGCTATCATAAACTCAAGATTTTATACAAAGCCCGTCCCAATCTTAGTGAAGAATTGCGAATCTTGCTTGTTGTGAGTCTTTGGTTTTATCAAAGTTGAATTATGCAGACACGGTGTATGGCCAACGACTACTGTCAAAAACTTAAAAAAATATCCAAAGACTTCAAAACGCCTGTGCACGCTTCTGTTTTAATATTCCCTTTAGGGGGCATGTTAAACCTTTCTTGAATGAGCACAATATTTAAAAAATGAAAGCTAGACGTAAATTCCACTTGGCGAGCCTACTTTTTGGTGTTATTAAGTCTCATCCCCTTCTTATTTATATGATACGACTATCGTGGACAGGAAGACACAGAATCGGTGAGGGAAGAAAATGTTCTCAACAGCTTTCCATACCACGGCCCAAGTTTGCAGCTTTTAGAGGCAGTTTTCTTTACACATCTACCAAATGGTGGAATAATATCCCTCCTCCCATAAAATATAGTAAAAGTTGCTTAACTTTCAAATTGAAATTAAGAGAATTTTTATTAAACCATCAGAAGGATACTGAAAATATCCGAGCCGACATATCTGCCATATAAGAAGATTCTATCTTCTTTTAAGAACAGCATGTGTAAACCCGACGTTTCCAGTGCGCCTGTGTTTGTGTTTGTTTTTGTCTTATTGTCCTGCGAAGAAGTCGTGTCACTCTATACATAAGCCATCTAAGTATAGTCTTCGGTCCACTGTCGAAGCAAATTGCACGGAACCACAGCACACAGGGGGTACCTCAGGTTTGCAGCCACACTCTCTAGGAATGGTCTCCCATCACCAATGCGATGCCTGAAATCAGTGCAATCCTTCAAATTCCAAGAAAAAGTTACTCATACTTACATGGCCAAATTCTCTCTAAACCTTATCATGTAAACTGGTATTGGCTCACTGTACTTAAGGGGTCATGGCATGCATACTTGGCTTGGGATCTCCTAGGGTGTGGGCTACTGGGAACTCGCTCTTCTGTTAGTCCGGCTATTTTGGTGACTGTTTTTGCGACGGCATCCCATAAACTAAGGAACGCCATCTCGTTTCTGTAATTTACAGTTAAAAACTTAATTAATCAACTGCAGCACACTTCGTTTGTCAAGTGAGTAGCTATAGTTCCTTGATAAAAATATAAGTATCCTAATTCAAATAATTAGCCAATCTAATTTAATATAATATTTAAATAGTAATAAAATTCATTACAATCACAATGCACAAAATTTTAATATAAATATAATTAAACACTTACCATTTTGTCATTATCTGTTTGATCTCATGTCTCATAATTAACCCTTCGTCCATACAGAATAAGTCACCGAGTTGTCATCTACACCATCCACCACAAATTTCAATAAACACTGTTTAGGAAATGAATACCTACACAATCACCCAACACATTCTTTGCTATTACATCATAATAAATGCCATCATTAGATTCATTATTATTGCATCTAATTTATGTAACCAGATGTCAAAACGTTGAATACGTCAGACAAATAGTTTATTTTTGACAACATTGCTTACAGACTACTTTAAGCCGGGGCGGCGCGCGAGTCCATGCCGGCTAAACGGAATGTTGCCATTTTAAATACTATATTTTCTACATAAACATTCACAATTATTAGGTATTTCATCATATAAATCATACAAATCAGTTTATTTTTATTTATTATACTATTATTCTAGCGTATGACACTCGTGGGTTGCCGCTGAAAATCAGCGTCAAGTGATACACTTTGTGTTGACATCTGACATTATGCTGAGCTGAGGCCCTTTTGGCATTGTAATGTTTTTTTTCTTCTGTTTTTTTAGTTTTAAGCTGTATTTTTCTGTAGCAATGCCAATAAACGCATTTTTCTTTCTTTCTTTTTTTATGGTTTGGTGAAAACACCTTTACCAAACGCAGGATATTCAGGATCATCTAACTGCGGCTTAAATAACTCTTGGGTTTTCTTATTGTTCAAAATAACCGGTAAGTGTTTTCTTTTGTTTATGTATGCATACACAAGTGCGGTACTGATAAACTTAGTTTCTCTTCCATATGCTGTAACACGCAAGTTTATTGGTGCGATGAAAAATACTTCGACGTAGAAGTGTATCTCCATGTAACCGAATCCGTGGCACATTGACTTAGGCGTGGTGCCCGCGCACCACCGCCTCAACTTCAACTTTGGTTTAACTTCTTGTTTTTTGACAGGATTTTCATACGTACCTATAAATTCTACGCAAGAGTATTCAATATCCGCGATGATCGTCACCTAGGGAAGAAATAACCATATAGATACTACTGTAATAGGGACATAAATTATCAAATAAACATTTGTTGACATTGTGCGCTTCCAACATTTCTAACGCAGCGGTATAACCGTAGACGTCCACGTCTACGTCACGGCATCACCACGACAGGGTAGTAAAATGTATGGAAATATAAGAAGAAGCATCCACGTTATAACTTTCACATAGACAATACATTTTACGGACGTGTATGTCCACAATAATATAAAATTGTGAACACGCACAATGGCTGTACCAAGATGAACTCATGAAATGATTATTACTTATAACTAAGTACGCCTCTCGTGTGGGCGCCACAGTTTTAATGTTATTTTTAAGATTCCGGTCACGGTCTTGAGCGACACGCGATTCGTAGCATGGGGTGCTCGGAGTCACACCAGTGTGACTAACAGGATTTTTTTCTGTTTGTCACACTGGTAATTTGTCTACGCCATTTAAACCGTGTTATTAGTGCGGTGAAAAAACATCGATATAAAAATGCATGTTGTGGATAAGTACAGTATATTATGTATAAGGTGTATCTATTCATACACGAAATATTTTAAGAGGTAATTGTAATCATCATTATAAACAACTTTTACTATGGGAACAAACCATAAATCGCGAAAACAAAATCAGCTGTTCCCCGCATCTATGTTCGCATATCTCGTCAAAATGTAGGGAACAGCTGATTTTCTTTCGCGATTTCAATTTTTGTCCCGTAGTAAAAGTTGTTCATAATGATGAGTTGAGAAGCTCGAGGCTAAGTAATAACAGCCGCACGGGTCGCTCCATCGGGTTAAGCTACGCTTGCCGGGGTTGGTCTGTGGATGGGTGACCATCTTTACATACCGAGACTCCTCCGTGCCTCGGAAAGCACGTTAAGCCGTTGGTTCCGGCTGTCATTCGGGGATGTTTGACAGTCGTTACGGGTCGTCAGAAGCCCGAAAGTCTGACAACCAGTCTTACCAAGGGGTATCATATTATACCCAGTTACTGGGTTGTGGATGTCAGATAGGCATTCGCTCCATGTAAAATACTGGTATTTGGGAAAAGGCTAGGCAGATTGAGTTTATAATCTATCAAAATCAAAATCAAGTCATTTATTCAAACTAGCCTGAGAATCAGCACTTTTCGAACGTCAAAATTACATAAGACAGACCCCCAAAACGCCCACCCTTCACCACTTCCTAGTGCTTTAGCTGGGAAGAAGAAGTGGCGCAACAAACTGCCCAGTAGCACAGCTGTCTGTTCAGTTAAATATATCCATGGGAAAGTGACAAATTGTGAACTGGTTTATAACTTGCTTGCGACGTGACACACCTTCCGCTAATACTAAATAGCCTCCCAGCCTCCTAGCTGCGAGCAGCTTGGAAGTAGCGCTCGCCGGCCGCTGCCGCGGTACCGCTCGCTTCGCTCGCTGTTGTTTACAGTTATAACCTAACCTAACCCATTTCACCATAAGTTCATGACAGTTTATAATCTAACGGAAATAATACCGATAGATTGTAAACTAACGGTTCTCAAAAGCTACGGTGACACATATAAAAGATGCATCGAGTTTAAAATGAATACTTATTTAAACTAACATTTATCTCACCGTCTAGTTGATAATGACAAGTGGTTTGTGGCGTAGAAATATAAGCACTGTGACTAACAGGAATCCCGTTAGTCAAACTAGCGTGACAATTTGATGTGACTATGTGAGTTTGCACCGTTGCATGCTCTAAACAACAGAACTTATTTAATTTGTTTTCTCCGCAGCCACTGCACAATATAATTTATATTGTGGTCGCTGTCACAAGACGTGTGTCGCTTGACCGTGTAGCTCGTGGCGCGGATCAGAACTTACATTATGTCGTACTCTTCCCTGTGCATTCCGGCCAATAGTGAACGCTGTGTCTTCAGTGTAGAGCACTTGATCCATCTCTTCTTTGTCGCAAGGACCGTACCTATGAAGGTTGGATATTGCTGGACACAAGATGCTCGTGTTAGTAGTATTACATGTCCCAGAATAGCTTGACTACTGGACTCTAACTGAACCTTAATATTCGTCAAGTTAGCACACGAAATTCTATAATAACGTTTGTTTTTAAATTGTAGCGCTGATTTACGGTATTTATGTTGGTAAAAAATCGATATTGCAAATAAAAAAAATAAGTTCGCAGGCTACATTATAGAAATCACAGTACGTCCAGATAATAAAGCGTTTGCATCACAAACTAGTCATCAATGTTACTTACTTCTTCTCATCACGACATGGTTGTCGGCCAGATTGGTGATGGTAGGTTTGCCGACCCTCTCGATGCTGCGCCGCACCCACTCGTGGTACATACCATAGTCTAGGAATCTGGCAGGGGCCTGACAACCCGGGCCGTACACGCCGAAGCCCAGCTGAAATCATCAGAAAACAATTAAATACATAGTTTGAATGCAAACATTCAGCGCTGAATTCGGTCAGATTCACGAAAATACGAGAGAACGAACGTATTACATTCCAGTATAATCTTTGTGCAGCTATAGTTGAAGTTAAGAAACGTTTAAACGTATAGGTACGTATCAATCTGCCTAGCCTTTTCCTAACCATGTTGGGGTCGGCTTCCAGTCTAACCGAATGCAGCTAAATACCAGTATTTTACATGGAGCGACTGCCATCTGATCTCCACAACCCAGTAACTGGGTAATACGATACCCCTTGGTAAGACTAGTTGTCAGACTTTCGGGTTTCTGACGACCCGTATCGACTGTCCAAGATCTAGAAATGACAGCCAGGACCAACGGCTTAACGTGCTTTCCGAGGCACGGAGGAGTCTCGGTATGTAAACATCGTCTCCCATCCACAGATCAAAACCGGAAAGCGTGGGTTAAACAATGGATCGACCCGTGCGGCTGTTATTACTTAGCTACGAGCTCCTCGTTTCTATACAAAAGCTGCCAAATTGAAATATTTAAGTATACAGCGTGTAACAAAAACCCTGTCCGATCCGTGAGGGTGTTGTTAAGAATCATACTGAGGGTCTATTTATGTTCGCATCCAGAATAGAGCATTCATTCTGGAAGATTTATGTGTATTTCGGCGCGAAGGTGGCCGGATTGAAGTAATGTTGAAGAAGACCTGCTTTTTACAAGGTCCACGTGGTCTTGAGGGTTTTCATTCGCCATTACTTAAAAGAAAATCAATATTTAACTCAAAATGAATTTAATTTTAACAACTAAATAATTAAAAGTAATAATTAACAATCAAATGTTTTGATAATGTGATTCAGGCGTAATCCGTTCAAAAAAGTGGTTGGCCAAACTGGCAGCGCGGTGCAAGACGTGCGCCGTGTGAATAGTCGAGCGCGGCTTCATTCCGCGGTCAGCTCAAACTAGTTTGAGATCCAATCTGGCCAAGCACTTAAATTTGTGGACGGGGCGCTTACTAGACTCGGACTGTCCCCATTGCTCGGTGAGGCGTCTTATAAAGGCCGGTCTCTTTCACAACTAGCCTGATTCACGGAGTGTAGTGATATGAAACTAACCAGTCTCCAGCGTGTGCCTATTTTCACCACGAGTATAGCCCCACTCCGCCAGACGCAGTAACTTCCCGACACACTCCTGGCACAAGCCGTGTGGGATGGCCACAAGGTATCCACGTCCAGCTGGAAATGTAAAAGGGGTTTATGGAAAGTATATAAACCATCCAGGTGTGAGGTTCTTGATCTAAAACAATCATTGTGATTTGAGGAAAGCCTTTATTTAAGCTAGGTCATATTGGCGCTCACCCAATCTCCTAAGCAAAATTAGCCAATAAGTCTGGTATCATGATAAGGTACATACAGAGTACAGACACGACAAGTGGGCAAGTGTGGTCATGAGCATGAGACCTAAGCCAAAATTACCACAATGGAACGCACAGTGCACGTACCTTGATAGCCAAGAAAGGTTACTTTAGCCACATAAGAGCACAATGCTCGTAACCTATGGTCGTCAGAAACAAAAACAGTTACCGTAGGCGAAAGCAGCTTGGGATATATTATTATTTCTAAGCCAACATTGTAGGGAAAATTACTTACGTCTGACCGCCTGTAAAAAGACTTGCATTGTTTCGAAGAAACGTATTTCATTTTGTGTATTCTCACCTTGGACCGCCAACAACCTAGAAAATAAAAGACGATGACGGGGATACGTAGCGAGCTTTATTTTGTGGTTCCGAACCAATAAAAACAAAAACGGAACCTTTATAAGATAACTTTTTCGTCCATCTGTCACAGGTTTTTCTCGAGATCTATGCAACATAGGTAATTGTACTCTGGCTTGTTGTAAAGTCTCGATGACGAGAACACGGTAAGTCAGTCATATACCAAAAAAAATAATTGCCTGTCCTTGAATATCGACTCGTTGTAACGAGTAACTACTTCAACTTTATGTGTGACTGACCGACTCATTGACACAACTCAAAAGTACATGTTGACAAACAGTGGACAAAATTAGCAAAATAGAACACCTAAGAAATCAATAATTACTTACAAGTGCAAATGTCGACTATAACAACAAGTACCAATATTTTATCATAATAACTTCAAACAAAACGATACATACTGTCAGATAATACCATAGCATAGAAACTCTCGCCCTTGAAGTGTGACGGCGGTGGACAGATGGGGCGCAACACTGAAATAATGTATTTTTAAAACTTTAACTTAACAGTATTTAAGGCCAGAACAGTTACAGTACTAATTCAGAGAGGAAACCGTACGAACCACTACAACGTGAAAGATAAAAATATTAACATGAAAACACATACCTACGACGTTCCTTTACTTGGGTAAAGCGTTTGATTTCGTGTAGCACGAATTGATACTGCATAAATGGAAATTGTATCGTAATCATAGTCCACACACGACTAGTTCAAGAGCTACATGTTCAGCATTGACTGGACACAATTAATTAGCAAAAATTACAAATAGTAATTGCAACAAAGTGAAGTTTTCTAGAAGTTCTAAAGAGGTGTCCCCCAGGGCGCAGTGATAGCTTGGTGATGTGACCGTCGAACTGCCGAGTCATAGGTTTTGAGTTCGAATCCAAGGCAAGTACCTCTGACTATTCAGATTCATGTGCGTATTGTATAATAACCACTTGCTTAAAAAATTGTGAAGGAAAAACATCGTGAGGAAACCTGAGAGATATTTCTCGAGGGCATGTGTTACCAACAAGGCCAAGCCCAAGGGCGGCATAAGAACTTAGTCGCTAACGACGTGAAAAAGAAGAACGACAGGAGGTCTGTTACAGAAGAACGATTTCTTTTCTATCAATTTTCATCTCCATTGTGACCAATAAGGTGCTTACAAGACTAGGGGGCATATTCATGACGATGAAGATAAAGTAGATATTTTTTGAAATATTGTTGTTGTCTCACCAATTTTCTCGTGGTCGATTTCCAGCTGAATTAAAGCCAGGGTACTATACGTGTTCTTGGAATAGTCAGGATGATAAGTGTAGTCACGGATGCCGACAGAGCGCCCGGTGCAGTTGTTACCGATGACCACGCGCGCTATAGACCTGAAAAAGAGAATTAGGGGTAAAGTAAATACTTATAACGGACGTATTGTATATAGCGTGTATATGTGTGGTCATATTTAAGGGTGTGATACAGACCATCAAACTAAACTACTTTCTCCATGAGACCAACATCGTAATTGCGAAAAAATTATCAGCTGTTCCATACTTTTGTATTAGATGTTGTATTTGGGTTGGGAAGGTAATGAAGTTTTCTTCAATACCTTCTCAGCCCAAATACAACTGGGCACGCCACAATAGCGGCGATAAGTCCCCTCTTTGAAGAGTGGATAGAGAGGCGCCACGGCGTCCTCACCTTCCGCCTGACACAGGTCCTCACCGGACATGGCAGCTTCGGGAGGTACCTGTGTAGGATTAGGCGGGAGGAAACGCCCGGGTGTCATCACTGTGTGGATCGCCCGGAGGACACGGTGGAGCATACGGTTGTGGTGTGCCCTGCTTGGGCGGAGCACCGCCGTGTCCTCGCGGAGGCGATTGGCGGCGGTGACCTCTCGCGTCCGGCCCTGGTTCAGGCCATGGTACGGAGCGAGAGGGCATGGGAAGCCGTCACCTCCTTCTGCGAAGCAGTAATGCTCGCGAAGGAGGAGGCGGAACGCGTGAGGGAAAGGCAAAGTTTGCGCCCTCACGCCCCTAACCGCCGCCGTTGGAGACGCCCTGGGCGTCGGGAATCCCAGGCGGATTTCCGGCCACCATAGGCGCGGGCTTGCGGACGGCGAGCAACGGGCAGCTCGCCGTCCGATAAGGACCAGGCCCGGGTCGATGGCGCGTCGTGTTTCACGCGCGCCTCAAAGAGATGTCAGCAAAAATGACGGGGTCCAATAGGACCGATGCCTGCCAGGGTTGCGGGAAAGTCCGAAAGGGATACCGGGACCTTGGCAACAGGCAAATGAAGGAACACGGGTGGGTTTTAGTCAGTAAAAGTCTGACACGCCCTTCCGCTCCGCCCAGAGCGGGAGAAGTAATTGGATGATTTCCCACCCTCAAAAAAAAAAAAAAAGCCCAAATACAACAGCTAATAAAAAAACCCTTACCAATCTGCGAGGTTGTTGGTAAATATCGTACTGAGAGTATATGTGGTAATTTTAAGGAAAAAAACAATTCGGTAGTTTTTTTTTATTAGAGAATTTTACTGTGTTATTACATGGGGCGAAGGTATTACCGTCGTTTAGCGGGTAATTATATTATACGGATAAGTCATAACTGTTGAAAATTTGATAAGTTTTAATGGATCAGGGGCAATTTTGGTACTAAAAATGTGAATTTTAAAATAGCAGTAACTTTTTTATTTTCAATAATAATAAGATTTTCTATTACTTTATATATTACTAGCTGCGCCCCACGGTTTCACCCGCGTAAGTCTCGATCCCGTGGGAATATCGGGATAAAAAGTATCCTATGTGTTAATCCAGGTTATAAACTGTCTGTTTGCCAAATGTCATCCAAATCCATTCAGCCGTTTTTGCGTGATTGAGTAACAAACATCCAAACACACAAATACACAAACACACAAACTTTCACATTTATAATATTAGTAGGATTGTAGTACCTATGTGCCCCTTTGGACAGGGTTTTTTTATCATTTTTATAATTTTGTTTTACGAAATGGCAGAAATAAGAAAAATACAGAATAATATTCAAGAAAGCTCCTTTAGTATAAGACTTTTGACTAACTATAAGGAGCACATGCAATAATGTTATAAGTTCAAAAGTTCTATTGTAGGACTCGACCATTCTGCGAACAGGCAAGCGCTGGCCAGATTTGGGCTTGCAAGTACCTACTGAAAATAATCTGCTAACCTTTCGCTGGTGGACTGTCCTAGGAACTGCGGAGCATATCATGTTGGAGAGTTCAATGCTGTCAAATTGGTCTCTCATTATACTACATAAATTCATAGCTTCTAAGTACTTACGTCTATTTTCATGTGTTGCGAGCTTATACTTTGCAAGCAAATTTTGGTATGGAAAATAATTTTCTCAAACATGCTTGGAAATTCGATCATTATTTTGAAAACCTTCTTCGAGATAAATCGAAATTGCTGTACTGTTAAAACACGAATGTGGGTTTATCACACGAGGTGAAGCCGAGTGTGATAATAGTATCACATGAGTGTTTTAATACCTAATTATTTACAGTTGCATACAAGACTGTATCTACACCCATGATATTAATCCTCTATAAAAGGTTTGCAATACTCGTACTAATATCGAACAAAAATGGAGGGATACGACGCACATGAATTCGAGTTTTTCGAATTCGAATAACCTATAAGTTTTTTTTTAAATTACGGTTCTTTTTTAGTTAAACGCGCCATGACAATGTTCTTTTTTTAAATGAGTTGTATTATGTTGATACAATATTATAACACCCGTTTGGATGATATTATATGTGCATGACACTGGCTGTTTTAATGTTGGCAATAAGCTAACTGTTTCAGAAACTTTTATAGAGGATTTATAGCATGGGTGTGTAGATAAAATTATTAAGCGTATATTTACCTGAAGTTATACTTAGGTAGCTTGTCGATTTCATCAGCTGCTGCAAGTACTACCTGCTTGGTAACGAGCACCACCGCAGTTGTGAACTTATGTCTATCTAAATTAAAAGACATGTATCGTCAATTATTTTGCTAGACATCTTACAAGAAGATATACAATACTACCTCTAAAGACGGGATCCGTCTACGAAGCCCGCATATTTTTCTTACGTTTTTTAAATGTAGCGTTATTTTACGTTGTATGTTGATCATCCAATACGCGGCAACCATGATAAAATAATTACTAATTTATAATCATTTAAAAAAACAATATAGGTTTCGAAATAATGTTTGCTGCAAACGAGACTATTTCGTGAAAAGGCGGTTCGCAGTAAATCAAATTTTGAATTTCGCGGGCTACGTTGAAGAAATCCCCTTCAGGTACGCAGCACAGTTTGGTACACGCTGTACATCAAAACTTACTGTGAGGATAGTACAGAATTCCAAGCCATGGATACATCTCTATTCTAGCGATGCCCTCGGAAACGTCCGATATTGGAGAACGGTCAATACCGCAGGACATGGATATTACTGAAAACGATAATCATGGTCAACTACATAATATAAATTCTTATAATTGGTAAGGGACTAATGTGTCTTTTCATTTCTCTCTAAAAACCTCTTTAATAAACCAATATAAAAGTCTACACCGTCCTACCATACCTATTGACACATAATATAACATCACACCTGTATTTCCAGAAGCCGAAGGTTTAACCAGAAGTGTACCTACCAATAACCACATTTCGCCAGTTATGTTTAAATCCCATGTAATAGGGGGCGAGCCTATTGCCATCAACCGGGCACAAATTTAGGCTCCGGGTTGCTACTGAGAATTTCCAGATGGAAACACCCAATAGCACTTTGTCCGACCTGGGAATCGAACCCAGACCGTTGCGACCACTAGACCAACGAAGCAGTCACCGAATGAAAACATTGTAAAAACCACCTATTTTTCAAAGAGTAACGTGGAGTTTCTTTCCGGCTCTTCTCCATAGGAAACAACCAATTGGAATCGTGCACTTAGTTTCTGACGTTTCATAAGTGCCCATGAAGATATAAAGCGAAATAAATTATTTTTGTAACAGGAACTTATTACGAACCGCTACCGCCACAATCCGCTCGGCCAATCAGGGCGAAGCTTCTAGAATAATCTAGAAGCTTCATAAAAATACACAGCGTGCATGACATATTTTGGTCTGACGTCCGGCAACTGCTCCGCAGCTGTGAAGCGAAAACTATTTCTTTGATCCAAAACCCTGTGTTTACATATTATTGTGTGATGTGTGTTAAATTTTGAATTTTTGAAGCACTTACCTTCACTTATACATGATGAGAAACTTAACCAAATACTGAGGGTAAGCATGGTGACTCCGATTCAATCCAGACTATCACAATCTACGCCACCAGCACACGATACACGGTCAATTTTGCGCCGTTAAAAATACGTACGAGTCCTTGCAATTCACAAACGCGCATCTTGTGACTCCTTATGTCATTGTAATAACGTATAAATTGCAATGATTGACGCGCGTTCGTGAAATGTAACAACTAAACTTGAAATTTATTTAAAACTCCGAGTAACTAAAACCGTTAACTTTTATTTCAATGAATTCGATCACGGACAACAACTAACTGGATGTATGTCCAGTAGACATAAGAAGTGGATCGGGTTTGTTCAATGCGAAATAGAAATGCTTGTAAACAGTTTGTATAGATTGTCGTAACATCCCTGCTTCACAAATACAAAAAACTGTTTTGACATTCTCATTCGTTAAAAGAAATGCAACAACATAACTTGAATGGCTTTAAGCCATTCAAGACCATTCATTAAACCTTGGAGGATATCATAACCTGGGTATGACATCCTATGCCACTATCCGAAAATTGTGGAATGTTTTTAAAAGATTATTTAGAACGCCATGAACGAATGTTGATATTAGTGTGTCCGGACATGGACCAGCGATATTCTAAATACTTAAATATAAACTATTTTAAAGTACAATTTTAATGCTTAATTTCTTTTTATGATTTAATTTTTTTTATGATTTCTTTTTTAGGTTTCCGAAAATTGCCTTGCGAAAAGCACAAAGCTTGCGCATTCGCTACGTTCAAACAATAATAACTCTTAAAGTATTAGACATACAGTTGTGAATTTTACGTTGTATTGTAGCTTAGCCAAAAATCTTGACGATCTAGTAAAAAAATAAAAAAGTTGTCGGGGATGTTTTTGTAGTAATTTCCAATTGTTGGTTGAATTGCATAATTTTTCGTTATTTTTCAACGTTCACATTTTTTTTTCAAAAGTTATGGATTTGTGAACACATTGCTTGGTAATGCAGACGTTAGACAATATTATTGCCTTTCGAATAAGCCTATTTTTATCTCAGCATGACTAAAACTTTGATAGATATGATTTTTTTGCACATGCATAGAAAATATATCAACAAAAAAAAATGGCTTCCACATAGCGGGGAAGTGTATTGGAACCAAGTTTAGAGTGTAATTGTACTTTAAAATAGTTTATATTTAAGTATTTAGAATATTGCTAGTCCATGACAATCTTCACATGGTAGCTGGTAGGATATAGGTACTGTATGAAAGTATTTGATGATCGAGTTATATAGCTTGTGATTGGAGAGGTAATAAGTCCAGTATGCGATTGAGTTCAAATGAAACTTGTGTTTAAAACTTTTCTGTAAAGGTTTAGAAATAATTGTACAATGGGGCATGACAAAAGAAGTTAGATATTCTTTACTCATTTGTTTGACACTGGCAAGTTATACACCATCTTATAGGCTGTTTGTCTATTGATATATTTGAAAATAGAACACATGTCATTTCTTTTTTTTTATTTGGTTGGTCGTTATTTTTCCGAGAATCTGACGGGAATTTGCTTGCAGCAATGGAGCTCAGTCGACGTGATTTTCGCGCTATGATTTACTATGACTATAAAACGTTTAAAGCCTCAAGAATGTTTTAACTTTTGGTGAGTCTGTTTTTCCATGAACAATAGTTTTTAAATGGTTTGCTGAATTTAAATGAGGACTGGGTTGTCTTGAAGGTGAAGCGAAGTCAGGTCGGCAACCAACCGCGCTTACACAAGAAAACGTTCCTGCAGTCGAAAAACTTATTCGCGAAAATCGAGGAATTATCTATGTAGAGCTGGAGCGAGAGCTGAGAATTGGATCACGACCACCTTTCTCTCCGTAAACGTTGTTCAAGATAGGTGCCGCACAAAATTACCGATGAGCAGAAAGACCGTCGGGTGGAATGGTGCCTGTTCATGATAGATAAATTCGACGACGACGACGAGAAAAAGAACGTGTGTGATATTCTGACTGGTGAAAAAACATGGCTTTAAAACTATGATCCTGAAACAAAGCGATAGTCGACTGTACGGTGCTTTGAAGATGAGCAAACTTCAACGAAATGTCGCCGGTCACGAATCACACAGAAATAAGTAGTCGCCTCGTTTTTCTGCAAAACGGGTCATATTGCTACTACAGTACTAGAGGATCAAAGAACGGTGAACTCCGAATGGTATGTGACAGTTGTTGCTCCAACAGTAATATCAGCTTGGTGTGACAAGCGACCGCAGTCAGGAATCTGACACCTTCTCCGGCACCACGACAATGCGGCGCCGCATACGTCTGCTAGCACTCGACTTTTTTTACTCAAAAAACGTGTCTATCCTTCCTCAAATCTTCACCCGCCATATTCCCCTGACCTAGCGCCTTGTGATTGTTACGTTTCCAAAAATCAAAGAAAAACCAAAGGGGAATAGGTTTGAAAGCAAAGAAGATGCACTAGCTGCCTATAATTTAAAGGTTTTTGAGTTGTCTTAAGATGAGTGGTCAGAGGTATTTTCCAATTGATTCGGATTCGGACGTATGGAAAAGTGTATAGGTACGGTAAGACTGGTTGTCAGACTTTCGGGCTTCAGACGACCCGTAAGAACTGTTAAAGATCTACAAATGACAGCCGAGACCAACGGCTTAACATGCTTTCCGAGGTATGGAGGGGTCTTGGTATGTAAAGATGGCCACCCATCCACGGACCAACCGCGGCAGGCGTAGCTTACCATGATTGATCGACCCGTGCGGCTGTTCTTTCTTAGTCCTAAGCCGGTAAGAAAGAATTACTTATAGCATTCCCAAAAAATATATATTTGGATCATCAAGTTATAACCTCGTTCTCCATGAGATTTTATGATGCTTAAAAATAAAACTTATTAACTTAACTAATTCATAACTTTTAAGTAAATAAAAGTTAAGTCTTAGGGCGTTCGCTACGGTCGGCGTGCGCACGCGGCGGGTCCTGTTTGTATTGAAAGATAATATGAGCAGCGCTGTCTGGCGCGGACGCGTGCGACGGGTTTGTACGTTTTGCGGGCGCCCGCTGCGTGCACCCGCCGCGTGCGCACGCTTAACGCAGCGAACTTCCCCTTACGGCGTAATCTCATGCCATTTTTATACGCCCGGTTGAGCGTCGTCAGCGTCGTGTTGATGGCGCTTATATAAGACGCTGCATGCATACGCTCTCAAAAGACTGTGTTTTTGGCGTATGCAGGATCATCATAACTAACTCCACTCCATACGCGACCACATTGAAGGAACACATGTGCCTGAACCTGATTTCTATGACGTAGTCAACCGACCCTGTGGTAGACTGGTCACAGGTTCGTGAGGGACCGGTACACCAGCGGCGAATCTTGATGGTCGGCGTCACAGCCCTGCCCAGCTCGTTCCATACCTGCAGGATCATGCAGCGGTAGTCTACGAACTGCATTAATGTCAAAATTTACCAGGTACCACTTTGTCAAAAGTGTGCGTTTACGAAGCTTGTTACAAACGATGTTTTTTACGAACTATATAAAATTTATTTTATTCACCTATTAGGTTTGGCTTAAAAATATATAAATAAATAAGCTTCTTTATGCATTTAGATTTCGTAGTAATTACGAAATATAAATGTTTTATTTCTCAGAAACGATTTATCTAAATCAAATCAAAATCATCTGATAAAGTGTTGGTGTTTTTTTATTTGGGGTGCTTTTTAAAATACATTTTTTCGATATTATTATATTTAATGAGTAATGGATACTAATTATTTATATAATAACACCCGCCATCTTGATGTATAAGGCGGCCGTACCTAAATTTTGATACAATTTCGTTCTGAAGAAGGTAATTTTTTTTTAACTAGGTTCTTAATACTTGGACCAAATAAAAAACCACGACGGAGCGCTGCGAACAATACAGTGAAGCATGCTAAAACTATACCAACTCTCTGTGCATACACGCTCACACACACACATTTACAACTATTTACAATCAACTACACCAAACTGCACAAACTGCACACATGTTTATGAAACCGGCCTCACGTCGCTGTTGACAGCAACTCTGTCTTGGTTTTATATTTGGTCTGAGACTTAATAGTACATGTAAGGTATTTTTTCTCTTCTCTACATTATCCCGCAGTCGCCTTCCAGTCGTCGTCCCACCTTCATATCGGTCGTCCTCTCTTCCTTCATGTCGTCGTCCCACCTTCATATCGGTCGTCCTCTCTTCCTTCATGTCGTCGTCCCACCTTCATATCGGTCGTCCTCTCTTCCTTCAAGTCGTCGTCCCTCCTTCCTATCGGTCGTCCACTCTTCCTTCAAGTCGTCGTCCCTCCTTCCTATCGGTCGTCCTCTCTTCCTTCAAGTCGTCGTCCCTCCTTCCTATCGGTCGTCCTCTCTTCCTTCAAGTCGTCGTCCCTCCTTCCTATCGGTCGTCCTCTCTTCCTGCAAGTCGTCGTCCCTCCTTCCTATCGGTCGTCCTCTCTTCCTTCAAGTCGTCGTCCCTCCTTCCTATCGGTCGTCCTCTCTTCCTGCAAGTCGTCGTCCCTCCTTCCTATCGGTCGTCCTCTCTTCCTTCAAGTCGTCGTCCCTCCTTCATATCGGTCGTCCTCTCTTCCTTTTGCCCCCGATATGGTACCATTGGGCTACTTCTCTTAGGTTCCTCTTCATTTCGGCCCATGTGTCCTTTTTTATTTCAAATCCATTTCACCTCCTTTATTTGGTACGATACGTCCGATTTTTTTTTTATCTTGGGTATTTTTTAGTCTTAATTTGTACTGTCTCTTACTTGATAATAATATACCTCTTTCCACGTTATGTTGACATGTTTCTAATTTCGTAATATTATTCACAGTTAAAGCCCATGTTTGCCAACGGTAATTCATGGTAGGAATAGGTGGTGGTGATTTCTTTTGACTTCTTCTAAGTTAAAATATCATTTACATACTACATTTACCCTGTTTTTTTATGTATTTCTTTAGACGTGTCGTTTTTAGTATTACACTGTTTATACAAATTAACAAAAATCGCTTGTAAGCAGAATTACAAAGAGTTATATACCTACCAAGTCATATAACAATTAATAAAATGATTGTAGGGTTGTCCGCAAATCGAAAGTGGTTCAGCCTTACTCTATTTATTTATCCTTATGCCGTAATTTGAACATTGTTGGTTTCGAAAAACAACATTTAGCGTTGCTGAGAATTGGTTGTGCGATAGATCATCCTGTCTGACGCCTTTTTTAATCACGAATACCTAGTTCTCCAAATCTTTCTGACTTTTTCGGTAAAATTTGTGTTGTATGTTATTATTTTATTCTTCATTATTTCTGGGATTTTTTCTTCATCGTCTATGCAGTTTAGTTATGCTGATCATGGTACGTTTTCGTCGTTGTTGTAAAGGTCGATGTTATTGAGACCGAAATGTGAACATACTGAATGTTAACATTAGCAGAATACCATTTTTTGATCTATTCAAAATGTCATTGCATTCCGGTCGCATGTTTTTCAGTTTGCACGTTAATTAGAAGAATTAGTAGAATTAGTAGAATTCAATTTCTTCATGTCGGTGACTTTCCTTGATGTCATTTCTTTTTTACCATACAAAGGGTAGTTACTATCTCCCACCTGCTTTTTAAATAAATAATTGTTAATTTTAAAATTAAACATCACTGGAAATTTAATAACATGTACATTAGCATATTTTTTTGCCCTGAATGGGTCTATAGCCTTAACAGTTCTTCCGTAAGCCGCTACGCTATATGTTAATTTTGTTGCGAATGTGATTTCGACGTAGAATTTTATTTGTATGAATTGTACTCCGGTGAAACACAGGGAACTCTGACCGAGGTTCGAGCAATGTCGTGTCAGGCGCAGTTTCGGTGTCATATCCGTCACCTTGCCCTTATAATCCGCTCTAAGGACTACGCAGCTGTATTCTACATCCGCGATTATTGTTAACTGAAAAAAAAAACAAGTCCAAGATAAATCCGCTGCATACGAAAATAATTATCCGCGCACAATACTTTAATTATAAAAAAGTCTTTTATTTCAGACCTATATCGTCCAGTTGGTTAGTGTACACACGACTTATAAACAAGTGCGAGTCGGACTCGCGCACGAAGGGTTCCGTACCATTCTACTATTCTACTAATATCTACTAATATTATAAATGTGAAAGTTTGTGTTTGTGTGTTTGGATGTTTGTTACTCAATCACGCAAAAACGGCTGAATGGATTTGGATGAAATTTGGCAATCAGATAGATTATAACCTGGATTAACACATATGATACTTTTTATCCTGATATTCCCACGGGATCGAGACTTATGCGGGTGAAATCGCGGGGCGCAGCTAGTTATCTATAAAAACGGCAAAAAATCACGTTTGTTGTACGGGAGCCCCCTTAAATATTTATTTTATTGTGTTTTTAGTATTTGTTGTTATAGCGAAAACAGAAATACATCATCTGTGAAAATTTCAAATGTTTAACTAACTATCACAGTTCATGAGATACAGCCTAGTGACGACGGACAGACAGATAGCCAGCCAGACAGACAGACGGACGGACAGCGGAGTCTTAGTATTAGGGTCCCGTTTTACCCTTTGGGTACGGAACCCTTTAAAGACGCGTTCATCTACTAGAGAAACAACACACACTATACAGGGTGCAAGGGACAGCCCTCCGCAAATTATCAGGGGCATTCAGCTCTTTAGTTTGAATCATATTCCAATGGAAATTTTCTCAGGAAAACATTCATTTTTTAATAGTTTTTTCAGTTTCTATTCCTTTATTTCAATGTAAAATTACATCCTCTGTAAGCAGCAGTCCATTTATGTAAATAAAACAGCTAAAATAAAAAAAACCAGCAATGGATGATGAAATACTATAGCGAACGACGCGGCGCGAGTGCCCTCCCACCCGCCACGGGGAGTGCGACTACGTGTGTTGTGCCACGGTAACCATACATTGCGTATGAGGTACTAAAACAAATCAGGTTTATGGGATTCCCATAACGTTCCTGAAGTAATTTCATGTACCGGTCGTCTTAATATGATATACTGCATTCATCCCATCAGTTTGCGGAGGGCTGTCCCTTACACCCAGTATACGCCACTGTGGCATGTAGGCGTATCCAATGTCCCAGTATGGGGGGACAGTCCCACGTATCTGCTATAGTTTTCAGGATGCAACTGTTGGTTGGGGCTAATGACTTGGTACGCCCAAGTAAATGCACGTTATTGTCCCGCTTCTGATATGCCTACTTTTGATGTCGGACACGACACGTTACCCAGCGCTCTTCTGGATATACACAAACATTTTGATTTGTAAGCCAAAGATTGAAAGATAATCTGTGTGACTGCCCGAATGGATGAGGTTTTTATAACTTACGTTAAAATAAGTTTTTCCTGTAGCTTTACGGGCAAGGATTTCGGTTGATTCCGTGTAAAGTTCTCGTGTCATCTCTCCTTTGTCGCAAGGACCAAACCTTTGAACATTAGATAGTGCTGAAAACAATACTGTACGTTAGTGATTTTTATGCGACTGTGCCCAGGAGTAGGCTAGTTTATTTATCATCATCATTATCACCACAAGGTGGACCGATGACCTGGTGAAGGCCGCGGGAATGCGTAGGATGCGAGAAGAACAGAACTGGTCGAAGTGGCGGTGCTTGGGAGGCCTTTGTCCAGCAGTGGACGTCTTTCAGCTGAAATGATGATGATGATCTTCAATTCAGGCACATTACTCATAACTTTGTAACGTGTCTTTGTAGTATGTCTGTCTGTTCATTAGATTCGTCAAGATTGACACAGGTATTTTTTTGCCACATAGTCTTGCAAGTTACTTCAATGAAAGGCTTGACTAGAAGATTCCAAAAATATAACTCATTGAGAGATTTGAGATGAAAAATTCTAAAATCCCGCACCAAAAAAACTACTACAAAGTTACGTTTTGTAAATTCAATCATTAATCATTTTTTCCTTGTGTCAGACTGTAAAGGGCTTAGTTGAGATCCTTTGAGTTAGTGTAGTGTAATAAAACAAATTATTTAAAAAACAAAACCCGACTTCAAAAATCTATAGCTGAAAAGAGAGAAACAAGCATTGAACTTACAAAAAACAAGCAAAAGTAACATCTATTTCAGGTTATTGGTTTGTCCCTGCTTGCAATACCTTACAAAAAACAAAGTTTAATGCTTGCTTTTCTCAAACGTTCAAAAACTGTAATATCTCACATCTTCTCAACACGACGTAGTTTGGCGCTACTCTGGTGATGGCAGGTCTGCCGATCCTCTCGACGCTGCGCCGCACCCACCCGTGGTACATACCATAGTCTAGGAACCTGGCAGGAGCCTCACAACCGGGCCCGTACACGCCGAAGCCCATCTGAAAACCACCAGTCATTAACAAAAGTCAGTTTGTTGTATACATCAATTATATGTGAAGATGATGCTCCTAGAATAAGATTAATGTACTGTAATGTAGGTAAAAAAAATAAAAAATGGAGCAATGACAAATAAATTAATAACCTTATATTTTGTGGGAGAATATAAAGAACTAACAAAAATAATAACACCAGATTGTGTAAAACTGCATTCTTACAAATAAATAATACTGAGTCTGATTCTAACTAATATTATAAATGCGAAAGTGAGTTTGTTTATGTGTTTGTTTTTTGTTACACTTTTACGCTAAAACGGCTGAATAAATTTGGCACGTGGGTAGACCTGGATTAGGACATAAGATACTTTTATCGCGATATTCCCACGGGATCGAGACTTATGCGGGCCAAACCGCAGGGCGCAGCTAGTCTATAATAATTATTATTATGAAGAGGTATTTGTAGAATTTGTATATTGATTTTTCGTGGAAAATGTGGAGGGAATTTCGAATTTGGAATGTTGTGTATTTTTTGTAATAAATAGTCATAGTTTTGATTGACATCAAAACCAACGAGTGTCCCATAAAAAAGAAACTTTAGTTAAGTAGTAAAGTTTTTTTCAAAAGTTTTTTTTCAAATGATTTTTTTATTTTTTATTCCCTTATGGAAGGTTCACATTCGCATCGCATTCGCGTTCAGCCATCAATTTACCAACATTTTTGACAAGTTTGACAAATTGCGACTTGAATGTGAACGTTTTTTAAGTAAGAGAATTGGCCCCCTTTTATTTTTCAATAATTATGGTGTTGGATGGTTCTGTTTCTCAACTGTTTTCTATTTGTGTTCTAATTTTCTCTTTAATTTATTTACATATTTGTGTTATTTGATTTTTATTTTGTTTTCTGTCTTCTAAGATGGTCTGTTTAGGAAAATTGCTCCTTTTACCATTCGATGATTTTTAATGAAGTATAATTTATGAATTATGTTTATTTACATCTTTGTAAAATTAGGCTTTATTAGAAAGTATAAAATCTATCTCATTCTTCACTTATCCGACAGAAAATATCCAGGTGCCGTATTATGAAGTATTAATGCCACCATTTTTTCAGTGTTAGAGAGAGACGGAGCTAGACAAGGCCGCTAGCGCCATCCCGTTGTCGCAGTGGAATAATGATGACATTAATACTTCATAATACTACCCCAGGTCCATTTCTTTTTTTTGTTTTTTCTCAGATGATTTTCATGCCTTTGAGGTTATGTGTGTATGTATGTCAGGCTCACTAGTGCGGAGACCGGAGTGTTAGAAAAAGTAGTATTTTAGTTCTCGAATGAACAAAAGAACTGCTGCTTTAAATAAAAAACGGGGAATTAATTCAATATTTAGGTCAAATGCGCTTTAAAGTGCACCGTGTGTAGCTTTTGTCCATGACCATCTTGGTTAGGGTATGCTAATATAAACGCTCGTCTACCTGGGTTAGGAAATAGGGTACTTTTTACCCCGGTAGGATATCCCTGTTGGATTATTTCCGACCTCCACATGGGGGAAGCCACGAGCAAAAGCTCGTTGTGAAATTAAGCATTGGTTAGGCGTGTAACAGTTCGTAACATGAGTTAACAGTGTCGGAGTATAGAGAGAGATAGTGATTACGAACCAGACTCCAGCGCTTGCCTATTTTCATCACGAGGACTGCCCCACTTCGCCAGACGCAGTAACCCTCCGTTGTACTCCTGGCACAAGCGGTGTAGGTTGGCCATATCGTATCTATATCCAGCTGGCAAAACAAAAATAAAAATATAGAGGCAGTGATTTTATTTCACCCATTTTTCGACACTTATGTTTATATCCCATGTTATAGGGGGTGAGCCTATTGCCATCACCTCCCCGCACAAATCCAGACTCCAAGCCACTACTGAAAAATTCTAGATGGCCTTTGTTAGTCGCCTTTCATTCATCCTCTCAACATGACCAAACCACCTAGGCATACTCTTTTCAATTTTTGTCACTACATCTTCTTATAAACCGCACCGTTGCTACATCATTCATAGTCACACCACACATACTTCGCAAGGAACGCATTTCCACAGCATTTATTATACTTTCATGCTTCTATTGCCACACCCAACATTCACTTCCATACATAAGCGTAGGCTCTAGCACCCCATTGTGAGCAACCAGTCGAGCCTTTTTGGACATCGACTGGTTGGTCATAATCGCAAGTATAGCACCATTCACTTTATTTCCCGCATTTACTCTCCTTTCCACAACTTCGTGAATCTTTACATCCCCTGTGAACACACTCCCCAAATATACAAACTCACTTACTTGCTCCACACACTTATCATTTATTTTCACACAACACACTGATATACCCTCTTCTCTTTCAAATACCATGACCTTCGTCTTATTCACATTTATATTCATCCCTTTCATCTTACAATGCTTCTCGAATCTTTGTATAAAGATTTCAGTGCCCGTACCAAGCGCCAGTCCTCACCGTACATGGAAAGTGTCGAGAACAGCTCATTCCTCCACTCACTGTCATAGGCCTTCTCCAAGTCAACGAAAGCACAGAACTTCCTTGTGCTTTGCCAGATGTTTTTTCTAATCAACGCGTACTTAATTAGGAAAACTGAAAATATGAGTTACTTTTAATGGTCCTATACTATTTATTTCATAGTACAAACTCTATTGGACTCAAGTTGCATCATAAATTGCGTAAGTGGCATAGTGAAACATCAAGTTACACTTCACCGTAACAATAGTATTTTATTAACAAAACTGAAAATATTACTGCTTTTTACGCCCATATCTTGCCTATTTTATAGTTTAAACACTATCTGGACTCAAGTTACGTCACGTTGCCGTAAGTGGCATAGTGCAACATGAAGTCATTGATATATGTATACTTTTATCCCGGTAGTCTATTCCAGTGGGATATTTTTCGACCGCCATGCGGACCAAGCCGCAGGCAAAAGCTAGTACCTCAAAAAATATAAAACTATCACCTTTGCCCGCCTGTAATAAGTCTTGCACTCTTCCGTTGACACGAACATCATCCTGTGTATCGTCATCTTGGATCGATTGCAATCTAGAAAAATTAAGATCATGGAAAAATCAATCATTCTATGGGGTAATACGATAACCACCACAGAACCACAGCTAAACGATACCCCTTGCTTAGTACAAAGGGGTATCGTGTAACTGTGGTTTCATTTTTAACATCGTTATTGTTTGATCCATTGGCAGGTAATATAATATGTTCTCTCCTCTGGGTATGGGCTATCAATCCTGAACCCGCCATGAATACGCTCAAACTCACAACTTCCTTTGGCTCCTTTCAGTCGTGGTCTCTCAGAATTCTTCACCATCTTCCTGCCTTTGTCCCATGTTACTTGGGGTCAGCGCAACACTTTTTTGTCTTCTATTCTCCCCTGTCAGCCGTCACTTATCATTCACTACTTTTTCTTTCATTATCATCCCTCACAGAATCTATTTACCTTTTCATTGATCTTCCTCTTCCTCTGAATCCATTATGATCATCATCATCATCATCAATCCATCAACATTTTATATTCATCACTCTTTTAGTAACATGCGTTTCATCCCGCCTTATCAAACGCCCATGACAAACGATTCCCTTCGATTCGTGATCTCTTAGAATATTACCTACCTTCAGAAAACACCATAGCATAGAAGTCCTGCATCAGGAAGGGCAATGCCCTTGGAGGTGGACAAATGGGCCGCAACTCTGAAACCAATAAGCAATGATGTAGTGAAATTACGAAAAAAATAATTAGGGGTGGCACTCCCGCCCATACCTACATGTAACCATGAGACGATTGTGCGTGATTCGTCACGCACTTGGCCGTGTTTTTTACTGATAGTTACTTATGGATCGTATAATGTATGTATCATATATGGTCGGAATTAAAAAGAACTTCGTATTTTACAACAATAGGTGTCCCTTCCACCTTCAGAATTCGCCACCTACTTGGAATCTGACCTTCATCGCCAAAATCGGCTAGGTATCCATTCGTGACTTTTTTGGTCCATCGACTGTTTTCCAACTTGCAGACATGGCCAGGCCAGTTCCATTTGATTTTCCTGATTCTTTTTGAAGAATTTAAACTTTTCTGTCTTTTGTCTAATAGTTTTATTTTAAAAAGTCTTACACGTTTTTATTTTATTTTATAAGCTAATCTAGGCTAGGTTGAACGAAAATCAGAGAGTATATATCACCACGCTTGCCGAGTCATCAATAAATTTAGATTCCAGGATATTCCTACCCATGGTCACGTGGTCAATTTCCAGCTGAATCAAAGCTAGTGCACTAAAGGTGTTTCTGGAATAGTCAGGATGGAAAGTATAATCACGAATGCCGACCGCTGGCCCACTGCAGTTATGACCGACGACCACGCGCGCTCGAGCCCTGAAATATTGTGAAAACAGGAACATAATGTAATACTCAATTAAATCATTTACAGGAACTTTTGCACTATTAAGGAAATATGGAGTATTATAATGGAATGATCTATTGGTCTGTAGTGAGTGATAATGATGATAAGTTTTAACGTCATTGATCTTCGAATGAAAATATACATGTTTAACGATTGATCCTCTCACCCTATATCAAATCAATTACTATCGATTCCATTTAAAAAAAAAAAAAATTGTAAATTCTGGTTCATGATTAGCAAAATATTATTTAATTTTTAAAATGAAAACGTCTTTTGGCTCGTTTAGTCATTTTTGGTAGAAGAAAATCTTATGGGTTCGCGTCACCGACATGCTAATGTGAACAGTATAATTATCTTATGAGTATGTCGTATTGCGCTTGGCCAGTAATAAAGACAGTTCTAAACCGCTTTCATATAACTACATATATTACGGTATATAGCTATATCCCTAGGTATATAACTAGATATATTAAGGCTTTAACCATCTTACTGCGACATATACAAAGATGAGAATTTTAATTTACTAATTATGAATTGATTCAATATGAAAACAATTAATTTGAAATAATAAAAAAAAACATTTATTTCATAGTTCTAATTTTTCATTTTTTTTCTGTAACCTTTTTATTAAAACATTATTCGTCAGTATACTGTTAACTTTTTTTTTTTTGATGGTTTGTAATCATTACGTGACTTCTCCCGCTCCGATCAGAGCGGGAGGGCGGTTCAGACTTTTACTGACTAAACCCACCCGTGTTCCTTCAGTTGTCCGTTGCCAAGGGTCCCGGTATCCCTTTCGGACTTTCCCGCAACCCTGGCAGGCATCGGTCCTATCAGTCTACTGTTACCTGAAGTCCTCTTTAGGCAGTTTGTCAATTTCAAGCGCTGTTGCAATTACCATCTGCCTGGTAATGAGCACCACTGCAGTTGTATATCTCTTCTTATCTGAAATGAAAATAAATGAACACAATAATAGACTTTTTCAAAAGTCGGTGTCAGTGGTTTTGTATTTTTGGTTTTTGGCACCGACTTCGACGATCGGCTTGGTTTTCTAGTGAGAACGTTTTAAGACGATAAGAGTTTAGTTAGCATCAGAGGAGCTTGGAGTAGGCAGTCAGTTCCATTCAGACCACGAGACTGAGCGCGACCCGTGGACTCGTCCCTTCGAATTAGAAGGGCGCAACGAGTCCGTGGGTCGACTTTAGACTTTTCTAGTTAGAGTGTTTATCCACGTTTCTTTTGCCCTCGAAGTAGACACACAGTTACAAAATGAACAATTTAATCAGTAACTACCCTTTTGATGATGATTGTAAGGTCGTCCCGGCCGCTCCGATACATCATTATACTTAAACATCCGAATTGACAATTGCCTACTTTTTGAAGTCGGTTAAAAATTAGAATTGCGGTTTTAAGTATTCAAATAATCAGAGCACTCAATTTGTAAGTTGCACTACAAATTGGCATCCATAAATACGTTATCTGCTCAATTTATTTACATTTTCATCAGATACTTGTGGAACAGATCATAGAGAGGCCATGTTCAGGAGGCACAAGGAGAACCAAGGACACTGATATGTACCGAAGAATAGCCAGACAAGTGGGATGGTAGTGGGCGGCACTGCTCGTAGTACGGATCGCTGAAAATTTCTAAAGTAGCGTCGTATTGAAAGGCGCTTTGTGGATAAGCTCTCCAGAAGGTAGGTCGTCCTTAGCCGGTGTTTCAAACTTACTGTGAGGATAATACAGGACTCCAAGCCATGGATAGGTTTCGATTCTAGCGACGCCCTCGTAAACATGTTCCACTGGAGAATTGTCGATACCACAGGACATGGAAATTACTGAAAACAACCATTTAAGTTCGTAAGGGTAGTTGCTTACATTACATCACGCCCTGTTTCCCCGAAGGGTTAGGCAGATGTGTACACCCACATTTCACCTATATCATTAAATCCCATGTAATAGCCGGCGAGCCTATTGCCATCAATCGGGCACAAATCCAGACCCCGGGCTGCTACTGAGAAATTCCAAACGGAAAAACCCAATAACACTGCCCGACCTGGGAATCGAACCCAGGACAACTCAGCAGTACTGCTTGTGACCACTAGACGAAGAGGGAGTTGTTTTTCACAAAAAATGGGAGCGATAATGTAAAGTAAAATTAAGCACTTACTTACCTCTAATTAAACATGCCGAGAAACTAAACCAAGTACTAAGTATACACATGGCGATTAAAATACAATTCAGATTATCACAATCTATTGCACTCTGGCACACAACACATATTCTGATTTCCGAAATTGAATCAATAAAGTACGTCAACTTGGTGACAAAAAACAGTGCCTACATTGAAAGCCGGCCACAACTGCAATGAAAAATATCGGATTCTTGTTGCCTATACATCAATTCTTACTTTTTAAATAAAGAGTCAAAACATTGAACGACCTAATATAATACAAACAATCAATATTTTATCAAATTCCACTTAACAGGACATTCGTTTGTTTTTTTATCAAACATGCTTGGATATTCGAGCATTATTTTGACTTCTTCGAGGTAAATCGTAAATGCTGCACAATACAAGCGAGTAGGCGGCCGGCAATGTTACTATTAAATCCATTAGGTATATCTGTCGTGTTTTCGCGGCTGAATAGCGACAGTCTAGAGGTCCAATGCTCTCCCAGCTCCCAACCAGTAGATAATGCGCACCTTGACGATGTTATCTCTGAAATCGAATGCAGAGCTTTCCTGCCACCCGTTGAAGACCCTGAGGATCCTCTGCCTCCCCTCACTCCAGACGAAGTGCACGACATCACAAAAGGGCTCCGCTAGATAAAATTTTGTCATTGCGGTCGGGGGACCTCTTAGATTAAAAAGTGTTCCACGGCACAGTACCGCGACTGCAATGACAATTTATCTGTTTAAGAGCCATGCCACACGATGCGGTGCGGCGCCGCACCGCAGGTCATCATCGGTGCAGCGCCGGAGCGCACCGGATGGCGCCGTGTGCCGTTTTTATATGTAGGACACCGCAGCGACACCGCTCCGGCGCCGTCACCGCACCGTGTGGCATAGCTCTCAGTCAGCGAGTAAATGAGTGAGTAGGGATACTGCGGAAACACGGATAATTAGACAACGGTGAAAACCTTTCTGTGAGCAACTTGGAAGTAGCGCTCGCCGGCCGCTACCGCGGCACGGGTTGTTTCGCTTGTTCGACACGCGCGCGGTTGGTTTTGGAAGTTGGTTGTTTTTTTTAATAAAAAGTTTTTTTAGTTCGTTTTTTTGCGTAGGGCAGATGTGTTTTTTTTATGTTTTTGTCATTATTACCTGTTGTCATTGTACAGCTTATTTACTGCTATTTTATAAATATGAACTATGTTATGAAATATACACCGTCTTGCTGTATTTGCGGCATTACTGCACTAGGTACGCGAAGGTGCACTTGTCAATACATAATTAATGAGTCCAAACACGATGGTGCTATCTTGTTTGATTTAGGTTTTCCCATGGCCACCTTCCGGTTCCATCATCAGATCCTGAACACCACCTAGTGTCAAAGCACTTGTTAAATGAGTCCAAACACGATGGTGCTATCTTGATTAATGGAGAAGTTCCTATGCCCAACTTCCGGCTCCATCATCAGACCACCTCCATCATATCAATTTTTTTTAATGTCTCGGTAGTTGTATACGTATGCCAAGTTTCAGCTCAATCAGATGCCAGGAAGTGCTTGAAAAATGGATGACAATTGGAGTAACCGGAAACACATACGAACAGACCAAGCTTATATGAAGCTTGTAAAAGAAATCAATACAAAAATGTTTAATTAATGGCGCAAAACAATTAAAATTTAATAATAATATGGAATTAAGAAGCTAATTTTTATTAAATAAATATATATACTATACACGGGGAAAAATACTATAATTTTCTTGTCCTGACTGACAGTACCCACACTAATGCAACCCATACTATCGTAAACTAGAGACAATAATCTGTCTATTTCACCCTATTTTATTTCTGTACAGCGTGGGTATAGTTTCCATACTGTATGCTCAGTGACCGTTTCAGTTGAAGAAAGTTTTTCAACTACAATGTTAAGTTTATTAGATAAGTTCATCCTAACTACGGAATCCTTCATTGTGCGTGGTTCGACATGCACTTGGCCGGTTGTTTTTGGTAAAAATTCTGACTCAGAAAAAAAGTGTAGTCATTAGACAGAGGTAAAATTGTTCTGGTTTATCATAGGCCTCCCGTATACTCTCCCACAGCTCCCGATCCTTGCTTGCCCTTCTCCACATTATCCCGCAGTCGCATTCAAATTGTCGTCTCACCTTCGTATCGGTCGTCCTCTCTTCCTTTTGCCCTCTTTATGGTACCATTGGGCTGTTTCTCTTAGGATTGTCTTCATTTTGGTCCATGTGTCCTTTTTTATTTGTGTATAGGTCACCCACCCATTTCCATTTCAGCTCCTTAATTTGGTATGATACGACCGCGATTTTTGTTTTTTCTCGGATATGTTTTAGGCTTAATATATACTTACTCTTACTTACTTGGTATACTTCTGTCCATGTTATGGTAGTAAGTGGTGGTGGTGTTGGGGTTGTTTTCCTGTGAATTCTTCTAAGGTAAAATAACGTTTTCATGCTACATTTACCATGATGTGTATTTCTTTAGTCCTATCGTTTGTCGGACAAATTATCTGCCCAAGGTTTCATCTACAAACTCGATTAGATTATTGTTGACTCGTATGGGAGATCTTGAGCGATTCGTCATCAATTCAGTTTTCGTTAGATTCATCTGCAGTTCTTATTTTTGGGTTTCTTCGACCATACGCCGTAATTTGACCATTGTTGGTTTCTAAAAACAAGTTCTAGCGTTGCTAAGAATGGGTTATGCGATAGATCATCCTGTCTGACGTCTTTTTTGTTGACGAATATTCTCCAAATCTTTCTGACTTTTTCGCTCAAGTTTTTGAAGATGGTCTTTATGAGACTAATTTGTCCTTTTAAAGTACTTCTTGACTAGTCGAAGGTTCTCAAATCGTTTCTGTCTTTTATTATTTTATTCTTATTTTTTTCCGGGATCTCTTTTTCATCGAATAAGCAGTTTGGAAATGCTGATCGTGGTGTTTTCGTCGTCGTTATAAAGGTTTCGATAGGAATTTTTTACTACTTCTTATATTTTAGATCAGGAAATGAAATCAAATGAAATTGTTTATTCTGTAAATAGGATATTGGAATCACTTTTACACGTCATATATATATTTTTTTAAATAAACTAGTTGATGTTGGCGTTTCCTATCTGACTACTCTGAGAAGAAAGGTCGAAACAAACTCACGAGGTCACAGTCTCTTAAAGTCCAGACATAATCTAGGTCAGGCCATGTAGATTAGAGTCTGAAATGGTCTTTTGAGGAAAGAACCACACAGATTTGAGTGAATCTGTCCAGTCAGTGCAAGCATTTGTCAGTAATAGTGGAGCTCAACTCAGAACTTAAGGAGCTCAACGACTCGACAAACAATACCAAAGAAAGGACATTTGGGTAGGCCGCATAAAGTTCTCAAATTGCCAGACCGTCGTTAAAACTAACTGAGATCGAAAAAATATAAAAATAAAAACAAAATAAATATCCACATAGCCCTCACATTCACAATAATACAATACTTTACAAAGTAATCATGTCATTTTGTATTTTATCAATAATGTCAATTTATTTATAAAAAATATTTTCTATAATATTCAAAATGTCACAATGCTTAGCAGAGCGAGCAACTCAATCCCATGTTTTTTTGTCTTCTAAATAATCTCTGAAATTTGATAGTACCCTTTTTTACAAAGTTTGGTTTTAATACAGCTTTTAAATCGTTAATGGGTAAGTTTCGAATGTCAATGGGAAGTTTGTTATAAAAGCGTATACATTGACCCATGAACGAGTTGCCTACTCTGTGGAGACGAGTGCGATGTACAGCAAGATTGTGTTTATTCCTGGTATTTAAACTATGAATATCGGACATTTTCTTAAAATTGTATATATTTTTGTGTACATATATATAGTTTTCAAATATATATTGTGAGGCTACAGTCAGAATATCTATCTATCTCTTTGAATTTTTCTCGAAGGGAATCTCTTGGACCTAGGTTGTAAATGGCTCGAACAGCCCTTTTCTGTAAAACAAAGATAGCATGTCCGCACAGGCTCCCCAGAGACGAATCCCTTATGACAGAAGTCTATGAAAATAACTAAAATAAACAATTCTGGCTGTATCTACGTCAATTATCTGTCTAATTTTTTTAACGGCCTATGCGGCCGAATTTACGTGCTTAAAACAGTCACTTTGGCAGATTCATAATAGGAAAATATTATAAATCATCGTAAAATGTCAAAAACTGATAATTCGATCTGAGTGCGATTCATATTACGAAATAATTCATCTGTTTGACAGTTTTCTATGGAGATTCGTAAAATGGAATTGCTAATGACAGCTGGAAATTCAGGAAATGAATATTGCTTTTAGAGGAATTGCTAATGTGGCCGTTTTACCCCAACTGCTACTGGTTTGGCCGCTTGTACATTTTGTCGGTGACGACCCTTGATTTCATTAATTTTTTACCATACAAAGGGTATTTTGAATCTCTCACCTGATTTTTAAACATAAATTTGTAATAACTAAAACGAAAAATTCGTGGATATCTATTAACATGTACATTAGCGTATTTTTTTGCCTTAAATGGATCTATAGCCTTAACAGTTCTCCCGTAAGCCGCTACAGTATAATTTAATTTTGCATCGAATGTGATTTCGACATAGAATTGTATTTTTATGAATTGTACTCCGGTGAAACACAGGGAACTCTGGTCGGACCTCGAGCAATATCGTGTCAGGCGCAGTTTCGGTTTCTTATTCCTTAATCCGCTCTCATAGTCCGCTTTTAGGATTACGCAGCTGTATTCGTTCTCCGCGATTATTGTTAACTGAAAAAAAAAGTCAAAGATAAAAGACCGCTCTCTATGGAAAATGCGCGCAATACTTTAATAAAAAAATAAAAAACCTTTTATTTCAGACCTATATCATCCATTTGGTTAGTATACATGCGATTTAGAAACAATGGAGGGTTCCGTAGTTGGGATTAATTTATGCCAAGAACAAACTTAACATTGTAGTTGAAAAACATGTTCTCCCATACAGAATGTACATGTTTTTGCAACTGCAACTTTAAGTTGGTCGATTATTACTCGGTAACTTGTGGAGCCTACGTAGCGGTGATAGTTTTTCTTTTAATTTCGTAATAATATACTACTGCCGTGATTTTTTTCATATATCCTAAACCAACTATTTAGCTGGCCGGGGGGGGGACACACACTTGACTCTAACAAAAAATAGCACTTTAAAGCTTATTTCGCAAACGGATTCCTGAATCCAAAAATGGTTGTAAACGCCCTTTCTAACGATACCCCACACCATGGGATCGACGAGAAAAAACAAACCATCCCCACTTTACGCGTAGGGGAGGTACCCTAAAACAAAAAAAAAATATTTTCTAAGTTTTCTTTTCACCACTTTGTCGGCGTGATTTATATGTATACCCATACCAAATTCCAGCTTTCTAGTACCAACAGTCTCTGAGCTAAGCCGCGGACAGACGGACGGACAGACAGACGGCCATAGCTTTAGTAATAGGGTCCCGTTTTACCCTTTGGGTACGGAACCCTAAAAAGACGCTTTCATCTACTAGAAAAACAACACACACTATATACGCCACTGTGGCATGTAGGAGTATCATATGTCCCAGTATGGGGGGACAGTCCCACGTATGATGCCCGGGCACGACACGTTACCCAGCGCTCCTCTGGTTATACACAAACATTTTGATTTGTAAGCCGAAGATTGAAAGACAATCTGTGTGACTGCCCGAATTAATGAGCTTTTCATAACTTACGTTAAAATAATATTTGATTCTAGTTTCGGGGGCAAGGAGTTGGATCGAATCCGTGTAAAGTTCTCGTTGCAGCTCTTCTTTGTCGCAAGGACCAAACCTTTGAACATTGGATAGTGCTGAAAACAATACGGTACGTTAGTAATAATAATAAAATTTATAAATCACGTTACTGACATGAAGTAATCGTTGAAGGAGCGCTTCTTTGGCCGCCTGAAGAAAGTATTTAATAGTCTTCTATCGGGCGGGAACAAGGAGCGCGCCTTCAACGACTGGGTCATGCCGGTTTTGATGTACTCTTTCGGCATATTCAAATGGACTCAGACCAAACTTGACGCCCTGGATAGGAGGGTCCGTACGCTGCTGACTGCATACCGAATGCATCACCCACGGTCATCGGTAATGAGACTGTATATCCCGCGAAAGTGTGGAGGTCGAGGCTTTTTAAACGCTAAGACCCTCCACATTCGCGAGATATGCAGTCTCAGGGAATATTTCCTAGAAGACGACGTGGGGATGCATCGAGATGTGGTCGCGTTGGACAAGGACCTCACCCCACTCTCCTTGGCGAAAGAGAACTGGCGCAAGCCTGTAGTGCTTGATACTAACAATCGCAGGGAGGTATGGCAGAGTAAGGAGCTTCACGGACGCTTTTTCCGGGCTCTACATGGACCCGATGTAGATTTACTAACGTCTAGCGTATTGTTAGGAGGTTATTTATACATTTATTTATTTTAATACTTTAAGCACACAAATGTACAGAGGCGGAGGTTCCTCTCTCTGGAGCCCTGACCGTAGCTTGGACCCTGTTCCCAATACCGGTGGGCTACTATTTTTAAATGTTTCTATATTTTTATATTCTAATGTTTAAAAATGTAATTTATATTGTGTCTTTATGAAATAAAGGATATTAATTTATTCAAAAAAATATACAGTGTTAAGCTTAGAAATAATGTAGATATTACAAAGTATGATGCCAATGAGTGAGTTAGTGATTTTTATCCGACTAGTCGGGTAAAAATCAGGGTAGTTTATTTATTTTTATTTATTCATCTTTAATTCAGGCACATTACTCATAACTTTGTAACGTGGGTAGGTAAGTATGTCTGTCTGTTCATTAGATTCGTCAAGATTGATACTGGTATTTTGTAGTTACATAGTCTTGTTAGTTACTACAATGAAAGGCTCGATTAGAAGATTCCAAAAATATATCTCACTAGCTTCCGCCCGCGGCTTCACCCGCGTGGTATGTAGATAAAAAGTAGCCTATTTCCTTCCCCGGGATGCCATCTATGTCCCTGCAAAATTTTATCGAAATCCGTGGTTTAACCGTGAAAAGGTAACATACAGACAGACAGAGTTACTTTCGAATTTATAATATTAAGTATGGATTGAGAGATTTGAGATAAAAATTCTAAAAACGACTACAAAGTTACTTTTTGGAAATTCAATCTTTTTTTTATTAATTGTGTCTGTCTGTAAAGGGCTTAGTTGAGATCCTTTGAGTTAGTGTAGTGTGTATAGAAACAATAGTGATAATGACACATATATTATAACGCATGAACAAAGTGTTTTATTATTAATTATATCAGACTCTAAGAAAGTGGAACGGACTTGTTTAAAGTGCAATCAACTTTATTCTAAATTTTAATAATGACCACGTAAAAAATTTTGTTAGATTAAAACTGCTTATTAGTCTTACAGGCTAGCTAAATTGTAATTATTTTTTAAGAAAGCGGTTAATTTAAAGAATTTTCAAAAAAAAAAAAATTTTAACATCGCACTTCTTCTCAACACGACGTAGTTTGGCGCTACTCTGGTGATGGCAGGTCTGCCGATCCTCTCGACGCTGCGCCGCACCCACCCGTGGTACATACCATATTCTAGGAACCTGGCAGGAGCCTCACAACCGGGCCCGTACACGCCGAAGCCCATCTGAAAACCACCAGTCATTACCAAAAGTCAGTTTGGATGCAAAAATTCCAAGCTGAATTGTTTTGGATTTTATAACACCTCAACCATCACGATAGAGCGTACGTTCAAATCTACGTACACCTATGGGGGAGAGGGATGTCTTAGAGATGATACATACTTCCATACGTACTTATTCCTAACATGCTTAAAAGTAAGCAAGGTAAATGGAATGACGATTATGACACAAGCATTTTGAATACTAAAAACGTTTGAAAATATGTCAAAACTTGTCACAAACAAATACATATATTGTCATACTGTGTTTTGGTATATGTGACAAAAATGTATATAAACATGTGTCGAATAAAAAAAAAATATTACACATATTTCGAAAGCAAAAGGTTTTCATAATTAATATACAACACAACACGTTAATGACTATTATGCTTAATAGAATAGAATATAATCTCTTTATTTCGGACACTCATATCCATATTATTATAGTGTTAGTAACACACAAAAAAATAACTTATTTCCTAGTGTTAGTACAAATCAACCTCCGTTACAAACAAACTGCGTTACCATCGGAAAGCCGAAGCTCATAATTGCATAGAAGCCGTCGGTGCGGGCTTGCGCTCATATTTTCATTTCATTGATCGGGCGCTATCAGTAGGGACTGGTCATCTCTTAGCTGCCACGGCTTATTTTAATTTATTTTAATTTTTGTATTGTTTTGTTTCTTTTTTATCTTTTAATTACGGACGCTTTTAAAGTGCGCGTTTTTCTACATTGTACTCACATGTATAATTTCAATATTAATGATGTAACCAATATATTGTAACAATATTCTGAATCAAAGAGTGTCCGTGGAGTTTCTTGCCCGTTCTTCTCCATAGGAACCTCCTACGCTTTGGAATGGGCAACTAGCTTCATCTTTCTGACTGACCGAACCCTTGACAATTCAAAAGTGCCTGTAAGTGGTTTATTTGAAATAAATGCTTTGAGTTTGAGTTTTCGACGGACTACAGTAACGAGGCAGCATCAACAACATTCTGAAAGCATTGTTATATTGGACGCGCAGGACATCCAGCGATCTTTTAGTACAATTGACCCATAGACTGCCCGTGTACAAACTTTGGCGATAAGCCCTGAAAAGTGTTACTTTTACTTGGTCTGTACACCGCGCAAATCAACATATTGCTCCGGACCGCTAGAGCCCTGCGCTCTCCTCAATATCTACATCGTTCCTGTCGTGTTAATGGACAGTGGTATCTGATTGTGAAAAATTATATTAACTGTAAAATAACCGGCCAAGAGCGTGTCGGACCACACACAATGAAGGGTTCCATAATTGGGATGAATTTATTCCAAGGACAAAATTAATATTGTAGTTAAAAAACATGTTCTCCCATACATTCCAACCGCAAATGTAGTTCTAAATTGACACTCGAAGTAAAATTAAGAAAAACTCTAGAATAGAATAGATGTATTTATTTGTCAGAATACTGTACACAAATGTTATGTATTCTGCTCTGTTCAGTTATCTTGATAGAATTCACAAATACCTTATTATTCTAAAAAATTGTTTGTGTTTCTTTGAATCCGTGAAATAATTATATTAAGTTGTTTTCTTGGTATTTTTACTTACAATTAAAACGATTAAATACCTTCTTGTGTAGCACTTCAATTTCCGGTTTATCGATTAAATTTTCTTCTATTAGCGGTTTTATTTTGTCCTCAATGGTTATCATAACTTTTCTGTATTATTTGATATCAAAGTAGCTTGTTTTTGCTTTTTTAGTTTCACCATGGTGTAGAACGTGGATATCGAAATTTTTTCGGAAATTTTATACTTTAAAGGTTAGTAAAATGATGCAATAACTGAACGTTTGCAAACAGGCATATTAATCAATGTTTAGATAGTGGTACGTTTCCTGATTTAATAAAACATAGTAAAGTAGTACCAATTTTCAAATCGGGTAGTAAGAGTGATCCCTCTAATTATACAAATGCAAGTAGCACAGATATAGATCTCTGCTATTTGCATTCAGTAAAATATATGAAAAAATCATGCTAGACCAAATGCTGGCACATTTTAATTCAAATGGAATTTTATATAGTCACAAGTTTGGTTTCACGAAAGGTAGGCCAACGACTGACGCAAGATTAAAACTCATCAGTCACATTTTGGTAGAAGTCCTAGGATGCAATTGGCATTTTCTGTGACCTCTCAAAAGCGTTTGACTGCGTTAACCACAATACATTGATCTGTAAATTACACCACTACGGAATTCGTGGATAAGTTGTTGATCTTGTTCTTTCCTATCTGTTAAAAAGGCAGCAAAAAGTAAACGTTAACGGGGCGACGCACTATGGGACCAACCGGTATTTTCCATCTCAAAAATCGATAACTCTGTTGTTTTGTGATTTATCTCCTTGATTTTTTTTTCACGTATTTGTGAATATCTAGGCAATAAAAGAAATCAAACATCATCATTCTAAAAAAAATATTTTTTCCGAAAAAAAATGACAAAGATAAAGTTATACGAAATTTCATACAAAAAATCATACAGTTATATTAAAATAGCAATAAAAGTTACACTTATGCTTAAAATAAGTTTAAAACTAAATTATTATTATTAAACAAACAGTTACATGACAAAAAAAAAATATTACTTAAACTTATCCTACTCATCACTTTCTATTTCCAACAATTCTTTAGCTTCGTCAAATAATTCTTTGGATATTAGAAAACTTGGTTTATTTAAGCTAGATATATAAGGATCAGATGTATATAACAAAATATGCAGAACGTCTTCGTTTGTTGCTGATCTGGAACACTTCCTAGCGTGATGTAACCTATATTTCTTATAATCTTTATTTCAAGCTTCCTGGGCATCTTCGGATAATTGTCCTATAGGCAAAACTGCATAATGCTCTATTATTTTAGCACCATGTATAAGTACTTTATGGACCGAAGATGGCATGTAGTACCAGTTATATTTGCTTACATATAATTGCGCGGTTACCAATGTATACTGACCAAATTTTTCTGCGTTTATAGGAAATCCCGATGACATAGTTTGAAGAATTACATATAGTCTCTTGATTAATTCTTCATCAATTCCGGTTATCTCTGCAGAACATTGGTAATTTTGGAAAAATCTCCTTGCCGTATTACCGTCATTGCTATTACCGGAACCTTGACGTGGTATATCAATATGCAAGCCAATCACTTCTCGGAAACGTTTTTGGACAAAATTTTTCTTGTCTTCTTTAAGTTGCTTATTTTCTGGAGTTGTTGCAGACCACTTCTCAAAACCTAAATTGTAAGAAATATGGAGGATCATTTCCATAAATCTTATCCATGCGTGTAGCGTCGACAATCCGTATTTAAACGCATTTTCATTTTCAACTCTCGTTGTAACTTTTAAAAGATCATTCATTTGTCTGGGAGTTGCTCCACAAACAGTGCAGGTAGCACTGGATGATGTGTTTGTCAACACTTGAGCAACTTTCCCATCAATCATTGTCATAAACAGTTGATGTTTAACTTCGATGACTTTGTCTTCTATTGACACAAGAGTTGGAATCAATTGATTAATTTTGGCTTCAATTTCACTGACAACCGCTGTAATTTTTTCGGGAGTTTCTTTTGCAAATTCTAATGAAATTGGTCTGCAATATCTAACAGATGAGCAAGTAGGGTTTTTCCATATGACCGTAGAAGTTTCTTCGTCTACTAGTCGCAGTGGTACAAGGGACACTATAAACAAATTAGCGTCCGATATTTGTTCGTTTTCTTCCGGTAGAGTTTGTTTATACTCACTTTGCCCGGAGGATCCATCACATCCCCATTTAGTGAAAAGCTTGAGACGATTGTAAGTCGATCCTGACTTTATCCTTATAATACGGCAGACTGTGCACCTTTAAAACGACAATGACGTAAGTGCAAAAATTTCAAAAACTGACCTTTTAATGGGAAACGATTTAAATACTATTAAAGTTTTGTGTGCGACATCGACTTTTAAGTAATAGCAATATTTGCCGCTAGAGGGAAGTTGCGTCGTTGTGTAATTGGAGAAGGAATTTAAATCGAAAACGACCTATTGGTCAGTTGCCCGCGGGGAGTGGAGAGTACCAGTTGTTTCATAGTGCTACAACGACGCTCAGGTAATTGCGCCATTTATTTTTCTTATTTTTAAAACTACATTGACCTAACTGTGTTTTCAGTCATTTTATCACAAACTTTGGTGAAATACTTTGCTTCATTTAGAGCAACAACGACACTAATCACAATGAAGTCATTGTAGTTTCCAAAGTGTGTTCATGTTCTTGTTATAACATGTTTTAGGTCATTTTACATTCGACAATATGGAGTCTCGTGCGGCTAAATTAGTAAAATTAGCCAAACAAAAGTGTGAAATTAACAATTTGGAGAGTGATAATCACTGTCCAGAAGATCAGTGCAATCAAAACAACGATCATTTAGCTCTATTAGACGTGCCAGTAGCTAGGACTAACCTGCTCAAGTTTGCCCCTATGTCTCGAGCGGCACGTATTATTAACGTTATTACGACATCGGAGGATATATTTGGGCAAAACCTACCGAAATTCATTAAAATGGCACAAAAATTTATTGAAAGAGGTCCCATCTTATAATATTTGTCATGTTTATATTAATTGTTACTTATAACATCGCCTTGGATGATTCTGTAAAGGTGTTATAATTGTGATTTAAATAAATAAATAAATAAATCATTGTTCAGTAAATCAGACAGTGTTACCGGATAGATTTGAGTCCGCGAGTCCAAGTCGGAATGTTACACCATTTGTTGAGACAGGAGATTTTTCGCCGGCTGAGAGCTCTGACGAATTTAAACCGTCGTCTTCTAGTAGTAGCAGTAGCTCTAGTAGCAGTTCTTCTTCCTCAAGTTCGGAGGATGAAAATGAGAATGAAACTACAGTTTCTGCTTCCCAAGCTTTAGTTTCGGCACATTGTTTACCAGAAGAATCTTTAAGTAGTATCGATATACAACCCGACCCGAAGAAATCTAAAAAACGCACTAGAAACCCAAATAATTGGAAAAAAAATCGTTCAAAACTGCAAAAAAAATCTGGACAAGAATACGTATCAAGGACAGGAAAAACTGTAAGTGGAAAGTCTATGGGGCCTACGTGTACTAAAAAATGTAGGCTTTAGTGTTGAAAAAAATTTACTAAAGAGGAGAGACAGACTATTTTTAAACACTATTGGGAATTGGGTAATTTACAGCGAGAAAGGGATTTTTTGAGTTCATGTGTTAAGCCATTGAAAATTATGTATCGACGAATCAAAGTTGATGGTGAAAAAAAAAGAACCTAGAAACCCTAACACCGCATACTACATTACACATCAAGGCGCAGAAAAGAGGGTATGCAAACTTTTTCTGTTAAATACACTTAATATAGCCGAAAGAACACTTCGCACGGTTATAAAAGCCAAAAATGACAATATGGGTGCTGCCCCCTTAGATAAAAGAAGTCTTCATGATAATCATTCTACTCTTCCTGAAGAAGTTAGGCAATCTGTAATTGATCATATCAATTCAATACCCAAAATAGAAAGCCATTATTTGAGGGCCAGTACAAGTAGAACCTTTGTTGATGGTGGATTGTCGGTAGCCGAAATGCACAGGAATTACGAGAGTTTAAGGAGAGAAAGTTACTTGCCTGCTGCCAGTTATTTTACATATCTGTATATTTTTAACACCGAGTTCAATATTGGCTTCTTTGTGCCGAAGAAAGACCAATGCGACCAATGTGTTGGTTACAAAAATGCACCTGATGACGTTAAATCAAATCTAGCCACTGAATATAAATTACATTTAGAAGAGAAAAGCTTAAGCAGATTAGAAAAACAACAAGACATGGACAGAAGTCAGAATGATGACAATTTGATTATTGCTACTTACGATCTCCAAGCAGTTTTGCCATGTCCCGTTGGAGACTCTTCTGCTTTTTTTTTATAAAACACGACTGAATTGTTACAATTTCACTGTAAGTATGTCAATATTGTTTTTAATAGGTAATATTTACATCGAAATTATTATCACTAACTTTACAATTTATTATTTTAGGTCACCAGTGGCAGAAATGAACATACAACATGTTTTTTTTGGCATGAGGGTATGGGATTACCCATACCCTCATGCCAAAAAAAACATGTTAATTAAGGCTAATGTTCTGCATTTACGTCATTGTTCTTTGAGGATTCCTGAAGTTAATAAACATTTTATTTGGAACAACGACGCAAATGTAGGCACCCCCCGAAAATAATATAAATAGCAACTAAAATATCAGAGTTAGAATAATCAAAAATATTTTACAAATAAGCCTATATCCTTATTTTTATGTCTTTTTGTAAAAAATACAATAATAAACATCATTATAAAAAAAAAAACTGATTAAGTAAAAAAATTTATTCAAAAGCGTTTTTCTCTAAAATTATGTTTTCGCACTTACGTCATTGTCGTTTTAAAGGTGCGGTATGGTCTAAGAGATCTTGCAGGTTGATTTTTGCGCTTATATTTGTCACCGTAATGCTGGATGCAGGCGGATAGCAAGCCTTTTTTGCTTCACTTAGTGTTTGATACGAAGGCAATACAGAACTTAAATTCTTATCAACGAGCCTTTTTCTTAGGTACGCATATTGTGCTTTGGTTGAATCAGTTTCAATGCATATACTCAATGCTTCCTCTTTTGTAAAGGAAAGTGCGTTATCTGGATTGAGTATATTTTGTAGAATAACTTTTTTCTCTTCTTTTTCCTTATTTCTGATAATAGTCACAATCGACGCTTCGTCATTTTCCCCCATGGATCTTAAACCTTGCACATAAGCGTTACGGACATGTTCCATTCCATACTCCTGGACCAGCTCCATATTTTTTCGTTTCTTTGTGTTTTCCGAGCACTCGTCATATTGTTTTGTTGGTCTTCCACGTTCACCAGAAGTATTCAAACCAGAATTTACAGTGGTTGAGGTACTGCAAGAATTCAATGATACTTTAAACTCACCATTTAACCAATTTGAGTATAGGCTCTCGAACCGGTCCGGCTTTCTTTGAGCTTTGGTCCATTTCTGGTTGCAACTCGATGTTAGATTTTTTTGAATACTCTCTATTACAGTATTAACGTCAGTTTCCGATAGTTGAAAATTTTCCAATAAATATTTTTTGAGGTCTGAAGTACTTTTCCCTTTTATTATTTGATCACAAAGATCGCGTCGAACACAAACGAATTCACTCATTGTTAGATAATAATGTTTTTTATGCGTTAATTGTTATTGAAAAGAAGTATCTGAACACTTTGATGAATCGTATGCTGAACATACACGGGTATTTAAAGGACTAATATTTTAGTGCCTTGTGCAAAAACCATGGGACAATTGATTATAACAGTTCTCATCGAAATAGTGTAATCAGTACTGATTGTAATTATTTACCACAACAGATAAATAGAACTTCCGCAGCAATATAGTTTATCATACTTGTGGTTAAGGTGACCACCCCAAACAAAATTGCCATGGGAAGATTCTTTCAAATATAATAGCAGTTTTTTTAATTTGCAAATGTATGTTTTTATCATAGAAATAGAAAAAACAATATAGACATCAAAGGATAATAACTAAATATAATATTTCATAATAAAAAAGAAGAACCGTAATTTTCGAGGATTTTTCCCCGATTGACATTATTGCTTCAAAATCACCTCTGGCGCAAAAAACGCGCAAGTTTTTTTTAAATCCTCATATTACTGAGTAGATAAGGTCTCTAATAGAGTAATTAACTTGACACCGGCTGCTTTCGGCAACAACGAAAACTCCAATTGAAATTAACAAAAACTAAATTTTCTTCACTTCACTAAAAAAATATTAAAAAATTAAATAAAAATATTTTTTTTACAAAAACTGAACGTGGTTGCAAAGTGTATATTCTAAGCTATCTAATGATGTATAACACTAATATGTTTCCTTGGAAAACTTCCGAATAATTATGTGTTGAACTCCCTTAACGGTAATTTAATTGGCATGAAAATATTTATGCCCAATGTTTGAGGTTCATTTTATAAACGTAAAACTTTATATTTTTTTATATTTTGTAATTTATTCGTAAGTTCCATCTTTTGAGAGTATAAAACCATAAAACAATCTATGGATTTACGACTTTCGACAAAACCATTTTTGAGATGGAAAATACTGTTTGGTCCCATAGTGCGACGTCCTTGGGGTCTCTGGTTAAGATGGGCGTGCCTCAAGGTTAAATTCTTGGCCCTTTCCTATTTTTAGGTTATATTAATGAACTTCCTTACTTGATGGCTAACTTAACGGACACCACACGGCCCACGGACGTCTATTCGCCGATGACACTCTTCTCTTATTTTTAGAATAGATGGGAAAAAAACGGATGTCTTACATGTTAACGATAGTCTGGCAGTTCTTTCGAAATGGTTCGCAACTAATAATCTGTTACTTAATGGGAACAAAACTAAATGTCTTAAGTTCTCATTACCGACTGTACCTCAAATAAGAAAAACTTGATGGCAAAAAACTAGATAATATAATGGAAACTGTATTTCTAGGAATTACTCTAGATTCTAAATTACAATGGGGCGCCCACATAAAATTTTCTTTTTCTCATTTAATTCTTCTGATATCGTCTATGTTACACTGAGTTTGTTATCGGTTGGCACTAAGTTTATTAATATTTCTTTCAACGAGCACTGACAAACGTCTACAGTGTAGACTCTATACTGTTAGAGCACCGGAACCCGCAAATAACACGCGGGCGAAGCCGCGGGCAATAGCTCGTGTTGAAATTAAACATTGGTAAGGCGTGTAACAGTCCGTAAAAACAATTTACAGTGTCGGAGTATAGAGAGAGATAGTAATAACGATACTTAACCAGACTCCAGCGTGTGCCCACTTTCATAACGAGGACTGCCCCACTCCGCCAGACGCAGTTACCTTTCGTTGTGCTCCTGGCACAAGCGGTGTAGGTTGGCCACAACGTGCCTATATCCAGCTGGCAAAAAAAAAAAAATGGCGGTAGTTATTTTATTTCACCCAAATTTCACCAGTTATGTTTAAGTTCCATGTAGTAGCCTATTGCCATGGTATTTTAGTTAAATCTCAGATTAATTTAAAGTATCAGCTGTTTGCAACTGCATCAGACTGCTCGAAAGCCCTATCTTTACTATCGCGCAGTCAGGCAAAAGATTAGCTTCTTTGATAGATCAAGAACCTCCCAGATCACCTCTCACATCTCCTCCTCACCTCTCAGTCTTGGTATAAGAAACCTTTGTGCTTCGAAGACGCCATTGAGACTGTTGCACGAATGCTTTTTTTTGGCTTCAACCTGGTTTTTCTGGGGCATGACAGTCAGTCTGACTAAGACCCTCAAAACCAGAGCTGGGTAAATCAACGCCTACATAACCCTCACAAACTTACATATCTCGGTACTATATTTTGATTATTATCAATAGTGGACATAAATTGAAGATCTTCTCACGATTTTTTCCTCAGTGGTACATCAAGGTAAGTAGGTATTTAATGACGTATTAACAGCCCAAGACTTGAGCAGTTAAGGTGTTCTTGAACGGAGCATCGTAAGATTTGTGGTATCGGTTATTCCGTGACATACGAACTTGCATGAAAAATTATCCGACAAAAACCATCGGGCAGTAGCCCAACAGAAACAATAGCCATCTGGTCGGAGGATCCTACCGTTTTAATGGAGAATGAGAATCTTACCACCCTGTTACTAATCAAACTCAAACTCTGTGTGAAAGGATTCAGTTAAAAGGGCTATGCCTATATGCTATTTGTTCTTCTTCGTAGCACTCTTGTCAGAGCGGTCGTGGTTTTCAATTAGTTTCTTGTTCAGGGGCTGACGTGATTTGCTTCACAACCAAAAAAACAAAAGGCACCAGTGGCCCATACATTTCAGGCAAAGCCCTTTGGCACATATGGGTAGACCATGATCTGGATTTAAGACATTCAATTGATACTTTTATCCTGGTACTTTATTCCAGTGGGATATTTTCCGACCTCCACGCGGATGAAGCTGCGGGCAAAAGCTAGTACATCAAAAATATAAAAGTATCACCTCTGCCCGCCTGTAATAAGTCTTGCACTCTTCCATTGACACGAACATCATCCTGTGTATCGTCATCTTGGATCGATTGCAATCTAGAAAAATTAAGATCATGGAAAAATCAATCATTCTATGGAGTAATACGATAACCACCACAGAACCACAGCTACACGATACCCCTTGCTTAGTATCAAGGGGTATCGTGTAACCGTGGTTCCATTTTTAACATCGTTATTGGTTGATCCATTGGCAGGCAGTATAATATTATTATCTTCCCGCTGGGTATGACGTCACGGACGGTTTACGGTACACATCAGCTGTTCGTGTGCACTACGAGTATTTTATAATAAAAAAATATTAAATTCCGCGTAAATTTCGTTTGTGATCGTTAGCAAGGCAAATATGCAATCAGTTCAGTAGTGTAAACCCGTAAAAACAAATTACATTTTCTACTTGTGAAGTTGTGACTTTTGTTACTTTTGAAGACTTTGGAGTTTTTTGGTGCAACCGGTACTTCCAAAAAGTGTCACTTGTAATACTTTTGACACGAGTCGATAGACCACAGATCTGCACATTGAAATCAATAATTTTTGTGTAGCAGGCGCCATCTAGCGCCGCCAAAAGAGGGGTAAGAAAGGGGTGTGCCATCTAGCTGCTCTTAGCCGCACCATCATGGTACGTTATCAGAATATGCCCACGATATTGTGGTCCATAAGCATTAACTTCATATATTTTAAAAGTTAGTTAAATAACAACATAAAACATCCAAAGAGGTTAAGGAACCATTATAAAATCTTCCATAGCTATACCAGAGCTCAGTCTACCACACTTTTGTTACAATCCTGAGAAAATAAATGAGCACTTTTTGCATGTGGCTGGCAGTGGTAGGGTCAGTAAATGCTGATCTTTGACCACCACAGATTCAGGAATACTAATTTTCAGCTTGAGCCAGTCCAGGAGGAAATGGTGCTGAGGCTTTTGGAAGGTCTTAAGTCTAATGCTCAGGCTGACCATGTCTCTCTGGAGATGTTAATGATGACTCTTCCTCGTACCCTTGCAGCTATAATGGCCATCATCAACAGATCCATTGATAGCATCGTCCTCTTTTCCAGATCTATGGAAATAGCCTATAGTAAGGCCCAACCTCAAGGTATCATACCAATACCACCAGCGTGAAAGATATTCGCCCAATTTGCTTTTTACTGTATCTTTCCAAGATTCTGGAGAAAGTGGCATGATATTTTTTTTCCACCGGTTCAATCAGGACGTTTTATCCAAGCTGAATTACGCTGACACTGTATCGTGTACAGAATGCTTGTGCGAGCTTTTGTTTCAATAACCCAATTTCATATAACTTCTTTATTAAATAAGGGTAATTTGAATGAAAGATTGCAGAAAGCTTCATCAGGCTACCCAATTATTTGGCACAAATCCCACAAAAAAAAAAATATCTTGATAGGAAAATTTGATCACGTGACGAAGAGCATCTTCTTACCTTCTGTTGGCTTTAACGCAAAAAACTGCTGCATTCCGTAGAAGCTTTTAATGCCTCTCGCTGCTGGAACGACTTGCCACCTCCTTTTCGTACTTACTATAGATACAGTTGGAAGGAACTTTTAGTACTAAACAACAACATTTGGTACAAGTACAAAACGAATCCTGTTTCTAAACTCACCCGGGGCCTGCACGCAGTTGGTATTGGAGACCTTAGCGGAGTCATATTATGTCGGTGACTGAATCTCCTCTTCCGATTTACATAACACAACACTGTCAGTCACAACACAATGATACTTTATATTATTTATTGCACCACTTTCTTTCCTTATTACCTCATTGTTTTATTTTTATCAATACGTTAAAGTGTAGTATAGACAGATCATAATATACCTACTCTAGGAGGTAGCATATTCTTTGATTAATATTACACAATTTTTTTTATAATTTTCATTTACCTACGTTAATGTAATTTTACTGGTGAGAAATAAACATTTTTATTTATTATTGATATATACACTTTGACAGCCGATTCGCAATGCGCCCGCGGCGCCCAATCACTTGTCACCATAGATAATGATGTTGGAACGTCGGGCATGAGTCGATTCTTATACATATTGTACACACGGCTACACATCAAGCTACACTTATTCCAGTATCAGCTGATCTCACATTGTATAGGATTTCCGTACAATGCGAGGTCAGCTTATATTTGAAATGTATAGTTTGATGTGTAGTACAGAGTTTACGGTTTTTATTTATATATATATATTATTATTATTTTTTATTGTAATCCCCTAGTGGGATTTATATTATGTCTGTAGGCGTGTCCGTGACATCACAGCGGGCCCTATCAGAATACCAGCGCTGCGAAATTGATTTTTTTTTTTAAATATCCCAACATTATGCTGAGATAGGACCCTTTTTGGCCTCGCACAGATCGTTATTCTTTTGTTAGTTTTTAAATGATCCTTTTTATTTTACTTACTTTTTATAAAATCAAATCAAATCAAATCAAATCAAAATCATTTATTTGCTAATATGGGTAATTACATAGAGTTGTTAAAAAAATAAAGCATAGTTCAACCATATTACGCCTTGAGGCATGCAAAACTCAAGCTTTTACTGTATCACAGCAATATTATACAATTAATTGAAACAATAATTTTTAATAAAACAATTTTTGTAAATCATAATGTCACTAGAATAATTGAAATTAAATGTCATGTGTTAAATGGGAATGTCAAAATATATTTGTAAATAAATGTCATAGTAATAATAATAGATAATTAGTGCATTAATCACATGTCACATCAATTATAATATTTCTGAGTACAATATGTCCTTACATCATCTACTAAATAATCCTGAATACTATAATAACATTTAGATAGCAAGAATCTTTTTAGTTTCTTTTTAAATTCATCGACGGATGGAGTCTCTAGTATGGACTTTGGCAAGTGATTGTATATGCGCGGTGCCATACTGAAAATGCTTTTGGTATATAAGGCCGTCTTGTTAGGTTTGCAACAAATTTTATCATTATGCCGCTTACTTCTGTATTTTTCAAAAAGATGTTTGTTAGTTCTTGCGAAGCTAGCAATCTCATAAATGTATTTACACGGCAATGTTAATATATTATATTTGGTGAAATATGGTCTGCAGCTATCAGTCTGTTTGATATTAAACATACCCCTAATACACCGCTTTTGTGCCTTGAATGCAATGTCCTTATTGGTGGAGTTACCCCAAAATATAATACCAAACGTTAACAAGGATCCCACGTAGCCATGGTATGCTGCAAGTACTGCAGGAGTGTCTACCGTTTTCGCCAGCATATGTAGGGCGTATGATTGCTTATTTAATTTTTGATTTAATGTATCAACATGTGTCTTCCAATTCAAATTATAATCTATTGACATGCCTAAGAATTTTGTAGTTGCTATCTCATTTATTTTGTTCCCTGTATAATCTATATTAATGTCAGTAAATTCGGCTTTACGATTGCGAAATATCATAATTTTAGTTTTGTCAAAGTTCATTTTTAAATTGTTATTAGTTAGCCAATTTATAATTACACTTAGAGTACTATTTATATCTTGTTCTAGGGATAACTTGTCCTTGCTTGTAAAGACGACAGTACTATCATCAGCAAAAAGTATAGTGGGATGATTAGTTACTTTGGGAAGGTCGTTTATATAAATGATGAATAGCAGAGGGCCTAAAACACTTCCTTGTGGGACGCCTTGTTTCATTACTCTGTATTCTGAAGTGTAGTTAATTTCTATTCTTGTTTTGGTGCATACTCGAGTAACTAATGTAGACTGTTTTCTGTTGGTAAGATAAGAAGCTATCAGCTCTAATGTATTGCCCCGAATACCATACCTGTATAATTTATTTAACAGAAGTTGGTGATCCACGTAATCAAAGGCTTTGCTTAAATCCATATACAATGCGCACGCCGGAATTTTATTGTCTAAGCTAGTCATAACCGTGGTCAGAAAATCATAGACGGCCATATTAATGGTTTTATTTTTCCTAAAACCTATCTGCTCTTTAGCAAATAAATTGAAATTTTCGAAGTAGTCGTTTATCCTGTCATAAAAAACTCTTTCATAGACCTTAGAAAGCACCGGTACTAGTGCTATGGGCCTATAACAATCCATATTGTAGGGATCATCTTTCTTGAAAAGAGGTTTAATGATTGTTAATTTAAGTTTATCAGGAAAGTATCCATTTAGGATCGACAGGTTAATGACATGACTTAAAATGTAGGATATTTTAATCGGCACTTGTTTCAAAATTTTTGTCGATACACTGTCATATCCAGTACTGTTGGTATTTTTTAAGTTCATAATTATTTTGTGTATTTCTTGGGGTGTAGTAGGAGACATAAATAATGTTTCCGAATGATTAGGTAAGTTCTCTGTTTTATTTGTACAACTAGTATTCCCTTTTATTTGGTCTATAAAAAATTATTAAAACAGTCTGCAATGATCTGCGGATCGTCAGTACAATGTTTACCATCTATATTAATTTGATTTATCTCGCTTTTTGGCATATTACACATTGTGTTATTAATAACGTTCCAAGTAGCCCTACATTTGTTTTGAGCTGTATGGATAAAGTAATTATTCTGAGACTTTTTTGTCAATTTTATAACACGTTGTAACCTACTTGAAAATTCTTTTAAATTGGTTTTGTTTATGATATTTCGATTCTTACGATACTTCCATAATAATTGCTGTTTACGCATGCAGCATTTTTTTATTCCTTTTGTCATCCACTGGGGTCGTATTTGAGAATATCTTTTAATTTGAATATATGAAAAACATAAATTATAAAATAAAGTAAATAAATCATAAAAAATGTCAAAAGCTTCCTGTGGGTCATTACTATCAAATACGTCATAAAATGAAATTGAATTTATGCAATCATTAAATTTCCTAATATTGTCTTTACTGTAATCTCGTCTTTTTACGTACCAATGTTTTAGAGAGCAGCTAAGTTTTACAGGACAGGTTAATAGTTGTGCCTTGTGATCAGATAAGGCAAACTCCATAGTTTTACATTTACATCCACGAATGTTATACATGAAATTATCAATGCATGCTCCACTAATAGTCCTTGTTGGCTCAAATAATCCTAACTGTAAGTTGTGACAAGCTAGTGTTTCCATAAACATTGTAGTCATTTTGTTTTTGTTTAATACATTTATGTTAAAGTCGCCACAAACTATTATTTTCTTTTTACTGTAGCAGTACTTCCCAAGTAGTCGGCTTAAAGTGTCGAAAAATGTGTTTATGTCATCTGTTTTTGACCTTGGAGGTCGGTATAAGCAAAATATTAAAATATTATGATTTAGAAGTTCGATGCCTGAGCACTCCAGAACACCTTCGACGCAATACTGTTTTAATGTAGTAACTGGTTTAAACACATGATTATTGCGTATTAAGATACATGAGCCCCCTCGGCGATTTTTCCGTGAGAAGAAGGACCCTAGAATAAAATTAGGAATATTGATTAGATCCGTATCAGTATTCAGCATATTATGCTCTGTGAGGCATACGACATCTACTGGATTTTTTGTGTCTTGGAGTGACGACAGAGATACAGATAATAAATCCATTTTCCTAGAAAGACCATTTATGTTTTGATGAAAGATGTTTATACTTTTATATACGAAAAAAATCTGATTTCCTTGAGGAATTTTGAATTTCAGGATTCGTTTCAGTTTTGGGTATCATATTTGAATTGTCATGGTCCATAATATTATATTTTAAATTGTCAAAAATATTTCTCATTCCACAATTGTTTAATCTACCATTGTTATTTGAAAACATAGTACAATCATACAATAAATTTAAATTAGAGTCAAATATTACAGCATAGTCATAAATTTGTATGTCATGATATAGTAAGCTATTGAACATTTCAATTCTCCAGTTGAACATACTAGAGTAACCACTGCACCTATATGTAGGCAGACATAGAATTATATTTGTGTGAGTTAACATTAAAAGGTTTTCCCTAATGTTAGAAATTAGGTCTGAATAGTTGTTAGTTTTATTAAACTAAAATATAACTGTAAAATATAACTGTTTTGTATTTCCTGTGCGTGTCCCAAATAAAATATCTTTCTATCTTTCTTTTTCTTGTATGGGCTACCAATCCCGAACCCACATTTAATACGCTCAAACTCACTACTTTCCTTAGCTCCTTTCAGTCGTGGTCTCTCAGAATTCTTCATCATCTTCCTGCCTTTGTCCCATGTTACTTGGGGTTGGCGCAACACTTTTTTTCTTCTATGCTCTCCGGTAAGCCGTCACTTATCATTCATTAATTGTTCTTTCATTATCATCCCTTACAGCATCCATCCACCTTTTTTTTGGTTTTCCTCTCCCTCTCAATCCATCAACATTTATATTCATCACTCTATTAGTTACATGCGTTTCATCCCGCCTTATCAAATGCTCATACCATGACAAATAATTCCCTTCGATGATCTCTCAGAATCATACTTACCTTCCGAAAACACCATAGCATAGAGGTCCTGCATGTGCAATGCCGTTGGAGGTGGACAAATGGGCCGCAAGTCTGAAACCGACAAGCAATGTAAAAAAAATATTAGAGGTATAACTACATGTGACCGAGGGAAGGAAAAAAAAACTTCAATACTATGTACATTGAAGTATTTTAGTGTGTTGATCGTTGGATCCCATTATTAAAAAAAGATGATGTTTCTTTGTGACATGTGTGACTACAATTATTTTGACGAGTTATGCGAACATACATGTAGGGAACGGCTGTTTTTTTTTCCGCGATTTTTTTTTGGTCCCATATTAAAAGTTGTTCATAATTATGAGTACAATGACCCCTTAAGAGGTTGTTGGTGTTTTACAAATAACCCTGTATATCACCACGCTAGCCGAGTCATCAATAAATTTAGATTACAGGATATTCTTACCCATGGTCACGTGGTCAATTTCCAGCTGAATCAAAGCTATTGCACTAAAGGTGTTTCTGGAATAGTCAGGATGGAAAGTATAATCACGAATGCCGACCGCTGGCCCACTGCAGTTATGACCGACGACCACGCGCGCGCGAGCCCTGAAATATTGTGAAAACAGGAGCATAATACTCAAATAAACCATTTACAGGCACTTTTGCACTATCAAGGAAATAATAATAATAATAGCGACGTGTGGCAATGGACGTGTGGTTGTTAAGTTTTAAATAATTTATTTCTTATCTAGCGGACCTGACAGACGTTGTCCTGCCCGAACAGCGCCACCTAACGAGTCCAATTGTGAATCAAAACGAAACCATCGCAAAAAATTCAAACACACGAAGAAAAAACCATCAATATCGGTCCAGCCGTTTAGGAGATCAGCAAAATGGTTGGAGCCGTGATATAGTTAAAACCCTGGAGAGATAGCTATATTCAGTAATATAGTTATATGAAAGCGGTTCATAACCATCTTACTAGGAATATAACTATGATACCAGCACGATAGACTAGTAATATTAGTCTTACTGGAAGAGAAATCATATCCACCACTTTTATGCACACCATTACGAAGTAATGCAGATATCGAACCAAAAGTTTTTAGTATTAAAACGGCATTCCATCAAATATTCTATTGGAGTGATTGGACCGTTTTATTTTATTTTTATTTTAACTAGCTGATGTCCACGACTTCGCCCGCGTGGATGTCGGTTATTATATACTAAAACCTTACTCGAGAACCACTCTATCCATTGGTGAAAACAGCATGAAAATCGGTGCAGTAGTGTTTAAGTTCATCGCGTACAGGACGACAGACAGACGCGGCGGAGGACTTTGTTTTATAATATTATGTAAGGATGACTCAAAAACTCAAACTCAAAACTCAAACTCAAAGCATTTATTTCAATTAAACCATTTACAGGCACTTTTGAATTGTCAAAGAGTCGGTCAGTTAGTCAAAAAGTTGAAGCTAGTTGCCCATTCAAATTCGTAGATCTCTATGGAGAAGAACGGGCAAGAAACTCCAAGGACACTCTTTTAAAAATGTATATAGATTTTACAAAATCCTGGGTACAGTATTCTTCGTGCTTCTATATGTGAGAACAATGTCAAACGAAAAATAATCAAAAATAATTCAAAATATAAGATTAAAAATAAGCCCTGGCAGATAAGAGATGACCAGTCTCAACTGACGGCGCCCGTTCACGAACATGACACGTGGATCAGCACCATCCAGCTCAACCATTTTGTAGGGAACCGAATGATCCAACACACGCGCCACCATCAGCGAGACATTTAAGTGAGTATGACATACTCTCATCTGCCAGGCTCTTTCAAGTCAACATACAACGTGATACTATATGAAACGGCCCCATGGTACTCACATTTACAAAATTGAAAAAGTGCTTCTAAATTATACAAAACTATAGTTAGCTATAGTTAGATGAGTAACCATTTATGCAGATCATAGAAAATATAACGGGTCTAAAAAGACACTTAACGAAGCCAAAAATCACTTTTTATTCCCGTCATTGTGATCAGGTTTTTGTTCTGGACCATACCTGGGAACCTTCTGGTTACGGAGATATTGAAGTTCGAAGTTATTCTTTTTCAGACGGTTTTTAAAGAATAAAAGTTTTAATACTATAACTTAATTTTAAATAAGTCGCTCACGTACACACGGCTACACATCAAGCTATACATTTCCAGTATAAGCTGACCTCGCATTGTACGGAAATCCTATAAAATACGAGACCTGCATAAACTGGAAATGTATAGCTTGATGTGTAGCCGTGTGTACTCTGAACCGCTGCATCATAAACACCATTTTTTGCGTGCGTTACGTTGCACACTACCGTAAACAGCGATTTTTCACACAAAAAATAAAAGTCGTTTCCCAGCAATTATTTTTGTGCACTGTTACTTAATTTGCTGTAAATGAAGAAAGAAAGAAAATACGTTTATTTGCAGTAAACATGACGCAAAAAAAAAACACAAAGAAAAACTAAGAAAAGGTTGGGGGAAACATGCGTCACATCCACGCAAAACGGCTATCGCTCAGTATAATGCTGCGATCCGAAAAAAAATAAAGAAATGGGAATACTTAATTAAAAGCTATGAGAACAGAATGCGTGGTTCACGGCTATGTGATTCTTGGTTCTTTTTACACCCTGTATAGTTAAAATTGATTCACTAGATTAGTCTAATAATGACAGATAAATTACTGAATATTATTGGTCTTAGTAAGACAGTCATAAATCGCTTTCATAATAATAACGTTTTTATATAGCTCTCTCCCGAGGTATTTACCTAGGTATATCACGGCTTTAACCATCTTACTGCGACATATACAAAGATGAGAATTTTAATTTACTAATTATGAAAACAATTAATTTGAAACAAAAAAGAAAAAATCTTATTTCATAGTTCCCTTTTTTTTCTGTAACCTTTTTATATAAACATTATTTATTCAAGGTCAGTATATCTTTACCTGAAGTCATCTTTAGGCAGTTTGTCAATTTCAAGCGCTGTAGCAATTACCATTTGCCTGGTAACCAGCACCACTGCAGTTGTATATCTCTTCATATCTATATGAAAATAAATGTAACGTCAATTCGGCTAGTGACTTTACCAGAGGCAAAAAAAGCACCATAGTTTGTTCCAAAACTATCTAATGAAAAGGGAAAAAACCGTTTTAATTTTTTATACAATCTCTCACTAAAGAAAATTAGTCACCTGTTCATAATTATGTATTAGGAAGGTTTCAACTGTATTTTACCACTTATTCCAACAATTGTTGTTTAATTGTAATCGAAACATTAACTAAAATTGGGGTTATAAAATTAACCTGAACTCATCATCTGCCTAGCCTTTTCCCACCCAATGTTTGGGTCGGCTTCCAGTCTAACCGGATGCAGCTGAATACCAGTATTTTACATGGAGCGACTGCCTATCTGACCTCCACAACCCAGTAACTGGGTAATACGATACCCCTTGGCAAGACTGGTTGTCAGACTTTCGGGCTTCTGACGACCCGTAACGACTGTCAAAGATCCACAAATGACAGCCGGGACCAACGGTTTAACGTGCTTTCCGAGGCACGGAGGAGTCTCGATATGTAAAGATGGTCACCCATCCACAGACCAACCCCGGCAAGCGTAGCTTAACCTGATGAATCGACCCGTGCGACTGTTATTACTTAGCCACGAGCTCCTCCGAAAATTAACCTGAACTATCAAACGAAAACATCTTTTAAGTTATTGAAAATTGCCGGTTAAATTATTCAAATAATCAAATCAGTGCACTCAATTGGGTGGCACTACAAATTGGCATCCATAAGTATTTAGGGGTATGAGGAACAGAGAGTAAAGTTCACTCATCCACCATAGAAAAGGTAAGATCCTCCGACCAGACGGGTGTTGTGTCTGGCGGGCAACTGCCCAACGATTGACGTCGGGTTCTTGTATATATGTCCATTGCACGGCGAACTTTAATTGCGCGATACAGGATTTATGTGACGTCAGGATTTTTGTATGACGTCAGGTTTTTGATGCGTAGTTTGCATGTGGCGATGTAGATACCGCCACATCACTCCCCTCCGGAGACCGGAGGTCGATAGTGGGCTGAGTCTTGTATCTTCCGATGCTTGCCAGTGCCAGTTGTGGTTCCAGTGAATCGGAACCGGGTGCCGCATTGTTCGCAGTGGGTCGGAACTGTTTGCAGCGATTGTGGTGATTGAGTTGATTGAGGTGATTCCCCAGTGGGTCGGGGTGATGAGGCTGCGGGTGATGACCAGGAATGCGCGTTCGCTGCATGCTGGTGGTCAGGATACCCGTTGAAGCCGTGGGTGTTGGCTTGGCTGTGTGACTCGCCTCACGAAAGCTTGCGGGAGTGATGGTGATGACGTCACGCTGGAGTAGTTGCACGAAGGTTGCGTTGATGTTCATATTCTGGGTCACCAATTTAGGGGTATGAGGAACAGAGAGTAAAGTTCACTCATCCATCATAGAAAAGGGAGGATCCTCCGACCAGACGGGTGTTGTGTCTGGCGGGCAACTGCCCAATGATTGATATTGGATTTTTGTATATATGTTCACTGCACGGTAAACTCTAATTGCGCGATGCAGGATTTTTGTGACGTCAGGATTTTTATGTGACGTCAGGTCTTTGATGCGTAGTTTGCATGTGGTGATGTAGATACTGCCACAAGTACTAGTAACTTACCAAGGGGTAGCGTATTACCCAGCTACTGGGTTGTGGAGGTCAGATAGTCAGTCGCTCCATTTAAAATACTGGTATTCAGCTGCATCCGGTTAGACTGGAAACCCACCCCAACTTGGTTGGGAAAAGGCTAGGCAGATGATAATGAAGTATCTGATCCATTTGTTTACATTTTCATCAGATACTTGTGGAACAGATCATAGAGAGGCTATGCTCAGGAAACACAAGGAGAACCAAGGAAACTGATATGTCCTGAAGAATTGCCAAATTTAAGTGAGATGGTAGTGGGCGGTATTCGGTGTCTAAAACGGCCACATTAGCAATTCCTCTAAAAGCACGGATCGCCGAAAATTTCTAAAGTAGCGACGTACTGAAAGGCGCTTTGTGGATAAGCTCCCCAGAAGGTAGGTCGTCCTTAGCCGGTGTTTCAAACTTACTGCGAGGATAGTACAGGACTCCAAGCCATGGATAGGTCTCGATTCTAGCGACGCCCTCGTAAACATGTTCCACTGGAGAATTGTCGATACCACAGGACATGGAAATTACTGAAAACAACCATTTAAGTTCGTAAGGGTAGTTGCTTACATAACATCATGCCTTGTTTCCCCGAGGGTTAGACAGATGTGTACCTAATAGAACACCCACATTTCGCCAGTTATGATTAAATCCCATGTAATAGCGGGCGAGCCTATTGCCATTAATCGGGCACAAATCCAGACCCCGGGCTGCTATTGTCAATAACCTAATAACACTGCCCGACCTGGGAATCGAACCCAGGACCTCCTACTCAGCAGCAGTGCTTGCGACCACAGGACGAACGAGGGAGTTGTTTTTCACAAAAAATCAAAGCGTTAAGGTGAAGTAAAATGAAGCACTTACTTCTACTTAAACATGCCGAGAAACTAAACCAAATAGTAAGGATAAACATAGTGATTTCAATCCAGTTCAGACTATCACAATCTATTGCACTCTGGCACACAACACATAATCTGATTACCGAAATTGAATCAATAAAGTACGTCAACTTGGTGACAAAAAACAGTGCCTACATTGAAAGCCGGCAACAACTGCAATGGAAAATACGGATGCCTTTTATTTTATAAATAAATTCTTAGTTGTTAAAATAATAATAGAATTATGGATTCAAAACATTGAAAGACTCTTTATAATACAAACAATCAATATAATAACAAAATCCACTCAACAGGTCGCGTCATTTATAGCCGGTCTTCTTTTTATACTCCGTGAGTGGAATAGTTTGCATTCATTTGTTTTTTCTCAAACATGCTTGGACGTTCCAGCATTATTTTGAAATGATAAGGCCCAAGGGCCAAGAAAATTTCTTAACTACGGTGCCCAAGTTGTCACATGTTTAGGTCATTAAACCCAATAAAAAACCCAAACTGACTAATAATTGGCAAAAATCGTAGTTGTAGCAAAGGTTCTCCTTGAAAACCTATTTACATTGGTGTATACGGTATGTTATTTTGATTTATCTCGAAGAAGGTTGTCAAAATAATGCTCGAATTTCTAAGCATGTTTGAAAAAAAGTTCGTTCTATTTTTAAATAAGACGACAGATATGAGTTTTCATAGTAATTTATTTGGCCGCTAAACACGACAATTATGGTTTTCCATAGTATCATTGCCAGTCGCATCGTCACTTGTTTTTGACCAGTACAGCAATATGATTTATCTCGAAGAAGGTTATCAAAACAATATGTACTCTTTCCAAGTATTTTTGAAAAAAATACTTTTTTCCATTATACAGATGGGTGAATGTCATTCCTAGGTCGGATATTCTACTATAAAGTCGGCGACCATTTTAGAAAATACATATTTCACAATTATAGCGAGCCGCCAAGCCAATTTACAACCAGCTGAATTGTAAATTGGAATCGAATAATCCGCTAATGGCGCATTTGATGCTCGTTCAGAACAGAACTCTCTGTTCAGTTTAATTGTAACTTTGTTAATATTTTAATGCTTTTCTATATTACTGTTTGTATATTACAGAATTATTCTACATAAGTGTTTTTTACAGCCACACGGGTCAATCAACACTAGCCACGGTCGGTTCGTGGATGGGAAAGCACGTTAAGCCGTTGGTCCCGACTGTCACAAAACATACATAATATAACGCCTGTTATCCCCGAAGGGTTAGGCAGGGGTGTAGGTACCTATATTCATCCACATTTTGCCAGTTATATTTAAGTCCCATGTAATAGGAGGCGAGCATAGCATAAATATCGTGCGACGATTTAAAAGACAAAACAAGGTGTAATTGAAAAAACTGAAAACCTCAAACGGGGTCATTGTACACACGGCTACACATCAAGCTATACATTTCCAGTATAAGCTGACCTCATTGTACGGAAATCCTATACAATGTGAGATCAGCATAAACTGGAAATGTATAGCTTGATGTGTAGCCGTGTGTACACTATCCCCGAGGTTTTCAATTATTTCAATGTCAACTTTAAGTATAATCGTCGCTTGTTATTTCTGCGTTTAATATTATAATGTTTTCGATCAAACGAGAAACTGGTATTTATAAATCTAATAACATTTCCAAGGTACAGAGCAAGCCACATTGCCTGGACCTCGAGAGTCGAGATGTAGCCCAGTCGGGTCGCCGGGGCTAAGACTATAGACAAATTGTATTAAATGATTAGAAGCATTAGGTTCGATACAAACGAGACATAATAATCGGTAACCGATTTTTCGCCATAAATCACAAAAACTTGTGGCGGTATCTACATTGTGACATGCGAACTACACATCAAAGAATGACATCACACAAAAATCCTGACGTCACATAAATCCTGCATCGCGCAATTAAAGTTTACCGTGCAATGGACATTTATACAAGAACCCGACATCAATCGTTGGGCAGTTGCCCGCCAGACACAACACCCGTCTGGTCGGAGGATCCTCCCTTTTCTATGGTGGATGAGTGAACTTTACACCCTGTTCCTCATACCCCTAAAAAGTAATGCTAAAAAGACTGTCTAGTGTCGTCGTCTGATGTCTGAAACAGACAGATGTGCTGCTGGAGAGTTCGTTGCGCCACTTCTTCTTCCCAGATAAGTAGTAACAAGTGTTGAAGGGCGGGCGCTTTTGGGGGACTATCTAATTTTGCCGTTCGAAAAGTGCTGATTCTCAGCCTAATGTAAAAAATTACTTTTGATTTTGAAACAATTTTGGAAGTTAACCATTTTTTCTGGTTTGAATGACGTAAATAATTGACTGTCATGTTGTACTCAGTAGTAGTTTAACACACCGCCCTCACTGATATCACTCAAAGACATCATAATGCATTGAATTGAACACTTTTAATAAATATTATATGTTATTAGTCTAGGATAGCGCAGTATAAGGGGTGTAAAAAGACGCTTAACGAAGCCGAAAGTCACTTGTTATTCCCGTCATTGTGATCTTTTATTTTGTTCGGAGTTATTGAAGGTCAAAGTTCCAACGTTTTCAGACGTTTTTTTAAGAAAGGAAGTTTTAAATGTTTTTTAAATACCTTTTTAAATACGAGACCTGAACCGTTGCATGCACCCATAAACAGAATGTTTTGCGCAGTACCGTAAACAGCGATCTTTCACACCAAAAACAAAAGTCAATTCCCAACAATTATTTTTGTGCTGTGCGTGATAATAATTTGATGTATGTTACTTAATTTGATGTACAGAATGCGTAGTTGACGACTATGTGATGACTCCCCTGTATTATCTGTGGATGAGCTTGTTTGACCAACAAACGCTTACTCAAACTTGTCTCTTCAACGATTATCGGACGTACAACTAAAAGTCGTTCATGTGTAATTGGCCTAACGACCCCCTTGGCAAGGTATTTAGGTCCCAGGTTTGATGTAAACTGATTATTTCCATTTTGATCTTGCAGTTTACGCCTAATTTGGGGTAGGTACGGCAAGGTAAAGGGTACTCAACATCAACAAGCGGCTATCTACAATATGCCAGGAGTTAGGAGTGAGGCGTATTTTTTGTAAGAAATAACAGATATTAAAAAATAACAATTGTTCCTAACAATAAAACAAACCTGTTACTTAAAATAAGAGATCCTCAAGACTGTTACCGCGGCTGTTACTGTTAAAACTTCGTAAACGACTTTCGACTTTAAACAAAAATAAATAAAGAAGATATTCAATTGAGATTTAAATACGTATTTATCGTCCGTACAAAAATAACGGGCTGTTATTTAATAACAGATAGATTAGATTTTCAACTTTAAACAAAAAAAATAAAGAATTTATTCAATTGAGATTTAAATACGTATTTATCGTCCGTACAAAAAGAATAGGCTGTTATTTAATAACAGATATTTGGATCTGTAATTTTTTTGTAACAGTAACAGTGATAACAGATGTCGTGTTTAACCTGTTACAACCCATCTCTACCAAAAGCGTGTTCTCAGCTTTTTCGGACATTATGCGTTCACCTAAGCATGGTGTGGAAAGGGTTATGAAACTGGGCCGGGTGGAAGGAAAAGGCGCTCGAAGCAGAGCACCGGCAAGATGGCCAGACGCGATCAAGAAGGTTGTTGGAGGCAGCATGTACCGAGCGGTCCACACTGCAGAAGATCGCATAGCTTGGAGACGCGTCGTATGTGGTCGGGATCGTCATCCTCATTGATGGAACGACGACGAAGAGAGGAAGTATACGGGTAGACGGAAATAGGTATATAGTTAAATAATTACTTTCGCATTTATAATTAGTAAGGATATATATATCCTTACTAATTATAAATGCGAAAGTAATTATTTATTTATTTATTAAAACTTTATGCACAAGTAAAAAAAACTACTGTACAACGGCGGACTTAATGCCTGAGGCATTTTCTACCAGTCAACCTTAGGGTGATGCAGAGACAGACATGGCAGGTGCAACAAAAGACAATACATATAACTTGAGAAATAATGAATACTAATTAATACATACATAGATACATACATAAATTATAAACAAAATAAACTTAGTCAGGAGAAATAACGACAGGTAGAGGAGAAAACGAATCCATCTAACGCTTGGATGATTCTGCCAACTTCTTACGAATGTGATCACGCGCCTTTACTTTAAATGATATGCTACTAGTTAATTATACTACTTTATACTAGTTAATTATGTCTGTCTGTCGCGCTTTCACGCCAAAACTACTGAACAGATTTAAATGAAATTTGGTATACAGATAGTCTAGAGCCTGAGAAAGGACATAACCTACTTTTTATCGACATACCACGCGGGCGAAGCCGCGGGTGGAAGCTAGTTATGTATATACTAAAGCCTTTTCCCACCCAATGTTGGGGTCGGCTTCCAGTCTAACCAGATGCAGCTGAATACCAGTATTTTATACGGAGCGACTGCCTACCTGACCTACACAACACAGTTACTGGGTAACACGATACCCCTTGGTAAGACTGGTTGTCAGACTTTCGGGCTTCTGACGACCCGTAAAAACTGTCAAAGATCTACAAATGACAGCCGGGACCAACGGCTTTACGTGCTTTCCGAGGCACGGAGGAGCCTCGGTATGTAAAGATGGTCACCCATCCACGGACTAACCCCGGCAAGCGTAGCTTAACGTGATGGATCGACCCGTGAGGCTGTTATTAATTAGCCACGAGCTCCTCAAAGTACGTTATTTAATTATTGACATTCGAAAATTGCTGTTTGACATCATTATTCGTTCGGTAACGACAATTGATATACTTACAATATTCCTGAGATATATGACGTAAATAAAAAAAAAAAACAAGTTTTGTCACAAAATCAAGAGCGGTCGTAATTTTTCCGCGCTATTTCCACACCACATTGACATTCTCGTTCGCACCGTACATTCATTCATTATTCACTTGTTCACTCAGACCGAGACCCACCATCCCAGTTTTAACCCCACAGGGCTACATGTCTATAATGCTACTAAATTGTAAATGACCGTTTCGACTTTGAGTGAACTTCGAAATTCGACTGTTTTAAATTATTCAAGTTAAATTGCCTACGTAGTGGCTGTTGAGGTGTGTGGCGGTGTAAGTAAATAATGTAATAAGATTGAAGCGTTGAAAGCCGTGTTTGGTAACACTTAATTTGATTGCGAAGTGATTTAAAGGCGAGCGCTATTTTTTTCGTATCGTTTGCGAATTGTAGTTCGTTGATGTGACTTTTTAACAGTTAAGTGGTTTGCGTTCAATAAAAATACAAATAAGATGTTAAATGTTTTTGTGCTCCGTTTATATTTGGATAAAGTAATGCATTTGTTTTAGCGAAATAATCTGAAACCTATTCCTAAATGGGTTTCTGATTTACTTATTGTGTGGATGGCTGCGACTTCTTATCGCGTTGTTAAAACCTGTTTTTAGGGTTCCGTACCCATAGGGTCAAAGGGACGCAATTACTAAGACTCCGCTGACCGCCCGTCTGTCTGTCTGTCTGTCATGTCCGTCTGTCACCAGGCTGCATCTCATGAACATAGTCAGACAGTTGAAATTTTCACAGATGATGTATTTCTGTTGCCGCTATAATTAAAAAACAGAATAAAATAAATATTTAAGGGGGCTCCCATACAACAAACGTGATTTTTTTGCCGTTTCAAAGACAATGGTATGGAACCCTCCGGGCTCGAGTCCGACTCGCACTTGGCCAGTTTTTAATCTTTAAATATTATTATTATATTGCGCCCTTAAATATTTATTTTATTCTGTTTTTTTTGTATTTTTTGGTATAGCAGCAACATAAACGGGATCCTGCCGTTTTGCCGAAAAGATTTTGCCAAATTTTCATTACCCAAACAAATTTTAGCAACCTTTTTTTATACCAATGTAATATTTGGAATAATTTTAGTACGCACATTTTCATTTGGTCAAATGTTTACTTGGCAGATTGTTACCAAGGATAATGTCATTAAGGCTTTTGGTCTTTAATCAAATGATTTATTACAGCAAACAATATTTAGACAATAAACGTTTAGTCAAATGATTTGTTATGACAAAAAATATAAAGGCAAAAATAAGATTTTTTTGGGAATTGTATAATTAAAAATGCAATTTTATTTTAATATAGGTAATCATTTATTAACGTGAGTACAAAATAGAAAAAGCTAGTATAAAATATTTATATGTTATAAATATATATAAAATATTTATATATTATAAATATATATAAAATATTTATATATTATAAATATATATAAAATATTTATACAAGGTGCAGTTTTGGATCTGCAAAACATTTTAGGAGGTAATTATGTTAGTGATTCTCGACCCGAATCAACAATAAAATGGGCAGGTATTTTTTTTTCATTTTATTCTTATTTACGGAAATCGGTAAGTGTGAACTCCCTTTTTTAAAACGCGGCCAATCTGTACGTGTCCTTAAACTGCGCTTTCACACACACAAACAAACGCAACCGACATTTCTTTCATAAATCCAAAGCACCAACCACCGCCCGCTCCCTCTCCCCCGCCACGCCCCCGCGGCCATCGCAACTTATTAGTGTAATTGATGACGCCGGTATGTGCATACGCTTGCAAATTCCGCCCCTCAAGTGCGCCTTCGATTAACGGTCGCGATAGGTACCTACTACCTAGTTGTAAAGATGACGGACCAATACTCCAATGTAGAGTTGGCCGGAATGAGCTTGTATGCCATCAGTGGAGACAATGTATCTCGAGCCATCGAAATGTTCGCGGAGTTATTCCCCAATCGGCAACGTCCCTCACACAGGGTAATACTGACTGCTACGCAGAGACTGCGCGATCATCGGCAGTTCGACGTTCCCCAGCATGCTGAAGGTCGCGGCAACGAAGGCCTGCCTGTCGCCTTGCAGGAAGATATCCTGGAATTCTTCCGGCGAGAGCCACGGGCAAGCACGCGGGAGGCTGGTCGACGGTTTGGAGAGCACCACTCCACAGTGTGGCGGCTACTGCACAAAGAAATGCAGCATCCTTTTCATTACCGCAAGGTACAGAATCTCCACCAAAGTGATAACGCCGCGCGAGTTACATTTTGACGCTGGTTGCTGGAACACCAAGACGCCAAAATCCTGTGGACTGACGAGTGTTTATTTACTCGAGTTGGCGTCTACAATGTTCATAACGAACGCTGGTGGGTAAAAGATTCGTGTACACAGACGAAATCACCAGTGTTACCCAACTACGTGCAAAAGTGATCAGTGCTTTCGACACAATAAAAACGAATGTGTTTTGTGTTACGTAAGCTGAAGGAAAATCAGCAACGTCGTGCTAGACTGTGCCTGGAGTGTGACGGTGGAAACTTTGAACAATATCTCCAAGTAACATAAGTAGGTAATTTATTTATTTATTTGTACATAGACAATAATTTTTAAATACGATGTTAGCTAAATCAACTTGATTAGTGTAAATAAGTTGATTTTAAATTTTTAACTAGGTACGCCAAAAATACCTATCAGACAAAATGGTAACACATGGGTACCTACCTACTTAACTAGCACAAATTATCTTGATGTATTTCTGTCGGTCCTCAGCCCGTTAAAAAGTAGGAAGGAAAATCTTAAATCAACCAATTTAATCTACAAATAAAAACGAAAACCGTCCTTGGGGCTAAATTTACCTACAGAGCGCGCCGACTGCGCCGTGTACCTACATGCCTTATTATTATTATTAGGTGCCTACCTAAATCCCGCGCACGCGCTCGCGATCGTAGTTTCACAATTGTGCAACAGGAACTGCTTACGTGCTATGTAAGGTTTATTTATCTCCGCCTATCATTTTATTCATCAGCTGATAGGTAACTAACGACGCCAACGTGAACTTTTTTTGGCGCAGTTGTATCTACTTCCTACTATTATTATTTATCGTAATAGCCCAGTGGTTAAGGCTTTCTCCTCTCATGCATGAGGTTGCGGGTTCGCAACTGAGCAAGTACCATTGTGTTATTTTTTTAATTCATAATGATGTAAGTACTTTTTAAATTTATCTAGGACATCATTGAAATCCCGTGTTTCGGTAAGCACTTAATTAAAGCCTTTGGTTCGAATTGATTTGTAGCTCTCGGACGGTCGTTAGGTACCACACGGGTCGGTACGGGTCAATGACCTTACAGCCCTGCCGTATGGTCGTTGGTACGGGTAGTCAAAAGCCAGAAAGTCTGACAATTAGTCTAACAAATGGGTATCGTGTTATCAAGTAACTGGTTTGTTGAGGTCTGATACGCAGTCGCCCTACGTGATTCACTGGCACTCCATGTAGTGAGCTGCATACAGTTAAACTGAAAGCCGACCCTAACATAGTTGGGAACAGGCTCGGCAGATGATGAAGATTTTCGCATTGTAATGATGCTTAAAAATGAGTTATTATTTAGCGAAATTTAAAACAATAATGTAGGTACATTGTGATTTTCAAATTCGAACTACATCTAAGGTAAAATTATTTGCTATAAGTTGCTGTAGCTACAACAACTTGTACAGATCGCGGCACGTTGGTTGAACCTTCGATGCGCAGTAACAGATTTTCTACTCTTAATCGAAATGCGGTATGACGAGCATCGCGGGGGCTCCCCGTAACCATAGCAACGACCTTTATTTTAGTTCAACGTACGTGCCGCGTTCGTTTCGTAGAAATGTGGGCGGAGACTCGTACAGGCTGACGTCACTGGTCATCGCATTCACGCACACAGTGACATGACGCGCGATACATTGCAATGGGTGATTCTGCTTTTTTGAAGAGGGTTATTAAGAGAGTTATTCTGAAAAACTATAAAATTGAAAAATCGAAAATAAAAAGTATTATTGATTATTGACTTGGTATCGTATTGTTATATGATTATTTACGAGTCTCATAACAACCTCCTGAAATGTTTTGCAGGTTCAAAACTGCACCTTGTATATATAAAATATTAGGTTATTAATTTTTTTTAAATGGTTAGGTTAGGTTAGGTTAAAACTGTGACCACCTACGCACGAGCCGAGCGAGCGAAGCGAGCGGTGCCGCGGCAGCGGCCGGCGAGTGCCAGAAACGACTCGATTATGTAGAAAAAAAATTGGAAAAAAGAGATAATTTTGCGTAAAATATGTTATACCAACTGAAATATTTGACTAGATAAAAAATGGTAAAAGTACTAGTTGGTGAACAAGTTATTGTTCAAACGTTCACTTGCCAAACATAGGTTTTCGTAACAATTATTTGTAAAGAGATTTTTTGGTAAGTAATAATTTGGCAAATGAAATTATGCGTAAATTTGTTTGGGAAGTGATAATTTGGCAATTTCTTTTCGGTAAAACAAGGGAGACCCAACATAAACACATCATCTGTGAGAATTTCAACTGTCTAGCTAACACGGTTCATGATCATGAGATACAGCTTGGTGACAGACAGACAGACACACGAACAGCCAGACAAACGGACAGACAGCGGAGTCTTAGTAATATGGTCTTGTTTTACCCTTTGGGTACTCCGTACTCTAAAACAGACTTTACTTAGGTAAATGTTTCTCTTTATTTTCTAAAGCCGCGTTGACACAATCAAAGTACGCCTGTACAAGGTAGATTTGACAAAGCAGCTTTGGTAAAAGTACACTTTGGTACCGGTTGACACTAACATAGTTCACTTGGTTATATTTCTTCATTCTGCCAGCAGTCGATCGAAAGATGCCACTGTTTTAGCACTTGACGCCATTTTGTTTTGTCAAATTGACATCCAAGTAGGCTATGAAAAGGTGAACGCGGACCTAGTCCACTTTGATTGGATGCCGTCATCCAAGTGGGCTTTGATCAGTGTTGTTGGAGGTAGGTGTAGGTAGGTATGTAAATAGGTAGGTATGTGTAGGTAGGTAGGTAGCTAGGTAGGTAGCTAGGTAGGTAGGGTAGGTAGGTAGGGTAGGTAGGTAGGTATGTAAGTAGGCAGGTATGTAGGTAGGTTAGGTAGATATGTAGTAAGGTAGGGTAGGTAGGTAGGAAGGTATTTATATAAAACAATAGGGTAGGTAGTTTAGATATGTAGGGAGGTAGGTAGCTAGGTAGGAAGGGTAGGTAGGTAGGTATGTAAGTAGGTAGGTATGTAGTAAGGTAGGGTAGGTAGGTAAATATGTAGATAGGTAGGTTAGGTAAGTAGAAAGGTATATGGGTAGGTAGGGTAGGTAGGTTAGATAGGTAGATAGGTAGGTGCCCCGTAGATAAGTACTGTAACGCTTGGGAGCGCTATCTTGGTGTGAGGGTGTGTGTGAGGTGGCAAATCCAAAGACGGCGAGGGTTCACAGGGGGTTTATTATAATATTTACTTTTATAAAAGACGCGTACACTGTTCGGTAGCTAAGCTAGACTCATCAATCAAAACAAAATGCATTCCTAACATATTTTTAATCTAAATTGTTGGAACGTTCGAAACACAGGGCTGCCCTCTAGCCAGCCTGTACCACGCGAGGTTGCGCCTCGCATCCGAACTCCTTACAGTACTTAGTGCTACACCCGTGCGAAGCCAGGGCGGGCAGCTAGTATACTCGTACATATTGAGGGTTCACGGGCTATTTGTATTAAGCGATATTTTTGGAACTTTACAGGAGAGCATTTCAACGTTTCATTTTTAGGAAAAAAAAATCGTTATAAAAAAAGTATTAATATTATTACAAAAAAGTGTTCTATGTTGTTTTCCTTTATAAAAACCACACAATTTAGTCTAGTTTTTATTTTTGTAAAACTGTTATTACCAGAAATAAATGTCGCTTCATACAAAATTACCGCAAATCACTTTTATTTAGAAACAGGCTAAATGATTCAAGCGCCATAAACTTTATATTATAGGTTCAGGAAAAAGGATTTAAGCAACACTCGGTGTTGTTTTAGTGTAAGGTTAAATGTAATAGCTACCATCGCGATAGTAATATAAAATCAGGCTATTCAGCTTATGCAGCTGAAGTATCGTAATAGTAGTTTCAGACAAAAATTATTTATGTAGCACTTCACATTAAGTATTTATAATAAATTCCAGGTATAAATTCCACGTGCAGGCTAAATGTTTCAAACGACATCAAGCATGGATTTCAGATGCAGACAAAACGATTCAAACGCCCTATGTTACGAAATTTATGTCAGGACAAACAGCTTAAGTCAAAATCACAAAATATTTGGTCTGTGTGAAGTCCATCTTTACTAAAATTTTATAAAATTTGTGTCGCATCCGTCAAGGCAGATTCAAACTAGATCTAACTTTACTGATGTTTCAAGCGCCAAAAAAGTGCTCAGAATTGTACGAAACCTTCATCACGGCTCATTCGACGCAGAAAAATTCGCCGATTCCGAATATGTATATAACTCAATATCGTCCAAAATATCGCTTCAAACAAATAGCCTTTCACCCCTCGATATAGACTCTGAATGAAGGGCGACACGTTGAAGCCAGTCTGCCTCGTTAGCTTTATAAGGATGCTAGTTTAGTAATTAGCTTCGCCTAATTATCTAAGTTGTGGCAGGCAGTAACTTAGTAATCTAAGTTAGTCTCACTTGAGTGTCTACTAAAAATAATATACCTAAGTGGTATTAAGCATTTTATTACTAATGCATTAAGGTCTTTATTTAGTTTTGTGATTTTTAGAATCAAGGCTAGGTTTTTATTTGTAAGTGGTTTGGTTTCGTGTTTTATGGTGACTTTGATTGAATGAATAATGGTTTATGTTGAAGTTGAAAAATTGTCCAGACTTTTAGAACATAAGACCAATACTTTTTAAACTTAGTTTGTAATTAACGTTTTGACTTTGACTTTTTAACCGACTTTCAAAAGAAGAGGTTTTATGTTCGTAGCGCAGGTGTATTTTAAAAAAAAATGTATTTCCAACGATTTCTACGATCAATGTGGACCGATTAAAAAAAAAACACCTTTGCCTTATTGCAAGAAGCTTGCTTATAAAAGCAGGTTCTTAAACATTGACAGGTATATTAAAAATACGTAAAAGGATGAAAGGACCAAAATATAAACACAATGTAAGTACCTGCATTTCCAATCCTCTAGAAGTCTACAGTGTAACTTAAAAAAAATCTCTTTTCCTTTGAACAACACCTCAAGATGGAGTCTTTTGTTTTGGCGCGAAGCGACGAGCAAAATTCTTGATTCGCGCCTTCGGGCAATATGACGTATACTAGCTAAGACAAACATAACCTCACACTTCGAAAACATATATCCAAGCGAATTTGAACGTTATTCAAGTGTTGTAAGGAAAGCAAGGATGTAAAATGACGGTTAAGTTAAATTGGTGATTTTACACAAAAGACTGATTGTGGCAAGAGAAGCTTCACAAGTGGCAGTACGTTCCTTTGTCGTAGTACGTCTAAGGTGCGTCCCCAAAAGCGGATTGTTGATTGTTTTGTGCATTTTATTTTGTGCGCCTATCTCGCTGTCCTTAGAAAACGTCGCCTTTTGTACCTACGAACAAATTGTATAAAAGTTGAAATGAATTGATGAAAAATTTTACGTTGGGCTGTTAACCTTTTTACAGTATGTCCTCGGATTTTATCGCGGTTGTAAAGGTATTTTATGTAACTTTTAAATATTATCTAACAAGTCATGCTATGAAATTCCTTGAATAATTAAACCATAGTGAGGATTACCAGATGATACTATAAAATAAAAATTGTGAAAAAAAGACTCGATATTATGATAGTGTAAAGTCAAAGTCAAAGATTTTTATTGTGAGACAGTGGTTACAGAGTTGTTATTGATTAATTAATTTTGGTGTGCGTTTGCACTGCTCCACCGTGTTAAGCATACAATAGTTTGAACAATTTGTTATCTTAGATCTAAGTTTATGTGATATAATTATGTCAAAGAGATATTTTTGCATCAAAACATAAAAACAGTTTGGCACTAACTCATCACGAATCTGTCTTACAAAAATTCATGTACTGTATAATATGGTCTATTTACCAAGAAGTCATTTAATTTTTTCTTAAAAAGTTTAACGTTTTCAATTTCTCTTATTTGCTTAGGAAGCTTATTACAGATTCGTGAAGACATTCCGAAGAAACTTTTAGAAAAGCTCAGCTCTACGCTGAGAAAGAATCTCGATCAGCTGTATACGTTTATATAGGTGTTATATCTGGGAATGAACTGGGATAGCAAGAGGGTACATATTATACTGAATGTCTATGATCCTCAAAGAAGATAAAGATAAGAAGAGAGCGGTTTCAATTTGTGTTTTTTTCTAATGCGTCGATGAAAAAGTATTGCATTTCATCTGCCAAGTTCATTTTCATGAGTATTACACTCCCTCAAAGTATGTACTTCGTTAAACCTATCGTCAAATGGAAACACGACACAAGTCACTTTTTGTAACGTTCATTGCTTCCTTTCTGGCATATCACCAATCTTGTCCAGTATATAAGATCATGTTGTGATGCCCCACGGTTTATGGCACAATATTCACATCTGAGGTCGGAACGGTCCTCAGAAATCCATTGAATGCACCGGACAGATTCTCATTTACCTTGCAACACATAGTGAGTACATAAACTAACCGATAGTTAAGTTAGTGTGGACGGTAACTTACCTAAGCTATGTTAGCAAGTTCAGGCCTGCCAAACTTACAGTGAAGCAAGAACATGCTATAACTTGTCCTGTTGCGAGCGATTCATCATCATACGATAGTTTACGGTACTGGAGTGTAGGGATGTGCTTTATGTATATGTCGTGGCCGATCATAGAAGTGGCCGTATCGTGATCTGACGGGCATTTTTGAATTTTACCATCTGTCATCTGGCTTAACGTTCAACGCTCAGCGTTCAATGATTTAAACGAAAGAAAGAAAAATGCGTTTATTGGTATTACGGCACTATAAAACTATAAACACAGGAACCAAGGATTATAATGCCAAAATGGTCTTAGCTCAGCATAATGTCGGATGACAACACAAGGTGTACCACCACCTGACGCTCATTTTCAGTTGCAACGCACGAGTACATTACGCTAGAATAATAAATACAGGGAAGTGTGTGTCCGTTTTAATAAATTAAAGGTGATAATTTAAAAAAGCCCAGGGATGCTGGGCATATTGACCCAGATCGGACCACGCGATATACAATTACACTGTTCGTTTTTATATTCGTAGAACATAAAAACGCCAGGTTTGCCTCTTTCATTGTCAAAAATTTGGATTTTTATCAGCTCTGCCTACACCTGTGAAGACGCGTAATAATGATGGCCGTTTTTGATTATACTTATTGATTCAACTCATTTCCAATCCTGTCAGTCATATTTTAGATAGATTGTTTATTTTGTGCTTTATGTATTATTATATTGTGTATTAATATTTTCTTAGATAATTAACTTGTTATCTTTAAAATGGTGAACGCTGATAAAATAATAGTGCTGGTATTACAGCGCTTTTACTCTGTGACTGATTTCCATAAAAATGTTTATATGTCTTCCTATTTGGTGTACCAATAAATAATTAAATATTTTATTTATAGCGATTGCTAAACATTGACTGCTTTGTAGTTTTTGCAAGTGCTTCCTAAATTATAACTAACTTATTATGTTATAGGCTTCTACATTAATTTCCACTCATCAATATTTCAAACAATAATTATTAATCATCAACTTTTTATTCATAAATCTTTTCTGACACTTTGAATAGTAATCATCAATTCTTGCTACAGACAGCATGTCATTAAATTCATCAGAACTCGATCGCCACATTTTTAATGCCCAACAAACTCGACAGTCATAGGTATATGAAAAATAATATTTTTCATCCATGCTGTTATTTTAACGCCGGTATAAATAATAAAATCAAATCCGCTTCCCGGCTGAATACGAAATAGGATACCAACAGGAATTCAGTATTCGGTATCGGACGAGTTAGAAATATTTAAGGACGATGGTTTACGTTGGGACTTGGAAAAAAATATTTGGGTCCAGTATTCATTTATTTTAGGCCTGTACTAACTTAATTTAAGTAACACGATAATATTGCAACTGAAAATCACAGAATCAACGACTTCTGGATTTGTAAAAAAGTCGTGAAAAAACGAAGATGAACGTGAGAAAGATGAAAAATCCAAGGTAGATACTGAAAATTTATAAAATTTGCAATGAACCTTGTTTGTCCAATGGTATTTTCTATTATTATTTTAATGTTACTCTGCATAAAAATGCAATAAAACGAAAATGTAAAGAAGAACAAGCTCTCTGAAATTCCGTCTTTACCGAATTTTGTCGTTGGCACAAGTCCACACGTTTCGTACAATTCCAGTACCTGTCGATATCAGGTGTAAACTTTCACCCGGAGCCGACTCGGTGCCGGTTCAGCGCCGGGAGTCCGTCGGGACCCACTCCCTAACCCTCACATACAGAATTCAATATCCGCTAAAGGAATTTTTTTGAACAGTCAATAAGTAAAGGTTTTGTTTACTTTGATGATGTGCTAGTTATCGTTGCTTTTATTTGTTCTTTTACATGTGTTATTAAAAACTTATGTTGAATAAAATTGAATAGTATTGTCAAATTTTTAACCGATAAAAAAAAGGAGGAGTGTCTCAGTTCGTCGGAATCTTTTATTTTTATTTAAATAAGTTTTATATGTAAGCCGGTAAAAATGTATTTACAATCATATAATTGTCGGCAGAATGCAATTCTTATAGAGATTATTTAAAGTAAAAATCGTGTGCCCGATGGTACTTCCCATCGGCAAAAATTACGAACCTAACGCCCGCCGTCAAGGGTTGAATTTTCAAAAGTCCTTCCTTAGTGCTCTTTTTCGCTACATACTTTTGTGCAACATTTTATGCTTTCAGATCCAGTGATTATCTGTAAGTGAAACAATATTAATAGGTAGATTTTATAAATCATTGACATTTATATAACTCTCTATCCAATAAGTTTTGTTAAGCTTAATATTTTTTAAAGGATTTCGGATAACATCAATTCAAAGATAAGTTAAATTGATAGAATCTCTGAAATTAATATTTGATTATTTCATAATTATTTATCGCATAAAACTTTGATGTTTTAAGAATTTCTTAGTATACCTGTAAGGTGGTTTGATTTTGAATAATATCTAACCTCGACAGTTCTCGGCACCCTGGGATACAAGGAGCCGAACCCAACCCGCAGAGGCGCGTTAGATGTTTGTAATGAAATTAAGCACTAAGCTTAATATTCTTAGCAGTAAGAATTATATTAAGTACCGAAACGTAAGTACATCTAAAAGTTACTTCTATAGATATTAATTTTGCCCGAAATATCATTCATTGTTCGACCTAACTTCTTAGAACGGGCTAATTAAGTTTAGAATCTATTTTAATTATTAATTCTGCTAATCTGAATTCAACTCTATTTTCTTCGTCTTAGAGTAGTGATTTGTGTGTTGCTGTAAAGGCAGTGAGGCGACGTTGATGGACCGACCAATCAGAGGACGGGATGAATTGAACTATTAATTCATTCAAATTGTATTAGAAAACGTAATTGTTTGGTTGCTATTGTAGTAGTAGACGAGTAGCACTCGGTCTGACTGTAAATATTATGTTTCTGTATCTGTGAAACTAAGATGGTTCCTATTATAGTTTATTTTGAAAAAGATTATTATGTTTTGCTAAAGCTTCGACCACTCTTTATTATTATAAAGAGGTATGAAAATTTGTGAGTTTGTGTGTAGGGAATAATCATCGGAACTACAGGGGGCTTAAAACAGTCACTTTGGCAGAATCATAATAGGACAATATTATGAATCATCGTAAAATGTCACAAACTGACAATTCATAAATGATCTGCGTGCGATTCATATTACGAATAATTCATCTGTTTTGCAGTTTTCTGTGGAGATTCGTCAAATGGTCCACACATTATGAATTGCTTTTGTATCAAATTAGAAGAATTGCTAATGACAGCTGGAAATTCAGGAAATGAATATTGCTTTTAGAGAAATTGTTAATGTGGCCGTTTTAGGCCCCCTGATCCGATTCCGAAAATTCTATCATAAATAAGAAGCTACAGTATTGTCAAGTATCATAGGATATTTACGTCAAAAACTCCATACAAGCTCTATACATTTCCGACAACATACTACCAGGTATCATAAGGTATACAGATCTGGGTCACAGGTTCTATTAATTTCATCACAGCAGTAGTTTGCTCTCCAAACAACGCTTGTGTGTTTAGGTATGCCTGCTGACGGTGGCTGATAATCTTTTGAATAATATTGCCGTCTTAGTTAATATAATTTGGACGGATTGATTTTGGCAGATGGGAGATGATTTGTCAATCAATAAGATGAGTACGTAGCTTAATTAGGACATTAGGACTATAATTCATGTCTCTATAAGCAAAACAAAATCTACCGATGTATTAATATGTAAATATGAAGTGAAGTCAGCTGTCAGTGGTCATCCTAGCATCAAATAGAATGACAGCTCACTTCACCTAAGTTTTCACGGTGAGGTTTTCACTGGTGAAGTGAGCTGTCATTTCACAGATACCAGCATAATATAATAGGATTGGCACTATTGACAGCTGACTTTACCTTAGTTTTCACGTCGAGATTTTCACAGAATAGCTATTTATGTAAAATGACGGATAACCATTTATCTACTAGACCGTGCAAAAATTATGCGTCACGATCAGAAAATCCCACAAGACAGCCATTTAAACTTAACCTAAAGCTTTCATTACCAATGGACTCAGATCTAAATGACAACGCAGAGAAATATGAAAAAGAGAGAAACATAATACTCATAACCCCACGCCCTAATCCGTTCTAACTCCGATAAATTACATGAAAACATTTCTTTTTAGCAAAAGAAACTCAACCTTCAGTGAACGAACGATGAATGAATGAATGAAGGGAACGCTTGTAATTACGAGATTTCTCCGCTCATTTCGGTAATGAGTCCTGCTGATTAGTGATGGATTAGGCACGACGTAGCACAAATAACGTGTCGCCGACGTATGTGCCTCTGAGCTAATAGGCAATCTTTTGAAGATTTTGGGCGGCTGTTTAGATTGTACGATATTTTGGCGTTTTTTTTTGCGTTTTTTGGAACTTCCGAACCTTCTTATTGTATTTTTTTTTTTTACCTTTTTTGGTAAATTAGATGAAAGTGACTCGCTCAGCAGAACCTTGTTGGTCTAGTGGGTGCAAGTACTATTGCTGAACAAGTACTATTCCTGGGTTCGATGCCCGGGTCGGGCAAAGTGTTATTGGTTTTTCACCTGGAACATCTTCCGTCAACCTTTCAATCTTTTCTCAGTATTAGCCGGAATCTGGATTTATGCTCGGTTGATGACAAAAGGCCCAAGTCTTATTACCTACATGGGACTTAATAATAACGGGCGAAATGTTGGTGTAATATAGGTATCGACGCCTTAGAGTGAAAACCTCGTAAGTGTAAAAGAAGTAACTATTCAGGAGGAAGAAAAAATTGCGTGCTGTAATTTTAGTACGATAATCTTGTATGTTTTTTTATTAATTAATATTAATATAGTAGATATTAATAATTTATAAATTAAAAAATATAAGTCAATATAAGTTTTCACTCTAAGAAGTCGGTATATACCTCTCAATGCCCAATCCTCCGGCGAAAGAAGGTTATGTTCGTATTTATTTTTATTTACTTTTTCTCTAATTGATCCATAGCAAAGACATTGATCTGATTTTTACCCGACTACGGCGAAGAAAAAGGAGGGTTATGATTTTGACCGGTATGTATGTAAGTATGTTCATCTGTTCCCTTCTATCTTCTAAACCACTCATCACAATTTGACTAATGAGGTATCGTTCGAAGCGTCTTGATCGTCCGCTGGTTACAGGCCATATGACGTCACATTAAATTAAAAATGGTGGCCGCTTGAGGACATAAAGTCAGGAACTAAAAAAAAATATTGTTAATATTGGGTATCAAATGAAAGGGCTTAATGAGCACATTTCAAAAATCTATATATTATAACCCCAAAAGAATTTAAAAAAAATTAAAGTAATAAAAACCCAACTACGACTAAAAAGGTATAAAAAAGACACCACAGACAAATTAAAAATTCCCGAGTCACACGTAATCTGTTCGATTTATGCCCTAACACGTGTAACTCCGGATTTTTAATTTGTCTATCTGTGGTGTCTTGCTTATACCTTTTTAGTCGTAGTTGGGTTTTAGTTTTTATTACTTTAATTTTTTTTGAATAATATGAATAAACACTGTGCTTCATTTTAGTTATTTTTTGGATTTGTTCCCATTCTTGACTAGGTTAGATTTACATGGTAATTATTTGTTCTAAATATTCTGCTGAGGAGTTTGTTGCGCCACTTCTTGCCAGCTGAAGCAATAGGTATATGTGAAGGGCGGTTTTGGGGGACTGTCTTATGTAATTTTGAAGTGTGCTGATTCTTAGCGTAATTTGAATGTAACTTTTGATTCTATTATTTTTCCAAAAGTTAGTTTTTACAACTCTTGGTTTAGGTTTGTACAGGTTCAAGTCTGTTGCTTTATTTCCATGTAAGGAAGTGTAAATTCCTATGCTGTCTTGAATTTTGAGTGGAAACCGTGTATTTGATTTGGAACTGCGCTAGACGGAGACGTTCCAATTTCCGTGAGGAAGCTTGGCCCTCGCCAGAATATTGAGAAATTCAATCACTCGTGAAATTGTGGTGCATGTGCGGACAGACTGTGGGGTTAATGTGTTTTGCATTTACTTAAAGTTAAAAAAAAGCGTCACGCGAAGGGTTCCGTACCACCGGACAATATGTAACACTACATTTTTTTTTTAACTTTAATAAAAAGCACGTTTCTTGTATGGTTCCCTTTAATTTTTAACTTTTAACGGGTTTATCCATCTGGAATTTCTTTGTAGCAGCCCGGAGTCTGGATTTGTGCCCCGTTGATGGCAATAAGCTCGCCCCCTAGTATATCGATACCTCTGGGCTCAAAAGGCGTATAGCACAGTGAAACGAATGTGCTATACGCCCTTTGAGCCCAGAGGTATCGATATGGGACTTGAATATAACTAGCGAACTGTGGGTTTGTGGGTGTACTATTTATGGACACCTCTACCGGACCTTTCGGGGATAATATGCGCACAACCGTATGTATAATGTTATATATAATTGATTGCTTGAGCATGCTCAAGCATTCAATTCTATGCGGATAAAGCTCAGAAGAATCGTATCGTAACCGTTTCGTATAAAGAGCTGAAATAATCCCGGATTGATAGGTGACTGGCGGATGTTTTTCATCGGTCACTAATTACTATCCGTTTGCGGGACGATTTCAACATAATCGCTCCGTATCGGGTCAGGTTTTCACAAGTTTTTCTTTATTTTGATGTCAAATCACGTTTGACCGTCTCTCTTTTCTCATTCTCTCTCATGTACCTCGTTCGTTGATCTTATTGTCATAAGTGCGACTTCTGAACTTGGGCAAATCATAATAAAATTATGTAATCGAGTGAGTGCGTACACTAGTTCAACCGACATTGATCGATGACGTCCGATTACTCGGTATACGCACGCACTTACTATCTTTTACTTTGGTTCGATCGGCCGACGACGTACGAGTATATTCGACCAATAAAATACTCACGTTTATTTTTTTTAAGTAGAGCCATTATTGTTTCATTTCAATGTGCCTTTTACCTCATTGTCATAAAGTATAAATTAGAATGATACCGTGAGTTTTATCCAACTCTTGGAAATCATTTTAATTGTGGTGTACACCTCGCGCTGAAGTTTATACAGAATTCCGAACGGACGAAGTGGTAAAGTAATGAGATTTTCTATAAGAAAATTCACCGATCATCCCGAAGCTAGATTGTGACGATCGATGACTCGGTGAAAGAAAAAATCGTAATCGTTATTATGGTCTGAAATCGTTCGAACATCGCGTCTCCTGAAACTGTATTACTCAGAGTTCTAACCATACACAAAATACAGTTTAATAGAACAGTGGGCCGATAACGGTCACATGCAATTCCTCTAAAAGCAATTCATTTCCTGAATTTCCAGCTGTCATTAGCAATTCCTCTAATTTGACACAAAAGCAATTCATAATGTGTGGACCATTTTACGAATCTCCATAGAAAACTGTCAAACAGATGAGAGACCTATTTCGTAATATGAATCACACGCAGATCATATTATGAATTGTCAGTTTGTGAAATTTTACGATGATTCATAATATTTTCCTACTATGATTCTGCCAAAGTGTATATAGTATTACCTACCTACAGTCGAACTATTCTGCAAAAATATCATCGTTTATAATAATTATGTGAAGTAAGCTGTCAATAGTGTCCATTCCTAGCATTAGGTTGTATGACAGCTCTCTTCACCCAAGTGTCCACAGTGAGATTTTGAGTGTAGGTACAGCGTACACAACATATTATAAAACAAAGTCCTCTGCCGCGTCTGTCTGTCGTCCCGTACGCGTACCAGGATGACAGACAGACTTATGACGTTTTTACTACTGCACCGATTTTCATGCTGTTTTCACCAATGGATAGAGTGGTTCTCAAGTAACCGACATCCACGCGGGCAAAGTCGCGGGCATCAGCTAGTAGTATATAAACCTTTTACGTTGTCCTCTATTGTCAATGTATTGATCGAGAATGCCTCCAAAAAACATGTTAAGTCAAGGATCTATTTACCCACTCGGCTCCTCTGCCATATACGGGACACAGCCAAAAATCAAGGCACACAACAAATAATATATCTTTCTCTAAACGTGCGCGCATTACGCCTAACTTACTTACCATAACAAATACCAGCCCAATTTTATTACACAACGAAGTAAAACACACCTTATTGCAAAGGAAATGTAGTTTGTTTTTCGGTGTGGATTTATTGTTACATATGGCGATAAATTGTATATAAAATAGCGCATAACAGCGAGACGCGCGCCAAAGATTAATTTCGTACACGGGATACTTCACTTAACATTGAAAGTACTACCTACTTTACATTAAGACTTAACCACCCCATCCCAACCCCATTTATGGAGAGTGTTCTTGTCTGTTAATATGGCGTTGCGTAGCTTTTTTTGAATACCTGTCCCAGTTTTTGAGTACCTAGCCTTTTTATATGGGGCGACTGCCTCTCTGATATGACCTCTACAACTCAGTAACTGGGTAAAACGATACCCATTGGTAAGACTGGTTGTCTTACGTTGTGTTCCGAGCTTCTGACGACACGTACAGACTGTCAAAATTATCTACGATTGACAGTCGGGCTTAGCGTGGTTTCCGAGACACGGAAAATCAAATCGTTTATTTGTTCATAATGTGTGTATTTATGTGTCCTGGCACAGTGAATATTAGCATAGCAAAACGCATTTTTACGGCAATATATTCGTGTGGTAGTGTGGTATGTATAAAATATTTTCAAAATCAAAATCATTTATTCAAAGTAGGCTAAGAATTTGGACTTTTTAAACGTCAAAATCTCATATGACAGTCCCTTTACCACTTCTTAGGGCCGAGAAGAAGTGGCGTAACAAACTCCACAGCAGTACAGCTGTCTGTTCAGTTAGAAGAACGGTGTAAACTGTCGGTGTCACATCTGTTCTCCACCATCCAACATACTCTTTGCCCCCGGCGCCACTCGGGCGCCTCCCCGTCGCGAATAGGAAACAACATCAGGCCTCAATTCGCGGTTTTTAATGGATAACCTTTCTCCGACCAAATAAATGTAATACTTGCGGCAAAATGTCGCGAAAGACGTTCGGAGGCGAACAATTACGGGATTAGATGATTAGGAATTGTTTGTGTGGTTTTCTTTGAAGAATTGGGTATTAAAATGTTTGTTACTATGGACTCCTCCTTGTGGCAAAGTAATAACAGCGGTACGGGTTAATCCATTAGGTTAAGCTTCGTTTGTCGGGGTTGGTTCGTCGATGGGTCATCTTTATATACCGAGACTCCTCCGTGGCCTTTGATCCCGGCTGTCATTCGTGGATCTTTGATAGTAGTTACGGGTCGTCAGAAGCCCGAAAGTCTGACAAGCAGTCTTACCAAGGGGAATCGTATTACCCAGTTACTGGGTTGTGGAGGTCAGATAGGCAGTCGCTCCATGTAAAATACTGGTATTCAGCTGCATCCGGTTAGACTGAAAACTGACCCCAAAATAGTTGGGAAAAGGCTAGGCAGATTTGTTAGTAGTAACAAATCTGCCTAGCCAAGGAGATGTTTTGTAGCGTTTCAGTTGAGTGGAGAAGTTTATTTTATTACACGACATGTTTTATTAGTTTTTCAACAACGTAAATTTTTTTTAACCTTTGTACGGTCATTAAAATTACTTGTTTACATGAACCGAATTGACAGAATACGAAACACCACGTTGCGCTCCAAAACGGGGATCCTAGAAGTAGGCAAAAAAGCTGCCAAGCTAAAATGGGTTGGGCGGGTCATGACAGCCGCATGCATGGCGACCGCTGGGCAACAGGATCCACACGGGGCCTGAGGATGGACGGTGCTGCGGAGGACGGCCCAGGAAGAGATGGCGAGACGATCTAGACGCGTATCGCAAGGGTTGGGTCGAGGTGGCCCTGGAAAAGGATGTTTGGAAAGATTTGGGGGTGGCCTTCGCTCAGCAGTGGGACAGTGTATAAGAAAAAAAAACATGGAATTTGTACGTACGATACACCGGGTATCCTATACTTCGTAAACTTCAATACATAATCGACCCAAATGTATGGGACATCTGATATTTTTTTCGGGATTACGATGTTGGTCCAATGGAGTAGTTATTCAGTTTGATGGTTACACACCTTTAAATATTACCACACATTAATTCTGGTACACGCTTTGTAACTACTTACAACCTTGTTTATCAAACATAATACGTCAATTTGCATTTCATACAACTATCAAAGAATTACGGTTGTGATTTGAATGTACGTGCAATTTAAATTGGTAATCAATTTGATAATCAATGAGGATTTTCATGAAATTCATCATTTTGACAATGAATATAAAATTTAGGATGCCGTTTTTTATTCGTTTCATTCATTCGTTCATCATTCAGTCACGAATAAAGAAAATATAGCCGGTTTGACACTTTTCACAGGTACCCGGACCTGACGTCTCAGTGCTGCCATCTAATAAACGTTATTGCAGAAAACCCTCGTTAATTTTCCTGGATTTACAATACAATGAGGTACCAAATTGGTCCCAAAAACAACCTTCACAACACATACACATCAAAAATCGAAAGTCGTAATAAAATCTTATCCAACTAACAACCATCTAGTATTTCAAACTTCTAGAAATCTTATACCAGTCGTAGTTAGTTCAGCTAGAAGCAGGAATGTACTCCGTTGTCGCCGGGTCAGAATACTTCGCGTTTTCTTATACTCGTATAAGGCTCCGAGCTTGAATGTAATTCAACGCCTGGTATACGGAGAACGAAAACTGTTTGATGTAGGATTTGGAAATATAAGTTTAGGTAAAGGGTAAGAATCAAATCAAATCAAATCGTTTATTGCAATCCATAATGCACAAATTATAGGTGGTAAATAAAAAAAAATATAGAAACAATTATGGACCCTGTCGGGCACAGCAAATTTTTAAATAGGTAGAGAGAAGAAGAGCGCTTTACAAATTGTTCTTGTTATTAAGTTAAGAATTATTTAAATCCTATTATTACCTATGTATTTATTTAAGAAAGAACAATGCATTACTGTCGCGACCTGCAATTGGCGCATTGATGGACGATTCGCCTTGGCCCACATAAGTGAGTCTATCAATGCCTGTTTGCGTTGATAGACTCACGTCTTTTATAGTACTTGTCTCAAATAATGCGCGGACATTCAAACTGAGTAAATTAATTATAAATTCCAGAATTAATGACGGACAACGATAATTTTTCACGCGCTAATAATGTGTTCATTTGTTGCTTCTTTACTTAAAACAGCTTCATTTGCAAGCCAAATCGAAATTTAAATAAAACCTTTGATAAGTTACCTCCTTGGTTGCCATGTGTTGAAGTAAAAAGTTCGTTTCATTTTTAAATAAAACAACAGATTAAGAGTTTTCATAGTAATTTATTTGACCGCTAAACATGACAGATTATAATTTTTTCATAGTAACATTGCCGACTGCATCGTCACTGGTCTTTGACCAATTTATCTCGAAGAAGGTTGTCAAAATAATGCTCGAATTTCCAAGCATATTTGAGAAAAATGAGTTTATAGCACCTAATAAATACCAGCCTATCATTATTCCACTGCAGGGTCAAAGACACTATAGTAGCACCTCTGCCAACCCCTGGAAACAAGCACCGTACACAAGCTAGTCCGTTGTGCTCGTTGCATGACGTCAGAATTTCGAAATACCCTTACTTTGGTAATTCATGCGCGGGGGATGTTTTACGGTTATTGAATTGAGCGACCAGTGTTGTCGCTTCTGTAGGGTTCGTACGGGATATGGGCTTAATATCCTGGCTGGTTTATGGAGAAAAAGAGGGGAATTTCTGTTTGTGGTGTTTGTGGCTAAGTAGGTAAGAACCAAGGATCAATCGATTGATCTGTGCGATTAAGTTGCGCTTACTTCTGGAACCCTCCGTAGCATCAGTAGTGAGAACTACTCACTGGCTGTACGAAACTGGGTTGACGAAACTTAACTCCTGAATGGTAGACGACTAAGGTTAGAACTCATCCCGGAGCGAGCGGCCTGAGTGTTACCATCGCGGGTAGAACCTGGTTGATGGTAGCATAGGATCGTGGGGATTGGCAGAAGAGAAGAGAAGCCTATGCCCAGCAGTGGGAAGAAGAATAGAATAGGAGACTGGAGGGTCGAATATAATGGCCATAGAGATATAATTATAGTATAGAGTGCGCGCAACAAATTATGAACAGTAGACACGGGTTTGAACAACACGACCACCACACCACACTCACTCACTTGTCAGTTCGAGATTCAGTCATTTGTATATCACAGTGAAGCCGTTCAAAATGTTATTTTGAGGTGTTGGAACATTCAATCATTTTGTATGGAACAGTTGAAGTGCCTCTTGTATGTTCTACCCAACACTAATCTATAGCTCAGTTGTCTACAACGCGCACTAAGCGATTTGTGCAATACGCGCACTTATATCTCTATGATAATGACGATAAAGACACAAGTCGTCAGGAAATCATCAAGCAAATTAAAGTCGATGCATAAATTCACGATTCATCATCATCTTCCTCACATTGTCCCATGGTCTCTTCATCGATTCTCCCATGTCAACCGTCACGCTATCATTCACTACTTTCTCTTTCATATTATTATCATTCCTCACACAATCCATCCTTATTTTCTTTGGCTTGCCTCTCCCTTTCCATCCATTAATGTTTATATTCATCAGTCTTATATACCTAAAAAGGTACATTATAAATCACCGTTTTATTTTTTATGTGCCATTACTGTCCTGCTGTCTTTCTTTCGGCGATTACTCAAACTAAATTCACTTTTAAAACAATGAGTGCTCATTAGAGTGAGATTCGTAGTGAACATTACGTAAAAAGCCTTTTTTTTTTTTTTTTTTTTTTTTTTTTTGAGGGTGGGAAATCATCCAATGACTTCTCCCGCTCTGGGCGGAGCGGAAGGGCGTGTCAGACTTTTACTGACTAAAACCCACCCGTGTTCCTTCATTTGCCTGTTGCCAAGGTCCCGGTATCCCTTTCGGACTTTCCCGCAACCCTGGCAGGCATCGGTCCTATTGGACCCCGTCATTTTTGCTGACATCTCTTTGAGGCGCGCGTGGAACACGACGCGCCATCGACCCGGGCCTGGTCCTTATCGGACGGCGAGCTGCCCGTTGCTCGCCGTCCGCAAGCCCGCGCCTATGGTGGCCGGAAATCCGCCTGGGATTCCCGACGCCCAGGGCGTCTCCAACGGCGGCGGTTAGGGGCGTGAGGGCGCAAACTTTGCCTTTCCCTCACGCGTTCCGCCTCCTCCTTCGCGAGCATTACTGCTTCGCAGAAGGAGGTGACGGCTTCCCATGCCCTCTCGCTCCGTACCATGGCCTGAACCAGGGCCGGACGCGAGAGGTCACCGCCGCCAATCGCCTCCGCGAGAACACGGCGGTGCTCCGCCCAAGCAGGGCACACCTCAACCGTATGCTCCACCGTGTCCTCCGGGCGATCCACACAGTGGTGACACCCGGGCGTTTCCTCCCGCCTAATCCTACACAGGTACCTCCCGAAGCTGCCATGTCCGGTGAGGACCTGTGTCAGGCGGAAGGTGAGGACGCCGTGGCGCCTCTCTATCCACTCCTCAAAGAGGGGACTTATCGCCGCTATTGTGGCGTGCCCAGCACTGGGTTGCGACAATCGCACTCTCCATGCCGCCATGAGATCTTGCCGGAGCTCTGTCCGCTGTGCCGCGATTTCTCGCGGCAGCGGAGTTACACCCCGGCGCTTCACCTCCTCGCGCCACTCCCAGATGTGCGCGAGGACCTTCGCCTCCAGATCCCATGGCGGTAATCCGGCAAGGAGGCTAGCCGCCTCACGTAAAAAGCCTTGTGTAAAAACCTGATAATAACGGTAAATAGTCAAAATTTCTTTCCTATCTTTTTTAGAAAGCTTCCCACCGATTCCTCGCAATATTTTTATGTGAATATTTTATGAGAGACATGGAGAACAAAGCGTCAACGACTACTTTCTTATTTTGTTTCTTAAGTTTATGTTACTTTTGTAGTTTGTTTTATAACTGTGTTTGGCGCTGATTTGTTTGAATAAAACATCATGAAAGCTTATGAACCCGTCAGAGAATATACTGCCAATAACTTCGTCGTCGGCTCGTGGCTAAGTGATAACAGCCAAATGGGTCGCAGGTTCTCGGAAAGCACAATGCCGTTGGTCCCGGCTGTCAGTCCTAGATCTGTGACTCGAGTAGTCAGAAGCCCAAAAGTCTGACAGCCAGTCTTTCTAAGGGGTATCGTATTATCCAGTCACTATGGGTTGCGGAGGTCATAAAGGCAGTCGCTCCATGGAAAATATTGATATTCAGCTGCATCCGGGGATTAGAAGCTGACCCCAACATAGTTGGGAAAAGGCTAGGCTAGATGATGGCTTCGCACCACATGGGAGGTCGTAAAATGGAATTCAAGGTTTATGGCATGAGGACGTTGGCACTGTTCTTTAGTGTATTCAAGATCACTGGTCTGCCAAGTGTGTTATAATCATCAGTTTTAAAAGCGACAATTCAGTCAGCGTCATTCGACAAACAGGCGATAACGATGATAGAAAAGGTAAAAATATATAGGACTGACATATGCTATCGAAAAGCTTATGTCAATCCTGTTGGAAGTCGTTGTAGAAAATACGAAACGCTTTGGAAGCGAATGTCACTTGTCTAGGCCCTCTGATAAGTATTTAGGGCTCATAGGAAAAATCTTTTCATCCTTGGTCATCGTTTTACCAGCTTCAGCGCCATGTGTATCATTTTGTCACAGTGTCTGGAACGTTGTGTAGGTAATCAAAAGTATACACATCTTTCTGCCTGGTAAAGTCGCTGTGTATCTTTTAGGCACAATGTTCTTTAGACATTTAATTTATGCAGAAATGAAAGAATATTGTAAAAAATTTAATGTGAGATATGGTCTCTTCTCAAAGCGAGAAGGAACCGGGAAGGATCGTATTGCATTGATTCCTTCGTATTGGAAATTTTCGAATATTTAGTTCAGTTGCTGTATTCTGTAAAAAACTCACACACACACACACTACACACACATTCATATTATTCTATAATTTTTATGGTGTACAGTCACGAGCACTAATATGTATACACTTAGCAACTTTTAAAAGTGATTTCCTCCTACTGTATTGACTGTAATTTTATGTTATAACGAACATTGTATTTTGGAACCCGTATTATTATGAAATAGGTATCATCTCAAAGTTGCAATCGTAATTCCAGGAGAAAATCGTTATTGAATTTTGCTGAGTGTATAAATATTTTTGCTCGTGACTGTACACAATATAAACTTCGGTGAAGTGAGCTGTCAATAGTTGTCATTCCTAGCATTAGGTGAAATGACAGCTCACTTTAAACTCACTTGACTTAAGTTCTCACGGTGAGATTTTTACAGAACGTTGTTTCCTCACGATGTTTTCGTTCACCGTAAGACAACACTGTCTTCATAACATTGCAAAAGTCGTACACTTTCTGCCAGTTTCCACCCGCCCACACATTCCTTTGCACCTTTACCATCCAGTGGTCCTTTTTTATATTCCCTATTTTAAGATATAAAAGAAGAATATACGAATAGTATTGGTTGAAAATAGTGCAGTCCATAGATTTCTCTAGTCTCGTGAGAACCGTATATTTCAGAGAACTGAGACGGATATATCAGATAAATCTATTAATTCTGGGAAACTAAGTATTTTCATGGTAACTTTTACTTTGAAATGTGGTGGTAAGACTTCGACGGATTACCGGTAAGATACCGGTAATTCTAATGCTCTGGATGTTTCGAAACTGTAAGTACTAGTTTGTTTTTTAAATCCATTTTCCTCCTCTTCACGCGTAGGTGTTTTTATCTTGTATATTTTTATGTTTAGTTGATTTTTCTTTTGGCTTTGAACAGCAAATTGAGATTAGTAATTCGTTTTCCAATAATAATTATTACAAGCCTTCTTTCATCGGTTATTGGTACAAAGTAGGTTATTGATAGATATAGTAAATAACGGAATGTTCTGACTCTATGAACAACAGATACAGTCCTTCCACAGTTACTTTAACTCTGAAAGCAGCAACCCAAAAGAAACCTTATTAAAATGAAGATAAAGGTCACCGTGATTTTGACAGACTTGTCAATGGCAGCAACCTAATAGCAATCTTATTAAAACAGCGATAAAGATCACGGTATTATTGACAGCGATGCGAAATCAGACGTAAAACAACTATGAAAGGACTGTACAAAAGACTGAAAATACAACACTCGTAAACCGTAATTTAAATATTCACACTTGAAATTATCGACAAAAACCCGTTACGCACAACACTAGCCCCATAATTTACAGCGGGCGCCCAGCATAGTACGTCACAGCTCTATAAAATATTCAGTGGAACGAACCGGATTTAACGCGGGCACCTCACTGCAAGCGAGATACTATCGACTGTTTATACAACACTATTATAACGCGTAATTGAGGTTGGGATGAGACAAGGGAGACAGATCGATGTTTAAAGTATGAATATATTATCAGAAAATGGCACCGGTGATTGAAGTTTTGTGGAATTAGATTTTCATGGTTTGGACATCTGATGCGAAGGAATAAATGTGGAAAATGTCGTGAGATAAGTTTTGACTATGAATGTGGCTGTAAGAGTAGGGAAGACCAAAAAAACGATGGACGGACTGTGTGAAAAATGATACGTCGTACCGTGTTTTTGGAAATATCTACTTTAGAACCCACACATAAAGTTCAATTTGAGCTACCTACTGCTTCAAACATTTTTATGAATTTTTCAATAGTTGATATGTTGTTTAAGTGGAAATAATATCATAATCAATTGGAAACAAGGATTAAAATAGTTTGTGATATAATTTAGAGAGCCATTCTTACAAGAACAAAACATGATCATTAACCCATAAAGCAGCAGACCAACCCTTAACAGACACCTCTGTTTTACAACCTAGTGAATTATTAGCCACACTGTCCCTCCACCAGTCCATTAGGAGAATTAACGATAACACTAGAACCTCATAATGTTGCTGGAGGCATCTTAAACTTAAGAGGAAATAGGGTCGGTCTTTTCTCCATACAAAAAGTCATAATTCGAGGTTTGGCTCTCGTCTATTTCCTCCTCTAATATTGGACCAATTTGAAAGATATTTTATAAATTGAATAAGAAGGATATTTACTGTGCCCCTATGTTTTTCATTTTTCATTAATAGTTGTCAAATTTGTATAATAGGCCTCTGATGACAGCGGTCTAAACAGGCAATTTTGAGCATTTTCAGAGGGTTCTAGTGCCTCTACAGATAATGTATCATCAAAACGGAAAACATAAGGGCATAGAAATAGGTGATATTTATTTTACTATGAGAAATCATTGCTCTAAAGTCATAAACCAGAGAGATAACAGGCGAGAGAGTATGTATGGGGAGGGGACCGACCCTATTTCCTCTTAAGGGTTACGATAGTATTAAAACTAGTATACAGGGTGGCCGAAACATTGATTCTAAAAATAAAATAAATGCAGACAAACTTCTACTTTGTTAAGTATTTTTTTTTAAATTTATCATGTCGAAAATTCTCAAAAAACCAGAAATAAATTCATAACTCAAAAACTATGAAAAGCCGCGTAACGTACAAGGGGGTGATTCGGATACCCCATGATACGAGCGACCATTTTATTTTTGGACGTGAATTTTCCGTCCGCCCTGTATATACTCCTCCAGACCGTATTTCGGCCATGGCGGCCAATCTCAACAGAGTGTAGCCTTCGTTGCGGGAGATATTATAGTGCACAAGGGTGTGCGCAGACACAGGTGCACTCTCTTTTTTCGGCAATCGGACACGACCGGAGAGAGATCAGGCGCAGGACCAACGGCTTAATTTGCTTTCCGAAGCACGGGGTTATCACACCGCCAACTTCCAAACTCCAGGCTGTTACTATGAAATTCCTAATGGAAACACCCAATATTACTTTGCCCGACCCCGGAATCGAACCCAGAACCCCGTGCTCAGGAGTCGCGCTAGCGACCACGAGACCAACAGGGCAGTTAAAAGTAGTACAGAGTTGTTGGAATGGTTTTGCCATGGCGTGGTGATTTTGAAGTAGAAAAAGGTAATTATCTATTAAATACAAACTTTGAGCCCAAATAGCACTCAACTGCTGCCCTGAGACAGTGAGGCGGGGTCGCGGCAAGCCACGTAGAAGTTATCGGGACGAACTGGATAAGTTCTGTCAAAACTGGAAAGAGAGCGCGCGGGCTCGCTATAGATGTAAGGAGTGGATCCCGAGGCCTTGGCCCAGGAGCGGGAAAGCGCGAGTTAGTAAGAAAAAAACTTGTAATTTGGGCATCCCAGGCTTCGCCCTCTCGTATCGGCTTGACTTATGATTTTTTCTAGGAAAAAAACTACTTACTTCATTTTGTTTTAGACTAGAAATGAGAAAAGTCATCTTTTACTTTTATCCACCACCAGGAAACTCCAGTATACTATCCAGTTCTCAAGCAGGCAAGTGTTTCTGTTTACTCCTTTTTCTCCATATGCGTATGCGTATCAATGGAGGACAAGACCGATAGTTCAGCGGAGATTGTGAGGTCACCATACGGCCTCATTTCTTGTCAGCAAGTGTTTGACATATCTTTCCATCTTCTGCACTTAAAGTAATAAAATAACTTAATTGTATGTTTTGTACTTAATGGGTTTATCTTGGACATTACTGACATCGGTGAAGGAAAATATCGTAAGGAAACCCAAGGGGCCTACCACCACCGCTTACAGCAGTATTTATTTAATATTACTTCAGTTTAGGAAAGAGATGAAGGTCTACAGGAAGTATAGCTCCATCTCTTTCCTCCACGAAGTAAGATTAAAATACTACTGCTGTAGGCGGTGGTGGTAGGCCCCCTGGACTTATAGTTAATTAAGTTTGAAATCACTAACTCGTCTGGAGCAAGCATGGTGATCATGCTTGTACCTTCCACAGAGACTCGTTCTGCATGATCTTCCCAAGCTTGCTAAATATAATAAAAGCTGCTTATATAAATGTGTTAGTATATATAATAACATACCGAGTAGCATAAAAAACTTAAACTCCAGATTATGTAAGAAAAAATTGTTTGACTGGTTAAATTCGGAAAATTTCTATAGTCTTAAAGAATTTATGGATAAAAAATTCTCATGTTAGTATTAAGTGAACATATGCATGCTAAGTATAATTCTGGCAAAACATGTAAGATCTTTATTGTAAATTATTGTAACACCATGTATACCATGTTTTATGCAAATAAATAGAAAGAAAGAAAGAAAGAAAAATATTTTATTTGGGACACGCACAGGAAAAACAAGCAATAATATAGAGCAAAAACTAAATTAAAATAAAGAATAATTAAAACTAACTAAATACATAGACAACCTGTGCGAGGCCAAAAAGGCTCCTACCTCAGCATAATGCTGCGATATTTAAATAAATAAATACCGCAGCGCTGGTATTCTGTTAGGGCCCGCTGTGATGCCACGGACACGCCTACAGACACAATATATAAATTAGGGGATTACAACATAAAAATACTTACTTACTTCTGTATATGAGAAGAGGTCTCTGCCCCCTGCAGTTGGACAATAATATGCTGGTATTAATATTATTATCATGAATGTTATGATTCTGATGCTACACTGCAATCAACGCACAACCAACTCAGCATGCCCCAAAAGAGTAAATGACAATCACAATACTCATTTTCCGAAAGTACCTCAATAAGTACTTGAGTTATGCTACAATCATAACGCGAACCTGCCCGCAGTCGAGCCGCTGAATATTTTATACAACACAATGCCCGCTCCACAGATTTTCATGTCCCCTCCTTCAAAATTCATTCACTGCCTTTTGGCTTTTATATTAAAATCCTATGGAGGGGAGTTTCGGCTTTCAAATGTTGATTCTTATTTTAGGTTGACAGGATTTATTGAGAGTCATCGCAGTGTAGATTTGTTGGTGTTACCATTGAAAAATAAATAATTTGTCGGACAATAATTAATTACGAATGTTATTCAACTAGGTTAAAAATGTCAAACGAGCAGAAAGCGTTCAAAATTGCTTCATTAGCCAACAGCTTCAGGCATATAATACGCTCACTTTACCACGTAGGTAATACATTAGAAAAAAAAACAAAAAAAGTGAAAAATCACTTTAATTTTGGAAGTCGGTGTCTTTGCTTTTCAATTTTCGTTTTTTGCCACCGACTTCCGAAATTAAAGTTATTTTTCATTTCTTTTGTGTTTTTTTAGAAGTGGGTTGTTTTTTTCTGTAAAAAGTTTTTATTTTTCACTTTTTTGTTGTGGTACCTACCCCACCACAAATTCGAATACCACCACCTGCTATGTAAGTAACAATGACGGAGTCAAATAAAATATCGTCTACATAAACTAAGTGGGAAAAAAAACGTAATTATTGAAGCTAACTCAAAAACTACGCAAGTAAAGTTAATAAAATATAATATATGGGACCACTTCTGAAGCATGACCTACCAAACAAAAGAATAATCATCAATATCGATTCATAATTGGCGGAGTAACCGCGTAACATACATACAAAAAAAAACAGACTAATTGAGAACTTCCTTCTTTTTGAAGAAATCGGCTAATAAGTAAGGAGCTCGTGGCTAAGTTATAACAGCCACACCGGTTCGATCCATCAGGGTAAGCTACGCTTGCTGGGGTTGGTCGGTGGATGGGTGACCATACCGGTTTACATACCGAGAATCCTCCGTGCCTCGGAAAGCACGTTAATCCGTTGGTCCCGGCTGTCATTCGGGGATCTTTGACAGTCACTACGGGTTGTCAGAAGCCCGAAAGTCTAACAACCCGTCTTACCAAGGGGTATCGTATTACCCAGTTACTGGGTTGTGTAGCTCAGATAGGCAGTCGCTCCATGTAAAATACTGGTATTCAGCTGCATCCGGTAAGATTGGAAGCCAACCCGAACAAAGTTGGGAAAAGGCTAGGCAGATTGATGGGTTAAAAAGAGAGGTCATAATAAGGGTGTATTAGTATAGACAGTTCATGTTTTTTTCATGAATAAGATGTAGGCATCTTATTCATGAAAAAAACATGAACTGACCTATCCCATCGCCATTCTGCTTGGTGGTCTGTACAACCCTTAAATATGACAACACCTTTCTGATACATGCTAAGAAGCAGCCCCTGAATTTCATCGTTATTGGTCTACTTCCGTCACGTGGCTTCGCCCGCGTGGTATGTCGATAAAAAGTATAGCCTATGTCCTTCCCCGGGATGCCATCTATCTCCTTGCCAAATTTTATCGAAATCCGTTCAGTGGTTCAGGCGTGAAAAGGTAACATACAGACAGACAGAATTACTTTCGAATTTATAAAAACTAATAGGTAAGTCATCCCTCTTCTCAACAAAAACTAAGTAAGTATTTATGTTCTTACATAAAAATGAACCTTAAATCTTACAGTTAATTTAGTTCTAATTTGAATGACGGCGTCTTTTCCGCGAGATCTTTAGTGTGAAAGCAAAATCTGATCCAAGGAAGCCTCCGACCGACGCGAGAGTCAGCCGCATTAATATCCACAGAGTAATGAACAGAAACAGGGACTCGTGGATAAATAAGAACAGCCGCACGGGTTGACTGAAGGATAAGCTAAGCTATCGGTGGTCGATTCGTAGATGGGTGACCATCCAATACATATCAAGACCCTCCATGCTTCGAAAAGCACGTTAAGCCGTTGGTCCCGGCTGTCATTCGTAGATCTTTGACAGTCGTTACAGGTCGTCAGAAGCCCGAAAGTCTGACAACCAGTCTTTCCAAGGGATATCGTATTACCCAGTTACTGGGTTGTGGAGTTCAGATAGGCAGTTGCTCCATGTAAAAAACTGGTATTCAGCTGCATCCGGTTAGACTGGAAGCCGACCCCAATATAGTTGGGAAAAGGCTAGGCAGATTGATCTATCGTCATAACTAGAACCTTAACAATTTTTTCCTAACTTGAAAATCCGTGACAGTTTCCAAATTCTCTGTTCCCTGCAGCTACTCTGCACCCTTTCACATTTTAAAGCGAAAAGGTACGAGCTCTTTGTGCAGTAAGCGGCGCTTTCTCAATGGAGACGTAGTTTTCTATTTATTGCATTATAATATTTTACACAATACCGTTCTTTGAGTGAATATTTTACGCCAGCCTGGCTTGCAGTGTGTTCAGATGAGAATATTTAAGTGTAGTGTGGAATAATGGATAATTAAAATTAAAATTTTGGAAGTAATTTTAGTTGATATCAACTTACCTCGTTGATCTAGTGGTCGTAAGCGCTACTGCTGAGCATGAGGTCCTGGGTTCGATTCCCGGATCGGGCACAGTCCTAATGGATTTTTCCATTTGGAATTTCACAGTACCAGCTCGGAGTCTGGATTTCTGCTCGGTTCATGGCAATAGGCTCGCCCACTATAACATGGAAGTTCCCGTGGGATCATTTCCGACGTCCAAGCGGGTGAAATCGCGGGCAAATGCTATAGTCAGATTATAAATATCAGCTAACTTTAACCAAATCATCATTTATTTATCACTATAACAAACTTTCTATAACGATAGTTATGGACGATCCAAAATGGAGAAAAATACTTGCAGCAAATGATAAACAATGGGCATACAATGTTTGCACTGAAACGAAGCAGTTTTAAGGATAAAATAAGTAGATTTTTGTCTGAATTTTCAACGCTGCTTCACTGTATAACTTCTAGGAAAGTGCTCAAACAATAGGTGGAATAGTCACAAGATAAATATTTTCTATGCTATATTGTTTTATGAAATTAAGCTATGAGGTACTAAATTAAATTACTGATTAAAACTAACTAAACAAATAAAGAATTAACTAAAATATGGCGTCGAAAAGTTCGTCCGCATCGCTGTCGGTTGGTAATGTACCCAAGAGACTGGCGGCATTGCCACGTTGTATGGCAATGCTTAGCCTCTGACCAAAGTAAGTCAGCCCTAGACGTAAAAAGTTAGTTGTGTTATTTTTATATTGTCTATGTAAGTTAGATTTTAAATAAACAGTTAATTAACAGCTATGAGCAGGTAGAAATTAAACATAGTTTTTTTTTTCCATTATCATCATCTTCCTTTTCCCAAGTATGTCAGGATGGGCTTCCAGTCTAATCGGATGCAGCTGGATACCAGTATTTTACATGGAGCCACGGCCTATCTCACTTCTACAACCCAGCTTGTAGGTAACACGATACCCCTTGGTAAGACTGGTTGACCAACTTTTGGGCTTCTGACTACCCGACTGCCTAAGATCAATGTACGAATGACAACCGGGACTAATAGCCTTTTTTTTTTTTTGTAATTGGGAGATCATCAAATTACTTCTCCCGCTCTGGGCGGAGCGGAAGGGCGTGTCAGTTTTTACTGACTAAAACCCACCCGCGTTCCTTCAGTTGCCTGTTGCCAAGGTCCCGGTATCCCTTCCGGACTTTCCCACAACCCTGGCAGAGGGACCAACAGCCTAACGTTCTTTCCGAGGGGTCTCAATTTGTAATGGATGTTCACTCATCCACGAACCGTCCGCCACGCGCATCCGGCTGTTATTATTTAGCCATGAGCCATGCATGTAAGTTCATAAATTAAGGCCCTACCTTATCTCAAATTTTATCTCGCTCGCACCATACTACTCGCGGTCTGAGTGAGATCGAGACGGAATGGGGTGCTGGCGGCTCTCAAGCCTCGAATAGTGAAAATAATGGTTATTTAAAAATAAAAATAAACAAGCCCTGCTTTATAGTGATTTCAGTTATTATGCAAAGTTTCATGATCTAATTTGAAGTATTTTTTAAACACCAGCGGTTTATAGTTCAGTTTAGAGGTAACTTTGTATTTTTTTTCTGTAGAGAAAATTGTATGTAATCGTGTTTTCGCCAAACATAGAACCTAGCATCAATTCTCAACTTTAACATGTATTTATTTCAAAATGAGTGCTGCAATTTTTTCAGCATAACGTAGGATCATGCTAAGCAATTTGAGGTAGGGTAGGGCTTTAAGTAGATAAATCACATTGTACCCAAAAAATCTGTTGCCTGTATATTCACACAACTTGCCAAACCGCACTTATAGTCTTAGTCCGATGCCAGCCGTTTGTGATTAATAACTCAAGTTATCGCCAAGTTGGAACCAAGTTGGCGGAAAGTTGGCCCCAAGTCGGTACTCGACCAACTTCATTGTAAAGTTTGTCACCAACAAGCCAACTTTGTGTCCTAGTATTTGGGAATATGTCAGCACGTCTTTTGTTTATAATCGACGAGGTTTCAAATCGAGGTTATAAATTTTACGAAATTGATTGTCATGGTACGGACATGCGATGCGGACGTATGAGGGAAATGTCGTGAGGAATGTTTTGAGTATGAATGCGGATGGCTATAAGAGTAGGGAAAGACCAATGAAACGATGGATGGACTGAATGAAAGATGTTATGGCTGGAAAGGGGGCGACTACCGAGATGACGGCTAATAGAGAAGTACTCGTATGTAAGTAAAAGACCAGTAATGTTGCGCCGACCACAAATAAATTGGGGTAAGGACAGCAGAATGATAGAATATTTTTATTCAGTATTAAAAATTGGTAAAAAATTAACATAAAATCATAGAAATCATTAAATGTTAAATGCTACAATGTTAGTGCAATGTTAGATGCCTGTACTAGGATAAACCTGTATCCCAGGCGGCATGAGCTTGTTAGATATTTTGTATATATATATATAGATATGTAACTAGGTGTATGTATATATTTAATCTTGTTATTTATTAGGTTTTAAAGGGAGAATATAAACAATAGGATTCAATTCATAATGACATTATATTTACGTAATTCATAATTTTCATAATCATACATTTAATACAAATCATCATCATTTACCATAACAATCAACAAAAAAATACAATCAGAATAATATCATACCTTAGATGTTAACGTCTTGAAGACCGACGAGCAACTGACTCGATAACGTCCTTACAATCCTTTTTATATCCTACAAACGTCACTTTATGTCAAACATCTACCGTCATTTGAAATAAATCATAGATGATCAATGATCATATATTTCGTTTGAAACGGATTATTATATCAAAATTGCCATATATAATCTTAGATACGCAACAAGTATCATTAAATATTACATAATAATTTATAGTAATAACATCGTAATCAATTTTACAAGTTAAGTGTTATTTTTAGGTAAACACAATATCTAGTCAAATCAGTGTTTGACTTATAAAATAGTTTGTTATAAAAATCATTTAGTAAATTAACAACAGATAATAATTACATTTATAGGTATATCAAGTAATTATTTTATAATAATTACTCTTATATATCAAGCTCACACTTTACGGTAATTGTAGGACAATAAAATTCTTAAAAATATTTAACATTAGGAGTCTTGAAATAATGAGAAAATTTAATTATCTTAATTCTTTTATGCCTAGTTTACTTAAATAGTATTTATAATAAAAATAAAAAGAACAAAAATGTCTTAAATACGTAATTTCTTATTTAGTTTGCGTAAAATAGTTTCTTGTACTTTGTAACCTCGTTAAACACCTAATATAATTTACCGTCAGCAGAATTTGTAAGCGGGAAAATGATGAAAGTGCAATGAACTTAAAACCTAAGTAATAGAAAAACTATGAGATGAAAACTCACTATCTTTTTTTTTTTTTTCAGTGAATTAATCGATTCAGGCGTCCATTATAAAATACAATAGACGTAGATTACATATATTACGTAACTTATTCCGCTAACTACAGAGAACTCTACTCCGAACTTGACTCTGCATCTAGCGCTCGGCATGGCAACACGTCGTGTTCTGGTTTGCGACTGGTCAATCGTCATCGTGAGGATGCGTCGTTGAGACGTGATACACGTGTTGATTTCTTACAGAGTTTTTTTATGCCTCTTCAGGAATAGTTAGCGGAATAGGTTACTAAATATGTCTATTGTATTCCATAGTATTCAAACGGATTTTGAGCTTTAATATGGAGAACTCGAAAATGAAAAGTATATTTTTGCAAAAATAAAGCTCTGCTTATCCAATGAGGACGAACCTCAGAGTCTCACATTGCATTTTTCAGGTCAACCTGGAAAATAGACGTAATTAGGGAAGATGGGCACTAGAATCATTCTATCAAACTCAAAGCCAAAGCATTTATTTCCTAAAACCAATTAAGGCACTTTTTCCTTGTCAAGGAGTCAGAATGATATAGAATATGAAGCTAGTTGCCCATTCCAAATCGCAGTAGGTTCCTATGGAGAAGAACGGGCAAGAAACTCCATGGAAACCCTTTTAAATCAAAATATTATTATCAAAGTTACGATTACAAATCCGCATTGAAAGCATGGTGATAATGTACAAAAATTCAGGAAGTCTCCAACATTAATTCAAACAATAATGATGAACCACAATTACCCACCAAATCCAATTTGCCGAACGCCAAACAATATGAGAGAACAAAAACGTTGGAAACCATAAATCATTGGAGTCTGGCGCCTGGCCACATAAATCAGTGACGTCATCGACCGATATCGCAGCATCTCGAAACAATTACGGGATGTACAGATTCGTGTCACGAACCCGGCGGCCTGATCGATGCGAATATAGTGTATAAGCGTGATAAGAATACAAAATGAACCGAAACGAAGATCGAAAAAGGTGTTGCAGAAATTGTAGACAACATAACATTTGGATTCATGAATTATGAAATTATTTTAGTTAGGACTAGCTTCCGACCGCGGCTTCGCCCGCGTGTTATGTCGATATGAAGTAGCTTATGTCCTTTCTCAGGCTCTAGACTATCTGTGTACCAAGTTTAATTTAGATCGGTTCAGTAGTTTTGGCGTGAAAGCACGACAGACAGACAGACAGACAGAGTTACTTTCGCATTTATAATATTAGTAAGGATTGTAATTAAACATACAATGATAAAAATCCTAAAATCTATTATCACTCAAATAAATAAAAATAAAAATTTGTTACGTTAAGTTTTAAGCAATTTATTCAGTTTTTAAGACGAACCAAATTCAAAACTCTTACGATACATTTTTTGGTCTTCGTATTTCATTTGTTTTCCAGCCATAGAGTGTCGAATATCTTGTGTGTCGTATGTTTTATGCTGAATACATGCTATGTGTGGTCAGCTGTTTATAGTGTCTCACACGCGTTGTGAATATTATAAGATCTCTGATAATGTGTGAAAGTTAAGCTATGCTTGTCGCGGTTGGAAGGGTGGAAGGGTGACCATCCCTTACATAGTTATCGAAACCCCTCCTTGCCTTCGAACGTCCGTTAAGCTGTTGTAAATTGTGTAGATCTTTGACAGTCGTTACGGGTAGAAATTCAACAACCAGTCTTACCTAGGGGTATCGTGTTACCCAGTCATTAGGCTGTGGAGGTCAGATAAGCAGTCGGACCATGTGAAATACTGATAGGCAGCTGCATCCGGTTAGACAGGAAGCTGACCTCAACATAGTTGGGAAAAGGCTAGGCAGATGATGATGAAAACCAAATACTGATCCAAAATTGTTCAAGTGTAACACATAAAAGAAAATGAATAAAACAAAATGGAGGGTAGTCAAAGTACTATCTACAGCTTTTAAAGTTTTCTGACTTGATCTACAACGGTACTACGTAGAAGTAGAAGGCTTTTAGATAACATGAGGAGTGACGCAGAGTGCCGCGACTTTTGTACAGGCGGCGCTGGAACAATGCTTCAGATTGTAGTCTAGGAGACGACCGAAAAAGTTTCCAATTCATCCATTTGATATTTTATACTTATGATAGGAAAATGTCGTGGGGAAAGTTTTGAGTATGAATGTGGAGGGCTATAAGAGATGAGGGCGAGGAGAGGGGAAGGCCAAAGAAACGATGGACGGACTGAGTGAAAGATGATTTGGTTAGAAAGGGAGTGACTACCGAGATGACGACTAATAGAGAAATATGGAAGAATGTACATGTTGCGTCGGCCATGAACAAATTGGGATAAGGGCAGGAAAATGATGATGATGATGGGTTGTAACCTTGTAAACGAAAGGTCGTTTAAATGCTTTAAACGATCTTTCGTACTGTATCGATCTATATAGTACTGTTGTAAAGACTCCCAGAGACAGGTGCTATGCGGCGGCGCAACGCGGCTCTGGTAAAACAATTCCTATGAAAACTTTACGGAAATTGTATGCGGGAGCCTTTACCCAAACTAAAGGGCTTCTATTTTGGCAGTCAGTCCTCAAAAATCAAAATCAAAATATTTTATTTCACATAAACCTACATGGGCACTTATGAAACGTCAGAAGCTAGGTGCACGGTTAGAAAGAAAGAAAGAAAGAAAAATGCGTTTATTGGCATTGTAGCAGAAAAATACACCTTAAAACTATAAAAACAGAAAACAACCATTAGAATGCCAAAAGGGCCTCAGCTCAGCATAATGTCAGATGGAAACACAAAGTGTACCACCTGACGCTGATTTTCAGCTGCAACCCACGAGTGTCATACGCTAGAATATTATTATAATAAAATAAAAACTGATCTATAAGAAATAAAATAAATAAATAAACTACCTAATAATTGTGAATGTTTAAAATGTTTATAAATAAAATATATAATATTTAAAATGGTAACATTCCGTTTAGTCGGCATCGGTCGGCATGGACAATCTGTGCGCAAAGCTGTCAAAAAATAAACTATTTGACGTTTTCAACATTTTGACAGGTTACATAAATTAGACGCAATAATGAATATAATTATGGAATTCAATATTATGTAATGTATTATCAAATAATGTGTTGGGTGATTGTAAAAGTATTATTTACCTATTACCGGTTCCAATTGGTCTTTTCCTATAGAGAAGAGCCGGCAAGAAACTCCACGGTTACTCTATTAAAAATAATTGGCTGTTACAATATTTTCGAATTACAGTGTTATTAGGTATAGGCCTTTCAACCAGTATCAGGTAAACTCAAACGTGGAGCATTACAAGGAGATCGTGGCAACATGAATGTCATGACGTAAATTATTATTTGTACTTGTTTGTGCGAGCGCGTCTAGATTATAAACCCAGCAAATGCTAATTAGAAAACTAATCACCGGACTAAAATGAACTTGCACACAGACTGCCGCTCCAGAATGAATAGCACCACTTTACCAATAGATAGATAAATCAATTAACTTTCGCGGCTTAGTTGGAACATAAAGCGAATATTCAGTGCGCTAGCTCCGGGCCTAAGTCACATAATAAATATATAAGAGAGCGAGAGGGCCGATCCTCGCGACGTATTCGCGCTGCACCAAGCCAAATAGAATTTTTGGCAGAACTGATAAAGAGTTGATAATACCACCATGGAAAATATTTTATAAGATTTCAAATGTATTAGTCGCTCGAGTTACTTCGCTTCCCTTCTTTCTTATATCTTTGGTACCACCACACAGTGCTTGTTAGATAAAAACCAATAAAAAGGCAGGAATAATTTTACTTTCGGTTTGCCAATAAATAACAAAAAAAAAAAAATAGACGATGGTAAAAAATGAAACAAAACCAAAAGTCAAAGAGTACTTCCGAAGCTAAGTTATTTTTCACTTTGTAGTGGTATTATGAAGGCGGTTGTTTTTTTTTTTGTGAAACTCTATTTTTAAACGTCGAGCTTTAGAAATGGGTACATTACAAGTGATGACACTTGAAAGTGCCGGCCGGCCGTCGACACCTCTTCGGGTTCACAAAAGTTAATTTGTATTTGCTTCATTAGTACCTACGTCAGAATTTTGTCGTGAGTGTTTAAATTGAAGGTGACATTGTTAATAATATTCATTACTAGCTATTGCCCGTGACTTCGTCTATGATCCAGGATCAAAAGTAGAATTCTCTGGTAGAATCTACCCATGTCGTGTGATCCAAATCCGGTCAGCCATTTTAGTGTCAAAGCGTAACAAATAAATAAACAAACGAACAAGCTCACTTTCGCATTTCTAATATTATATAGCCCGCGGCTTCGCCCGCGTGGAGGTCGGAAATTATCTCACGGGAACGTAATACCGGGTTAAAAACTATCCTATGTCCTTTTTCAGGTCATGGCTTATACATGTGCCAAATTTCATACAAATTCGGTCAGCCGTTTTAGTGTGAAAGCGTAACAAAATAACAGACTCACTTTCGTATTTTATAATATTACTAGCTTCCACCCGCTCTTCTCCCGCGTGGTATGTCGATAAAAAGTAGCCTATGTCCTTCCCCAGGATGCCATCTATCTCCTTGCCAAATATTTTCGAAATTCGTTCAGTGGTTTAGGCGTGAAAAGGTAACATACAGACAGACAGAGTTACTTTCGAATTTATAATATTAGTATGGATACGGTTAGTATAATCTATTGCAAAGACCTTGTCTAAAAGTTTTTAAAGCTAGGTGTTCCAATTAAAATTTCAGCAACAGACTAATTTATATTAAAAGGGAAAATAAATTAATAATCTCTGTTCAATGATTTATTAAAGCTATACTTTACCGTTATTAATATTTTTTTCTTAATTAAATTAATTCTAAGGTAAGGACAACTACGGACTTAGCAGATAATCTGTGTTTTCTGGAAAATACCCGAGTTAGTTTAGCGTGGCAATGCTGGTCATTGACTTACCTATATTATAAGGTGTATCTTTTCATACAAAAAATCTCTTAAGGGGTCATTGTACTCATCATTATGAACAACTTTCACTAAGGGACCAACCCTGAAATCCCAAAAAAAAAATCAGCTGTTCCCTACATTTATTTATGTTCGCATATCTCGTCAAAATGTAGGGAATATCTGATTTTTGGTCAGCTGATTTTGGTCCCATAGTGAAAGTTGTTCATAATAATGAGTACCAATAACCCCTTAAGTGATTTCGTGTACTTATGAAAAGATACACCTTATATATATTCTAATTTTATTCGTTAACATTCTAAATCTATCGTGATCTTCAACATGTTCCAATAACGAAAAACCATAACATAGTTTATTGTTTGGGTTCCTATGGAGAGATTTTAAGGAAAGGGCAATGACCGTTATTGCTATGCTAAAGCGACTTGGGTATAGCAAGATTTTATTAAATGAGTTCAATATTAAAATATGCTAATACTAAATGGATGCTGAGTAGATTATTAAATATTAATCTTATTTCCTAAGTTCTCCAACTTCTTTTAGCGTAGTGCTTAAAGGTAGACAGATTGTATCGCTTTGTGTACGTTGAGCTTTATAGTCTTATAACTGTCGTGAAAACGTTGTTTACGACTATGTTTTAAATTAATTTATGGACGTTAGCGATTGAAGGCTGAAATACTGAAGACTTTCATTTTGTATGCTCTTTTGCTATTATTAAAATGTGTAGTCTCTGTGCTCAATATAATCAAAATAAAAATCGCATGTGACAGACAGACAAAAAACGTATTAAATTTTTCCATTTAGCTAGTTTTCTCACAGTAAATTAAAAAGATTTGGGAAACTTTTCAAGGATCGGAAATGACTATTTACTGCTGAAATTACGGCCAATAGAGTGACAATTCAATACGAAGATATGCAAGACGTATTACCATTCACAGGGCATTTAAATATTTGAGTATAATCTAATGATTATAATAGAAATGATTCTTCTATAAATAATTAATGATTCTAATATAATCTAATGTATTTAATGATACAATTCTCTGGCTCTGGATGGAGATAAAATGAAGACAGGCAATCGAAATTTAAAACAATATTTCGAGCAGGTGGTATCATCATCTCCAAACATATCCCGTGCCGTATGCCCGCTGGTTGCATTCGCAATGCGCCGCGCCATTAGATTTACAACGCGCCGACTAGGCGACCTACATACCTATTACATTATGTATCTGCGGCCATATACCGGAGATATGGCCTTATGCAACCTTGGAGCGGGATTTATTGTTTTATAACTACGGAAAACTTTTGCTGGGTGGATGTATGAAGTTTCCGGTGGAATAAGGTTAGGTTAAAAACGTTGCGTGGTTTTCCCGCTCTTAATAAAAATGTTATAGTCACACACAATGCAAAGCCCAAACTGTTGGGTCTAAAAGCATGAAATTTTTCATATTTGCACATTGTTCACACAAGTTTTTATTCAAGCGATATCTTTATGATACCTAAACAGAGAATAATATTATGGAGATGCAAATAACTTGCATAAGGGATGTCACCCATTTTTTTTATATTTTACGAAGAGTACTTTTGGTTGTATACGTACACACGTCGCACGGGTCGATCCCTCAGGTTAAGCTACGCTTGCCGGGGTTGGTCCGTGGATGGGTGACCATCTTTACATACCGAGACTCCTCTGTGCCTCGGAAAGCACGTTAAGCCGTTGGTCCCGGCTGTCATTTGTGGATCTTTGACAGTCGTTACGGGTCGTCAGAAGCCCGAAAGTCTGACAACCAGTCTTACCAAGGGGTATCGTATTACCCAGTTACTGGGTTGTGGAGGTCAGATAGGCAGTCGCTTCATGTAAAATACTGGTATTCAGCTGCATCCGGTTAGACTGTAAGCCGACCCCAACGTAGTTGGGAAAAGGCAGGCAGATGATGCTTTTGGTTGTATACGTTTCTTGGATTACATAAAATGGCTCTAAGCCCATGAGGTAAAACCATTTGCTTCCTGAAACAAATCAGCTTTTGCAAACAGAAAAGGAAAAGGTTTCTCGCGAAACTTACAAAGTATTGTAGGTCCCGCGACAAGAGCTTTCAAAGAGAGAACTCACTCAGCGTCACTCGCTTGGCGAGTAGAACACTCGCTGGGAGACTCAATCTTGGGGCATTATACATACCAGCGAGTAATCGCTCGTCACCGTCGCGCATTCACTGCTAGTTCCTCGCCAACTAATTTTTAGGTGTTAGTGCGGGTTGGGAGGTGCCCTCTCTGAGAAACCACTGATCAATCTGATGTCTGTTGAGATAAGTTGTTCAAAATAACACCAATCATTACATAAGTAAGCATGTGCTTTGATACCAGACCAAAAAAGGGGTTTTTTAAACTAACAAAATGTGCAAAGTCAAAGTCAAAGTCAAATAATTTATTTCAATTAGGCACATAAAAGGGGCACTTTTGAACGTCAAAAACAAAGAAATAGAACTGATTCTAGTTGCCCCTTCCAAAAGGTAGTTTTCGCATGAAGAAGAATGGGCAAGAAACTCCACCGTTACTATTTTAAATGGGAAAGAAACTCCACCTTTTAAAAAATGTTTTATAATATTTTGTATGTTGTGCGACAACCCTAACTGTTCATCCATTCATTGATATTAAGAGCAATTAAATATACTGTCGGAGGTAAGACCATTGCTCTACTGCGTAACAAAGACAGAGCTATATAGAACAGATCACTCTTTCTCCCTCTAGCATAGAGCATTCATAACTCCTAGAGTTTCTAGCGTATTTAAGTGTTACTATTCATGGCGAAATGCCTATAAAATTGATTGATATTCTAATAAAATTGTTTGGCTGTGCCTCGCATAGTTTTAGTGAGAAATGGGGCCGAGACAGCGGCGGTAGTCACATATTCCTCCTTATAGCAAATATTCCGAAAATTAGGGAAATAATTTTCAAGTTTCAGCACGAAGATTGGTCATGATTTTAAACCGACTTCTTGGCTTGTGGTGTCGATAGGTAAATAGCTAAACTTCTGTTATTTGACTAAGATTATCATGACTTCTGTCAGGGAAATAAATATCCATTTAATTTAATGAATGTAAATATTATTTTTGTTCTTTTTCTTAATTTTTCTTATAATAACGCAAAAGTTTGTGAGGATGGATGTATAGATGTATGGTTGGATGTTTGTTACTCTTTTACGCAACAACTACTGAACGGAGGCACACAGATAGTTTTAACCTGGATTAACACATAGGATACTTTTTATCCCCATTTTCCTACGGGATCGAGACTTATGCGGATGAAACCGCGGGGCGCAGCTAGTACTTTCATAATTTTGAAATTCGACGTTTTTCTGTCCGGTTAGCGCTTATTTCTCGATCATTTTCTCCGGTTATGTTTAACTAGTCCAGTTCAAGCCAACGTAGCCGTGGGCATACAGCTAGTGATATTTATGATTGGATGCAGATTAACGAGATTGACCAATCTGAGATGTCAGGAACTGCTCGCTACAGGCAACACAAGGAACATGGGTAGATTTTAGTCAGTAAGAATCTAGTCTGATACAGCGAGCGCTGGACGCTAAGTGAATCAAATCGCCCACCATCCCCACTTACCATTGATTCACTCTGCGTCCAGCGCTCGGTGTGGCAACACGTCGTGTTCTGGTTTGCGACTGATCAATCGTCATCCTGAGGATGCCTCGTTGCGAGGTGAAATACGTGTCGAATTCTTGGAGGGTTTTTTATGACTCTTGAAGAATAGTTAAGCAGAATAGGTTAATAAATATATCTACGTCTATTGTATTTTATAATGGATTTCTGCTAAGTCACGCCTGACTATAATATTTGTAGTTTCACCAACTGTATAATTCTTTCACAAAATAAACGGCATTTCTGTTATTATTTGGAAAGTGCCCAACTAGCAGGCTTGTGGTGTTAGTAGGGATTAAAACTCGCTGCAATTAGAGGCTGGTTGCACTCAGTACATGTTTTGTGCCCTTCCACTGGATTATGTGGTTTTGCTTACATTCTGGTTTTTGGGGATGTCAGCGACCTGCACCCCAATTGCTTAACATATATTTTTTTCACAATCCGACGGGTTTTTTTTAAAAGAAATTCCTAATCCTTTATAATAAATGTTTCAAAAATTCGTCTACTCGACAACGTAAATAACGCAATGGATTTTGTTAAATTGTCAAAATGAAAGGCAATTGCAGTTGTTAGTATGTTATGCAACTACACCGCTGTCTCTCATGGTGCAATAGAAACCGCGATAAAGTTAAAGAGCATGGGTAGGTTTTTAGAAGTCTTGCTGGAGGAATATAGCCCATGTTGCCCTTGGTTTTGGATATGTGAAAGAATTCACGGCAGTAGTACTTATATATAACGAAGTTAAAAATAAAACTATCACAGCTAAGTAGGCTCTACAAGTTACCGAGTAATAATCGATCAACTTACACTTGCATATTGTAAAAACATGTTCTCCCTTATATTCCGTGGGAGAACAAGTTTTTCAAGTGCAATGTTAAGTTTGTTCTTGGGATAAATTCATGCCAACTATGGAACCCTTCATTGTCCGTGGTTCGATACGCACTGAGCCGGGTTTTATTTATTTATGATTAACAAAAAAGCAGGACACGACTGCCACATACCGGACAAACTGTGGGCCAAAATAGCACAGAACTGGTGCCCTGAGACAATGAGGCGGGGTCGCGGCAAACCACGTAGGAAATGGCGGGACGAGCTGGATAGGTTCCATCAAAACTGTAAGGCGCGGGCTCGCGAAAGATGGAAGGAGTAGACGATGGCCTTTGCACAGGAGTGGAACCGCGGAGGACGGGAAAAAAAAACGTGTCTTATTTTTTTTTTATTTGACTGATAGACTAAATAGTATTTCTGTTTTTTACCCAGGCATCATCCCTAATGCAGGTGCGTCACCACAGGATTATGAGGGCGCCGGCAAACGGTATACAAGAGCACAAAGGTGCACCGGTATGCCTGCGTTTGTGGTCTAAAATACATGGGTTAAAGCTGTAGGCTGGTTAAGACACAAGCGACGAGAGTAACACTAGTTATGTCTAAATTCTGCATGAAAATGTGGATTTCAGCTTATAGATAGCTTCAACTTATAGATTAAACTGTCGAGTTAGGTAGGTCCAACTTCGAGAAAGAAGTCAATCGTCAATCCGACTCGGCTGGGCGACGTTCGGGAAGCTGCGTGCTATCTTCTCGTCTCATATACTACAGTATCTGAAGACAAAAGTTTTTGACCATTGTGTGTTGCCAGCGATGACCTATGGCACTGAAACGTGGTCGCTCACAATGGGCCTCATTAGAAGGCTCAAAGTCACTCAAAAGGCAATGGAGAGGGCTATGCTCGGAGTTTCCCTGCGTGATCGAATCAGAAATGAAGAGATTCGTAGAAGAATCAAGGTAACCGACATAGCCCGAAGTATTGCCAAACTTAAGTGACAGTGGGCAGGGCACATTGCTCGCAGAACAGATGGCTAATGAGGCCAAAAGTTTCTGAAGTGGCAACTGCGTACCGGAAAGACGTAGCGTTGGAAGGCCCCTCATAAGGTGAACCGCTGACCTGGTGAAGGCCGCTGGAATCCGCTGGATGCGAGAAGCATAGAACCAGTCGAAGTGGCGGTGCTTGGGGGAGGCCTATGTCCAGCAGTGGACATCTTTAGGCTGAAATGATGATGATGATTTTGCCCAGATATGTCAGCCTCTGTGTCACCTTTCTGACTATTTTGATATTATTATTTTGATTTATTTTTTACTATGATATTGGCTATAATAAATGTAAAAATATTCGAGGGGATTGGTGCTGATAGCCGAATTACATGTTTTGCCTAGTTTGGCTACAGATGCCTAGCCTAGGTTTAATTTGTAAAACAATCTAGAAAATAAACATTTATTTATTTATTATTTAGAACTAGCGACCCCTATTTTTTCAAGTCGTAAAAACCGTGCGAAGCAGTAGCAGGAGTAGATTATCAATACAGGCTAAGAATACTCCCAGGCGAATTCCCGGCCACCGTAGGCGCGGGCTTGCGGGCGGCGAGCGATGGGTAGCTCGGGTCGACGCCGACGGCGCGTTGTGTTCCACGCGCGCCTCAAAGAGATGTCAGCACAATTGGCGGGGTCCGCTAGGACCGACGCCTGCCAGGGTTGCGGGAAAGTCCGAAAAGGATATCGGGCCCTTGGCAACAGGCAACTGAAGGAACACGGGTGGGTTTTAGTCAGTAAAAGTCTGACATGCCCGCCCAGAGCGGGAGAAGTTATTTGAAGATTTCAAAAAAAAAAAAAAAAAAGGCTACGAATACTTCATATAATTCTCTTTCTTCCATTTACTGTCCGACTATATGAAACAGATATTAGTCTCGCAAAAACTCGAAAACGGCTCGACCGATTGTAATGAAACTTTGATAAGTTGTTGTGTGCGCACTTGAGAAGGTTCCTAACAAAAAAAAGGCATTGCAGGCATTAGCTAGTAGCAAATAAATCTAACTATTAAACCTGGATATTAAATCCCAGGGCTTCATTACCAGTCCATAGTTTCGGCAGTAACTTGCACCACACTTGATTGTCCCGTATGCTGCCATGTAGTAGTCTACAAAGACATTCAATTTTAGGGCTGAGAAGAAACTAGCTTTTCATTAGAAAAGGATTACTTCTCATGCTAAACCGAGTATCTAGTTAACCGAGGTTTAGTCTTCATCATTAACAACAATGACTTAAGAAACTTTAAGATATCATGGTGTAAAAAGACCCATTACATAGCTATCAACTACGCATTCTGTACATCAAATTAATAACATTGCATGTAAATAGTTGCTGGGAAACAACTTTTATTTTTGGTGTGAAAAATCGCTGTTTACGGTTGTTCGCAACGTAAAGCACACAAAACATTGTGTTTATGGGTGCCTATGGTGTAACTTGCTTTATTTAAAAAACGTCTGAAAAACTTGGAATTTTGACCTTCAATATCTCCGTAACCAGAAGTTTCCCAGGTATTATTTATTTATTTATTATTTAACATTTTGTAGGCTTAACAAGTCAACCCAAAGCGTCTACAAACAAGTTACATTGTCGTAATATACGCCTAGTTACAATTTGTGTAATGTGCTACATATTATTATTATTAAATACTAATGCTAACTTATAATGAGATATGGTCAAGAACAAAAATATCACAATGACGGGAATAACAAGTGATTTTCGGCTTTGTTAAGCGTCTTTTTACACCCGTTATTATTATACACAGAAGCTGTTGGGTGTACCTTTTAATATAGGTAAATAAATAAATACACTGTTTCTTTGCTTCTGCTTTGCAAGCTGAAGTTTTTTTGCTTGAGAAATGTCGCTACATTTATAATGCTAGTGGTTAGTTGGATTTCTCGATGGTCTTTGAAATATATTCAGACTCTGAGCGCTGCTGTTGATTGGTCATTTATTTAACGTTATTTTTCTAAATAAAATCAAGTAAGATTCTATTTGATACCACTCCTAGCCCGAGTAAGCTTCTTACATTCATTATCATCATTAATTCAGCCGAAAGAAGTCCACTGCTGGACATAGGCCTCCCCCAAGCACCGCCACTTCGACCGGTTCTGTGCTTCTCGCATCCAGCGGATTCCCGCGGCATTCACCAGGTCATCGGTACACCTTGTGGGGGGCCTTCCAACGCTACGTCTTCCGGTACGCGGTCGCCACTCCAGAACCTTTCGGCCCCATCGGCCATCTGTTCTGCGAGCAATGTGCCCTGCCCACTGCCACTTAAGTTTGGCAATACCTCGGGCTATGTCGGGCTAGTTTCTCACATTGGAATATTATTATGTTCAATGGGTTTTGTTTAAAAACGTAGTCTTTTTGTCAAAATTGACAATCAGAAAGGTGCGGTGTGAGCGCAGACTTAGAAACTGTTATCAAAGATTTTCAAGATTCAGATGAGAGGACTTACCAAGTAAAAACATCTCGAAAAAAAAATCCTTGGCAGACAGACCCGTAACCTGTAACTCGTCGTTACGGGTCGTCAGAAGCCCGAAAGTCTGACAACCAGTCTTGCCAAGGGGTACTGTATTACCCAGCTACTGGGTTGTGGAGGTCAGATTGGCAGTCGCTCCATGTAAAATACTGGTATTCAGCTGCATCCGGTTAGACTGGAAGCCGACCCCAACATGGTTGGGAAAAGGCTAGGCAGATGATTAGACAGACCCGTAACCACATCAAGTATCCCTTGTTATTCTCTAATAGAATCCTACCCTAACACACGATAACCCGTTCATCCTAAACTGAAACTCGATCAACACGGCTGTGTACGAAAGCTATAACAATGTTTGTGACAACTTTGTCGAGCTTATTTGCATGTGTGTCGGCCCTGGGAATATCATTACTGTCCGGGAAATAATTACATTGTACACTACAGGTAGAAATTATTGATTTCTCTGCTGGGAGGGCTGGGATTAGCTATCGTTCATATCGAAGACGGGGAGAAAGTGTGGCGGTATCTACATCGCCACATGCGAACTACGCATCAAAGACCTGACGTCACACAAAAATCCTGACGTCACATAAATCCTGCATTGCGCAATTAAAGTTTACCGTGTAATGGACATATATAAAAGACCCGACATCAATCGTTGGGCATTATTGCCCGCCAGACAACACCCGTCTGGTCGGAGGATCCTTCCTTTTCTATGGTGGATGAGTGAACTTTACACCCTGTTCCTCATACTCCTAAAAAAGTATTCTTGTAACTCTGTTACCAAGTTAAGTTAAGCGGAGAAGCTCGTGGCTAAGTAATAACAGCCGCACAGGTCGATCCGTCAGGTTAACCTACGTTTGCCGGGGTTGGTCCGTCGATGGGTGACCATCTTTATATACCGAGAGTCCTCCGTGCCTCAAAAACAAGCCGACGTCCTGGCAGTTATTTGTGGATCTTTGACAGTCGATACGGGCCGTCAGAAGCCCGAAAATCTGACAACCTGTCTTACCAAGGGGTGTCGTATTACCCAGTTATTGGGTTGTGGAGGTCAGATAGGCTGTCGCCCCATGTAAAATACTGGTATTCAGCTGCATCCGGTTAGACTGGAAGCCGACTCCAATATATTTGGGAAAAGGCTTGCTATTGTGGCCGTTTTAGGCCCTCAGATCCTAGCCTGTATACCAAATTTCTGCTTTCTAGGACTTCGGGAATTACCCTAGAGGTGGTATTTTACTTATTTTCATTTTAGTTCTCAAAACAAAAGAAGTGCAATTTCACAAAACCTTTGTGTGGACATTTTGTTCTCTCTACACGTAATCACTATGCAATACGGTATGACGCAATCAGGCCGGATTCATTAGTCCAATCAGAGTTAACGCAGCGATGCGCGCCACCCAGCCAGCCAATCAGAGGAGTTATGGTTGTGACGTCACCGGGGAATAGTGATGCGCTTGTTTGAAAGGGATCGTTCATGCGATTTGAATTTGGAGAATTCAGTTAAAGATGGCGGATGGAATAAAGTGAATTTGAGATTTAGTTTGCTGGACTAGTTTATCGGGTGATTCAATATTGTTTCAAAGTCTTTCTTCATTGGTCTTTGAGGCGTTGCATTTTATTTTTACCTGTAGTTCTGTTTCTACTGACAGGTTTTCTTGAGTAAATTGACTTTCCGTTTTTCCCTAGGAAAAATACAGTTTTCATCGTAAATTAGTAGAACAAACTGTATTACGTATGAATCAATTGCCTGCCTTTTCCCAACTATGTTGGGGTTGGCTTCCAGACTATCCGGATGCAGCTGAATACTAGTATTTTACATGGAACGGTTACCTATCTGACCTCCAAAACCCAGTAACTGGATAATATGATACCACTTGGTAAGACTGGTTGTCAGACTTTCGGGCTTCTGACGACCCGTAACGAATCTCAAAGATCAAACTCAACTCAAACTCAAAGCATTTATTTCAATTAAACCATTCACAGGCACTTTTGAATTGTCAAGGAGTCGGTCAGTCAGAAATATGAAGCTAGTTGCCCATTCCAAAGCGTAGTAGGTACCTATGGAGAAGAACAGGCAAGAAACTCCATGGACACTCTTTTAAATCAAAATATTGTTACAATATGTGGGTTACATCATTTATGTTGAAATTATACATGTGAGAACAATGTAGAAAGCACGTTAAAAGCGTCCGCAATTATTACATAAAACAATTCAAAAATTAAAATAAGCCATGGCAGCTAAGAGATGACCAGTCACAACTGACGGCGCCCGTTCACGAACATGACGCATGGATCAGCACCATTCAGCTCAACCATTTTGAAGGGAGCTAAATGATCCGACACACGCGCCACCACCAGCGAGACATTTCAGTGAGCATGACATTCCCAGTCGCCAGGGCACATTCAAGTCAACGATCCACGAACGACAGCCGGGACCAACGGCTTAACGTGCTTTCCGAGCTACGGAGGAGTCTCGGACCAACCCCAACAAGGACCCGTGCGGCTATTATTACTTAGCCACGAGCTCCTCAGATTGATGAATACAGAATTTCGGGTAGGTTTTTTGACTAGCGCCCATAAAGCAGCCATTTTCAAAAAGTTGTAGTAGTAGTAGAAATATTCGAAGACTTGACAGACACAGGGAATGTTATTAGTTGGCAATGGTGATTCAGTGAGAGCCGAGGTGGCCCAGTGTAACGGCCGCGACTTACCGAGTTGTAGGTCGTAGGTTCGTCGAACCCAGACAGGCGCTTTACTTTGTCTATAAACACTGCTCTGCTGCTGCTGTGTTTATATTTCATCACCACTGCTCTAAAAAGCGGTGAAGTATAACATTGTGAGGAAACCGGCATGTTTTAGAACCAAAAATTCGAAGACATGTGACATCTACCAACCCGCACTGGGCCCGCGTGGTGGCCCACTCCCTCTCACCGAGAGGAAGCCTGTGTTCCAGCAGTTGGAACGCTATAGGTTGACTATGCTTGCTTACCTTAGGCAGGAGCAGTATAACCCTCCTTTTTGCTTCTTGCGTAGTCGGGTAAATTTGCCCCATGATTGATCCAGTAGCCCAGTTATCTAGTCGTTTCTGATTGGTGGTAGGACATAAATAAAACTCAAGTATGAGTAACTTATTCATATAATATATTTTTTATTTGAAAATTCTTGGTACAATGTACAATTTGGACTTATTCTCTGAGACTTACAAATTATAATTGTTACATTGTTAAAACCTACTGTTAGGTTTATAATGATAAGTACGCAGAACATAGGTAACAACAATTTTTATACAAGCCTATTGTCTACTTTGACAAGTACAATAAAACCTTTATTATTATTTCCACTCTGCAAATAATGAGTTTGGTCGGGGAAGACCAAAGAAACGAATGTATGGACCAAGAATAGTGTGCTGCAGGCAGGTCGCGGGAGGGGTGAGAGGGGCAAAGGTGGACGAAGAGACGCAAGTTTTCAGTAGGGAGTTTCATACAAAGAATACTAAACGGATCGAGTTGATACGCTTACGATCCGTTTCTGAGTTGATATGTGTGACCTTATGGCTTGAAAGGGGGTGACTACCGAGATGATGACTAATATAGAAGTATGGAAGAAAAAGACATGTTGAATTGGGATAATGGCAGGAGAATTATGAAATAACGTGTACGCAAAGCTGCAATAGTAAATTGTGTAAAAGAAAACTTTATTTGGCATCGCCTCCATGCTACTTGCAAGATGGGGAAGTCTGTGTGACACGCAACGACATTTTGTTGGTAATCTTTTATTCCTTTTCCCACGATCTACACAGATTTCATTTTTATCAGTTAAAGCAAGGACAATATTCAATGGTATTGAGATAGTTTAACATAAATCAGTATAATGCCACAAGGTTCTTTGGCGCGTGGTCAAAATTGGAACTAACGCCGCACTTTTGTTTTTTCAATACATTTCACAAACAATAATTGCACAAATTTTTACTTACAGCGCCCCCTGTCGACGTCATTCGAGCGCCAAAAGACCGATGTAACAGTGTATTTAAGCACGTATTATCATTGATTTTTGTCTCATTTTGCACTTTCCTCTGCTCTGTATGGAAAAGTGTTCATAGAAGCAGCCGGTCTTTTCTGTGAAAACCTCACCGTGAAAACTTAAGTGAGGTGAACTGTCAATAGTGTCAATCCCTAGCATGAGGTGGAATGACAGCTAATGTCAAACTCACTTTACATAAGTTTTCATCGTGGGATTTTTACAGAATAGACCGTCAGGACTTGAAGAATGAGCAAAAAGGTATACAGAACATTGTTAGAGTCTTTTAGCAATGATAAATGAAATCGACGCATTAGGTAAGTACAATCAGCGACATTACAAACAAGATTTTTTTTTCATAAAATTGGCAGTATTTTATTGATATGAAGTATTTTACATGAGCTTGTACAAAAAACAAACACAAATTATTAATTTAAAAAAACTGGAAATAAACACGTAGGTACAATAAGTAGGTAAAAAAATAAAAAAAAACCTTCAATAAAAAATGTTAAGCATAAAGTCACAAATTATGTCAACATACATTTATTTTAAAGTTCTTAAGTATACGGAAAGTTGCGTACTTAAAACTAAAACATTTACTTAATTGTCTTAGAGAATTTGTGAGCCTTTATAACCTAATTTACAAATGAGTTTTTACTGCTCAACTTTTTGTTTTAATTTCCTTTCTTCCTCATCTTATTTAATGAATCAGAGCCGCTGTTTCAGTATATTTAATTTAAAACAAAACTTTTTTTTTTTCGGAGTTTTCTTTTAGTAATAAAAACCCACTCGTAAATAATGCCTCATACTTTGGAACAATATTTGCATAGCTATATAGTTTCAATTATATGCAAATTGGGTTAATGCCACTAACAATTGACAATAAATTGTTTATCTAAACATAATTATTATATACTTAGTAATTCATAATACTGCACCGAGGTTTTACTAAAAACATAATTAACTCCCTTGTAGGGAAGACCGTGAGAAAGATGAGTCACAATTATTAGAGAATCTAGAAATGACTCTTGATACCAGTTTTAGTGAGCTTTTAAATTGTAATTTAGTAAAGGAAAAAAAATAAACTATTAAATTTTTACTAAAAATCCAATCCACAAAGGGTTTGATAAAAAAAAATTATGCATTCGCATAATTATTTACATTTTTAAATGTATACGCGAATCGTATTGCTTTATAATTTTCATCAGAAATGTTTTTCCTACACAATTTTTTAATATGTCTAATATACATACATTTTTATTCCTATAAACTAATCTATCTACGACAGTGAAGAAAAAATATAAGAACAAAATGAATCTGCACATTATTTTGAACTTGACTGTATTTCAATACACTGTTTTTTTTTTCTTTTGGCAAATTTTGCTAAATATTTTTCCCTAATTTTTTATTGATTAAATTATTAATTTTGTGCTTTATCATATCATATAGGAGCCAAGCGTAGCGTAGAGTGCTCAATAATAATAATTTTCCGTAATATATATTTACATTATTTGTATATAGTACAAAACATTTTTACTAGATATTTTGTTTACTACTTACATAATCAATTCGAGGGCTATACTTTTGAAATAATTTACATTTTTATAAATATTCAATATCAACCATTTCTATAGTCAGCTGTGCTTCACGACTAGAACTATCGTGCTTACAATTAGCTGTCTCTCTTTCACACTCGCTTGTAATTCTATCTTTCTCTCACACAACCTATCCATCGGGTCATCGAACGCGATTGAATTTGGAAGTACCTTTGTCATCAAATCAATTGTTTGATCGAAATTTATAAAAAAAACTGAAGAGTCCCCTTTTGGGAAAAGAACGGAAAAAAGTATTCATTCAAAAGAATGGTTTATTGAAGCAAATGAACGAAGTAGTTTTGTACGGGTCCTCTCACTCCAGTCACACGGAAAATTTAGTCATGACCCGAATGAAACAGAGCCACGCGCGAAATGGTTCATTTTGCCGTCGATCAAACCTTCGCTGGTATAACAAGCAGGATTGCCGGTTTATGAATTTAACAGCGGGTCTGAACGTAAAATGTCGAACAGACGAATTACTGCACTAAGTACCTTTTGTAAATGTTAATGTACCCGTTCTGCCTCAGGGAAAAGGCTTGATTAAGTTGTTAATTAACAAAAAAATCTCGTTTATTTTAAGAAAAAGAGCGTTATTAAAAATATTTTTGACCTTTTGTTCAGATAAAATTAACACAACTGACAGGCTTACTTCATGATAAGAATTACAAATTGTGTTGGTGTTTTAATACGTTACAAACTTCATTCATAAAGGATTTTGATAGAATTAGATTCTTCAGTTATTAAAACTAATTCAATTTTGTGTACGACACTTCACTTGCTGTCCTTAGCCTTTAAATAGTTCATTTCGAATTTCACTAGAAAGCGCTCATTCAAATCTGAATGTCGGAGACAGATTCAATTCATTCAGTCATTCGAATTTCAGTTCTACAAGAATTTGTTGCATTTTTCATTCGAGTCTTTGAGTTTTCTGAATTTGCACACTAAACACAAGGTTTGAAATTGGAACACGATTTTAGGCTCGACTCACACTATTGATTCGAAATTCGCTCGAGTCTCGAATGCACGTAAATAATTAATCATCATACGAAGTTTTGGTTCACTCGCGCTCCGAAATCGATCAGTAGGTAAATATTTTACTTGACAGGGCTCGGACTAGTTGAAACGACGGCCATTTTACAATCGGACACGTTTAAATTTTGAACTGGGGTGTGATGACAACATTTTAGTGGGCCGTTAATAATTCAGTAGAAGTTTAGGTCGAGCATGATATATATGGCATTAACTGTAGTTGAATTTTGAATGACTAATCCACAATCGGAATAAAGGGCAGGGCCAAACCAACGTTATGTGGTAATTGCGTCGGCCAAAATGAGTAAGACTAAGAATTATTTATGTTCAATCGCATCTAGAGAATGTTTCAACTCATTTAGCTTGAGAGTTGCACTGCAAATCAAATTATTGAATGAAACCAGAACTCATTCGTTCCTGTAGCCCTTCATTTAAATAAGCTTATCACGTCATTCCATTTTTGAATCCATATCTGTCATTCAGATTCGCGACCGTTACGTTCAAACGACTGGCTTTGAACTTGAACCCGCCAATGATTGCGTTCAATCGGAGCACGTTTTGCAGCATTGCTGTCTGTATCGCTTTAGGGCGCACATGTTCATCGCTCTTACGTTCTCGCAGAACCGGGAGCTGTCCCGACAGATGCCGTCTGTGAAGGAAACATTTGTTAGTGATGCTAGAGCATTGAAAGATACAAATGTTGGTTCTGTTCTATGTGTTAGAGAGGAAAGTAAGGCCCGTTTACGCCACAAATTCACACATTTATTTAAAAAATCTCTGTCATTTTCAAAGGATTGCGAGAAACAGAACGTGAATAATATGTTTAGCGCTAAACGGATTTAGTGATTTGGGAGCAAGAGGGCCTTATGTTGCCAATTCAGCTAGCTTGAATGATCTGAGTCAAATTAATAGGCTCAAAATAATAAATTATTATAAGAACTAAGTAAAGTACACTAAACAGAACATTTAACATAAAATATATAAAAAATAGATGGGTAAGTTCCACACAGGATTTAAAATAATTAGTTTTTATTCTCTAAGTATTGGTTATTTATTGGAAAGTTTACGGGGATGCTGATGGCTCAGGTTAGCAATAGGTACTAAATATACTTTTCTCACAACTGTATCTTTTCTTGCATTACAAATAATAGCAAAATAATGGAATACAATGTACAAAAGCCGATAAAAAGCGTGTTAAAGGTCATAAGTTCCATCATTTTTTTTACAACGTAATAAGGCAAACACCTCATAGTACAGCCCAAGACTTACAAAACAAGACTCTGGAAAAGGTACAGCTAAATAAAACAAAGCAGAAGTAAATAAAACTACTGCACTACTAAGGCCTGCTTGCACCACTAATTGCATAACACGTTTAGCGCTAAACGTATTTGAAACATCGTTTTCTTCTGTCAATCGTTTGAAGATGACAGAGACAGAATGATATTATAAATGGATAAATGTTTACCGTTACACGTAACCAGTGATTTGTGGTGCATGTGGACCTCAAAGAAGGCCAAGCTAACCTCTAATCTTCCCACCATTACCTTTATTAACACAGGCATGTACTTGGCAGGGCCGGCTGACGCCGGGACGCGCGAGTCCCTCGCACGCGGCGCCTGCGCTGCGCTCCCGGCCTCGACGTCGGGCACCTGTCATGGCGCGCCACACGCAGCGCAGAGCCCGGTGCTGGCGACCCACTGAGGAGCAGGGGCCTACACACTAAGGAAGGTGGAGGGTTAAGTTAAGATAATAATAATAGTTTATCTAGGACTCTGTTATACAAGGACTTTTCTAGTTCTCTATAAAATAGTTACATTTTTCATTCTCACACGGACCTGGTCCCTTCTCTTCCATGGACCCTTCAACTACTATTGAAGGCTGCTTTAGACCAAAATCTACTCATTTTACGTAATGCCTAAGCCACAGTATAAATTAGTATCAGTATTATATCTTCATAGAAAACGGCCGAAACGACGCGCTTCGGAATCTCAGTGTATATCAGTATCGAGTGCGCGGCAGTAATTACGCACGGACGCGGATGGTTTATTTACCGAGACGTAGGTAATTATTTCAAGGTCATTGCCTAGATATGATACTGTTACTTTATTATGCTGTGGCTAGGGAATTACTGCTGTCTTTTGTAATATAATGATAATTCTACATAATCGTAAGAAGTCTCAAAAGTTTACACAAGACGCTTCGACGTCGTTTTGTAGACCAGACGCTAATGTTTTGTTTATGTAAACTGCCAGAAGCATCAGACCTTGGGGCCAAGTCTACTAATTTACAAATGTGTCAATGGTCTCGCAATGATGAGTTTCTGACAGATTTTGTATGGCAAATCTGTCATAAACTCATCATTGTGAGACCATTGAAACGTTTGAAAATTAGTAGACTTGGCCCCCTTGTCGCCTTGAAACTGATGGACGTAGTAACCCATTTCGTTGATCCATTAGGGTCTTATGATTTGTTTCCAGACGTTGGACGCTTGAAGATGACGCAAGTAACACATAAAAAGGAAATAGTAATCCTAAAATCAGATTTCCTCTACGATACTTAAGTGCCACTATTAAATACATAAAATTTCAGCAATAACTCTATGCGTTCATTTTATGAAGCCATATTAAATTTGTAGGTACAGGATGCCCCTTGAGTATGGCAAAACTCTCTACTCTATGTATGATTACCGGGCGGAGTGATTGTACGTTTCCAATTTGAAATAGATGTGATAACAAAATGTTCACACAAGAGTATCAGTGTCATATTCCAAGAAAACTGACACTTCTTCTGAATTTTAGAGATTTGAAGAACAGGGTGTAAAGTTCACTCATACTCCGTAGAAAAGGGAGGATCCTCCGACCAGACGGGTGTCGTGTCTTGCGGGAAACTTGACTATTGATGTCGGGATTATATTTAATGTCGATCGCGACGTAAACTCTGTTTGCGCGATGCAGGATTTGTGTGACGTCAGGTCTTTGATGCGTAGTTCACATGTGGCGTTGTAGATGCCGCCACAGTATTTCTTGTAAAACTATAATCGTCATTAATGCTTATTTCATGATAAAAATATTAGTTAGTCAGACGGTAGTAAGACTGACTGATCGGAGGACGCGCCGGCTAGACGTACATATGTCTTTTAAGTAAAACCCACCACAATAAAAGCCACTCCGCAATAACATTACTAAAAAGTAATCTATTTTTTTTTGTGAAAATAAGTGTTATTACAATTTAAAATTCATGTTTTTAGTGCCAAAATTACACTAATTCAATTATAAATTAGCGAATTTTTTACAGAGGTCATAAGTTATGACTTGTAGACACCCGCTAAATGCCGGCCGCCCACGCCCCACGTATTAACCCGGTAAAGTAACACATTAAAAAAATTCCAAATAAAAAAATCAAATAGACTCTCATCATGGTTCCTAACAACACCCTCACGGATTGGACGGGGTTTTTGTTACACGCTGTATCCATACATTTCCTACATCAAATACTATTTTGTTACATTACAAAATAAACTTTGTCCAACTTGAGATAGAGGAAACACAAAATCCTAAAATCCATAACCAACTACTAGGTCAACTAACCAGAAACCGATTGAACGAATGGACTTGAAAGTGAATGAACATCGGCTTTAATAGTTTCATTGTTAACTTTTCAATGTAGAAAGAGCTTGTTAATAGTTCTTCATTTCGCTGCGAGGTTCCGGGAACAAGCTATTACATCGAACTTCTTTACACAACATTATTATTGAGCATTATTAATTTATATTGTTTTGAATTCCTTTGTTAAGTGGAAGTTAACGTTTTTGAGGGTATACTATTGAAATACATGGTACTTATAGTTCATTTTTTTATCCCAGATAGTAATTTGACAGGTGCAAATATCACACTCCAAATTGAAAAAACAAACAACAACGCTTTGAAATGTCTAATAAATAATAAATGCCATACAACGTGGCAATGCCGGCAGTCTCCTGGGTACATTACCAGCCGACAGCGATGCGGAGGAATTTTTTATAGCCATAGTTTAGTTATTAATTGTTTATTTGTAGAGTTAGTTTTAATTCATATTAGTTAGGATTTATTTAGGTGATAAATAGTTAGTTGTGTCATGAATAAAATAATTTGAAATCGAAAAAAAATAATATCTGGGATATAAAAACGAGAGATTTGAGAAAGACTGGCCCACTCGCACCACAAATCACTAAGCACTGCATTTAGCGATGAACATATTTAAAACCTTATTTGTCTCTGCCATCTTCAAATGATAGACAGAGCGATGTTTTAAATACGTTTAGCGCTAAATGTATCTAGCGATTTGTTGTGCAAGCAGGCCTTAGTATTTTGTGTTCTAATATTTTACATACAATAGAAGCCGTAGGCATTAGCATGTTCTTCAAGTCACTTGCCTAATTAATGGATCGTACAGTATAACTTGGGATTTAAAAATATCTAGCGAAATGAGGCACATTATACATCTCAGCCCAAACCTTCGGAGAATACCTACAGGCTTGATATTTTGTTATATTGTTCTCTTTATTAACTCTGTAGTTGGCCGTGTGTGATACCCCCGGGCCTTGGAAAGCACGTTAAGCTGATGGTCCTGCACCTGATCTCTCTCCGGTCATGTCGGATTGCCGTCCTATCGGACTATGAGGGTGAGGGAAGAGAGAGTGCAAATGTATCTGCGAACATATTTGTGCACTATAATATCTCCCGCGCCGAAGGCTAGTCTCCGTTGAGATTGGCCGCCGTGGCTGAAATGCGGTCTGGAGGACTATAATAGTTCTTTTGCGATAAAAAACAATGGTTTCCCTTTCTGGAAATGGCCTTTACCTTAAAACATTTGAAGCAATTATATATTTATCTGTTCTGTTGCTAGATAATTTACTTTCACTGTTTGCCCTTCTAGTAAAAGCCTCCAATTAACATTAGTTTCATCAGTCTGGACTCACCTTACTCCAAGGCCCAACTGCCCAGGCCGCCCTGCACGGGCTGGCATCCCTCTTCGTCTTTTCTGGCCTCGTGGTGGAATCACACGCAACTTCCAGCAGTGTCGTGCCATTTTCCGCCACGCATTCCACGCGGCGGCGGACGATGGCTGATGGTGAGATTAAGGAATTAAATTATATTGCAGATGACTTGTAAGTAGACCAGTTAAATGGTCTTAGTTGAATACAGAGAAAGACTAAAAATACTTGAATAGTGCAGCTGCTTTGAAGTAAATTCGTTACTACATAGTTTCCAGAAATAAATCTTCGTTGAGTCATTGGCTGTTTAATTTGGGTCAAGGCTACATAATTATATGGTACTACTACTCAAGAGTGCAGTCATGGGGATAACTTTATAATGATGTAAATGTTTTCAACAGTCAGTAGACTAGGGCCCCATGCAGCCTCTGTTGCAAAATACTCGTAAGCAAATTGCAGTCATATCACATTTACTACGCTACTCACCAGCTCCACTGCTAAGACACTTGGGCACCGACCAGGGCGCACTCCTCCATTCTGCGCACTTCTCTCCGACACACTCCCGCACTACGGTGGGAGGCGTACCTCCACGAGACAGGCATTCTTCTGTCTCGACCGTAGTCGTGCTGTTGTCTTTTTTGTGCTGTTCGAGAATCAAATTGAATGTCAGCAAGATGTTGTGTTGTGGTTTTTATTTTACAGCAAACAAAGTAAGTAATTAATGGTGAAGTTTAGTAGATTAACAAAATTGAATCTAATACATGCCTGAAAACAGCAACGACGAGGGATTTAAAAAGAATTTTCATATCCCAAACACTATGAATCAATAATATTCGTCATCATAATACAAGAATTATACATATCAGTAACAAACCTGACAAACAGCTCCTCTAATCTGATGACCAGTTTTTCCGCAGAGAGCACCACATGGAGACCAGTCTGATGTCATCCAAACGTACTCGTGAGCGTCCAGAGCTTCAAATCTAGAGAAACAATGTGATAACTATACCTTTCTCGTGAGTAATACAATAAATGTAAACTCAATGGAATTTGACTGAATGGCTCTATCTTATTTCTAGTCTTACAAAGTTCATTAATGTAATCTTCAAGATTGCCGGTTTAATCAATAGCAGTCTCAATAGCAATGAGTTCGTCATCATTTATCATCTTAACGTCTTTTATACAACAATTGATCGTAAAATGGAAAGGAACCTTACCTGTGTTCTGTAGTAGTTTCATCCAAATCTTGAAGACTATCCACAGGAACATTTCTAATAACATTTCTATTGTAATCCTCATTTACGATAATGATATCAGAGTCATCATCTTCCGGGAAAACTAACTGTTTGTCCTCAAGATTGAAAAAATGTGATTTAGTAGGCATCCCGTAGTTTTGATACATGATGATCGAGTCCACAGTCCTTTGGCCTCTCGAATTGCCAGTCTGGAAATTCCAAAACATCTGAACATATCAATTAAAAATGTACTAAGTTGTCGGAATAAGTTTGTTAGTTGCAAGCTAATTAATAATAAAACAGTAATAGTAGTTTGAAATCAAAGAAGTCAAAATCAATGAATTTGACATGAAGGCGAGAAAATATCGAGAAAAATCAACAGTTTTTTAATTGATAAGAGCTACATTTGTACAAAAACTAAATAAACGCTTCGTGTTAGTAATATCTCGGACGATCGACGATCTCCGCGTAAGTTAATTTATTCCGGAATCATGAAGAAAAAAGAAAAAGATGCATGAGCGAAACAATGCTCCCCAATGAAAATTAAAACAATTTAGTATACCTGTATGCTATCTGAGCTAACCATATAGTCGGATTGAAAAAGTAATTGCATTCTGGTTGTATAAAAGTTGCATGAGAAAAAACTGCCTTTTAATTGGTTTTTTGCTTAAGGAAAAAAATATTGACATGATCGGCATCTTAACATAGGGTGACACAATGGGCGGTCTTATCGCTAAAAGCGATCTTTTACAGACAACCTTTGGATGGATTAAAGCACACATTACATTACATACATACATTACATTACTACATTTGTATCTATATATTTTTATGGTGTACATAATAAAGAGTATTCTATTCTATAGGCATCTTTGTTAGTGATTTATATAAAAGTATCCGACTACAAGATCACACAGACGTTTTATTCTCCTTTACAAAAACCTAAAATTATGTAAAAAAATACAAAGAAAATCACCAAAAATGAAATCATAACAACCAAAACGCATGCAATGCATGCCATCTAAATCTCCATCTACCCTCAGTTTTGGGAACTTCTCACCTGAAGCTGCATAACTATGTAATGCAGGCAAGGCAGTACCCTGGATGCACTGCTTCTTTTGGGCGGTAGCATCTGGGAGGAGACGGCACTCTTCTTCAATACAGAACGTTCCAAGCAGCGTGCGGGCAAGTTTTGTTAGGTTAAGCTTAGGTTTGTGTTGATAAATTGTCTTTTGAAAGTGATTTACTGGGTAAGAGAAAAAACGTAGAGGATGTCGGGACTTTAAATATACTTATTGATGATAACGTTGGTAAAAGTAAAGTGCCAAAGCCTGTTTTATGAGCAAAGATTAGTAAAGACAATAAAAAGGATAATGTAAATGTTCGATGCTACTAAAATGATGATTGACAAATAATCTCTTCCAAAAACATCTTAAGGATTAAGACAATATCTCAGGTAACAAAGTGCTTTATACAGTAACCATAAAACATTATTATGACGAATTTATGGGTACGATAAGTAAGTCATCTTGCAACAACATCATCTAGATAATATGTATAACAACTTTATGTCAGTCGTAAAATCGGTTGTAAATTTTATTACTATCATTATACTGTAGAGACAGGCCGAAGATTATCGGTTTCTGATTATAAATTACTGATTTTGGGTTGAACTTTATTAGGAAACGATTTTGTGTGATCATGGTAGCAGATAGAAAGCCAGTTTATTATCTAAGTTTTCGGATGTACTAAAAACCACTTTTGAAATATTTTTTAATACTTATTCTTTTCTTTATGTTTGTTAGTTTTTTCATACTATTTCTAGAACTCTAGGCTGTTAATTCCCACAGTTAGTTGAGCGTTATTGACTTTCATTTCACCTCAATATTTTAAATTGAATTCAGAGACAAGCTTGTCAAAATTATCTGTAGTCTATTTGTTAGAGACTTATTTCTCAGTATTTTTGAACCCTATCAGATGACAGTCTTCAGATATTATTAGTTAAGTTTCTCAGACGATTTATCAACACAATGTATCTTTCATATTTGTCTTAGATTATAAATTATTACTATTGTTGTGACCTTACCTCGTGTTCGTCGTACATGTCTCGTTCTTGTGAGTTGAAACTCGGTGAAGCTTTAGTGCTTGTCGTTGCCGTGTTGCCGTATAGAGCGTCTCGGACTTTGTCTATTTTTCCTGACAAACGATAAGATAAATTTTCCATTCTTGTTATCTGATAATAATAACTGTGACTGCGATGACAAATTAGGGAAAATAAATTTAAAAAAAATCTAAAAAGGAAAACATTGCAGACCTTTGAACTAATTTGATAGGAAATTGTATTGCTTTGATCTATCCCAATACATTTTGTTATAATTTTTCTAATGTAAGTAATCTGTTTATTGTTGGCTATTATTTTATATGCTAAAATGGTCCTTTGAGACGTTCCAATGACTATGAAAATAATTATTTTTTAGATAAACATTAAAACGTGAAAATATGTTTAGTGCTTGCTATCTGCTTCTTTAATTAAACAGGCAATTTCAACACAGAAAATAAACTATGAATAGCAGAAAAGTTTAAAAAATATTTTAATCCAAACTGCATCAAGCAAATTAAGGAAGAGGTTAACAACTTTTAAACAGGGCTTTAAAATTTTCAAATGTACGAAAAATAAAATAAGACTTTAATTCGAAAATTATCTAGTGTTTGCAGGCAACTCGAGAAGTACCGCGGTGTCGGGTCTTAATGAATTTGCTGCTAAAATTGTAATTTTAGTTGCAGGTTGCAGTACTGCGGTATTTTATCGAATAATACAGATTTAAGGGAAGCCGAAATTGATGCGGATGAAATTAAATAATATTAATTGCAAAAATACTAGCTGCCAACACAGGGATAAAGAAACTGTGGCGGTTTAGAGCTGTCAAATTAGTTAATAATAATGTTTCGTTACAGCGTGTTTTTAGGTGGCACTACAAATTAGTATAATTAATCAAAAATATTGAGGGTACTCAAACGTTCATGGAAGTTTTAATGTAATCTAATTTGACGGTAATATTTCTGCCGTCCCTTTTCTTTTTAATGCTTACTACAAGTAATAAAATTCAAATTAGCTGTATCATCAGCTCACCTTTCTGTCTATTTTTATAGTTCTTCCTGGAGTCCCCCGGACGTTGTTCGTGTGATTGGTCATCAGATGTGCCTCCAATCATTGCCCTGTATCGGCCATCTGCTCTGCTGTTGATAAGGGTTTATCAATCAAAGCTTTATCATTTGAGTCATCATCATCATCTGTATCGATTTAGCTAACAATGATCTTACCTATCTGAGAGTGGAGATGATGGTTCATCCAATGCTTTGTGCCTCTCAATCTCTTCGCTTGAAGGAAACTCTCCAGGCCTGGGTTTGACCAGTAGCGTCAGGTTAGCACTGGATCTACCAGCTACGCAGGTATATACTCCGTGGTCTCGGAGTGAGAGGGAGTTGATTCGAAGAGCACCCTGGATTACAAAGTGGTGAATGTTAAATGTGTTTTAAAATGGCGTTCAGTGTAACCTGAAGGCCGAATAAAATGATATTCTGTCAGCAATAACGATGGTGGAGGTGTCAAAAATTTATGGAATTGACATAATCTACTTAAAAGCTTATGTCAATCCTGTTGAAAATCGTTGTAGAAAAATGAAACGTTTTGTAAGCGGTTACTATTTGTTTAGACTCTCCAGACGTTGTAGACCTTCAAAATAACCGATAATTGTAATGCCTGTTGAAATTTTATAACAAAACAGCAAAATGTTATACTTAAAGAAAAGAGACAAATAATAAACGAGAAGAAGACAGATACATAAACAAAGTTAATGTTGTTTTCCTTCAGTTTAATAGTACCATTTTACGTATCATAAGCGTGATTTTCATAGTAGGTACCTACTGCGTCATTTAGCTCTACGACAAAACAAAATGTAAAGACTGACCAACTTTTTTATTGTAAAAACGATGCACAGTTAAACCTTTATGTTTCTATATGCATGTCCCAAAACTTACGGACTCGCGCGCGGACATAACTCCTTGGCACAGTTTGAATGCTTTGCAAAACTATTTTATTTTTTATCACTCTGACTCACAGAGAAACTTGCGCTCGCTCGTAAAACGGCTTTACAGAGAGATAAAATCTAACAATTTTGAGTTTAAAATATTTATAAAGAAACTTACCTTTCTTGAAATCTTATACTTCTTAGATTTGCTAATGATCTGGTGGTCTTTCGCCCATTGTATCTTGGTCCTATTGTACCCTTTCACTGGGCATTTGATCTTCACCTGAGTGCCGTAGAATATTGTCGCTGAACCGCCTACCTTTACTGTCACCTGAGTACAATAGGAATAGTTACCCGTTGGTCCCGGCTGTCATTAGTGGTTGACAGTCGTTACGGTTCGTCAGAAGCCCGAAAGTTTGACAACCAGTCTTACCAAGGGGTATCGTATTACCCAGTTATTGGGTTGAGGAAGTTAGATAGGCAGTTGCTCCACGTAAAATACTGGTAGTCAGCTGCATCCAGATTGATCGCATAATCCTTATAGCAATTTAATTTCTAAAGAATATAATATATTTTATTGGTACAGCTATCAGACCCTCTCTCAAACTGTAAAACTGTGATTCAATAAATTTCTCAATTTTCTTTAGATTCCATCGGAAGTAAGTCCCTACCTTTTTCTTCTTTGGATCGTGTTGTATATAAGATGAGTTAGCCAGTGATATCTCTGGTGAAGCAGTGTCCAGGAGGCATGGCCTTGAATTGCAGGATTTGGTGGCAGCAGGACGTGGGGAGCTGCAAAGTGAGGCAGGACGTTCCACCACGTGGGATTGAGCCATTATCTGCTTACACTCCACCTAGTGTGAAAAAATAATAGTCACGGTAAAAGGTAATATTTATGTAAAATTATGAAATGTTTTTAGTTCTACACGGATACTCCACCATTTGAATCTTTTCTTCTCCGCCTTTATATATTTTTTTCTCATTTTGTAGGAAAGCCTATTTTGATTGTTCACAAAAAAGTTTGTTGACTATTTATGTTATCCATTACAAAATCCAGCCAGCACTTTTATGGGTGTCATGAGATGAGGCAATGTACTAAATACTCGTAGTCACGATTTTTAAGCATTAAAGTTATATACCTAAATAATATCTTTAAAATGTCATCTGTTTTTTGATTTTTTTGTGTATTATGCTTTTTTATAATTACGATTTTGAGTCTCAGTTTAAATGCTTTTTGGGCTACAAATACAGTACTATTTTTATTATTATATCTTTTCTTAACCACTCGAGACATATTTTTGTAGGCTATTCACTGGGTTACTGACTTCTCTTGCTTGGATATGGTTGTATTTGTTAAAATTATGGAGTAGGTACCATCGATCTCATTAATAGGTATAATTGTCTCACGTTTGACCACAATCTAACTTTAATGTTGGATGAAGATCTGACATCGTCACGATCTACATTTTTTTAAATTAGAATCTTTGTGAAAGCATTTGAATAAAAAGCATAATATGCCCCTGCTTCGCATAGTTTTACGACTTGACAAATCTTCGAGTTTTTTTATTATCTGAAAGTTTATTATTAACTATACACATAAACATCAGAATACATTCTCCTAATGATGGTGAATCCCGCATCCAAAATCCGTTGCGTAGGTTAGAATAACAATGCTGTCACACAGACAGACATGAAAAGCGACTTTAATTTATAATGTACTAACTGATGCCCACGGCTCCACCCGCATGGATGTCGGTTATTATATACTAAAACCTTCCTCGAGAACCACTCTATCCATTGGTGAAAACAGCATGAAAATCGGTGCAGTAGTTTTTGAGTTTAGCAAACAGACAGAAAGACAGACGCGGCGGAGGACTTTGTTTTATAATATGTAAGGATAGATTACGAACCTCTCTTTGTTTTATCCCTCCCCCGCAAGTCTTGGAGCACTTGGACCACTCTCCGGAGTGCCACCTGACGGGGCAGTCCAGCACGTTGCAGTACTGACGGTCTGGGGGTGGTGGCTGAGGACACATGCTGTTCGGTACCACCACCGTATTTGTACCACCTCGGGTTACCTGGTGAACAAAAGAGTTTTACATCTGGAGTTTATTTAAACATATTCCAATTGTTGCATGAAAAATAGTGTGTATGTTGATTTTAAATAGTCGTATATTTAGTAGCCTAGTCGTTTATATAAATTATGGAATAGGCAAACGATTATACAAAACGGCATCTATGCGTTAAAATTAATGGATTGGTGTATGGTTTACTTGCTTGACCAAAAATGGTAAAGTCTAGCGTTAGCACTCTTTTGTTACGTATGTTTGACTTTATTTTATTTCGCGCATTTAATGCTTACTGTAGAGATAAAAATAACGATTATCGTAAATATACTGTTTCTCTTTACACGAAGGAGTTTGCCCATTCTATCGATATTCAAAAATTCTCTTTGAAGATGGAATATTTGTCTACCATTAATACTGACTCTATGCCCCAAACACTGTATGAATGGCCAGTAATCTTACCTCATGTATACAGGTGACCTCTCGGGTTTGAATGCCGATACCGCACGACTTGGTGCACTGTGAGAATTCGGTGAAATTCCACCTGACAAAGGACATATCAGGATTAGTGCAGTTTCAACTGGAGTCCGGTAGGTCGCTTTGTGTGTGTGTCGCTTTGAGAGTGCCATTGTAGTGTAGCCGGGTGGTGTTACCTGATCGTGATTGTGGACAGGTACTAGGGTACATGGTGTTGTGAATATGATGTTGAGGGTAAATGTATGTAGATTTGAAGCTGGCTTTAGGCGAATTCGCCAAAAGTTTTATACCTGTCAGTCTGATGAAAATAGAATGGAAATGAGGTGAAGTGAGTTGTCATTCCATCGAATGCAAGAAATTGACACTATTGACAGCTCAAGCATCAAGCTCACTTCAGGTAAGTTTACACGATGAGATTTTTCAGAATAACTCTGCTGATGTCACAATACATTTTGAATTTTTCCATACAAAAACTGAGATTTTTCAGAATAACTCTGATGGTGCCACAATACAATTTTGAATTTTTCCATACAAAAACTGTCAGACGTCAATTTAATAGCACAGATAAAAGAAAGGGAATGGTGGTAGTGAGATATTAATTTAATATATAATTTATTTCATAAAAATGTAGTACAGTCTGTTACAAAGCAGGACGACAACTTAGGGATAGTTTACATCTGAGATGAGTAGGTAACAATACAACTTTACGATCTGATCTGATCCTAAACTCGCGACAATCTAAGAAGTCTGTTTTGACGTTTCGTTCTCGTACATGTAATAAAAAGTTATGCCTTGAAAATCAGTTTTAATCAATGTAGATAAGTCGTCGATTACAAACTCTCTAAGTATGTTCAATCGATATGTCTCGAGAATCAGTTTATAAGAGACCGATTTTTTTTTTCATAGCTACACAAACATTTTTATAGTTGTCAAAACGGACTTTTTAGATTGTCGCGAGCTAGGTTACTTAGTAGCCTGTATTAAGGACAATCAGTCCTCATTTCCCGAAAATAGGACAAGAGTATTTCTTAGACTGTTACATAATTATCATTAACAAAATTTTCAACAAATAAAAGTACAGTACAAGAATGTGTGAGGGTGTGTTTGTGTGCGTGTGTGTGTGGGTGTGAGAGTGAGAGTGTGTGTTATGGGTTACTTCACTGTTGTAAGAAGGGCTTCGGTATCATTATAATTTTTGGTAGAAAGAAATTCAGAATTTCATTGAAAATATTGTTGGCTAGATGATAATAACATACCTGGGTGGACAAGGATGGTCGTTGCAAGTCCTGACTCTGTTCTCTGGTTTAGTGAGTGGGTCACACATGTATGGGGACGCATTCTTGCCATCTTCGTCTCTTACGCATTGGATGATAAGCTCCTGGAAATAAATGTCATGACGTTATATGCTTGAAGATAATAAATCTACGGAAAAAAAATTTTTTTGTTAGCCCGTGAATCTGACAACCTGTCTTGCCAAGGGGTATCGTGTTAACAAGTAACTGGATTGTGGAGGTCAGATAGGCAGTCAATCCATGTAAAATACTGGTATTCAGCTGCATCCGATTAGACTGGAAGACGAACCCCAACTTATTTGGGAAAAGGCTAGGCAGATTATTACGTAATTACATTTATTTTATCTAATGCAACTACTTGATCATAGATTCTTATGTACGCCTTTTATCACAAATAATTGCAATGAGTTGACTGGGACCTGACCTTATAACACGTGAACAGCACAGGAGAATTTAGAACGCGTGTAACAGTTGAACCAACAAAATATAATTTCCATAATGATAAAATGTCCTGACTATAGATACCGAGGCGTTGGCCTGTGACTTAAACTTTATAGATAAATTATCATCGCATATAAAAGTAAATCAATTTTATTTATCACTAGCTATTGTAAGCGACTGCGCTTGCGATTCAGGATGAAAAAGCACCTATGTCCGTTTTGATGTCCAGAGTACCTATCTGTCAAATTTTATAACGATTGGTTGAGTAGTTTAGGTGTGAACAGGTAACAGACATAACGGTAACAGACATAGAGATACGAGTTACTTTCACGTTAATAATATAAGTATGGCGTATTGTAAACGTTGAGTGCTAATAGCAAGAGTAAGCCAGTGAGTACATTACCTGGACTCCACTAAGACAAGAGGCGCTGCAGCTTGTGTATCCCTTTTCTTTCCAAGAGTAGGACTTTCCCGGAGATCCTGGTGCCACCCTGATGTTACTCGAAGTTCCAAATGTAAGTAATCGACTGTTGAAAACAAACGACAATCATTATTTTTCGATACTAAGGCCTGAATTCCTCTTACGCCGATGTCTCGCGCGTGCGTATATACATTGTGTTCTATTTACCACTATAATGCAACGCTGACATACACGGCGCGTACTACGTTGCTACACGTACGTGACCGACATCAGCGGAAGAGGAATTCAGGCCTTAGGCCAAATGTTGCCCCAATGTTTTTTTTTAGATATAAGTAGAGTTATGGAATAGAATAGAATAGAATATTTATTCAGTATTAAAATTGGTAAAATAATAACATAAAATCTTAGAAATAATTTACAAAAGTAATAAAATGTTAGATGTCTGTACTGGGATAAACTTGTGTCACAGGCGGCATGAGCTCACACTTTATGGTAATTGTAGGACAATAAAAATTCTTATCAATATTTAACATTAAAAGTCTTGAAATAATGAAAAAAAGGATAGTCGATAGTGTATACTGTATATCTGGATAGTCGATGCTTTGAAAGTACAGCTCACATGCACCACATATTATTATTACTAAATGCATTTAGCGCTAAACGAATTTAAAACATCGTTCTGTTTCTGTCAAATATTTGATGATAACAGAGACAATGTTTTAAATACATTTAGCTAGCGCATCTAACCATATACATATACAACGTGTAACGGAATAAACGCAAGAGCTCATACACCCCAATTAGAATATTAAATTATAAGACTAAAATAATATCTGTAATTTAATTTAATTAAACCACACCTAGTTATTTTTTATAAAATAGACGTCCTGACTGAACATGAAACAAGGATAGCTATGAGCGTATTACAAATTTGGTTATGCATTTAAATAGGCTTTATATAAAGGCTTAAATTTCTTTAAATGAAATATTTTATTATCTTGTTATGACGCAGTAGTTCTAATTTCAGTTAAATAAAATATATTTTCATGAAAAATTAACATAAATAAATAATGACGGAAATTGATCCAGAAGCCGATTCTGAGCAAACTACTTTCAGATCTTGCGCTTACTCTGTTACACGTTGTATAGTCCAAAACATTAGGGATAAATATAGGCTACGAAAATGTCAGTTTCGCCATTTAGATAAAAAGAAGCAGAACTCACCAAAGCCCAATTATTTTCCTTACATCCGATAGCAATATAGCTAACATTCAAAAACGTATCGCGAAACGTAATCGAAACAAATATTTACGCATTAATATTGGCTTATCAGAAGATACGGAACTTATCGCATGATTAATACTCAATGAGCAGTCAGTGATAGCGGAACAACTAGTTACAGAGAAAATGTCTTTAGAAGTCCATTTAAGTGAACCAGATGATTTCAACTATCTAGAACTACACAGTTCTATAAAAGAAATTGCTCTCGCTAAAGGGATCCAAGATTTTGAATATACCGTGGATTGTATTAGTGGTAAAAAAGCGAATTATATAGCAAATGTGTTTCGAGTGGAGATTAGAGAGACAGATAGCGACGAAAATAATATCAGTGTTATTGTAAAGACTTTAGTAAATACGGAAAGACAAGTTTTGTTCCACAAACTGCATGAAAGAGAAGTGATCGCGTACAACAAAGTGATAAGCAATTTCAAGGATTTACAAAATGTTCTGTATGAACACGAAAGATTGGATTTTTCTGATTGTTTATTTTCAAGCACAGAAAGTTCCAACGAGATAATTATTCTGGACGATTTGAGAGCAAAGGGATATGAAATCGATGGCAAACTGGCGAAATATGAAAACCTGGGAATTAAAGAAATTGGTGTGGTACTAGGTGAATTGGCAAAATTCCATGCTTTATCGTTTGTTTTTCAAACTAAAGAGCCAGTAAGATTCGATGAAGTCAGATCTGAGTTTCACGATCTTTTGTACCAAAATCACTTTTTGGATAAATCCAAATTGAGGAACTATTTCTTCGAATCATTTGAGATGTCTTTAAGACAGATTACCAATGAAGATGCGAGGAAGAGACTAGAAACAATAGATGTCAAGCTTTTAGAACTATTGCAAATGTATACAAAACCAAGTAAAACTAACGTTCTATGTCACGGAGACTGTTGGGTCAACAATATGCTGTTCAAACATGAGGTGAGTAATCTGTCACTTAATTTAGATTAGCAATAATAATTCAAACAGTTATAAAACCAATTCAATTACACTCGATCTGAATTGTACCTTATGCGGAATGGTATTAAGGTTTCAAATTTCTTTTCACGATTTACTTTTATTTTTGTTTGTCTTTCTTTAATTTATCAGCTAGTTAATTACCTAGGGCTTGCGTTTGTAGATTATATTAAATGCGATTACTAAGTTTGTAAGTACCTCGCTTTAAGACGTATTACGATTTAATCTAAAGGTTCAGGTTAATTATTCATAAAAATAAATGAAGCGAGTAATTAAAGTTAATCCAATTAAGACATTTAATTTGAATCAGTATATATTTTACAATCTACGTTTCTTATCATTGCGCGCCATCTAATCAAGCCGCTTCATTTTGTCCTTGCAACTGAGTTATTGATATCAAAACTTAAACAGGCTTACTAACGAGACGCGATTCATTCCAAAAACACTTCAAATGTATATATTGTTTATTCACAGACAGGAAAAATATGCTTCATAGACTTCCAAGCAATGAGATACGCAAATCCAGTAACAGATATCATGTACTTTTTGTACATATGCACCGATTCAGCATTCAGATCTGAACATTTAGATCTACTCAAAATGATATACTATGACAACTTAAAAGTTTTCTTGAACAAATTCGACATACAAGCCGAATCTGTTTACAAAAGAGAAGATTTTATTGCAGATATAGAAGAGTTTAAACCATATGGCTTGTTAATAGCGATGATTGAGCTAAGGATTGTGTCAATGGCAGCTGAAGATGATTCGATAATGATGGGTTCGAGAATAGACCTCAGTATAGATCTACCGGAATATCCTGAAGAAAATGAACTGTTGAAGTTTAGAGTGAATGATACTGTAAAAGAGTCCGTTGGGAATGGAGTACTGGACAAGCTTTTGGAGAAATTAAATGATTGAATTTATGATATGTTGGTTTTCTGTATTGACGAAAATTTTAGTATGGATATCCAAATGGTGGATAAATAATATACCTATTTGCTTACAGATATTAAGAAATCGGTTAATGTAGCAATGATGTTTAAGCAAAATAAACTGAAAATAAATTGTTACTACTTGGTTGAATTTGATACCAAATGATACGAAGGTTTTTACTAACTTTCTGTGTTAAAATGGACCATGACTAATGACCAATATTTATGACCAATATTTATTAAAAATGTAATAATCTTTTAATAGATCAGTGTTTTTAAAGAATCGTGATTAGCTAATGTTGATCTACCATAAACTCACCTATCACCACCACCATAAGATGGTACACTAGAATCTCCAAACGAAGTCCCATAAGCCATAGAACAGGGCTCCATGACACATCTCTCTGTATCCTCAGCAGGTTTAGGTCCCAAACATTTACTGTCAGGCAGCTTCGCAATAGTTCTACTGAACTCCAGGAATATCTTGCAGTGAACCTCTTTCTTCCTCCAACCTTCACCACACGTAACACTGCAGGGTCCCCAGTCATCATCTTTGATGTAACTGTTCGAAAAAGGAATTTATTAGTTGACGTAAAGATTTTTTGATGTTTGGAGTTGGCACAGTAATTTGGGTTTGTACAAGTTTTTCTTGTTGAAGCGTAAGACAAAGAAAAATAATTCGCTTTCTTAGTTTAAATGTTTATACGGTATGTTGTTTTTATCTCTCAAAAGTAAATTAAGGCATTCGTGGTTATTCCCACGAATGCCTTAATTTACTGTTTATAAATAAATGAATTTAATTTAAAGGTCGAATACAAAAATAGAGTTGATGAAAATATAATTGCTTTAGAAAGTTATTTGATATTTATAATAAGAAGTTAATTAAATTTGTAACTTCTACGTCGACGGTAAGGTATTATTAAACTCTGACAAACCCTAAATTACTGCGACAGAAATAGCCCAACCCTACGAAAGTCGCCCAGAATTTGAAAAGGAAAAAATCTATTCTATCTATTGTAGATTCACACGGGGTCATTATAGGTCGACATGCGAGGTGCTAAGGGCAGCTATAGATCCTAAATAATTTCGGGCTGGTATATGTAGAAGTATGCACCAGTGTTAAATGTAATTTAAATCACCCAATACCTGCAAATTCGACCACAGTTAAAAACTATTTGAAAAATCAATTTGTGTGTATCAAATTTTGTGTTAAATGTTGTGCCAATCGGTAAAAGTGTAAGCGAAGAAACGTTGCAAGACAAACGGTTCGTGTATTATATCATTATGTGCAAGGAAATATAAATCTTATGTGCAGTGCATATAGAAAAATAGAAATCAGAGCAGAGTAAAGTTGAGATGATGTGTGCGATGGTTCGGGGTTAGTGTGAATTGAAATATACTGTGCATACAAATTAGTTTATCAATAGTTGAGTGGGTAGTTTGAAGTTCCTCTGTGTAGTGTGTTCCTTTTAATATTTACAGAAGGGATGTTACGGATATAATGTGGTTCGATTTTATAACAAGGTTCAATGTCTGCCATTGGCTTGGGTTTTTTTATCTGATGTTGCTACGTGCTTGGAAGCAGTGCCATATACACATATTTTATATTATACTGTTTTTCTTGTGATGTGACTAGGGCCTTTAACCTGCGCTGTTATTAAGACTTGGTGTGACTTTTATTTATTGACAACTAAATATTATCTTTTTTTTAAAGTAATTATTAAACCCCAAGATTTTACTGCCTCTACATAGCGACAGTGAAAACTTGAGGTTTCATTTAATAGCATGAAAACTTAGCAATAATATGCCTTATACAGAACTTCATTCTGCTTTGATAAAATTAGAACCCATTATTTTAAATTATAGCCTAATAATGTGCATTGTATTTACAAGTATTGTTATGAGACATAGGTAGAATATTTATTTTTCTCAAACATGCTTGAAAATTCGAGCATTATCTTGACAACCTTCATCGAGATAAATCGAAATTGCTGTTCTGGTAAAAAAACAAGTGACGATGCGGCCAACAAAATAACTATGAAAATCCATATCTGGCGTGTTTAGCGGCCAAATAAATTACTATGAAAACTCATATCTGTTGTGTTATTTAAAAATGGAACGAACTATTTACTTCAACACACGGCAACCAAGGAGGTAACTTATCAAAGATTTTATTTAAATTTCGATTTTGGCTTGCAAATACAGCTATTTAAAATAACGAAGAAACAAATGAACATATTGGCGCGTGAAAAATTATCGTTGTTCGACATTGATTCTGGAAATTATAATGAAATTACTTAGTTTGAATTTTCGCGCATTGTTTGAGAAAAGTACTATACAAGCCTTGGCCGCAACCAGGCATTGATGGACTCACGTATGTGTGCCTCGGCTTCGCCTCGGCCCACATACCCACGATCGTCCGTTAATAGTGCTGTTGCAGGCCGCGACAGTAATGTATACATACTTAAATATATAACACCCAAACATTGTATTGTGCTAAACAGCTGTGAACCTAGGTTAAGTATTAACTTTCAACAATAATTATCACATCCGGGTACCTACCACCACCTCTCAGGCTACGGACACGCAGTAAGCGGGCGCGGGGCGGCAGCAGTGGTGCGGAGAGCGGCACGTTTCAAAGCATAGATTTATATGGAACTGGCCTCGAAGGCAGCGGCGCGGGGATTGGCGACAGTTCCATATAAATCTATGCATTGAAACGCGCCACTCCCGCACCGCTGCCGCCGCCGCTTCCGCCGCCCGGCACCCGCTAATTTCGTGTCCGTAGTCTTATTGTAGTATTAGCCCAAGTATGCACGAGCGATTCTTGATAACCAGCGACAAAAATGCCAGTCAAGCTCTCGTCAAACTGAGGTGAATCCCGAGTGGGATGCGGTATTATATTCGCTTGCACCAATTGTATTAGTTAACTTGTATGGAGGTGTTCAACATTGCGTGAAAGTCATGTGACTTTCTAACCATGAGGACAAGCGCAGTCGTATCCCACATCCCGCGCAGTAGTCGCCTCAGTTTGAACAGTCCTTAAAATGCATGGGAATGACAGAACAAATCAGTCTTGCATTTTCTAGCGATCGTAATATTGTTATCTCATCCAAAATAATGCAAGACGCCAAATCAAACTCTTCGATTATGATCAACGATCCCAATTTAAAGGTTCCACTTGCCATTGTGAGCTTTTGTAATTTCCACGGAATCACGATAGCACAGGGATGTTAAATGTATGGAAAAGGCTAACATTATTACTATTAACACTTACTGTGGATCAAAAAGTTGTCTTTTGAATAAAATATTGTTTATATTAAAATGTATACAGGGTGTAAAGACCTAATAGCCATCAACTGCGCATTCTGTACATCAAATTAAATTAAGTAACATTGCACAAAAATAATTGCTGGGAAACGACTTTATTTTTTACGGTAGTGCGCAACGTACGCGCGCAAAACATTAAAAATTAAGTTATAACATTTAAAATTTGCTTTCTTTAAAAAACTTCTTAAAATTTTAGAACATAGGAATGTTGGAAATGTTGGAAATATTGGAATGTTGGACCTTCAATATCTCCGTAACCAGAAGGTTCCCAGGTATGGTCCAGAACAAAAAAAAATATCATAATGACGGGAATAGCAAGGGACTTTCGGCTTTTTTAAGCGTCTTTTTACACCCGTTATATGAAGACAGAACCGGTCGAAGTGGCGATGCTTGGGCGAGGCCTATGTCCAGCAATAGACAATCTTACGACTGAAATGATAATGATGACAAAGATGCTATTCAATTTCCGTCCATGATAAAGTTATAACGTGCACGTATTTCCATACATTTCATAGACGTGGACGTCCACAATCTATTATTTAAACCCTTGTTATCGTAGGCAGAATTGTAAAACTTGATAACCATAACACGTTCCGGGACACTTGACTATTTGCAAATGTTATGATATGACACTACAAAATCCCATACATTATCATACCGTCTACAGCCGTACTACCTGCCGTACGTACCGGCGCAGCGCACGTGCCGTGACACTAAATATCAACATCACTGTACTTATAAGGCTCAGTCTACGCCTGTCGGCGGTGTGAATGTGTCATAAACACTGCTTATGTATGTTTTTGAAAATTACTTGAAAAGAGTTTGCCGTGACATCTACGAACGAATGAAGTCGCGTGATGTGACACTAGATTAAGTGCTTCCTAGGAATTGTATGGGCAAGCAACGGCTATCAACGGTTTACCAAATCACATTAAATGAAATTGACCACCCTTAGCCGTACTGTCACGTAACGATATACCGAGATAACGTCGAGAGGCGGTATGTCCCGGAATGTGTTAATTGATACAATTCAGAAAACTTCGGAGTATTTGTTTTTTACATTTCCGGTTCATGAGATATCCATACTGGAACATTCGTTCCAGTTTGCTTGACTGGAGTTTTAAGTCCTTAATCTACATTTTAAATATTAATAAATATTCTTGAACCGTAACATCCCGATTCTTAACATTACTACAAATATTCTAGTCATCCCAGGAAGGGTCAGGTTTCCATAAACACTCAAGGTGGGTTCTAAAACGAACACTAGGAACCAAAAAAAATAACATTTATCAAAAATCGTCTTTAATTCTTTACAGGGCGAGGTGTGCTTTGAAATGTATTTGTTTCTAGAAAATTACATAGGTACACATATTTTTGAAATTGACAGCTTTGTCGGAAAAGTGCTGATGAGAATTTAGAATGTGAAACAGAGATAAAACATTGGTCATAAAGACAATACCAATCAACATCACAAGGATATTACAGTTAGAATGTTTAATGCTAGCCACACACGTAACGATTTATTTGCGCAAATTTAGGCTTGCGCAAGTCTATTGTGACGTGTGTTGGAACCAACTTGCGCAAAAATCTTCCAACACACGTAACGTTTTACTTGCGCAAGTAAATCGTTACGTGGGTGGCTACCATTACTTTATTTCTTTCTTTTTGTCTAAATCTATTAGTTTCTGCATTTTTTACTTCAAAATTGTAAAGTTAGTAAATTATTCATAAATAATTAATTATATTGAAGGCCAATTCACAAATGCACCCTGTAAAACCGAAATTAAAGACGTTTTCAAAACACACAAGCATATCAAGACTACTGCAACAGGATTCGTTGAAAGGACGGGTAATGTCATTCCTTGTTGAAAATGTGTAGATGTTTGAAGTGAAACCTTAAAAACTTTTGTTTTAGGTACAATACCTTACATACAACCAGCCACACGCAAAGAATATTTTGTAATTGCTGAAAAGACAACAACAAAATACTCTGAGCTTGGATATTGAACAATGGAATCAGAGAATATTGATCTTAATATCATTGGGAACAAAATTGATATTGTAATGACACATGCTGCGTAAGAAGTTTTAAAGAAAATGGTCGGTTTTGAAAAGGTCTGATATAAACTAGATAATTCTAATAGTGTGGAGGCAGACGTAGTTACAGATGATGAATATAACGAGACCTAATCTTTAGAAAATTCCTTAGCTTTTTTTCGAAAGATTGAATGACAATCCTTGCGTAAATGTAAGTATTGATGAAAACTTTAATTGTTTTTAAGACAAACTTGAAAGGATCTCTCACCGCAAGCCTGAAGCTAGAATTGTTAGAACTCATATAATTGAACAACTAGGATCATAATTTAGACACTTTGTGTTACTTTACCTACGCACTTTCATTTACGGGTAAAACTTTCTACGTATGTATCCTAAATGAGCAATATTTGTATATACCGGGTGAATATTACTAACAATAATATAATATTGCCTACCGTCTGCATTACAAAGCAATGTGTTCACAATTCCATAGCTTTTGGAAAGAAATGTGAAAATCGACAAAAATAATGATAAATTATGCAATTCAACCAATAATTGTTAATTACTACAAAAACACCCCCGACAACGTTTTTTTTTTTACTGGATCGGTAGATTTTGAGCTAAGCTAGAATACAACATAAAATTCACAACTGTATGTCTAATACTTTAAGAGTTATTCTTGTTTGAACATAGCGAATGCGCAAGCCTTGTGCTTTTTGCAAGGCATTTGCCGGAACACTAAACAGGAAACCATTAAAAAAAATCATTACAAAAAAAAAAGACATTCAAATTGTACTTTAAAATTGTTTTTATTTAAGTATTTAGAATATCGCTAGTCCATGTCCGGACACACTGTACGTATTTGTTATTTGTGTAATAATTGTTTATAGGTAGGATAATTATGAAGTTAAAATACATAGTAAGGATTATTTCAACTAAGTACTATTGATCTGATTATAAATTCAAAGGTTTTTTTCTAACTTAGGTATCTTTAAAAAAACGCAAGTCCTCAGACATTTTACTCGAAAAAATAAGGCATTAAAATAAATAAGTCTGACTGTTGATCAAAAGTTATAAAGGAACATAAGACTTTCTCTGTATTGAATAGAAAACTTATAATAGCCACTTTCAAGATTTATTTCATACGATTTTTCATTCACTGATTGAAAAAGATTTTGTACTCAATACTGCATTTAACTTAAAAATACTGACAAACTAAATTCATAATTTAAAACTTTACATCAATAAGTATAAAACGCTAGGCAGATTGATTTTCAATCTGCCTAGCCTTTTCCCAACTATGTTGAGGTCGGCTTCCAGTCTAACCGGATGCAGCTTAATACCAGTATTTTAAATGGACCGACTGCTTATCTCACCTCCACAACCCAGTAATTGGGTAATACGATACCCCTTGGCAAGACTGGTTGTCAGACTTTCGGGCTTCTGACGACCCGTAACGACTGTCAAAGATCTACGAATGACAGCCGGGACCGGACTTAACGTGCTTTCTGAGGCACGGAGGAGTTTCGGTATGTAAAGATGGTCACTCATTTACGGACCAACCACGGCAAGCGTAGCTTACATCAACAAGTATAATAATTACAAAATAACATCTATTCCGTCTTTAACAAGATTGATTTTCAATTGATTGATGATTTTGATGTCATTATTTGCCTCCACACTATACAAATCTACTCAACTCAACATTACTTACGTAGCCTCTACCGGGACGTCGGGCTCGCCAATCAGACGTTCTGCTTTCGCCTGGGGCATTGGGTACGGCTGTATCAACGGCTGAGTATGGTAGACTACTCCAGGTAGAAGTTCTTCTATTTCATCCTGTTGGTATAACTGTGAGTTATATTTTAAATAAAAGGTAATTATTACAATGTTTTTAGTTAAATAGAAAGATGGTCATATTATCTTTTGTAGAAATGTGGAATTTAGAACCATTTCATTTATAGTGCTGTTTGTATAATTTTAAGTTACCAATTTATTTTTACTTTTGCACGTTTATATAACTGTCTACATTTTAATTGCATAAGATAATTATAAGTGGAAGCGCGGAGTCTCCTAACACAAGCAATTCATTGTTTAAATGGTGATCTCCATAACATGACGAAATGCCCTTTGTAATTGAAATAAAAAAAAATATTTTATATTTTCACTGGAATGATGATGAAGGTGGAAATTTTTTCAATACAATTCAATAAAAAGTCACCTCAATTATTTTTTTACTGAAAATTAGTTATCTACATAATTGCATTGGCGAACGCAAAACCGTTGCAATCACTGCTCGGGAAGTCGTAATCGAATTCTGCGTCATGATAGAACACTACTAATAAAATGAATCGGTAATATTCCATGAAACGGCTCAGTGCTCCATTTTACGTTCGCAATTACACGAGACCATAAATCACTTGAGACGATAAGCTTAATTTATAAAAGAATCTTACCTCTGGTTCATCAGATTCTCTATACGCTGGACAGCTGATACCAGTAGAACATGGTCGTGATATCTCTGGTCTGGAGATTGGGTCACATCCACCTCCCGAGGGTGTACACTCCACGCCACGAACCTGGACCCCTTCGCCACAGGATACTGAGCACTGGACAGACAGTATGACCATTATAATGACAAAGTGAAGAACAATAACTTCTTCGTTTTTGAGACTATCGTAGAAAGTGAAATTGGCGGCTGAGTGTCTCGATTTTACCAATACATTTCAAAAATATTCTCAGTAGTGTACATACAAATAGTATTGTATGTAGTAGGTCTGTGGCGGTATACCAGCATTGCTATTCTGTAACAATCTCACCGTGACAACTTAGATGAAGTGAGCGCGGAGTGAGCTGTCATTGTCGTCGATACGTACTGATACTAAGGCAGTGACAGTTCAATTCAAGCTCACTTCACCTACGTTTTCACGGTGAGATGGTTACAGGATAGCAATGCAGTAGTCCTATTCTGTTCAAATCTCACCGTGAAAACTAAGGTGAAGTGAGCTTGAAGTGATGTGTCACTGCCTTAGTATCAGTACGTATCGATGACAATGACAACTGAGCTTGAAGTGAACTGTAATCCCACTGGACTCTAGGGATCAGACACTTCACTTAAGTTTTCACGGTGAGTTTTTTTACAGACTATCACGACTATTAATCCTGGGTTATGTTAGTTATAGTAAGATTACAGGCATCGGGCTAGACCTAACCTGGACTTAGTCATGGCATCGTTATCACACAGTGAGCAAGCATGCCATGTTCTTTAACTGAATAAGAAAAAAAATTGCCCAATACTAAAATCGAATTATTCGGGCGTAAAATAATTTAGGAATCTCTGACCGATTTAAACCTTTATTAGCTCTACACACTACGCCTGTGGTCACCCAACCATTATGAATTTGACACTCAAAGTCAACTTCGAAAGCCAAACATCGTCAAACTCAAACTATGCAGTCAATATCGTGTAGCCACACAAATTAATGAGCCACACAAAATTGTAATCACGAACCAACCTAGCTCAAATACCCGCGTCTAAACTTTAGACTAACAAGCTTCAAGTTTGCCTAAGTTTCGAAACTTTGCGTCAGTGCGGACAAATTAAAAAGACAGGGTGAACTTTCTTTAATTGGAGGTAAGGACTTCTTTTAGATTTTGAGGAGTTTTCGTTTTACGATAATGGAATCGTTTTGTTTGGTCCAACATGGTGGGTTTGGTCTTGAATTTCAAAAGTTTATTGTAGGAATAAAATAATGAAGTTCAAGTTATGACGATTGGTAGAAACTAAGTTTTTGTTGTATGTTGGGTGGTAGGTATCATTTGTGTATGCGCTAAAATATTTACTTTTGGTGGAAGTCGGAAATCATTTAGAACATAATATTTTTCCATTATGGATAAAATCTACCGGTGGTATCATTTTGCCATGGATGTTACTAAAGTGATATTTAATTTTTGTTAGTAACCAAAGCTGAGGCCATTATTCATTCTTTAATATAAAAATTATAATTATTTTTACCCATTCATTTCAGAAATACAAACTAAAATCCTTATCTTAACTTTGTGGCAAATGGTGCAATAGAAAAAATACAAAAAAAAAAGATAGAAAAATACTTTATTTGGGACACGCACAGGATATACAAACAGTAAAAAAAAGGAGCATTAAAACTAACAAATTAAACATAATATATTAATTTCCTAATATATTGACGAACTAACTGCACCGCGCTGTTTCACCCGCATAAGTCTCGATCCCGTGGGAATATCGGGATGAAAAGAATCTTATGTCCTATTTCAGGTCATGGTCTACCCATGTGCCAAATTTCATCCAAATCCGTTTAGCCATTTTAGCGTGAAAGCGTAACAAACTCACTTTCGCATTTATAATATTAATAAAGTTACTGCGCCCCGCGGTTTCACCCGCGTAAGTCTCGTTCCCGTGGGAATATCGGGATAAAAAGTATCCTATGTGTTAATCCAGGTTATAAACTATCTATTTGCCAAATTTCATCCAAATCCATTCAGCCGTTTTTGCGTGATTGAGTAACAAACATCCAAACACATAAACCTTCACATGTATAATATTAGTAGGATAGTAGGACTAGTAGGATGAATCCAAGGACATCCAAGATCATAAAACTTTAGCATGAAAACAAAATCTCCAACAATGTATGTAACACGTTCCTAAGAAATTGCATCTCCCTGCACTTTACGTAAGTACAGCAGCGCAATAAAGTTTTGCACTACATATTGTGAGCACAGAATAGTTTATCGACAACATGAGCCGCTTACTGTACACATTGTATCGGATTTGTTGGACTTGTGCGTTCTTTTGCTATGAACATGAGATAAAAGTACCTCTACGAAACAATTTCTTACTAAAGTCTGTTTTCTAATCATCATCTGCCTAGCCTTTTCCCAACTATGTTGGGGTCGGCTTCCAGTCCAACGGGATGCAGCTGAATACCAGTATTTTACATGGAGCGACTGCCTATCTGACCTCCACAACCCAGTAACTGGGTAATACGATACCCCTTGGCAAGACTGGTTGTCAGACTTTCGGGCTTCTGACGATCCGTAACGACTGTCAAAGATCCACAAATGACAGCCGGGACCAACGCTTTAACGTGCTTTCCGAGGCACGGAGGAGTCTCGATATGTAAAGATGGTCTCCCATCCACGGACCAACCCCTTTCTAATCTCGTACACTAATTTGACAGGTGCAAATGTCAAACTCCATAATGAAAAAAAAACATCAACCACTTGAAATGTCAAATTAGTCAATGAGATTAAAAAACAGACTTTATTATCGAGTCTATGGTTTAGCTATGGCGATGGAAATTGAAGAACCCAATTTTATCCAATTCAAGTTTTCAAAGACAAAAAGGACGTCATGACTTTTGAAATGTCACGGAGTTTATTACAATTACTTTATATATAGGGCTGACACATCAAAGCGATTGGAGTAGCAACGCAAAAATCTGTTACGTCACTGACAGCGTATGTTTTATGAAATGTTTGGTGTTCTCGCGGTGCAACGTCGCATTGCTTTGATGTGAGTGTCATAAAGTCACGTCCTGGGACTTATAAAGCGACCATCTTGCTTGTGAAACTAAAGTCACAGTTTTAATAAGGGGGTAATATACAGGGTCAAATAAAATTAGCTAGCGGAACTTTCCAGACGTGATAGATACGCCAAGAATGATGCGCTCCATTGCTCTTTGGCAAACCCCAAAAAACAATATCAATCCTTTTTATTTTATCGTGTTTAGATATCGATACCCATAACGTCTGTGGAGTTTCGCTAGCTAATCCAATTTGACAACAAAAGTAACACCATATTTCAAGTTATTGGTTTGTCTCCGCCTGCAATAGGTACCTTGCAAAAAAACAAAGTTCAATGCTTGTTTTTCTCTTTTCGGTTTTTGATTTTTGCAGTCGGGTTTATTGTTTTTAAATAATTTGTTTTATTTCAAGTTTTTCGGTTTAATTAACATATATTTGGAATTAACTCATTACTAGCTTTCATTTCATACCAATATTGTTATAATTTATTAAGAAAAAAAACCTTCCCCTCCCTTTTTTTTGTATTTGCAGATGAAATATATTTAAAAAAAATATAGCCTATGTTACTCCCACAATTAATACGAACCTAACGACCCTCGTACGTTATAATCCATCAAGCCGTTTAGGCTACAGAGCGTGCCAAAATCGGTCAATATGTTACTTACCCCTGACCAAGGTCCTGCAACCCACACAGGACAGTCATGTTGACTGCATGGCTGAGTCGACCGCGGCGCTGGAGACACGCAGCCTGGTTCTGCGTTTGCACCTAAGAGATAAACATAGAATGTTAGCGCGTAAACCATTCATGAATTTAAGATGTTCGTCAGTTCCTTAGTAAATATCGACAATTTTAGTTGTTACCATACAGTCTACTCTTAGCTGTAATTTTTTGGAAAACAACTCAACAAGTAGTAGGTCAAAATCAAAACTCATTTATTCAAACTAGGCTGAGAACCAGTTCTTTTCGAACGCCAAAATGACATAAGACAGTCCCTCAAAAAGCTCGCCCTTCACCACTTTCTAGTGCTTTAGCTGGGAAGAAGTGGCGCAACAAACTCCGCAGCAGGATAGCTGCCTGTTTAGTTAGAGTTAAAAAAAAATTGATTCTATACAATAGTATGCAAAATCATTTACATTACGCAACACAAAACATAAATCAAATTATTAGCCATATGTCAGCTAGCACACGCCAATATACCAACCAATAAAAAACATCGAGAAATATACTCAAGCAGAAATGAAAAATTAAACATAAACAGAACTTTATATATTTAAATAAACGCCTCCAGGCACATAAAGCGAGCCCGCTTAGGTAGTATCACTACGGGCATAATATCTATATGAATTAAGCTTACCAGGTTCATAAGTGTCAGTCTTGGTGACATTGGCAGATCGTGCACACAGCACGCGTCGGGATCGCACGCCACCGCCACACGTTACGCTGCACGCCGACCATTCACCAACGTACCATCTACAAGGGGAAAGACAGGTCATGTTAAAAAGTATATGTTTGGGGGAGGTCTAATCTCCTAGCAGTTGACTTGGTCTATTTATTGTAGAGTTTAAAGCCATCTTAAGAGAGAGAAAATGTCGAGTAAAGTATATTTACTATGTTGTTGCAAAAGAAGGAAAACACAACTTAGATAGTGAAAAAACTTACTTGAAAGGACACGGATGCGTGTTACATCTGACGACAGACGCCTGCGGCTTACTGGAAGCGTCACAAAGCTGTTCAGGAGCGTCAGATCCCGTGAGGCGATCACGACATACTGCGAGGGACATCTTGTAGCCTGCAACAAAAGATATATTTAGCATCAACATAAATACAAAGGCTGAAAAAAACAAGGCGTTGATCATGGAGTTGATGAGTCACAATGTACTAACCGCAGCATAGGTACTGCTCATATTTAGCGGGACCCTTGGCAACAGGCAACTGAAGGAACACGGGTGGGATTTAGTCAGTAAAAACTTTTTTACAAAAAATTTAACCGACGAAAAAAGAACTGAAAAGCGAAAAATAAATAATTTTAATTTCGGAAGTCGGTGTCTTCGCTTTTCAATTTTCGTTTTTTGCCACCGACTTCCGAAATTAAAGTTATTTATTTTTCGCTTTTCAGTTCTTTTTTCGTCGGTTTAATTTTTTGTAAAAAAGTTTTTTATTTTTCGCTTTTGAGTTACCATCCACTCCAGGGTACTCCAGGGGATTACTCCAGGTTAAAGACCTGGAGTTGATGATGAGTGGTTGTGTCATCAGAACTATGTATGTGTGCGAAATTTCAACAGAATCGGTTCACAGTTGAAAATTCAGTTGGTGAAAAATCAATCAACCCCATTTTTTCTACCTTTAGGGGTGGATTATAGATTCCAATTTTAAATGGGACCAACTTCGAGGTATACCCTTCCCAATAAAAAAAGAATTTTTCAAATCGGACTACTCACTAAAAAGTTATGCGTAGTCATACATAAAAAATAAAAAAAAATACGTGTCGACTTGAGAAACTCCTCCTTTTTTTTTCATCGGTTAAAAAAAAAAGGGGCTTAGAATGACCACTTTGGCAGAATCATAATAGGAAAATATTATTGAATCATCGTAAAATGTCACAAACTGACAATTCATATTATATGATCTGCGTGCAATTCATATTACGAAATAATTCATCTGTTTGACAGTTTTCTATGGAGATTCGTGAAATGGTCCGCCAATTATGAATTGCTTTTGTGTCAAAATAGAGGAATTGCTTATGACAGCTGGGAATTCAGAAAATTAATTGCTTTTAGAGGAATTGCTAATGTGGCCGTTTTAGGCCCCTAAGTACTGCCCCTATTCAAGTGATCTAGTCATTAGTAAATCTGCCGTGAGATCTCAGTCGGTGAGATCAATAAATACTTTTTCTTTCCGATCACATGCTCGCTATTGTGACTGAAAGACACCAGCCAATCAAAGTCACTTTGTAATGAGATTCGACAAAAGATTCGGACACCAGGGGGAAAAACTGGTTAGGTATATGTTTAAAACGAAAGACATTCCTTTTAATTATAAGATTTTAAAACGTGTACGTAGACATGGTCAAAGTCTTGCTAAGGGGTATCGTGATACACAGTAACCGGGTTGTGGAGGTCTGATAGGCAGTCAGTCCATGAAAATTATGGAGCGACTTAGCGAGCAAGCTGAAATTCAGCTGCATCCGGTTAGACTAGAAGACTAGAGATTTTTTTTTGCTGAAATGTTGCTCCCTAAGTGTAATGATAATCATTATTCATAATTGACATTTAATTTTAAATTTAATTTATTATTCTATACGAGATTGTGATTAAATACCTGTTTGTTTATGTGCCGTCTCAATTTATTGACATTTTATTATTATTTTTACTAACTATTAGTGTTTGGAATGAAATTGTGACATGTAATTAACATGGCTTTATATTTTATTTTCATTTTGTTAATGTGACATTTGATTATCTACCAAAACAATTTTGTATGCCTTCCGGTGGGACATAGCATGGATCGACATTTATTTGTAAAACATCTGTATGTTTCTTTTTACCCTATGTTCACAAAATTAATAAATGAATTTGAATTTGACTGGAAGCTGACCCCAACTAGTTGGAAAAAGACAGACAGAAGATGAAGTAGAAATGTATGGTACTTGGAATGTTTCATACGTTGCCCAAAATAACAAATCGTCAAGTGGTATTTCGACAATAAACAATCCAATTGATAATCGGTTAGTATTTAGACTTGCAAACTCGCTAGACCGCTAGTCAAACGCCCTGGAGCCTCAAAAGTTTGACTTTTATTTTAATGACGATTCGGACTTTAGCTATGTACCTAATTTAATTGGCATTGGTACTTTGTTAGTTAGGACCAAATATCTATAAGGACTTTACCTTTTCTCTTAATAAGGCATTTAATTTATTTTCTTTGTAGTATAGAATTAAATAAAACATGAAATTCTAAATATAGAAACTTGACAAAATATGAAATTACTTTACTCCCTTTTATCACGATTCTGTTTTAGTTATTCCAACAACTTTTTATTCCTCTATTTGTCCAAATTTAATATTTTCGTGTCGAAATTAAAATACAGGTTGCTTTGCCGCCCCCAATTTCCCTCGAGGTCAGAAAAATATGGACTAAAAATTACCTTCCATCGTAGGTATGTCGGTACATATTTATGTTTTTGTATTATTTCAGCTCGTTACTGACAAAAGGCCCTGTGTAATTTTCAGCTCTTTTGCCTAAATTCCAGCTCAAAGGGTATTTTATGCCTCCCTTTACACCAAATTGGGACGTCCAAAGTTATATTTGTCCAAGTAGATGAAAATATATTCAAGAGTCAAGGCGAAGTATCCCTTCAAATTAAATTTCTGAAACCAGGGATCGACAGGTTTTATTCCTTAAATGGAACTCAAGGTTGAAATTTGCCGTGTCGTGTAATACATTTTGGAGCCTAGTTAAATAACGTTAACTTTATTTTATTTTACAATAGGTAGGAATGTAAGATGAAGTTCGTTCTAAGAAATCTTCTATTTCGTGTGGTTACTAACCTGGTGTCAGGGTTTTTATGATGCCCGTGGGCCTCTGGCTAGGAAAGCCTCTGGAAGTTTTGTTAATCGTAGGAATATTAAATGGTGATACACAAAATTTAATCAACCATAGACAATTCAATAAAACTGGTTTTAACACAAGGATTTTCCCGCTTTTAAGTAAAGGACCAAAATATTTTTTGTCACAATATAAATCAGGTTTATATAGGTACGACATACAAAAAGTTTCACTCGTGAAAAAATTCCGCCTTTATTTTTATGTGTCCACCAAATAAAAACAAAACAATATAAAATTCTATAAGTAAACAAGAACCACTTTAAAAAGCAACTACATTTGCCTAAAATGTAATTCTATACCACCAATAAACTCGGTGGATAGGCAGCGCGGCCACCGCGGGGAAAAGTACAAAAACGTAATTATTTTTCCATTTACGAAATACGAAACGTTCATTTGGAAGATGAAATTAGAAAAAACATTCGAGTAACTTCGTTTTGGTAATGGTTCCGTGGCAACGCTTATTTTTCGGCTGATTGGGAAATCGAAAATAGAAAACATAATCAAAGATAAGTACTAACAAATAAGGAAGATGTTGGAAGTTTTGTTGTCATTTGAATTTGAATGAATGACTATAGGAAATAACAAGCAATTACACGAGAAACATGGCTGAAAAGAGGGAAACGAAATAAAAGAAGACGGATTGTGTGAACGTAGATATGGCTAGGAAAAATTTATTTATTTTTACTATAACATAAAACAATAATCTGCCAATTATATTCGTTAAAGAAAAAATTGGACCAAAAGATCATACACTCACTCGCAGAACTCCAGACATAATCATCTTCCTAACCGAATTTCGGCCATGGCGACCATTCTCAGCATAGATCACGCGTGTACTATAGAGGTACCATTTACCGGTGTAATATGTCTTTCATTGACTAGAATGTGCCCTGGCGACTGGGAAAATGTCATGCTCACTCAGATGTCTCGCTGATGGTGGCGCGTGTGTTGGATCATTTAACTCCCTTCAAAATGGTTGAGCTGAATGGTGCTGATCCATGCGTTATGTTAGTGAACGAGCGCCGTCAGTTGTGACTGGTCATCTCTTAGCTGCCATGGCTTAGTTTAATTTTGGAATTGCCTTTTGTTTTTATGTTATAATTGCGGTTGCTTTTAATTATTCTACATTGTTCTCACATGCATAATTTCAACATGAATGATGTAACCAATTTTTTTAATCTATTTTATTTAAAAGAGTGTCCGTGGAGTTTCTTGCCCGTTATTCTCCATACTACGCTTTGGAATTGGCAACTAGCTTCATATTTCTGACTGACCTACTCCCTGACAATTCAAATGCTTTGAGTTTGAGTTTGCGTACCGTCGTCGCGTGAGATATTAATAGTGCACAAAATGTGTGCACTTTCTCTTCCCTCACTCTCATATTCTGATTGGACGGCAATTTGATATGATCGAAGAGAGATCACGCGACCAACGGCTTAACGAGCTTAAACACAAATGAAAATACGTTTATTTGCGGCAAACATGACGCTAAGAAAGGACAAATATACGAAAATAACAAGTTGGGGGAAAATATGCGTCACATTTACGTAAAACGGCCATCGCTCAGCATAATGCTGTGGCCCTATGCGAGACAGAGCCCCAGTGCTGATTTTCAGTGCCAGCCGGCGAGAAAAGATGAGCTTGGAGGAAGTGTACATAGTGCCAAAGATAATTTGGGCTAGCGGTGAGATGATCTTATTATTATAAAGATATTCAAAGCAAATATTTAACGTTTGCAAAATTAATTAAACATATCAACTCAGCCTATCGCAGGCCACTACTGTATAATGCAGAAGAAAAAATCCGCAAATAAAACTGAATTCCATTTAAAAAGAATAAATAAATTGGTCCTAATTCCATTATCATAAAAGTGCTCGAGGAAAAAGAAAAAAAAATTAGAATGGAGTAGGTCTTGCAGTATTTAAATTCACATTAAGCGAGTTTGGAAAACAAAATTACTGAACATTATTAAGAAACGGATACAAAAGGGAACTGCTGCGGTCTACTTACATTAGGAACGTTGCAATTATTTGACCAAACCGACCAAACAGAATTTTATTAAGGATTTAAAAAAGGTAGTGAAATGAATGACATCTGAAGGAATTTTTTTTTACGTGGTCTTATTAATATCCTAGAGTTACAATTTTTTTTCACTTAGTCCTACATGGGCACTCATGAAACGTCAGAAGCTAGGTGCACGGTTCCAATTGGTCGTTTCTTATGAAGAAGAGCCGGCAAGAAACTCCACAAATTTTATATGGATGAGAGAATCTAATAGTCATGTGTCTAGCAGTGCAATGTTGATTGATAAAATATCAGTTTATTATATTACTAGCGACCCGCTCTTGCGTCGCACGGTTTTTACGACTTGACGAAACATCGAGATTTCTTAGTTATATGTAACTTTTTAGGGGTATGAGGAACAGGGTGTAAAGTTCACTCATCCACCATAGAAAAGGGAGGATCCTCCGACCAGACGGGTGTTGTGTCTTGCGGGCAACTGCCCAATCATTGATGTCGAGTTCTTGTATATACATATGTCCATTGCACGGTAAACTTTAATTGCGCGATGCAGGATATATGTGACGTCAGGATTTTTGTGTGACGTCAGGTCTTTGATGCGTAGTTCGCATGTGGCGATGTAGATACCGCCACACTTTAATATTAACGTATTATACACATTAATCTTCCGGAATAAATTCTGTAAACCATGCTGAAAACCTCATTAAATCCTGTTGTGTGGTTTAGAAGAACAACGCGGATATACAGACAGACACGAAAAGCAACTTTAATTAATTATATGTATACATAGATATAAAAGATGTAGATGGAGAACGAAAGAATATCTAGAATGTTGCCAAGAAGCATTAGTCTTAATACTTTGCTTTGTCAAAACTTCTCAAATTATGGGAAGTTATTTGATTGACTGTTGCTAAGTCGTTACAACAACTAACATGATTAGACAGTAGATTTACTCATCAGAGTCCTGTGGGCTTAAAACAGTCACTTTGGCAGAATCATAATAGGAAAATATTATGAATCATCGTAAAATTTCACAAACTGACAATTCATTATGATCTGCGTGTAATTCATATTACGAAATAATTCATCTGTTTGACAGTTTTTTAAGGAGATTCGTAAAATGGTTCACGCATTAGGAATTGCTTTTGTGTCAAATTATAGGAATTGCTAATGACAGCTGGAAATTCAGGCAATGAACTGCTTTTAGAGAAATTGCTAATGTGGCTGTTTTAGGCCCTCTGATCGGTTTGTAAGCAAACGGCATGTGGCTTTTTGACTACTTTTGTGATCGTTTTTCAGTTATTTTAAAAGACTAACTGTGAAGTTTCTTCCGGCTTCCATAGGAAACGACTAATAGTTAAACAGCCGAGTTCAAACAGTTTTTTCAAATTCGCGTGAATGTGTGTGGGAAAAGATCAAAATAAGTTGTCAAATGGCATGAAGAAATATGAGTTTTCGTATTTCTATTTGATCCAACTGTTTGTTGAACCACCAGCCTGTTTGCTCAAATTACTAGAACGTCTATGGCCCGCATATGTGGTACCGTGCATCTAGCTTCTGACGTTTCATTAGTGCCCATGTAGGTTTATTTGAAGAAAAATATTAAATTATTTTGAATTTGTGATGATGTTTGTCTTTGTGTTTACCATAATTATGATTTCATAAGACGGAATTTACAAAATTACTACGATTCCTTTCAAACAGCCGATTTGGAGACTTAGCTCTGCTGTAATAATAATAATGGCGATGTCTTATTAAAAATTCGGTTTCCTCTAGATTCATAAATTACGTTGTGTAATAAAACACAGATACATTATTACGTTCTCTTTCATGCGTAGGTTGAAGCCAATAAAATAAAAATAAATTGTTACCAATAAAATAAAACGTAAATGTTCGTTTTATTTGAACGTCGTCGTAAGTTGTGACCTTTGAATGTAACGTAGAAATAGGTTATATTGGTTTTTGTGTGCGTAGGTTATGACGTTTTAATACTAAGGTTTTATTTTAAATTGTTTGGCAAACATAGCACCCACACCTTCAGACCAAATAAAAAACCAAGACAGAGCGCTGTCAACAGTGACGTGAGGCCGGTTTCGTAAACATGTGTGCACTTAGTTTGGTGTAGTTTTATTGTAGTGTCATTATAAATAGTTGTAAATGTGTGTGTGTGAGCGTGTATGCACAGAGTGGTGGCGTAGTTTTAGCATGCTTCACTGTGTTTTCGCAGCACTCCGTCTTGGTTTTTTATTTGGTCTGAGCCCACACCATGGAATTGGTCATGTCGCCGCCTATTGACAAAGACTGCTTCTCTTTAAATTGAAAACTTCTGTAGTCACACTTTGCGCTTTCTGAACCCTCACGCTCGGGTTGGTGACGCTGAATCGGGTACACTCGGTCCAGTCAGTCGGTGACGCTACATTGCGTAATAGGTACTCGGAGCTGAATCGCGTATAATCGGCTCCAGTCGTAAGTTTTCACTTTTATCGAGTGGTCCACACACTCTTTTCGTGAATGGCATCTAGCAGGTCATCCTAGGAGGTTTACGGCTGCTTAACCGGGCTATATAGCTAGATCCTCACATGCGCTGGTTTATAATGTAATTCACGAATGAAGGAGGGGGTTTAAAATATTATATACCTGTATTTCTGTGCTTGTGAGAGCACGTTAAGCCATTGGTCCCGGCTGTAATTCGTGGATCTTTGCAGGCGTCATAGGTTGTCAGAAGCCCGAAAGTCTGACAGCAAGTATTACCAAGGGGTATCGGGTTATCCAGTAACTGGGTTGTGGAGGTCTGATAGGCAGTCACTCCTTGTAAAATACTGGTATTCAGCTGCATTCGGTTAGCTGGAAGCCTACGTTCCGGCTGGAGACAGAACGCGTTGGTATACCGCTAACGTGCGCTACCGAGGCCTTGCGAAGGCCTGATCTACTTGCGGCCTACCGCCGCGAGCTACCTGCAGGACTGACAGGCGTCCTCGGCGGCCACGTGTCACCGACGCGTGCTACCGGGGTCTGACGAAGACCCTACCGGCTCCCTACCGGCCGGGTTCTCGCTGAGCATGTATGGACAGGCACCCTCATCTACAATTGATTGCAAACAAAGTACATTTCTTAATTAAGTGTGAAAGTGCTATGAACTGAACAGTGCGACCTTACCCGCGACCTAGCTGTGGATTTATATTTATTAGAGTCTAATAATTATATTCTTATGGATTTATTTAGTTATTTTAAGAGAAAAGCAAAACTCCCTAAATTTATTTATTTAAAAAATAACAGAATAGAAAGTAAATCACAATAACATGAAACCGTTAGACACCGAAATAATTGAAATCTACGGTTCCTAATACTCGTCCGTCGCTTCCGAGCTCCCGAGCCAAAGTGACCGAGGTGCGACAGCGCCCCTCTAACGTCGTGTCGCCCCTTCCACTCGCTGCGTCACAATGGTCACGTGATATCCCTGCCGTCCTCTAGGAATATGTATTAACCTATCCACTATCCAGCTGGTTTCAACTATCTAATACTACCTACCTATTAGTTAACGGCCTGCGCAGCCTACCTGCAAAGCCCTAGCCAGTGCCAGTGGCCACTGGTCCTTCGACAAACTGCCAGTTTAGTAACTCCGGTTTGTTTCCGGATAACTTCATTTCTGATTTTATCCTTCAAAGAAATACATTGGTACATTAACGTCTACACATTCTTTTCGTCTCATCCAGCTAAAATATAAAGCATAATAAAATACCGTCTATGCTAATCAACGATTAAGATCTCGGGCTCCAGCAAACTTCTTTTGAATACATAAATATGTAAATACATCCATTTAGTCTTCAGATTCCGCTGAATATCAAATTGAAAGTGTTCGCATTCCATCTGGAATGCTTCGTATTTTGGTATGAACAAAAATAGCCTGGATTTGTAGTCAGAAGGAAAAAAACCGATTGTTTTTTGTTTTAAATTCTATTCCGTTTCTCTGTTGTGAGTGACTATTCTCGTTTACTGCAATGACTATCGTTTTTAGGGTTCCGTACCCAAAGGGTAAAACGGGACCCTATTATTAGGACACCGCTGTCTGTCCGTCTGTCACCAGGCTGTATCTCATGAACCGTGATAGTTAGACAGTTGAAATTTTCACAGATGATGTATTTCTATTGCCGCTATAACAACAGATACTCAAAACAGAATAAAATAAATATTTTAGGGGGCTCCCATACAACAGACATGATTTTTTTGCCGGTTTTATAGATAATGGTACGGAACCCTTCGTGCGCGAGTCCGACTCGCACTTGTTTATCTATACTAATATTAAAAGAGGAAAGATTCGATTGTTTGTTTGCATGGAATAGGCTCCGAAACTAATGAACCGATTTGGCTGAAAATTGGTGGGGAGGTAGCTTAGAACCAGGAGACGGATATAGGACTTATTTTTATTCCGTTCCCGGTAGGGTATATAGGTAGGGTAGGGTAGGTAGGTACGTAGGTAGGGTAGGTAGGGTAGGTATGTAGGGTAGGTATGTAGGGTAGGTATGTAGGGTAGGTATTTAGGGTAGGTATGTAGGGTAGGTATGTAGGGTAGGTATGTAGGGTAGGTAGGTAGGGTAGGTAGGGCAGGTAGAGTAGGTAGGGTAGGTAGGTTAGGTAGGGTAGGTAGGGTAGGTAGAGTAGGTACGGTAGGTAGGGTAGGTAGGTAGGTGCGCCGTAGATAAGTACTTAGTGCTACCCGTGTGAAGCCGGGTCGGGCAGCTAGTCAATAATAAACGGCCCAATTCCAAGTTTACGTTCATTACAAGTCCTGGATTTCAGTACCCGTTAACTCTAATAATGAAATCCTTATCGCCATCAAAACACCGCGAAAATTATCTCCAGTCCAAGCCCCCAAAAAGTCACAACCATTCATTTAGTCTTGACCGTCGTTTCTCAACCCTTTAACCGACAAAGGGGTCTGACAGACCCCATTAATCATTACGACACTGACACCTAATTAACAATTGAAACGTCTGAAGGTCTGCAAGACCGTCTCGGGTCAGTGGGCAAGAGGTAATCTAGTGGAGGGTTAGGTCTGTGTTATAACGCTTCTTCTGTAATAAATAGTCGGTGTGCTGGGGCTAACACCTCAACACTGAATTAGAGGATTCATTTTGGTAAGCAGGAGGTCAAAGAGATCTTCTTTTAAGGTCGATTCACATATATCAGTGAAGCCACAGTTCCGACACAGTACCGGCACAGTGCAAAATATTCTGTCATACATTCTATATGGACGTGTCAGCGCTCTCAGTGTGTCAGTACCGACACTGGCATGAGAAAGTATGAGAGAATATTTTGCCCTGTGCAGGTACTGTGTTGGAACTGTGGCTTTACTAATGTGTGTTTATTTAGATCAAGATGCGCAGACCGTACAGACGAGCGCACTTTTCAAATTTTTCTACGTAAACTCGCGACAATCTAAGAAGTCCGTTTTGGCAGCTATAAAAATCCTTTGTGTAGCGATGAAATAAATTGTTTCTTAAAAACCGATTCTCGAGACATATCGATTGAACATACTTAAAGAGTTTGTAATCGACGACTTCTCTACAGATTGTCAAGGCATAACGTTTTATTATATGTACGAGAACGAAACGTCAAAACGGACTTCTTAGATTGTCGCGAGTTTAATTAGTTAATAACCTGGTTCTCCTATACTACAAGTTTCCAAATCTATTATGATGTGTTTGACGTTGGCATTATCTTCCAAACAATAAACTTACCAATTCACACATTAATTGAAGACCAACCACCTACATCTCTGCCTACTCCCTCGCGGTTTACTAACCTCGGTATTACATAAGCCCAGTTGGTAACAGAAACAAATGACTCCGGCGCACAATTCCGCTGTGTTAATACTTATCTCAGATTCATCTTTCAAGGGTTCTTAATTAGAATCGCCCGATGAGAATTTCGCTAGCGTAATGGGGAGGAGAGACGGGCGATTTTTTTGTCGTATTTACGATTAGTCGAGGAAAATGAAAAGATGAAATTTTCACAGCAACTGTTGTTTGAAACAAATTCACTTTATTGTAACATCTTAATTATCTATATAATTATTATATGATAATGTATGGGAGGTATTTTGAAAGAAAGCAGAAGCAGACCAAAGGACCTGGACAATGTATAATTTTATCACTGAGTAGCAGTTGCCCGTGACTTCGCGTGTGCTCCAGGATGAAAAGTGAACTATCTCCTTTTCCAGGTAAAGATCTACCCTGCGAAACTTCATCCAAATCCGTTCAGCCGTTGTAGCGTGAAAGCGTAACAAAGAAACAAACTCACTTTCGCATTTAAGATATTATTTAGGATAACGGTGATGGAAAAGTCAAAAATGTATTGGATGTATTTGATTTGGCTTAGGGTACCCTCAAGCTTTGCAACTCTCTTCAAGTCAAAAAGTTCATGAGTAATATTTGTTCAATGTTCAGACTTGCACGTAAATTCATATTGCCAAATAGAATTCTGATCATTATTAATTTGCAACAAACTATAAATCATCCCAATATGTATGTATGCGTTCTCTACCTTGCCAGTTCGGAATTATGTTCACACAATGAAAACGCAATGACTCGCCAGAAAGTAGTTCACGCGATCGCTCGTCTACACCGCACCACTTAAGGAGCTGTTGCACGGAGACAAAAGGAATTCGCTGTCTGATTTATCGTAAGCTTCGAGTAATGGCGGATTTCTAGATATAAATTACGGGCAAACCCGGAGGCCGACAATTAACAATGCTGCCCTCACTAATGTATCGAAGAGATTTGGATACAACGTTCTGTGAGAATTCTGGTTCGAGATGTAATTCGTTGTTGAAACGCCTCTTTAGATTGTGTTGAAGTTTAATTGATTTTCTTGATTAAAATTGAAAATAGCATTGTGTTTTATTAAAATGGCCTCTATTTTGCTTATTGGCTGATATTTTGAACAAGGTACCTAAACGTACAAGCAGTATAAAGAGATTTACCGTACATTTATCGAGGTTTAAGTTTGACATAAGTTTACCCCGTGTTTATTAGTGGGGTTACAGTTTTGCTACTATGAGAGAAAAAGAACCCATATGTGTCTTTGTTTGGTTATACAATTTTGATCGTGCTGAAATCTGGCAGTCTGAAAACGCTTGGCGGACTTTATCGACACATATGGTTCCAAGAATTGAACAGTAGAAGCACCATTGCGCCGGTGCAAAGCAATTGGTGCTTCTACTGTTCAATTCCTTTGGGTCCCGGGAGGAAAAGATGTCGTTGCCGCAACATATGTACAGTCACGAGCACTAATATGGATACACTTAGCAACTTTTGAAAGTTATTTTCTCCTACTGCACTGATTGTAATTTTATTTTATTACGAAAATAGTATTTTGGAACCCTGGTTATTATGATAAAGGTCTCATCTCAAAGTTGTAATCGTTATTCGTCGAAAAAAACACTTTTGAATTTTGCTGAGTGTATACATATTTTTGCTCGTTTTTTTTTTTTTTTATGTATGTTCACCGATTACTCCGCCGTTTGTGAACCGATTTAAAAAATTCTTTTTTTGTTCAAAAGCTTATACTTCTGAGGTGGTCCCATTGTCACCAAGTCAGGATCTGATGATGGGATCCTAGAGAAATCGAGGGGAACTTTCAAAAATCGTAAAGGCAACTAGTGCATTCCTTAATTTATTCATTAAGTATTTTACAGCACTACAATTTTGTGAAAGTCTGGAGTCGATCTGATGATGGAGCCGAAAGACAGTCAAGGGAACTCCTCAATGGTTTACAGCAGATACCTCGTGTTTGGGCTTAATTAATTTGTATTGATAAAAACTTTACACTTTGATGGGTTGTGACTGTCGTTATGGGTCTGATGATGAAGACGAAAGACAGTCGAGGGAACTCCTCAGTGGTTTACAGCAGATATCTTGTGTTTGGGCTTGATTAATTTGTATTGATAAGAACCTTACACTTGGATGGGTTGTGACTGTCGTTAAGGGTCTGATGATGAAGACGAAGGACGATTAACGGAACTCCTCAACGGTTCACAGTAATTACCTTGTGTTTGGACTTAATTCATTTATATTGATAAGAACTTTGCAACCATATAGGTTGTAAGTGACATTACAGATCTGATTATGGTCACCTTATAATATGATGATGAGGGGAACTATACAGTGTAAGCAAATGTATAGTGTTCACCCTTATATTCTTGAGAAGGCACGGGAGTCTCATTAGCCAGCCGGTTTCGTATAACATCTAAACGATACTTGCGCTGTTCAGACGACTCGCCACTTAATCGTTTTTGAATAAGATTGAGTCGGCAGATCTTATCATTTGGCGACTCCTGCGACAAATGAGAATGCATGTAATTTCTCATCTGAGATAACCTAGCATGAAGAGCTAACGGTGATTCTTGGGAACCGGACATAGCACTCCGTTTGCGATTCTTAGATAGGCGTTCTTTTTCAGCAGTATTAGTCTCTTTAATTCTGTTTTTCTTCATGCGGGCGGCTCCTTTAGTTGGTCTACACATGGTGATTACAAAAATCAAATTACACAAAAAATGGAAAAATAATAAAACTTTAAAAAAAAAAATTGACCGACTTCAAAAAAAACAAAACAAAAAAGGACTACTGTACTAAAACCAAAAGACAAAAGTACTTCTTTAATAATAAGAGAAAAATAAAAAAATAAAATAATAACTTTAATTTCGGAAGTCGGTGGCCAAAAACTAAAATTAAAAGCAAAGACACCGACTTCCGAAATTAAAGTTATTTTTTTATTATTCTCTTATTATTAAAGAAGTACTTTTGTCGTTTGGTTTTAGTACAGTAGTCCTTTTTTGTTTTGTTTTTTTTGAAGTCGGTCAATTTTTTTTTTAAATGTTTTATTTGAATCAGAATATTGTTACAATATATTGGTTACATCATTCATGTTTCAATTATACATGTGAGTACAATGCAGAAAAAAAAAAACGTGCACTTTAAAAGCGTCTGTAAAAAGATAAAAAAGAAACAAAACAATTCAAAAATTAAAATAAGCCGTGGCAGCTAAGAGATGACCAGTCCCTACTGATGGCGCCCGTTCACGAACATGACGCATGGATCAGCACCATTTAGCTCAACCATTTTGAAGGGAACTTAATGATCCAACACACACGCCCCACCAGCGAGACATTGAAGTGAGCATGACATACTCTCAGTCTATTAATTGTTTAAACCCAAAAACATGTAGACTATGAACATGCGATGTTTCTGGCGATATTCGTAGGCGACCGCGTATTCTTTACGTGACCGGCTTGTTTGTCAACCAATAAAACATATAAACTTACCTCCCCCACAAGTGGCAGAACACAGTGACCCTGGTGTCGCCAGCCAGTGATACCGGGGTCTAGAGCAGGACGACCCATCACCACCACAGACTCCACACTCGTCCACTCGACGAGTTGAGCCCACTCGTAGGTCGCAGCCGACACGCTGGGGACAATAGTTTAGAGTTTTATATTTTATTTATTTGACTCACCAACAATTGAATACACCGACACAAAGATATGAGATAGATCCAATACTTATAGACTAGTGTACCAATTTATTTACTTATTTATTTAATACTTTAAGCACACAAATGTACAGAGGCGGATTTAATGCCATAGGCATTTTCTACCAGTCAACCTTTGGGTGATGCAGAGACAAACAGTGGTAGGTGCAATAACAAAAGTTGTGGAATAAATGTTTATTTAAATATCTAAATTCAAGTCAATTTCCTGCAGGTAAGCACATCATACATTACTTATTTGTAGATTGATATTGAGAGCTTACTTAAAATTAGATGAGTTCAACTCACCGAACATAATCATGCTTTCACCAAATTCCAAATTCAAATCAAATCCAAAATTAAAATCACATAAAATCAAATCCAGGATTAAAATCATAATTAAAATCAAATTAAAATCAAGATTAAAATTAAAATAAAGAGTTAGATGTTTGTTTAATATATTTTTCAGTTGGTATACGGAGTCTGGATTTCGAGGAGCTCGTGGCTAAGTAATAACAGCCGCACCAGGTCGATCCATCAGGTAAAGCTACGCTTGCCGGGGTTGGTCGGTGGATGGGTGACCATCTTTACATACCGAGACTCCTCCGTGCCTCGGAAAGCACGTTAAGCCGTTGGTCCCGGCTGTCATTCGTGGATCTTTGACAGTCGTTACGGGTCGTCAGAAGCCCGAAAGTCTGACAACCAGTCTTACCAAGGGGTATCGTATTACCCAGTTATTGGGTTGTGGAGGTCAGATAGGCAGTCGCTCGATGTAAAATACTGGTATTCAGCTGCATCCGGTTAGACTAGAAGCCGACCCCAACATAGTTGGGAAAAGGCTACGCAGATTGATATACGGAGTCTGGATTTGTGCCCGGATAATGGCTCGCTCCCTATTACATAGGACATAAACATAATTTAATTATTGGTGACATGTTGGTGTACTATGTATATGTACATCTCTGCCTTTCCCTTCGAGAAATACAAGCGTGATGCTATGTTAATATTTTTCAGTTAGTTTGCGGCAAAACTTCCTCCTCTTTAATATAGGTATCTGATTTTTTTTTTTATAGAAGAATTATTTTCTCTCTCCATAGTGATAAAAACTTAAAGTAATAAAAACTAAAACAAGATATAAACAGGACACCACAGGCAGACCAATTAAAAATCCGGAGTCACACGTGTTAGGGCATAAATCGAACAGATTATGTGTGACTCCGGATTTTTTATTTGTCTGTCTGTGGTGTCTTGTTTATACCTTTTTAGTTGTAGTTGGGTTTTAGTTTTTATTACTTTAATTTTTTTAAATTCTTTTGTGGTTATAATATATAATTATAATATTTTTGAAATGTGCTCATTGAGCCCTTTCATTTGATACCCAACATGGTACGATTAAACAATTTTTTTTTTTAGTTCTTGTCTTTTTGTCCTCTAGAGAGCGCCATTTTTAACTAAAACCAGCGGACAATCAAGACGCTTCCAACGATACCTCATTTGTCAAATTGTGATGAGTGGTTTAGAAGATAGGAGGGAACAGATGAATATACATACATACATACCTACATACATTCATACCGGTCAAAATCATAACCCTCCTTTTTTGTTCGCCGTAGTCGGGTAAAAAGTAGATTTTCAGTCTACTTTCATACTGTTGGACAAAGATCATCCGTTCAACCCTCCTCCGGCATACTTACTCATTTACGCAGACAAATGAGTTCAAATTCGTTATTTAAATACCTCTCAAAATGTTTATATTAAGAACTAAAAGAGCCCTTCGTGTTCAAGGACCAAATGAATGAATGACAAGGACCGAGATTTTTTTACATACTGTCACATTTTTTACATACTACATGCAAAAGTACCTTCGTATCACCCTCAATGAATATTCCAAAAGGGGTATACGCAACCAGCGATCTCTCACGCAGAGAGCAATTTCCATAATCATATACGACTTTACATAATTATGAAATACATCCTTATTGCTAGCTATTACAGTTTATTTTCATTTTACACTAACTGGGCAATAAACATACATTATTTTGCAGCTGCAATGAGTTATATTGCGTTTGTAATAAGACAGGTAATTGCTTGCACAGTCAGGCGTTTTGTACCAGCTATAGTGTAATGCGAAAACCTTGCGGGCATACATAACCTATTTGGAATAATTAAATTAAGCGGAATGATTTTTGCTACTGTTTGTGTATCGCACAGAACGTTACATTTAAATTCCTGTTATTCAATATGGTGAAAGCAGTTTTTTAAATTCTAATAATGCTATGATTTAAATAATCAGTATTGGCATTGGTAAGCTACGGTTACGGAAGAAGAGCTGTAGGCGCCAAATAACGGCCACAGTGACAGCTGTCATGAAAAAGATGACAGCGCGGTTTGACTTTAAAAAGTACTCTCTATATGAAAACACACCAAATTACTTTTATAAATAACGTTTCAGTGACGTCATTTACCGGTAAATTTGATGTCATAACTCCAAGGTTAGTAAGCTTGAGTAAAATTAATACAAAAAGTCGTAGGGTTGTTTTTTTTTTGTAAAAAGTTTTTATTTTTATTAACTTTTGATTGTGGTACCTACCCCACACAAATTCGAATACCACAATGCTATGTAAATAACAGTGACTGCTATGTGAGTCACATAGAACATCGTCTACATCGTCTACATATACTTACTAAGTGGAAAAAATACATAATATTGAAGCTTACTCAAAAACTTCGCAAGCAAAGTAAATAAAATTTATATGGGACCACCTCTGAAGCATGATCTACCAAACAAAAAAATAATCATCAAAATCGATTCATATTCTGGCGGAGAAATCGCGTAACAAACGACCGAGTAAATCATTTTTATTCGAACCAATCATCATCATATTTAAAGTTAAGAAAATGCGACATTATCGTATTTCACGTAAGAGTGATTGACATAAATAATCGTGACTTAGTCGAATTATTTTGTATGAAAAACAAAAACGCTTTTTTTTTTCAGTTGATTCTTTGACATGGTCTCATTAATACCCTAGAGTTATGGGATACCAAACGGAACCCGTTGTATAGCAGGCACCGCTCAAGCACATTCCTACGTAAAGTGTAGAATAGGGGAGGGGCCTAAGTGTGGGTCCTCAATCAGCCAAAGTCGCTTGTGAGTAACGCATTATTTTTTAAAAAAAGATTAAGCGTTATTGTACTGCAAAAAATATGAACGTTTTTTTTAAAATAAATAGTTCCGAAAACATTGGACGAAGGCCAATCAGAATTCTTGACATCTTTTCAAAATTATAATTTTAAAAGGATAACAAAACAACCGTCTACGTACGCAAATCAGATAATAGAATCCGTAATACCCATACCACTTGTAAGCTTCGACACCCACTCATTCCTGAAGCAGGTACAAATCTCTACCGCCCTACACACATTCAGAACAAATCCAGAAAATCAGTTTGAACCACATTCTGGGCAATAAATTACATAGATATGTACCTCCTGGGTGTCTCATCGTTTATTCAGACCTCTGAATTCGGAGATCGCATTCGTACAGTCTCGGCGAATTTTCCGATTATCATAATAAAGTAGACTGATGCTATCCTTTTCTGGTTTGCTCGGGAAGGTGATGTTAGAAAGGGATGGCATAAGGTTGTTATTGAGCTTTAAAAATATAGGGGATTTGATACTTTTATTTGTTAGTCCTGGTTGAGATATATTGGAGTGTGGAATGGAGTGTCTAAAGATGGGCAGTTAGATGCTCATGTTTTATTAATCGGTAGAAGGTTTTTGAGTTTTTGTCGTAGGCAAAGTAGTATGGAGTTATGAATTTGTTTAGTGGATGCGTGATGTGTTTTATGAATTTGTATTATAGAAATAAAAGCAAACCAATATGATTTTCAGCCTAAAAAAATAAACATTTTCTCAAACATGCTTGGAAATTCGAGCATTATTTTGACAACCTTCTTCGAGATAAATCGAAATTGCTGTACTGGTCAAAAACAAGTGACGATGCGGCCAGCAAAGTTACTATGAAAATCCATATCTGGCGTGTTTATCGGCCAAATAAATTACTATGAAAACTCATATCTGTCGTGTTATTTAAAAATGGACACGGCAACCAAGTAGGTAACTTATCAAAGATCTTATTTCAATTTCGAATTGGCTTGCAAATAGAACAAAGAAGAAACAAATGAACATATTGGCGCATGAAAAATTAGAGTTGTTCGTCATTGATTCTGGAATTTTTATTTAATTTACTAAGTTTGAATTTCCGCGCATTATTTGAGAAAAGTACTATACAAGCCTTGGCCGCAATCAGGAATTGATGGACGAACGGGAAAATGTGGGCCGAGGCACACATACGTGAGTCCATCAATTCCCTTATTGCAGGCCGCGACAGTAATGTACTATTATTTTCGGGTAAATAACACCATGTCCAGACATAAAATAATAGAAATTACAATAAAAACAAATAAAATCAAACATAAAATTAAATTAAATCAAATTAAAATAAATACATAATCTTATGCTTTGCTGAGCGATGGCCGTTTTGCGTCAATGTGACGCATATTTTCCCCCAAATTGTTCTTTTCGTGTACCTATTTGTTCTTGTTTTCATGTTTACCGCAAATAAACGTATTTTATTTCTTTCTTTGGTTCTTTTTATCAAATATATAATATGTATTTTTTAATTCTATTCGGGAAACTTACAGCTTGCTTATAGTGTTCTTAGGCCATTTACAAGTTTCCACTGATCATCATCTGCCTAGGCTTTTCCCAACCATGTTGGGGTCGGCTTCCAGTCTAACCGGATGCAGCTGAATACCAGTATTTTACATGGAGCAACTGCCTATCTGACCTCCATAACCCAATAACTGGGTAATACGTTTCCCTCTTGGCAAGACTGGTTGTCAGACTTTCGGGCTTCTGACGACCGACGTAACGACTGTCAAAGATACACAAATGACAGTCGGGACCAACGGTTTAACGTGCTTTCCGAGGCACGGAGGAGTCTCGATATGTAAAGATGGTCACCCATCCACGGACCAACCCCGGCAAGCGTAGCTTAACCTGATGAATCGACCCGTCCGACTGTTATTACTTAGCCACGAGCTCCTCAAGTTTCTACTGATAAATACTAAAAATAAAAAAAGACGTCGGTAGAAAATACATAAATTGGGAAATAAATAGTACAAAAATAATAATACAAACTAATAATCATTTTGCTAACAATACATTTTCCGTAAAGAAGCCCATTTAACCAACAAATGTTTATGCCGAGAAACGCTGGTATTGAATATATCCAAATCAACCAATCTGCCCAGCCTTTTCCCAACTATGTTGGAGTCGGCTTCCAGTCTAACCGGATGCAGCTGAATACCAGTATTTCGAATTGAATATATCCAAATCATGTTCACTAAACAATTTATTAAAACTTCTGCTCGCATATTACAAATGAGTTCTGCTTGTACGCGGACTTCGAATGATTATCATTATCAGCCTAGCCTTTTCCCAATTATTTTGGAGTCGGCTTCAAGCCTAACCGGATGCAGTTGAATACCAGTATTTTACATGGAGCGACTGCCTATCTGACCTTCACAACCCAGTAACTGGGTAACACGATACCCCTTGGCACGACTGGTTGTCTCAATCTCGGGATTTAGGCTATCTGTAACGACTGCCAAAGATCTACAAATGACAGCCGGGATCAATGGCTTAATATGCTTTCCAAAGCACGGAGGGGTCTCGATATAATAATGTTAGAGGATTTGTCAAATGAGATGGCAGGGCAACAGGCAACTGAAGGAACACGGGTGGGTTTTAGTCAGTAAAAGTCTGACACGCCCTCCCGCTCCGCCCAGAGCGGGAGAAGTCATTTGATGATTTCCCACACTCAAAAAAAAAAAAGGGATATCTCGTGACCCTTGTGACGCAGCGAGTGGAAGGGGCGACACGACGTTAGAGGGGCGCTGTCGCGCCTCGGTCACTTTGGCTCGGGAGCTCGGAAGCGACGGACGAGTATTAGGACCGTAGATTTCAATTATTTCGGTGTCTAACGGTTTCATGTTATTGTGATTTATTTTCTATTCTGTTATTTTTAAATAAATACTTCTAAGAAGTTTTGCTTTTCTTTTAAAATAATTAAATGAATATAATGGATGGTTCTTAGTATCTAGTCCTTCGTTTTTAGTTCTAGTATCATTGTACTAAAAAACTTCAAACAAAATTCAGACCGATCAAGATGACGGGTTGTATGTAGAAGTAAGTCTGCTAAAAGTTGACTTACCAAACTTCAAAAACTCACACATCTAGAACTGAAAACTTTGCCTTCAGCTCCGAAGGAACACGCTCTTGACATAAAACCATTGACCAATCAAGCCGACGCAAAACTTTGCAAATAAGTATTCGTAACGTACCGCACGAGATTATGTAAATTCCACTCCCAGAAGTTTCCACTTAAATAATATATGAAATTATGCAAAATACGTTCAGGAGACGACGAGTTCCGAATCACAGTTGTATCACTTTTTGAGTGGTTTTGCCTCCAAAATACTTCGTCCTTCAACATCGAAAGAATTTGGGGACTTAGCAAAATGGCTTCCATGGAAACTTGGCACATTTTAGGTAGTTTCCAAAGTTTCGAAAAAACCGTTGATAGGTCAAAAGTATTTTTTTTATCGATATGGTCTAACATCTTAGACCCTTCCATAAAAACTTGGTACTTGTCTTAGTTAGAAAGTTGTTATTTTTTTTTTGCCTTTTGGCCAAAATTATTTCCTTTCCTGAAAATCTAGTTCGTTTCTGAGCTATGAATAAAGTTTATATTCAAACCCCTTGTGGAGGTATAATCTGTTTGATTTACTTTCATGTTACTTTTTTGTTATGTTCAAGATTCGAGGAATGCTTTCGAGTGTGCGACGAACCGAAAACATTGCTGAAAGTGATTTTATTAAACAGACCGATCATTTTGTTTCTTTTTTTGCTCTGAAGTTGAAACATTTTGCCTTCAAAAACTGAGGATTTATTGTAGAATTAAAAAATAATGTAACATAGCTTCACTCCAATCACTCCTATACCTATTCACTGAAGGTGTGGGCAGAGATAAACAGTATGTCAACTAACGAAGGTCGTTCCACCGAACCGTTACCAAAGATTTTTTTTTTTTAAATTGTAGTAGCAATAATGTAATAATTATAACGTAAAAGAAACACTCTGTACACGTACACTTTTTTTTCAACGTGTAAAGACAAGGGTGCCTGTAAAGAGTGTTTATTTTACGTATCAATTTAATATTTTTTCTGAATATTTTACTATCCTACTAATATTATAAATACTATTAATATCCTACTATCCCACTAATATTATAAATGTGAGTGTGTTTGTGTGTTTGGATGATTGTTACTCAATCATGCAAAAACGGCTCAATGGATTTGGCAAACAGATAGTTTATAACCTGGATTAACACATAGGATACTTTTTATCCCGATATTCCCACGGGATCGAGACTTACGCGAGTGAAACCGCGGGGCGCAGCTAGTATATATATATATTTTTATGTCAATATTTTTTTTAGCATGTATAGTTGCTATGCTTTTGCAGGTGAATGGGAACGCCCTTATTAGAGATAACATATTGTATAATAAATCACATATTACACCAGTTATTTTTAAAACCTCAAGTTAAAGGGGCGAGTCTAATGCCATCATCGCCAAAAACACCGGGCTGCTGCTTGTGACCACAAGAAAAACGAGGCAGTCTAACGCAACTTAGTTTTTACATCAGACATATTATTTACAGACATATTTTTATTTACTTATCAGACATATTTTTTGAAGAGCTCATGGCTTCTTAATAACAGCCGCATGGGTCGATTCATCAGGTTAAGCTACGCTTGCTGGGGTTGGTCCGTGGATGGGTCACCATCTTTACATATCGAGACTCCTCCGTGCCTCGGAAAGCACGTTAAAACGTTGGTCCCAGCTGTCATTTGTGGATCTTTGACAGTCGTTACGGGTCGTCAGAAGCCCGAAAGTCTGTCAACCAATCTTACCAAGGGGTATCGTATTACCCAGTTACTGGGTTGTGGAGGGCAGTCGCTTCATGTAAAATACTGGTATTCAGCTGCATCTGGTTGGACTGGAAGCCGACCCCAACATGTTTGGGATAAGGCTAGGCAGATGATGGTGACATATTATTTTACAGTATTGTTATTTCTAAGACTGAACTTCTAGCTAGTTCTCTGGCTTTCAGCTACGACATCTTTTACTAAGTACGAGTATCTACCTACTTACTAAAACTATTGGCTAATCCATTAATTTCAAGCCATCAACACATAAGATGTATCCTCTTATAGCATCAGTAGATTTCTCCTCTGCCAGAATAACAAAAAGATGTTTAAGGATAAGAGTGAAGCTATAAACTAAGTCGTGATTGTGAGCTGGAGCCGCGCCAACGAGACTTTCTTAAGGTTGACTTAAGATCAGATGTGCTATAGACGCGCATAGATAGCTTTTTTGTTTGTGCTGCGGTAAACAAGGAAGATGAATTGTTTTGTGGCGGCATCTACATCGCCACATGCGAACTACGCATCAAAGACCTGACGTCACACAAAAATCCTGACGTCACATAAATCCTGCATCTCGCAATTAAAGTTTAGCGTGCAATGGACATAAAATATATACAAGAACCCGACATCAATCGTTGGGCAGTTGCCCGCCAGACAACACCCGTCTGGTCGGAGGATCCTCCCTTTTCTATGATGGATATATGATATGTGGAAAAATGAACTTTACACCCTGTTCCTCATACTCCTAAAGTTTAATGTTGATCATATCCTTAGTTAAAGAAGGATTGACGTTGGGTAATAATTTACAAAAATAAAAAACTAAATTGAAACTTAAGTAATTTGCGTGTGCCTTATACTTCTGATTCATAGGAACTAGACCAGTTTTATGGCTCAGTTACTGACCATATGAATCATGTTAGCTGCTACCATTATAGTGTGTAATCCGTTTCAAAAGTTTGTTGAGAGTTGGGAGGACCATACCCATCGGAGAAGCATGGCATCAAAGGGGGAGTACTGTTGTTATTATTGATGATGTTTCTTGAACCGCTCAATGTATGAAACAAAACTGCAGAAACCGGTACTCCTCCAGGAACTCGACAATTTCCAATTTAATCAATCCATTGTTGCATAGACTCTTCATAGACTTCCCGAACAATTATTAACGTACCAGCTGCGCCCCGCGGTTTTACCCGCGTATGTCTCGATCCCTAGGGAATATCGGGATAAAAAGTATCCTATATGTTAATCCAGATTATAAACTATCTGTATGCCAAATTTCATCTAAATCCATTCAGCCGTTTTTGCGTGATTGAGTAAAAAACATCCAAACACACAAACACACAAAGTTTCACATTTATAATATTAAGTAGGATAGTAGGATAGTAGGATTTCGTCAAAAGATTCTAAGCTCGGCGTCCTTTCACAGCGAAACAAAACAGAAAAAAACTACAGTGTATTGAAACCTCGTGACACAATGGCGGATGAGACCTGACATCATCAGGGAATGGGGACGCGAAATAATAAGGCTCTTGTTTTGGTACAAGCTGGATACTGTAGCGAGGGTAGTACTCAGTAAAGTGAGGAATACTTGTTGTTAATTGATTCAAGCGTGACTTTGCGTTAATCCATTATAAAATACAATAGACGTAGAGAGGTGAAACACGTGTCGATTTCTTACAGGGTTTTTTATGACTCTTGAAGAATAGTTAAACGGAATAGGTTACTAAATATATCTACGACTATTGTATTTTTTTGAATACTTGTTGATTACTACAAGCAGACCGTACAGACTGTGCGACAGAGTAAGAATGCATCAAAAGAGAAGAATAATCCTGAATGACCAGATGCATGAACGTAAACGAAGCAAAAGGAGTCGTTGAGCTCCTTAAGTTCTGAGTTGAGCTCCACTATTACTGACAAATGCTTGCACTGACTGGACAGGTCCACTCAAATCGTTGTGGTTCTTTCCTCAAAATACCATTTCAGACGCCAATCTACATGGTCCTCATATGGTCTGACCAAGATTATGTCTGGACTTTAAAAGAGACTGCGACCTCTGAGTTTGTTTCGGCCTTTCTTCTCAGAGCAGTCAGATAGGAAACGCCGACCTCATCTAGCTTATTTTAAATATTTTATAATATGACGTGTAAAAGTGATTCCAATATCCTATTTACAGAATAAACAATTTCATTTCATTTCATTTCATTTAAGCATCGTAGCAGGTGGCGTTATGTAGTTTCGGGGCCTACCTCCATGGGAATAAGGCTTGAGTTTATGTATATGTATGTATGCATGTAGGTATGAGAAGAATAATAACTAAATATTTAACCACTACCACCAGAAATACAGTACTAGAGCCATACGGTTAGCTAAATATCACAGACGACACTTTTAACTAAGATAGCAGACGTACTGAAAAACGAAGCATCGACACAGTTATAAATATACGAAGGCAGGTGTAGGAATTGTAACCACGTTCTACTAGAGTTCAATATTTGCGTTTTGATGTTTTATGTAATGAATTTTTTAAGTTGAGCTTCGTACTACCAGAAGCCACGAATGAAAGATGAGGTAGGGAATGATAATAATATTGAGGGCAGGTATTTTTAATTTTTACCAATCTATTTTATTTAAAAAAAAATCGTTCATATTTTTTACAGCACAATAACGCTTAATCTTTTTTAGAATTATTCTGTGCGTTATCAAAAGATAATGCGTTAATCACAAGCGACTTTGGCTGATAGTAGACCCACACGTAAGTCCCTCCACCATTCTAAACTTTTCCACGGTAAAGTATCCTTTTAATATATTTTACCTCTATCAATACGTAGCAATCCAGCTATGAAGCGAGTTCGTATGGTGTACATATTAGAGAGTGTATTCTAAGTATAATAATTTTAACGCTACCTCTCGTAAGTTGCATCACATTGTGTAGCGCGGAGCCTCGGTGCGCCTTTGTCCTAGGAACGACGTTTGCTCCCGTTTTTAAAATTAAAACTTTGCGGCCCGGAATGTTAAGCTCGTGTACACTGCTAATATTTCGTTTTGCCAATCATGTACTACTAGCTTTGTATTTCGGGGTATTAAAAACAAACGCAAAAGTAGCCTATGTTGTGTGATGTGAGCAATCTGGCTTTGACTTATGTGCCTTTTTCTATTTCGTTTTGTAATTTCTAAGTTTGGAAAATCACTGACTACCGGTGAAAGTATATACATGTCATACGCAACCTGACTAAGACTAAGCATGGTCTAAGCCTGAACTCCTACGCTGACGTCGGTCGCGTACGTCTGTCGCGCGTACGTATACACATTGTGTTCTATATAACACCATACTGCGACGCTGACGTCTGCGGTGCTTACTACGTTGCTACGCGTACGCGACCGATTGTACGCGACTGACGTCAGCGTAGGGGGATATCAAGCCTAAAACTGTCAACACGCAGTGAGCAAGCGTAGTGATCAATTCTGTTCCTTCCTTATTTTAGAAGAGGCCTTTGCTTTCTTTTATTTATTTGTTTAGCCTATAGTGTCCCGGAAAAAGACTCCTGCACCAAGTTCTTCCAGAAATTCTTTCCCCGAGCCACCTCGAACCAGTCTTCACAGTAGGTACCTTTCCATGATGTCTCGCCACATCATCATCTGCCTAGCCTTTTCCCAACTATATTGGGGTCGACTTCCAGTCTAGCCGGATCTCTGATATCTGACCTCCACAACCCAGTAACTGGGTAATACGATACCCCTTGGTAAGACTGGTTGTCAGATTTTCGGGCTTCTGACGACCTGTAACGACTGTCAAACATCCACAAATGACAGGCGGGACCAACGGTTTAACGTGCTTTCTGAGGCACGGAGGAGTCTCGGTATGTAAAGATGTTCACCCATCCGCGGACCAACCCCGGCAAGCGTAGCTAAACCTGATCGATCGACCCGTGCGGCTGTTATTACGTAGCCACGAGCTGCCCACGTCTCGCCACCTCTGTGTGATAATTACTAACCGACATGACAAGCGGGCGAGGCCGCAGGCATCAGCTAGTTATGAATAAGAATGGAGAAATGATATTTATGATTTATAAAGACAACATGATTTGATTATTTTCCTAAAGAAAGCGATACTTCTTGCCTTACAAGAGTCATTTTAGGCGACGGCACGTTCTGAAAAACTAAGAAATAAAAACTGTTAAGACTAAAACACTCATATTAAAAGAAAACGAATTCACTAACGATACAAAATCTCTTCAATACACTCAACTTTAAAGTAAAAACTCTACGGAGAAAAGTGATTTTTGAAGTAAAAAAAATACCTACCTGCCATTATTTTAGTCCAACTTTCAATACAACTACAGTAAGAACCGAATAGATTAAAGTACCCCTTTATTTTCACTTCAGCGCGATAAAAAAGAAAAAACAGCATTTCAATGGATATTTATTTTCCGAGTTCCAACAAAAATACTTGTAAAGCATTGTTCTTTACAGGAAACCTGGGCATGGGCATGAATAGCTACATACAGAAGGCTGGCTTCATATAATGAGCGAAAAGGCACGCACACATAGTCCCGCTACACGTACCTATAGCAAGTGCAAGTGCACTCGCGACTGGCATTTGTTTGAACTCGCCGCATGTACGCGTCAATGTGTGCGTGGGTCTGTTTTCACCCGTTGTTTAGTGTTGACCTTCTGTATCTACTCCGCTCTTCCGCCTGGGTGTGAAACGTGGCAGCAATATTGTTATTGGAATTATAAATTCTTGTTTAGCGTGCAATAATGGTGATGGTTTATGCTTCCTGGAAAGTTTGTTGTATCTAGGCGAATATTTGTTTCCTTAAAATGTCGGGTAGTGGGAGGGTAAGTATGAATTTATACTGCACCTGACGTAGCAAGAGCTGCATTCAAAGTGTTCAGGAATCGAAACTGTGGAATTTGGGTTAGAAATTCCAGTGTATCCAAAATAAACGCCAGTAGGTACAATTTTTTGTAATCAATCGATTCTAATTTTTGTATTAGACTCCAACTTAAATGCAGTTGATCTAGTGCTCAGAATATCAATGCAAGAAAGTCCTAAGTCTAAAGCAGTAGAAAAAGAAAATGAAAAAGATGACAATCTTAAAACAAAAGCAAAAGATGTATTCAAAGATCTACCGAAGAAAATGTACAACACTACGCCAAGCTAAAACCGAGTCCAAGTGTTTCGCAGACGAGTTGATTAAGCAAAAATATGTAGCAAGTTCGGCACAATCAGACGCCGGCGACGAATTTGCATACAACCGTCTAACAGTAACTGTTACTGGTGAATTTGATTATAATTACCATTCCAGTTTGACAAAACATTGGCGAGTTTGTGTCTGGCACTTTCGGTGTTAGAATCGGGGAGATGTTGTTGTGGGATAATTTATGATCTATTTAATGTTGTTGATAGATTTGGTATAAGAGCCTGTATAATATTGTTATCAGTTGCTAGATGAACGACTTTTTTATTGTTATTAAGTGAAATATTACGGTTATCTATGTCGACGTGCTATGTAGTGGACTGTAGATTTGTTGACAATTTTCTATCTTGTTATGTACCTGGTACTTGTTGAAAAGCCTACACTGTCCTCCCATACCTATTAACACTGTAATTTGAAAATATTGTGAAAGTCAATTATTTTTAAAAGAGTTACCGTGGAGTTTCTTGCCGGCTCTTCTCCATAGGAAACGACCAATAGGAACCGTGCACCTAGCTTCTGACGTTTCATAAGTGCCCATGTAGGTTTATGTTAATTAAAATATTTTTATTTTGACGTTGATTCGTAGTTTTTTTTAAGCGGTAGGTACTTTGATGTATTCTATTTCTTCTTCAAGAAAGTTTATCTGACATTCAAATCTTTTTTAATTTGTCATCATTCTTATTCCAATATCAAAAACTACACTTCGTAGCATTTCATAACAATACTCTCCAATTCAAACCAGCTTCTGTTACTTAAACAATATTCGTGATCTTCTAAAACCAATAAATAAATCACTAAATTGAAACAATGAACTTAAAACAATCGCTTGTAGATATATACCAAGTAATTAATAAACCATTTCATCCTTAAGGCCGTACCCTACCTCAGATTTTATCTAGCTCACACCATACTACACGCGGCTTGAGTGAGAGCGAGATGGAGTGGGGCGCTGGCGGCTCTCAAGCATCGAAAAGTTTAGGTAATTGCTTTTTATGGTGAAAATAATGGTGATTAAAAAAAAAAAAACAAGACCTGCTTTATAGTTCAGTTATTATGCAAATTTTCATGATCGAATTTGAAGTATATATACCAGCGGTTTTTAGTTCGGTTAAGAGAGAAAAAAAAATTCTATCGACAAAATTTCTATTTATTTGTATTTTCGCCACATACAGGACATAGCAATTCTCGACTTTAACATATTATGTTAAAGTTTAACATATTATGTTAAAGAATTGCTATGTCTTAAATATATTATATTTATTTCAAAATTGATGCTCCAGTATTTTCGGTATAACGGAGGATCATGCTAAGCAATGTGAGGTAGGGTAGGGCCTTAAGTCCATAATCCAATCGTAGATAATTAATTATTGCCAAAAGCAATGCTGTATTAGCTCTTTAGGCATTTGTTTATAACAAAAGACCACTTCATTCCCTTTCAATATAGAAAATCAAAACTGCGGTAGAGACCATTTATAAAATCGGTTTGAGAGGTTTCACGAATGAAATAAATGGTGAAATGTTGGTAGACGTTGCTGAGAAGTTTGGTGGATTTCGGGACTAGATACTTTTAGATAGGTACTCACAGTGATAGCTTTGGATATTACTTTGAATTTGTTTGTGTCGGTTTTGAACGTGGTCTAAAATTAGAGTTGAATTCCATGTTAGTGAATATAAAGTTATTGGATATTGCGCAGTGTCCGGATAAAGAAAAGAAATGAAATTATTTATTCTGTAAATAGGATATCGGAATAAGGTTTACATGTATATCAAAAAATAAAAGTGTGCTAGACAATATGAAGTATGCCTCCTCTCTTTGACAGGGAAAGGCCTGTAATCCACCACGCGGGCCAAGTGCGTGTTGGTAGATGTCACATATCTTCGAATTTTTGGTTCTAGGACATGCCGGTTTCCTCACGACATACCTCATTTCAGACTTATCTATACTAATATTATAAATTCGAAAGTAACTGTCTGTCTGTCTGTTTATATGTTACCTTTTCACGCCTAAACCTCTGAACGGATTTCGACAAAATTGGGTAAGGAGATAGATGGCATCCTGGGTAAGGACATAGGGTACTTTTTATCGACATAACACGTGGGCGAAGCCGCGGGCGGAAGCTAGTATTAAATATAATTTTAGGTTTCCTCACGATGTTCCGAATAAATACATTGAATTGAATTAATGATAGACGATTGGATGAATTGTTTTTACACTCAAAGATCTGTGTGTCCGAAACTGGAATCTTTCGGTGAAAATCTTTGTATACCTACAGCTGAAAGGCGTCGAACTGTTTGCATTCAGCGCTAATACGAGTATTCACTACTTACTTGGCACAGAATATTTGAAGTGGAAAACCGTTTAGTTCTGTTTAAAACAAAGGTTTAGTTTTAGTAAATGTTATAAATGAGAAATATTTTTTTTGTAAATATTGTTCTAGGGTGCTAGACACGAAATAATATCTAATAATAAGTGGACATACTTATGATTAAAGTTATTAAATCATAAACAATATCCAAATTCTGTCATAATATAAGGTCTAATACGGCGCGTTGTGGAGGTCAGATAGGACGTTGCTCCATGTGGAATACTGGTATCCAGCTGGTGTGGTTAGACTGGAAGCTATGGCCGCATGTCCACCGTACATCCGTCACCCGAGCGCCGTCATCCTGGCCGCTAAAGTTGTGAGTAGTTTGACGCGACTGCTAGAACTCGGCCCGAGATTGTGACAGGCCGATGTGTTGGCAATACAAAGCACGTATGATTTTGTCCACACACTGCCGTCACACCGGCAGTGTTCGCCCGGTTTTTGTTTCGTCTACCATAATATACTGAACCACCGAGTTTGGTCGGTGGACAAACGATTGCCGTCACCGGGATGTCACGTTCGGTTCGTACAATCTTGCTTCTCGATGTCGACTCGTGAACGGCTGCGGTGGACATACGCCCTAAGTCGTGGATATTTGAATGTATAATGCACCCCCATTATTCTAACACATACGTTTAATATTTCTAGAAAAATATAAGCTCTTGATTACGAAACACCTGTATGTAAAACAGGAACTCCATAAAACTCCATCAGACAGCCGCAGAACGGGGTTATATATTCATATTTCAGAATACAGTCTATACGTCTCCGGGTAAAATCCCAAAGAAACAGAATAAAGGCAAAACGATACCTTATTGATAGTCCAAGAGGAAGCCAAAATATTAGAAGGGCAAAAGTCAGGGAACCCAATAACTAATACATTACAATCTGCTTAGATTTTCAGGTGAGACATACAAATTGAATTTGGCAATTTGACGCCCCTATTGCATTATGGATAAGGTACAAAATTCAACGGGAATTTAGTTTTGAAGGTGTAAAAATAAGGTGGTCAGGTGGACGGATGGTTATCACACCGTAGGGTTTCATGTGAAAATGTTTGTGGTATTAAAACTAAATAATCCTTGGCAGTCCGGGTAAAAAGTAATCAGTGATACTTTTCATTTATTTTGAACTGATTATTTTGTCATAGCAGTCCAACTTTGGTTTCAGTCGGAAGCCATAAACAAGGAATGTGTAAAATTGGGCAAACTATAAAATGAGAGAATCCGGTGAAAAAAATAGCCGTGAAATGCTTACCTACTGATCTACTCTGTAATAATCTCACCGTGAAAACTTAGGTGATGTCAGCTGTCATTCCACAAGTTTCCCTCGATTCACTAAAAATGTCACCATGAAAACTTGTGTGGAGTGACCTGCCAGTGTCATCCCAGACCACTGATGCTAGGTGATGCTATTGATAGCTCACTTCACCTGAGTTTTGACGGTGAGAGTTTTACAGAACAAAGAAGCTGATGCTAGAGATTGACACTATTGACAGCTCACTTCACCCATGTTTTCACCGTGTGATTTTTACGGTGTGATTTACATCACGGAATTAAAGAGCTACAGGACCTTTAAAGCCATTAAAAGTTACTTAATTTCACAAACACCGAAATACTATTACCGCTATTCAAAATAACGCCTTCCAAAATTACCACGAATTACTGCGGAATCCACTTAAGTCTGGTGAAATATTTACAATTTTGATACTCATCTATCTACACAGAGGTTATTTAGCAAGTCAAATAGATTACCTCAATGAGTATAAACCTTGTGGCAGTACAAACAATAAAATTAATTACAATTATCATGGAGAGGACCCGAGAAGTTCCTGAGAAGAAATATTCTCGTTTTGCCGAAATAAAAGATGTAAAAATGGACGAGACCGAAATTTTGTAGGTACGTACCTAGTTTTATCTTTGTAAAATGTTTCTGAAGCTCAAAGTTTATTAATTTCCTTCACGTTTGCGAATATTTTGTACTTTTGTAATGAAAATCGTTTCGGTTGCTAGATGAAGAAAGTGATGAATTTTTAAACGAGGTGCCTATTTACTTTCTTCTTACTGAATAATTAAGAAAAACAATAAGAAGAATTTATTGATGGTATCGAGATATGAGGACCAGGGTGTAAAGTTCACTTATCCCCCATAGAAAAGGGAGGGTTTTTCGACCAGATCGGTGTTGTGTTGGTGGCTGACTGCCCGACGATTTGATGTCCGTTATGTTTAAGCTAGTCGCGCGTTAAACCCTGCTTCCGCGATGCAGGATTTTGCGTGACGTCAGTGTGATGCGTAGTTCGCATGTGCCGCCATAATGGTAACAAAATTCAAGTAAGCATCATCTCTTTAGATGACGGTTACATGACCTACATTTTCATAAAAGAAATCGAGTAGTTTTATTTAATGAAAATAACTGCTTACGTATTATTGCATTTTGAGTAATTTAGCTTCTTCTTTCATTCAAGTTATTGTTATTAGAAGTTATCAGATTTATAAATTTCAGGATTATCTATAGAGCTTGGCACCCATTTAGATCTCAACTCTTTTGTCGGCGAAGTCGACAACCACGCTTATTCTTAATATTGAATTTGGCTCCCATTTCACATTTATGTTTTTGATCGGATCAGATTTAAGCTAATCACAATAAAATGGTAAGTACCTAGGTGTATTTGGAATAATTGTTGCCTTTGCCAGAAGCCCGAAAGTCTGAAAGCCAGTGTTACTAAGGGGTATCGTATTACCCTGTAAAGTGGCTGTGGAGGTCAGATATAGGCAGTCGCTCCATGTAAAATACTGATATTCAGCTGCATCTGGTTATTATATATCTGTATTGGATATCTTATTGTTTAGAGTTTTTGAAATGAAATCTTCTTTAGGCGCGTTGAGCAATTTTTGGTAGGGGATAAACTTACGGATTCGCGTCACCGACACGCTCGCACCGTAATGCTGTACAATAGAATCTAGATGGCGCTTACACCAGTTTTATGTTTTCACTTCAGTCGGCAGTCCCCATGACTGCCTTTTTTCTACCCGACTAAGGCGAAGAAAAAAGGAGGGTTATGATTTTGACTGGTATGTATGTATGTACGTAGGTATGTTCATGTGTTCCCCCATAACTTCTAAACTCTTCATCATTATTTGACAAATGAAGTATCGTTGGAAGCGTCTTGGTCGTCCGCTGGTTATAGGCCATGTGACATCAAATTGAATTAAATATGGCGCCCAAAAGTCCGGAGTCATAGGTTTTGTTCGTACGTAATCTGTTCGATTTCTAACACGTGTGACTTCGGTTTTTTATTTTGTCTGTGTGTGATGTCTTGTTTATATCTGTTTAGTTAACTTTTTTGTCGTAGTTGGGTTTTAGTTTTTTTCTAGTCTTGTCATTCACTTTAGACCACATGGTCTCCTTAAACTCTTCAATACAAAAATATTTGTTACACAGCGGTGTAAATTTTCCCCGAAAGGTAAACCTTTTAGACTTCCGGTCCCGTGTCAATAGTTAAATCAACATTCATCCGGATCGGTCACAATATTCAAATCTGTCGGGTTCCGACCTTCGCAAACAAACTTAGGTTTTATTTTATTGCATTATAGACGGTGACCCTTTTATTTTGATTCGGGTTTTCGGCTAATACGAAAAAAGGTGTTTCAAAAAGGCTTATGAAGGGTGTTTTGCTGTCATGGAAAAATTATGCGAGCAAAAATTCATGTACTAGGTTATGTAATATCAGCAATTTTTGCCATAATTATTCATTTGAGATGATTATTACCCGACTGTCAATGAAGGGTTATTTTAATGACACAATTTAAAATTTTACAGCTGATATTAAAATTATAAATTAAATGTGATCGACAAACATAATAAATCATCATCATCATTTCAGCCAGAAGACGTCCACTGCTGGACATAGGCCTCCTCCAAGCGATGCCACTTCGACCGGGTCTATGCTTCTCGCATCTAGCTGATTCCTGCGGTATCCGATACCAGGTCATCGTTCCACCTTCTGGGTGGTATGTCAAAGCCGGACAACTTAATAAATACAAAATTTTAAATACTTAATCCAAACACGCATTCAGTAATTTATATACACCGTGATATGAACACAAAGTCGAAATTGTGTTAAAAGTTTTCCTGACACAGGTCCTCCGGGCAAGCAGTTATAGAATCGAGTTAAACCTACATTTCTACAAGTTATAATCTAGTTTTATATATAGATTTAGCTTTTTATGCCTGTAGTCCTTTAGGGCCTTAACATAACATAACATCATGTATTTCCCCTATGGGTTAGGCAGAGGTGTACCTTTAGGGCTTGAAAATAATGTTTTTATTGATATTTATGTAAAGAAATGATTACCTACTTATATACCTATCATTTCCTTAATTTGAATTTACCCGCGCTTATTCAAGCACGAATGATTAGCGGAATGACCGATTAGATAGATTTTATGAAGGTAGAAATTAATGACTGACTGAGGTGAATAAGACATGACACTAATGACAGTGTCGCGCACGTCATTGTGATTTGAAGGTTATAGAGAAAACAGAAAACTTAATTGTTAAATAAAATACCTGAAGGATAATTATAAAGGAGACGATATTCGTGAAATTAAAAGCTTTGAATGTTGTTTCTTTAATTACAGATAAAGTAATATTTTGTAAAGCAGTAAGTACTTACTTTATAAAACAATACTTTGTAAAACAATAAAAAACTTTAATTACAGAAACGCAGTAGAATTTATTTACGGACATCGGACCTTGATTAAGATATCTTTTTTATTTATTTATTTACATACATACGCTACCATTACAGTAACCCAATTCGGTAGTGTAATTAATTTACAATTAATGAAATAACTTTACAGCACATTAATTATATTAATCCGTGCCATATACCATATACCGAGCTCGCTTAGCGAAAGCGAGATAAGATCTATTCTGTCGGCAACCAAAAATAGCCTTCATGAGCGGTGATACTTACCTAACAGTACAGTTAGGGAAATGAATTGTTTATCATATCGACACACTATGTCAATTTGCTGTGTTAGAGCTTCTTCATACAATCTCAAAGATTGACATTTGAAATTTGAATATACGGGCAATTTACGTTGGTAGTAAATTTGATGAACGATTCATATATCTGACTTTATGTCCGGCACTCACTGAGCCGATAACACCGAGAAGTCTAGTTTGTGGGGAAAAATAACTCGAAACAATAGTACATTACTGTCGCGGCCTGCAACTGGCGTATTGATGGACGATTGTGAAAAAGTGGGCCAAGGAGAAGCCGACGCACATATACGTGAGTCCGTCAAGGTCTGGTTGTGGGCAAGGCTTGGTTCTTTCTCAAATAATGCGCCGTAATTCAAACTGAGTAAATTAATTGTAAATTCCAGAATCAATGATGAACAACGATACATTTTTCACGCGCCTAATGTTTATTTGTTTCTTCTTTACTTTAAGCAGTTCTATTTGCAAGCCAAAACGAAAAAATGAAATCTTTGATAAGCTATCTCCTTGGTTGCCGTGTGTTGAAGTAAAAATTTCGTTCCATTTTTAAATAACACGACAGATATGAGTTTTCATAGTAATTTATTTGACCGCTAAACACGACAGATATGGATTTTCATAGTTACATTGCCGGCCGCATCGTCACTTGTTTTAAACCAGTACAGCAATTTCGATTTATCTCGAAGAAGGTTGCTAAAATAATGCTCAAATTTCCAAGCATGTTTGAGAAAATGAAATTTCGTTATTCCACAAACCAACGAGACTACTGAAAAGCGAACTCATAACTTAATAATTATGCCTCTACCTCATACAAATACATTTAAAACTGTCACTATAACGTGTGGCGAACCCAATTTGTTATTTCAACACGGTATTTTAGCATTGTTTTCACACAAAAACAGCCTATTTATTCTTGTGTCCGCTGGCAAAGCATAACTAACTGAATTACTGCACAGTGGTGTTATAACCGGCGGTGGTACAAAGTAGAGGAAACAGTGATTATTATAGCCTACAATAGAATAGAATAGATACTCTCTATTTTAATAGAATACAAACTTTATTTAAAAAAAAAATATCATTTTTTAAATTAAGTTGTAGATACTCTCTCTATGTGTGCCTAATCTTCTTTTCTTGTGGTAAGTGACTAACCTGGCGCCAGATTTTTTAAAGCCGCCCATTGGCCTCTGACTTGGCTTCACATGTCATCGAGAAACATCTCTCAGATAAATGTATATGTATGCCCAATGTCACACGTCCGCTTTTCTTTCTTTAGCTTTCCACTGTCAATTAAATGCGTCCCAAAAACGGAGAAAATGCTTAGGGGTGGACATCTAAGAATAATGACCGGATACACAGCCATATCTACGATTCATTGTGAGGAGAAATTTCACAATGCACCCAACTAGCGACTATGAGGCAATCAAATGACAAACAAGCATTCATGTTATATCATTTGTAGCATGTAAAAACTTGTCTTTGTCACGCATTCAATAACTTTCTTCTTTATGCTGGGGCTACATTGTCGCGTTATTGCGAACTATGCTTCGCGCGCATCGGAGCGCGCGCCTAGCGATGTGCGAGTGAGAGCGCGCGAAGTTTAGTTCGCAATAACGCGACACTGTAGCCCCAGCATTAAAGAAATCTGATCCATTCAGGATCCATCCACTCAAAATAAAATTTCGCTACCCGTTTCTTCTCATACCTTACTCCAAACCTCCGAGCAGTCATTAAATATTCACCACACAGCGAGCGCACCACACTGAAAGCTAGACATGCCCGCCGCTGATAACGACTTATACTTTTAACTAAGAGATACATGACGTCCTGCCATCACTACTTACATTTATATGATGCAACTTATATTTATGATACATACAGAGAAGACACGTGTCACGCTGATAACGACTTATTCGTTTAACTAAAAGATTCATGACGTCCTGCTAACATTACGTACATTCATAATATATGATGCAAATTATATTTATGATACAGAGAAGACACGTGTCACGCTGATAACGACTTATTCGTTTAACTAAAAGATGCATGACGTCCTGCTAACACTACGTACATTCATAATATATGATGCAAATTATATTTATGATACAGAGAAGACACGTGTCACGCTGATAACGACTTATTCGTTTAACTAAAAGATGCATGACGTCCTGCTAACACTACGTACATTCATAATATATGATGCAACTTATATTTATGATATTGAGAAGACACGTGTCACTGTGATTACGACTTATACTTAACAATATGTCCTGCTGTCTTTACTTATACTCATATGATGCAACTATTATTTTTGATGAAGTGGACGCATGTGTGGCGATAAAAACGACATAGTACTTTTTACAGTGGCTGCCACTTATCAGCCGCAGTGACGGCTGTCATGAAATTGATAGCACCGGTGTTTCACATTACGGTGCCAAAAAGCGCGCTCTCTTTAAAAACAAACCAACTTACTTTAATAAATAACGTTTCAGTGACGTCCTTCACCGGTAAATTAAGGAAACTATGTGGTTGCCACCGCTCTTCTACGAAATCGTAGCGTCCTGTATCACTAGTTATACTTATATGATCCAATTTATATTTATGATGCAGTTAAACTAGCATAATACTAAAGGCACGTGTCGCGATGATAATGACTCGTGCTTACCTACAATAAATGAGAGATGTTACAGGTCAAAATCTGGTACCATCTACCATGGCCGTCGAATACAAAAGCACTAAAGAATTTGTGATACCGTACCATTATAATATCTACCTACATACATACATAAAGAACACCACCATTATTATTTAGTTATAATCAGGATGAATGAACTCAAACAGCATAAACACTTTGTAATTTTCAAGAAAACTCCCCTGACATAAAACAAATTGGAACTATGCTTCATAAGACACATTATGCCCTGGAGCTCTTCACACGTTTCAAAGAAATATATTTATGTATGTATTATCACTGCATTTGTTCCTACTCTGTGGTTATTCACATGGATGCGTGTGTGGGTAATTCCAACACTCGCACATGTAGGTACAGTCGGCAAAATTAAAACGTGAATATTTTTTAAGCCCATGCGAAATGAAGTTCATTGAAACCCTTGTTTCCAAATGTTTGTTTTCCAGAAATATCAACTTTATTTTAGTTTTAATTAAGTTGATTATATAATTACCTACTATTTAAAATGTTCGAGGTTGTAGCACAAACTGATCTTTATTTGGTAGGTATTTAAGTTATTTTTCTAAAAACACATGCTTGAATACATGTTTGGAAATTAAATTGCGAACGCAGATAAATTAAATTTTTCACATCGTGCATCTTAAATCTGTTTATGACATGGTCTTAAGGCCAGGCCATAAAAATAACAGGAGTGATGCGTGTGAAGTGAGAGATGTCACACTAAATACAGCTGCAGTGCTTGCGATGCGTTTGGTGTGACATCTGTTCTTGTCGTGGTGGTGTGGATCAGCTTTTACGATTTAAAAAATTACTAGGCAGGCAATAATCCTAACTAATATTATAAATGTGAAAGTGAGTTTGCTTGTTTGTTACGCTTTCAGGCTAAAACGGCTGAACTTTGGATTGGCACACCGGTAGACCATGAACTGGATTAGAACATTTGATACTTTTTATCCCAGTAATATCCGTGGGATAATTTCCGACATGCAGGCAGACGAAACCGCTGGTAAAAGCTAGTAATTTATATTGCCGGCGTTACAGTGGAAATAATATGTTTATATCTTGTCTGTTGTTAGCATAACAAGCACTTTTGTCGACTGTACCCAACGTTGTCACGCTCCGAATGCGAGGCGACGTGTTAAAAGAAGCGTGTTTATTGTTTATTGGCGCTTTGCGGTAAACACCTGTTAAGGTATCGTTTTAGCACGCGAGCTCTTGAAAAAAATAACATACTTTTCTATGTAGAATGCGCCGCTTTAGCTGCTAAAACAAAAATATAAAGATAAAACATGAATAATAATAATATGTCCGTTGACATTCAAGGTGGTAAGATAGTAAATTTAATGTTTTTTGGCAGGTGACCTCAACAAACACTCATCACCATCATTGTCATTTCAGCCGAAAGACGTCCACTGCTGGACATAGGCTTCCCCCAAGCACCGCCACTTCAACTGGTTCTGTGCTTCTCGCATCCAGCGAACGTAGCGTTGGAAGGGGGGGCACAAGGTGGGCCGATAACCTGGTGAAGGCCGCAGGAATAACCACTCAGTTCATTGCATTTCGAGACACTAAATAGCATTCGTCTAATGAACCAGCCAATTATAAGTAGGTCTTTCCAAGAATGAGTAAGAATACCTATCCTATCCTATTAAATCAGCCATATTTGTATACCGGGTGTAAAAAGACGCTTAACGAAGCCGAAAGGCACTTGTTATTCTCGTCATTGTGATATTTTTCTTGTTCTGGACCACCTTTTGGTTACGGCGATATTGGAAGCCAAAGTAACAACTTTTTCAGACGTTTTTAAAAAAAAAGCAAGTTTTAAATGTTATCAGTTAATATTTTAAATATCCCCACGAACCCTGACCCGTTGATGCACGCATAAACACAATGGTCTGCGTACGTTACGTGGCGCACTACCGTAAACAGCGATTTTTCACACCAAAAATAAAAATATTTTTCCAGCAATTATTTTTTTGCAAAGTTACTTAATTTGATGTACTGAATGCGTAGTTGACGGCTGTGTGATGGGTATTTTTACACACTGTATAATATGTTATATATTATGTATATTTTGTAATCACGTTCTCGAAAACAGCACTATTTCGGTAAAAGTTGCAATAAAGCGGTTTACGGGTGTGAAAAATCGATCTAGCTATGTCTCATATCTGAGAAAATTCGTTTTTTCTATTTTCATAGCCTCGGGAACGTGATACAACGTTGGTAGGTATACCTGGACGATATGTTTATCTATTTTCACGCGAGCAGAGCTCGGTCGACCAGGTACTTTAATGTTAAATTATCAAAGATTTTCTTCCATGTTCGTATAAAGCCACATTTCAGTTTTCCATCTTGTTCTCGCAAGGAAACCGAACATTAAGCCGCACTAAGAACCGAGCCGTATTCACGGGACGTTCGTGAGATGACACGTCTGTATTACAGCATAAAAATATGATGTAGGCCCACTTTGTACTCTCACACCAAATGAGTATTACCGCTCAACTGGTGAAGATCTAAACCAGATCATGTTTATTTCAGCTTAAGCCCATGGCCACGAGCTACACGCTCAAGCGACGCGCGTTTGTGTCAGCGACTGTGGAGAAAACAAATGAAAAAAGTTATTTAGAGCATGTCACGAGTCACCGCTGCGCAACTTGAGGAGCAACTGACGGAAACGAGAGACGCGTGCGCGTGTCGCTTGACACAAGTCGCGTCGCAAGTCGCATCGCTCGAGGCCGTGAACGGAGCCGGGCAGTCAACCCTGCTACACTTTGCTGACTGGTCAATATTGTCATGATATGTAAAACTACTGGCTGCGCCCCGCGGTTTCACCCGCGTAAGTCTCGATCCCGTAAGAATATCGGAATAAAAAGTATCCTATGTCCTATTCCAGGTCATGGTTTACCCTTGTGCCAAATTTCATCTAAATCCGTTCAGCTGTTTTAGCGTGAAAGCGTAACAAACAAACAAAAAAACTCACTTTCGCATTTATAATATTAGTTAGGATATTAGTTAGGATATTAGTTAGGTTATTAGTTAGGATATTAGTCAGGATATTAGTTAAGATATTAGTTAAGATATTAGTTAAGATATTAGTTAAGATATTAGTTAAGATATTAGTTAAGATATTAGTTAAGATATTAGTTAGGATATAGTTAGGATATTAGTAAGGATATTAGTCAGGATATTAGTAAGGATATTAGTCAGGATATTAGTTAAGATATTAGTTAAGATATTAGTTAGGATATTAGTTAAGATATTAGTTAGGATATAGTTAGGATATTAGTTAGGATATTAGTTAGGATATTAGTTAGGATATAGTTAAGGTATTAGTAAGGAGATAGTTAGGATATTAGTTAAGATATTAGTTAAGATGTTAGTTAAGATATTAGTTAGGATATAGTTAGGATATTAGTTAGGATATTAGTTAAGATATTAGTTAAGATATTAGTTAGGATATAGTTAGGATATTAGTTAAGATATTAGTTAAGATATTAGTTAAGATATTAGTTAGGATATAGTTAAGATATTAGTTAGGATATTAGTTAGGATATTAGTTAGGATATTAGTTAAGATATTAGTTAAGATATTAGTTAAGATATTAGTTAGGATATAGTTAGGATATTAGTCAGGATATTAGTCAGGATATTAGTTAGGATATTAGTTAGTGTATAGTTAGGATTCTTATAATATCAAGTTCGTTGCGTAGCGAAGAAGAAGCCATAATATGTGCACTAATCAGAAGATTGCCAATAGGTTAAGGAACTAAATTGTAAAGCAAATTGACCGTATATTCAAATTATAGCTGTCATTCTTTGACAGGGAAGAGAATGATGATATTCGTCATTCTCTGGACATAACCGCTTACGCGCAAACGGGATCTCTGGGTCCCAGTTCATTTTTACAGTAAAATGTATATTATGGGATCTGTAGTTCCCAACTGTCAGTGATTTCAATTTATTTGTGGTCGGCACAACATGTCTTTTTCTTCCACACTTCTCTATTAGTCGTCATGTCGGTAGTCACCCCTTTTCTAGCCATATCTTGCACACAGTCCGTCTATCATTTCTTTGGTGTTCCCCTACTCTTATAGCCATCCACATTCATACTCAAAACTCCTTCCGATTTTTTTTTGATGAAAATGAAATGGTTGTATCACGGCAAAATTAACGTAGGTGTCAATTTGCTTATCATTTAAATCCCTTGAATATACAGTTGGTTAACGTGTACAGAGTGTTTTTTTTTCGTATCAATTTAATATATTTTGTGATATTATAAAAATAAAATAAAAAATGTTTTTTTTTTTTTATCATGTCCTATTTTAGCCTAAATAATACCTTATACTATTTCAGCTTAACGAGAACGCCCTTCGTTAGATAACATACTGTTTAGTCTTGACCCTTTCAATAACGAAAAAATTCAAAATTCGAAGTTACAGGAGAGCACAGCCATTAGCTTCTAGCCACTCTGAATAATATTGTAAAAAACTTTTTTAATATTTTATTTACACACGTTCGCATTTCCACATGTAAATCTAACAGGTTGAGGCAACATTATGTGGTAATTTTACCGGTACCGAAATCCTTTGAACTGGAACGCTTGAGATAATAATTCAAACATACCGTTAGTACATCCCCGAATAAAACATGAAGTTTCAGAAACTATTATCGAGATTATTTTATAAGTATCTCAGAATTGGTCTCAATCAATCTGCCTAGCCTTTTTCCCAACTATGTTGAGGTCGGCTTCCAGTCTAACCGGATGCAGCTGAATACCAGTATTTTACATGGAGCGACTGCCTATCTGACCTCCACAACCCAGTAACTGGGTAATACGATATTCCTTGGTAAGACTGGTTGTCAGACTTTCGGGCTTCTGACGACCCGTAACGACTGTCAAAGATCCACGAATGACAGCCGGGACCAACGGCTTAACGTATCTCAGAATTGGTCTACTGGACATATAATATTCTGTGTCAATCCAGACCCATGAAATGTGTAATTCTGTTGAAATATTAATATATGCGCGGTCTAGTCGAGGCAACCGCGTAATACTTGAGTAATATCAATCTTGGAATATTATTACTGAAGCAATTTCTTGATTACTATAATGTCTAGTAGAAAATGGAGGAGTGTTAAACCTAGGAATTGGTATAAAAGTATTGATTTCTACATCAAAACTCCGTCGGTAATAAATTGGGTTACTTGGGTTTATTACAGACATCGGTGAAGGAACACTTCGTGGGGAAACGTGGACTTATATTTAAGTACCTACCCTACCTCAAATTGCTTAGCATGATCCTCTATTATAGAATATAATAGAATAGAATTTTTCTTTATTAAAGTATCATGACTCACAAATGGTTAGTAAGACTTACTACAACTATGTTAGTAAAAACTGACCCTTCACAAAAACAATAACAAACGAATAGTATTGGATTACCGTTGTGGCAACCCATGTGAGATGGCACAACATTGACCCATGAAAACACAGTCTAGGCGACTCGAAATCATACTTAGGATACTGTTGGAGCTGCTCCACACCCTGCGCACCATGGAAGCGCACCTTTTGCGCATGGTTGCCGAAAATACTGCAGCATTAATTTTGAAATAAATATATGTTAAAGTTATTGATGCTAGATGAAAACACGATTACATAAAAAAATCTCTATAGAAAAAAAAACCTAAGCTACCTCTAAACTGAACTATAAACCGCTGGTATTAAAAAAATACTTCAAATTAGATCATAAAACTTTGCATAATAACTGATTTAAATATAAAGCAGGCCTTACGTTTTTTTTTTTTTAATTCCCATTTTATTTTCTCCGTAAAAAGCAATTACCTAAACTATTCGAGGCTTGAGAGCCGCCAGCACCCCACTCCGTCGCGCTCTCACTCAGGCCGCGAGTAGTATGGTGCGAGCGAGATAAAATTTGAGGTTGGGTATGCCCTTAATATAAGTCTAAAATCGCCAACCCGTCTTGACAAACATGGTGATCAATGCTCGTGCCTTTGCCCAGCAGTGAGACATTAATAGGTTGGTATTATTAATGAACGGATAGATTAACCTCTCTGTGGCACAACTGGCACAAAAGCATTTAATATTAATAATTAAAACAAACAAAGGAATATCAAAACAAATGCATGATGATTGCGTTAAATCTCTGAGCCAACATTGAATAATTAATGTCGACCAAAACAAGAATATTTTATTATGCTGTCCATCGAATTAAATGATTTATTTCAATTCGTAATTATGAACATAATAGCGCTCATTAAAATTTTGTGGTTGATCCTATTATCATGTTAATTTTATGATTATGTAAGATTGACTGATTAATTAAGCATTATATATTTTTAGCTGCATGGTAGCTCAGGGGTCTCTGTTAACGTTAGCATGTTGGTGACGCGAACTAATGAGGTTTTGCCCTACAAAAAATCGGTCAACCCGTATAAAGAAGTTTTTACTTCAAAAATGTAGAAGAAAACGTCGCAAGGAAACCTGGAATATTGGCGTGGAATCAACAAGCGTGGTGATTCAGTGATTGTTTCATCTCTGTACCAGAAGAGGCCTTTGCCATCCAGATGGTCACCTGGACCACCGGATTGGTTCATAGCTATTGCTGACTTGCTTTTATCCCACGGGAACGTACTACCGGGATTCAAAGTACATCATATTGTTAATCCAGGTTATAATTTATCTGTGTACCAATTTTCATCCAAATCTGTTCAGCAGCTTTCGCGTGATTGAGTAACAAACATTCAAATATATTAATAGGAAATAGGGTTGGTCTTTTTCTCCATACAAAAAGACATAATTCGAGGTTCGGCTCTCGTCTATTTCCTCCTCCAATATAGGACCAATTTGAAAAATATTTTATAAATTGAATGATATTTACTGTACCCCTATGTTTTTCTTTTTTCATTAATAGTTGTCTAATTTGTACAATAGGCCTCCGATGACAGCGGTCTAAACAGGCAATTTTGAGCATTTTTCTGAGGTTTCTAGTGCTTCTACAGATAATGTATCATCAAAACGGAAAATACAGGGCACAGTAAATATTCTTCTTATTCAGTTTATAAAATATCTTTCAAATTGGTCCAATATTGGAGGAGGACATAGACGAGAGCCGAACCTCGAATTATGACTATTTGTATGGAGAAAAAGACCTACCCTATTTCCTCTTAAATAAAATATTATTATAGTAGGGTAGTGGATATCAATTAAAACCAATATAAAGTTCTGTCAGACCTGTTAATAACTTTAACTTTTACCCTAGTCTACTATTACCCTAGTCTGTAACCCAATTTATGGTCATTACATATTTACGTCTGTCATTAATTAGGGCTGGCATCAACTTTATTTAATTGGATATTTTCATTTGTTTGAAAGCCTATGAAGTCTCGACCCAGCGGTTTAGGCTATGCGTTGGGTCACTGAATGAATTTAAGATTTATATTATGTATAGAAGAAGATTAGGCGCGTAGATTGATTATTTGATTATTATTTTTGAATTTAATTTTGACAACAACTATTTTATTTTTATTCTACAAGCTGCACTCCCAGGTTTCACCCGCATCCAGGGTTGCGGGAAACTCCGAAATGGATACCGGGACCCTTGGCAACAGGCAACTGAAGGCACACGGGTGGGTTTTAGTCAGTAAAAGTCTGACACGTCCTCCCGCTCCGTTCAGCGCGAGAGAAGTCATATAATGATTTCCCACCCTCAAAATATAAAAGGTTTCACCCGCATAAGTCACGATCCCGTGCGTTCATGGTCTACTCGTGTGCCAAATTTTATCCAAATCCGTTCAACCGCTTTAGCGTGAAAGCGTGACAAACAAACAAATATACAGACAAACTCAGCACTTTCTCATTTATAATTATTATAAGTTAGGATTTTACAAACTGAGTTGGAAGGCATCTGGCTTTAACCAAAATGATGGTTAATTGTAGGTACGGAAAATGATATTCTCACCAACTTAATTCGGAAGGAAAATCTATGTTAACATACGTCCAACCCTACACATGAATTAAGGCCAGGTAGACCCAGCGACGTAGGCATTTAACGCTTCCACCCTTCACTTTTATTATTAAAAGAATTAAACTATTCTGCAAAATGCGTCCACAAATTATTCTTCTATAGGCTATTAACTTTTGTTAGATATTTTTTTTAGAAGTAAAGTTTTCATAATCTTCAAGTCAAACAAGAAAAACATAAAAAAATCATAGATTTAGTGTCCGCTTCAGATTTTTTTGTTGATCGAGTGAAATTTTCGATTTGGTGTTTTGAGCCACAGCAAAAATAGCCAAAGTACGTAGAGTAAACCTGACTAGTAAACTACAATAATTATGTAAGTATATTTTTTGGCTGACACTCACTATTTATTTTTTTATTATTGAATCAGAGTGATGTAAAATTGGGAATACCTCGCCTTAAGTTCTATTTTAAGCAACATCGTACGTCCCAGCTCTCGCCTTTTAGAATGGCCTCTGACAGCTTTTCACCGGGCATCAACTCCTGCCTTCATTTATATTTAGGGTAACGAACTTAGAGAATGTCCGTTTGTGGGGCTTTGTTGAAAGGTAGTGTGATATATGAATGTGTTGTAGATATTACTGAGATGTAGTAAAAAAAAATTAAAAGAGTATGCTTAAATGGTTTCGTCATGTTGAGATGATAAACAAGACACCACAGACAGACAAATTCAAAATCCGGAGTCACACGTGTTAGGGCATAAATCGAACAGATTATGTGTGACTCCGGATTTTTAATTTGCGTGGTGTGACCAGATGTGTGAACGTAAATATTTATAATATATTCGCATAGTAAACGATGTCCACGAGATAATAGATATGGTTTCGTGCAGTTTGAGTGAATTCGCAAAAGTTCTATTAAATGTAGTAATAAGTTATGATATTATGTAAATAAGTAAAGACTTTTAATGTACTTAATTTTAAAAAATGTGAGCTGTTTATGTTTAATTGTTATGTATCCTTTAGTTGTTATGTCATTATGTTTTGTTAGACTGTGAATGGTACACATATGTTTAGTAATTAGTTATCTAATTAAGTAGGTATTTTTATATAATAGTTGGCAGCCGCACTAGCGAATTAGGCCGAAGAGCTGTAAAGATAGTTGTTAGACGAAATCATCATCATTTGCCTAGCCTTTTCCCAACTATGTTGGGGTCGGCTTCTAGTCTAACCGGATGCAGCTGAATACCAGTATTTTACATGGAGCGACTGCCTATCTGACCTCCACAACCCAGTAACTGGGTAATACGATACCCCTTGGTAAGACTGGTTGTCAGACTTTCGGGCTTCTGACGACCCGTAACGACTGTCAAAGATCCACAAATGACAGCCAGGACCAACGGCTTAACGTGCTTTCCGAGGCATAGAGGAGTCTCGGTATGTAAAGATGGTCACCCATCCACGGACCAACCCCGGCAAGCGTAGCTTAACCTGATGGATCGACCCGTGCAGCTGTTATTACGTAGCCACGAGCTCCTCCACGAGTTGTTAGACGAAATAAACAACTAAATAAAAGGAGAATCGTAGCAGGACGTGGCGTGCTGTAGTTTCTGCCAACCCCCATTGGAAAAAGGAGTGAGTTTATGTATGTGTGTATGTAAGGAAAATATGTATAAAAAATAAAAATTGATAATTGAATTGGATAGAAGAAAAATAATTCAGCATTGATTTAGTGTCATCACCTGCTTAGCCTTTTACCAACTAGTTAGAAGTCGGTCTCTAGTCTAACCACATGCAGCTGAATATATTTCTGAATATATTTTGCATGGAACGTCTTCCTAAACATTTTGCTGTATTCACTGATTTAGTGATAACGGAATGTCGATCGATTTTGTACCATTTTAGTAATATCAATTTTATTGTTATCTGAATTAAAATAAATAAATAAAATAAAATAGTAGTCACATAAACAGCAGCTGTATTTGAGAGCTAATTAATCATTTGTTTATTTAAGTGGTGCTTTTGTTTGCTAATTATCACCATTTATCTCGCTCGAATGGAAGTGTGTTTACATATAACAAGTACCTTATATTGTTTTTTTAATAATAATAAATTATTTATTTGGCATAAAAAATGTGTACAAACGAAGTGAAGCCCTGACTCCTGCACTAGGTAAAAACACCTGTGTTGCAGGAGCCAGTGTCTTCTCCCAATCAGTAATTTTATGCAATCACATCATTTGAATTTACTAGACAAACTTTTTTTTTTAATACCAGTCATTATTCCGACTTTTAGATAAGTAAAACAACAATATTTTATTTATTTCTTTTTGCAGGCGGAATTTGCGTTATAGGTTAGTTTAATTGTTGCACTGTTGCATAATTAATTATACACTTAACATGTAACCTTTAGCATAAAACCAATGTGACCGATTGTAGGTCAAAAATAAAATAAAATAAATAAATAAGTCAATCATTGTTACCCAAAAACTAGTATAATATTTTTTAGGCCAGCTCTTTCATATTTCTCGGCAAAAGAAAGACCAACACATTTTCCATGGTGCAGAAAACAAAAATATTCTTCATCATACATTGTTATTAAGAACAACCGAAAAAAAAATGTTTTATAACTCATTACTAACCTGACACCTCCCATCGATGCACATATCCAGACTGCCCGGTCGACACCTGGTGCCATCAGACACCCTGGCTGCCAGCACTGCTACCACCACCCGATCCTCGTCATCCAGGGCAACCGTCTGCAAGGGAAGCTTTAAGTTAGTAATGTTGTGGTAGGTACCTAGTACTTGTTGAAAGGCCTACACTGTCCTCCCATACCTAATAACACTGTAATTCGAAAATATAGTAACAGCCAATTATTATTAAAATAGTAACCGTGAAGTTTCTTGCCGGCTCTTCTCCATAGTAAACGACCAATTGGAACCGTGCACCTAGCTTCTGACGTTTCATAAGTGCCCATGTAGGTTAGTATTGAGTCACGCACCAGGAATTATTCAATGTGGAGACAACAGTGCAATAATAAATGAAAACACTGGCAAAACGAATGCGTAAGAGAATTTTAGAACTATCACATAGGATTTATTTGTACATTGAAAATGCATTTGGCATGTGATTTTCACTTGTTAAGGATAAAAAGGCTCGCTGGATAAAAAAACTTACGAACGTCATTTCGTGCAGATGCCGATTACTTATCTGTAAACTCGTGATCTCATATTTGTATTTAGATCTATTTTGTTTAATATTGCTGATTAGTTATTTTTTTGTATGCACGTGTTTCTGTGACAAATAAACCTATTTTTCTTTCTTTCTTTCTTTCATTTCTGCTGTAGGTACTATCCAAGGTTTTTGAAGATAAATGAATCATTTGAAAAGTACATTGGAAGGAGTATCTCCAATAAAATTTTCAAATCTCCAAGTAATAGGATAACGCAGGGGACTGGATCGAAATTAAATGCCATTTCTGTCTTAGTGGCGGAGGTACATTGAACATTTCATTCGATTAGACAAGTTCGTTCAATAAGCTAACAGTCTACATCGATTTCGTTGCTGTGACTCGGGGGGTGGCAGCTTGATAGAAACTTAAAGCTTCAAAACAAAAAAAAGAAGTGTCCAAGTGAAAAAGAGGTGTCCTTTTGTGCTAAATACATACGGAAACATTGATTAATTAATTATTAGATAGTAATTACCTACTATATAGTTGGAAAAAATAGTTATAAAACTAAAACCCAACTACGACAAAAAAGTCAACTAAAAAGATATAAAGAAGGCATCACAGATAGACAAATTAAATATCTGGACTTGACTTCTTTTTTTGTCGTAGTTGGGTTTTAGTTTTATTACTTTTTTTTTTTTGGGGTTATATTTTATACATTGTGTAACAGAATAAGCGCAAGAACTGAAAGTAGTTTGCTCAGAATCGGCTTCTGAATCGATTTCCGTCATTATTTATATATGTTAATTTTTCATGAAAAAATCTTTTATTTAATTGAAATTAGAACCACTGCGTCATAACAAGGTAATAAGATATTTTATTTAAGGAAATTTAAGCCTTATCTCAAAGGAATAAAGGCTATTTAAATGCATAACCAAATTTGTAATACGGTCATAGCTATCCTATGTGTAGTGCGCGTTAAATAAAAAAGTTAATTTAAGGTGTGGTTTAATTAAATTAAATTACAGATATTATTTTAGTCTTATAATTTAATATTCTAATTGGGGTGTATGAGCTCTTGCGTTTATTCCGTTACACGTTGTATATATAATAATATGTATTTTAATCAAGCCCTTTCATTTGATACACAACATGGCGTAATTTTTTTTTTTCATTACTTTTGTCCTCTTGTTCGCGTCGTACTCAATGTAATGTGACGTCACATAGCCTATACGAGCGGATGATCAAAAGGCTTCCCACCATACCTCATTTGTCAAATAATTATGAGTAATTTAGGAGTTATGAGGGAACACATGAACATACATACATACCGGTCAAAATCATAACCCTCCTTTTTGCTTCACCGTAGTCGGCTAAAAACCTAGAACCTCTTAAACAGCTAGAGGTCATCTGTTCTCTGAATACTAAGGCTGCCTTTAAATCTAGTTACAATTTCCTCTGACAGTCTCTTACTTTATTTTTAAACTTTCCTTTAATACTCTAGTCTGGCATTTTAAAGTTGCGTTCAGCTTTGCATTATGTATTTAAATTTCTCAACCGGAGTGGAGGAGATTTTGACAGTTTTAAGCTTGTAGTTTAGAATTGCCTTTTTAAAATGCAATAGAATGCATGACATCGGTTTTGTGAGCGCACGGAGGTTCATTATCCATTTTTTTAAATTCCCTTTTTAAAATTAATTAGTATTATGGGAGACCCGAAAACGCAAATATTTCAAGAGAAGGAATTATTTAAGACCTAAAATGCAAGATTGCTGGCCGTAATTTGCAAAAAAACATGTAGGATGCCATTAAGTTCTTTTTCTTTTTTTTATAATGAATAGTTTTATTGAGATTTCACTCTCTGTGGCCAGCAACGGCTAGAGTATTTTGTAAGACCTAACATGTGACAGCCATTCAATGAAAATCATTTTTTAAGACCTAATTCAAACAAATTATTCCGATGCTTTCTATTCGGCGTCTTCACTGTGTCTTCCACTCCACTGGGCGCGTCCAATTTGGGTCATTGCGTACAGGCACTAAAAGAAAATCTTTGAAAAACGTTTAAATTTTCAAAGATTTTCTAATTTCTTTTTTAATTTAAAAAGTTGCAAAAAAAAAACAAGGGATACAAACACAGGAAGGGTTCCGTACCATTATCCAAAAAACGGCAAAAATATCACGTTTGTTGTATAGGAGCCCGCTTAAATATTTATTTTATTCTGTTTTTTTAGTATTTTTTGTTATAGCGGCAACAGAAATATATCATCTGTGAAAATTTCAGCTGTCTAACTATCACGGTTCATGAGATACAGCCTGGTGACAGACGGACGGACGGAGAGCGGAGCCTTAGTAATAGGGTACCGTTTTACCCTTTGGGTACGGAACCCTAAAAATGGTACAACAACAATAGTTGCTATTGTTATTATTCGCCAATAATAATAGAACATACCTCTAAAGCTTTATAAAGTTACCAACGTTGCCAAATATCAAATATTTTCACTCATTACAAGCTTCCTATTTTACTCGTACCTGTAATCTCTCATGACATTTGAACGTCCACCAACAAATTGGAAAAAACGTAAGAAACTTTGAATTTCGGGCTACTCTGAGGCTTTCGCTTTAAGAGGAAATAGGGTCGGTCTTTTTCTCCATACAAAAAGTCTTAATTCGAGATTCGGCTCTCGTCTATTTCCTCCTCCAAAATTAGACCTTTTTGAAAGATATTTTATAAATTGAATAAGAAGGATATTTACTGTGCCCCTATATTTTTCATTAATATATGTTAAATTTGTACAATAGGCCTCTGATGACAGCAGTCTAAATAGTCAATTTTGAGCATTTTCTGAGGGTTCTAGTGGTTGTACAGATCATGAAAACGGAAAATATAGGAGCATAGAACTAGTTGATATTTATTTCACTATAAAAAATCATTGCTTTAAGGTCATATACCAGAGAGAAAACGGGCGAAAGCGTTTGTATGGAGAGGGGACCGACCCTATTTCCTCGAATAAAATCATACGCACCGGTTCGGGACTCTGCCCCGAATGCTGCGGCACACCCCGGCACGTCAGCGCACACGGCTCAGCATCATCTCTGTGCGCGCGCCAGTGGAACAGCTCCCCTCCGTAAGGAGTGTCGTCGTGCGCGCTGCACTGTTGCTCGCGCCAAATGTCCTCTTCTAGGAGGGATATGTTCCCGCGGCATGGCTGTGGGAGGAAAAACACTTTTTAGTCAAAAATACGCGTTGACCATTCTTAAAACCTATAGGATGAGAGTGGCGTCATCAATGTAATACACAAAGCAATAGGTCCGCTAAATCATTTGACAAGTAAAGAAAAGAAAGAAAATACGTGTATTTGTGGCAAACATGACGCAAAGAAAGAACAAACACACGATATTAACAAGTTGGAGGGAAATATGCGCCACATTCACGTTTTGCTTAAATGTAAATTATGTTCCTAAGACTTACGTGCCTGAACTAGGTTATCCTGTGTTTCAGGCGAGAAGAGCTAAAAATAGAGTTATAAAATAAATAAATAATAAACAAGTTAACTCTGAGTTTCTAAATTTCACAAACACTTAACATAATTGAAATTTTTACATAAGTATATTCACTTTAACACAATTAGTAAATTCTCTGTATCTTTGCAGATAAGATATAATGCAGAATAGATATAATGCAGCGACCCTATGCGAGACAGAGCCCCAGCGGTGGTTTTTAGTGACAGCTGGCGTTGACGTGATGATGTCAATCGGTGCAGCATATATAGGGTGTAACCAAAACCTTGTCCGATCCGTGAAGGTGTTATTAAGAATAATACTGAGAGTCTTCATGTGGTTTAAAAAAAAAACGGTTTATGACATGGGGCTCGGGCGGCCGTACTTTATTGTCTACAAGTCATACCTTAGGACTTCTGTAGAAAATTTTCTATGAAATTGGGGTAATTTTGGTACTAAAAATGTGAGTTTAAAATTGCAATAACTTTTTTATTTTCTATATATTTTTTTTTTATGGTAATATTATTGCAGTAGGTACCTATACCCTTTCGGATCGGACAGGATTTTTTTTACATATTGTATAGTGAAATAACAATAACAAAATAAAATAAATACAATACTTAGTCCTAAATATTTGTGTAGTAATACCTAAGTTAAATGATTTATTCAAATTCTGGACCGACTCTATTTAGTTTGCCGTCGACATGCTCAAAGGAAGAATGGCCAAATATTTATTTAGCGATTTAGCTTTAAAATAATGGTGAATAACTCGGTAAACAAAACTGAATTTAAATTCTAGAGGCATAAACTAAGTTCAGTGGATAATTTAATAATCGTTTTTATTACGGCGAGAAGCAACGGTTCATCATTGTGAAGGAATAGTTCATCTACTCCTCCAAGGGCGTAAAGTATTGTACAGTGACCCTTGGGATTTAATTCCATGCAATTAGGACATAATCTAACCATAGACCACAGCCGTTTTAGAGGTCACACGCCACAAAGTAATTTTTCTACAAGTACTAATTATTCTAGTTCTGTAACAATTAAAGTTCTCATTATTTCCTTATCTATTAGGTATTTGCGACCGCCGACCACGGTAATTGTTACTTTTGCGTGTGGGTCGTAATTTTTTTAAGTTATTCCTATAAAAGAAATAAAGAAAAAAATTCTATAATTTATTTTTTATTTTTAATATAAATTTTATTTTTAAGTAAAAGTCAATGATTTGATATAGGTATAGACAAAACAATAGCTGCTTAGTTGTGTATGTCAGTTCTTTTATAACTATATTTTAAGTTTAAAAATGTTCTCAAGTAAGTGAAATCTTTGTAATTTCTTATTGAGAAATAAATTTCTTATAATAAGGTTCCTACAATACACGTACCAAACCAAGTCAAATACAAGGATATTGGTTATATATTGGCAATCCATTAAACAGATGTAGGAGAGGTCATTTACAATCAAATGTTAACTAGTAACCCTGTATTTATAAAGAAATGGTGCTACAAACTTGTTTGGGACGCCGAAATTCGATTCAGCAGTAGTTTTTGAAGAACAAAGCTAATCCGAAACAATTATTACACATATTTTCGGCTATCATTCGGCTCGTGCTGGAAAACTCCGTTCGGCATCTTCCCTCCATGGGTCATGTTCGGGCCGACCCGGAATAATTTGAGAGCTGAGCGGGTTTTTTCCAAATATAATATGTCTACATAATATTATTATAAAGTAAGTAAGTCAAGTTATATGGATTGTCTTTTGTTGCACCTACCATGTCTGTCTCTGCATCACCCTAAGGTTGACTGGTAGAAAATGCCTCAGGCATTAAGTCCTCCTTTGTACAGTAGTTTTTTTTACTTGTGCATAAAGTTTTAATAAATAAATAAATATTATATTCGATTTTGCCGTCTAGCTGTGCCGGATTATACCGTCATATGCCTTTTTCCAAATATGTTGGGGTCGACTTCCAGTCTAACCGAATGCAGCTGATTACCAGTATTATACATAGACCGAAGCTGCTAAGTTTATATGTGACCCAGTTACTGGGTAACATGAGACCTCATGGCAAGCACCTCTAACACAATTTGATTAACTATAACAAAGGTTAAACGTATCAGATTATTTAATAGTAACCGTTACAGCGGAATTAGGTTACTGAAAGTAACCCGTTTCCGTTTGCTATCGTAGAAGAAAATCTTGAACACGTACATTATCGGACTTCAAGGCGGTGCGCCGCGACTTAGAGCTGAAACCACGTTCGGATATTTTGAGGATATATTCGTTTTTTTTTTTTTTAATTATAATGTTTAAAACGCACACAAGTCTGTCGTGAATATTTGTATCGTAGTTATTAAACTTTTTGAACACTCAGTGCCTTTTACATCGGCATTGAGTAGCAAAGGACCATGACCAGATTCCTATACATGCATGCCGTTACTAAAACAATCTGTTACAAAGCTGCACATGGTGCATTTAAAAGCACTTTTTGACCTACATTTTGAAAGAATACCTCCTGTTTAAGATAATGGAGCATTTTTTAATAAATTTGGTAATAAAAAATCTTTTTCCTAGCACTTTTGATCCGTTACACTTAAAAAAACGATGAATTGCGAATCATTTTGTGTCAGGCGTGAAAAAAACTCGTGAATTCAATGAAATAACAAGAGCAAAAATATTGTGTAAGTACTAGTAAATTGATATCTTTTGAACTGGTATTTATGTCCTTCATTTTGTTTCAATAAAACTCTTGTATGAAATTGGAAATTGGAATCCCTCTCAATCTATTGAAATAATTTAAATATACGATTTTATATGCACAAAGTAAGTTTTTTCATTTCGGCGTAGGGAACGTATTTCAGAATAATTTCGATAAAATACGCTTGAAATTATGTGGCTGCTCTGGTCCGGCAGCCAAACGCGACACCTTAATTCGTTTTCCATAGGTTCGAACAAAAAAATGAAGTTTATAATACTATACATTTTGTCAGTGATACCATTTTTTTACTGTTAGAAGTTCGAGTGTGAAATTTCAAAACCTAGCAACATACATTCTAAAAAAAATCGGTGTTTTTGCATATTTTTATTTGAAAGAATCTATCAAGTCAAAATTGCAGAAGTTGCACAAATAACATAAAATCACGCCTGTAATTCCCGAAGGGTTTAGGCCGATAGTACACATGGCTAAACCTCAAGCTATAAATTTCCAGTATAAGCCGACCTCGCATTGAACGGCAATCCTTTACAATGCAAGATCAGCATGAACTGGAAATGTATAGTTTGATGTGTAGCCGTGTGTACCTATACAAGTTGCACACAGTACATACATAAATCGTTTATGTCCCAGTTTATTCTACGAAATATCGTGCAAGCATTATTTCACGACAGCATCTGCCCACGACATCGTTCGCGTGAAAATTTTCTTTTTAACAGAAGAGAAAAGAAATAAAGAATGAAAATACGTTTATTTGCGGCAAACATGACGCTAAGAAAGGACAAATACACGAAAAATAACAAATTGGGGGAAAATATGCGTCCCATTCACGCAAAACGGCCATCGCTCAGCATAATGCTGCGACCCTATGCGAGACAGAGCCCCAGCGCTGGTTTTCAGTAACAGCCGACGTTGACATGATGACGTCAATCGGTGCAGCATATTATAATACATTAACAATAACAAAAAAACAGAAATAAAAATATTTATACAATAAAACTAAATGTTTATATAAATATAATATTTAAAGTGGCAACATTCTGTTCCGTCAGCGACTCACGCGCCATAGGCATAGTGCAATCTGTGTGCGCAGCTGTCGTAAAAACTATTTGTTACATTGTTTGACGGTCATTAAACACCGTCTATGATACTCAAAGATGATGTAACTTCGGATTTCTGAAAGAATTTTCGGATTCGAATCAATAGTGCCGAAGATACATAAAAACTCACAAATTTTACCTGTTTACACATATGTTACAGATATTTCGTAGAATAAAGTCTTTGAATCAAAAACTCTTTTAATTAACTCTTTACGTGTTATGTATCGCCTATGTTGCACCTGCCATGTTTTCTCTCTGCATCACCCTAAGGTTGACTGGTAGAAAATGCCTCAGGCATTAAATCTGCCTTTGCACGGTATTTTTTTTTTCTACTTCTGCATTTTGTAATAACTTCAGAATAGGCTCCTCATTTTTCGTATCGTGGCTGTTATAAGAGTTTTCCAAATATTGGATCAAGTTTTACTAACAACATCTATAATAGCTAAATATAAATTGATCACTACATATTATAAAACAGTCCTCCGCCGCGTCTGACTGTCTGTTCGCGATAAACTCAGAAACTACTGTGCTACCACTACCAATGGATAGAGTGGTTTTAGAGGAAGGTTTTAGTATATAACAACCGACATCCACGCGGGCGAAGCCGCGGCCATCAGCTAGTTTCTACTATAAATTAATGTCACTTCGTGTCTGTCTGTGTGAACGCATCGTTGAACTCGGTCTGCGATATATTTTATTTTAAAAGCTGATACGTGAAATTTATGCCTTTTTTTCGGACTAATTCAATCATCGAACCATTGGCATACTTCAAAGCGGAAACAAGTGCGTTTAATAAAGTACACTCGTTGATGGCTATTTGAATTTCAATAACTTGTATTCAATTTTAATTAATTTGCATGTTTTCGGTTATTTTCGCGTGAGCATATTATTTACGGAGAGTTAATGAACATTGGTTTTGGGATAAAATAAATATTGATTCATTTTTAATCTGGTACTAGCATTTTTTATACGCTGTTGGTTTAAAAACATGAGGCTGAAATTAAAATAAATACCGGTCAAAATCATAACCCTCATTTTTGCTTCGCCGTAGTCGGGTAAAAAAAATCAAAAACTGTACTACATTGTAAAATAAACATCAACTGACTGTTGTGAACCTTAAATAAATACACACGGAAATATAACAAAGTATTTTTTTTCGGATATTTGGGTCCCATTTTCGTCGCCTTTTACAAGGCGACGAAACCAGCTTATAGGAAACATCAAATGATGCCTTGCTATCAGCAAATATACCTACATATTAGGAGATTTTGAATTGTGCTATTTCAATAAAAAAACAAATATCTTATTGATTGATTTTTTAAGGATAATTGAAGCAATTTGTGTTGGATCAATAAAATCTAAAAGTACCGAGGTAGTTAGTAACCTATTCAAAATCAAAATATTTCATTTCACATAAACCTACATGGGCACTTATGAAACGTCAGAAGCTAGGGGCACGGTTCCAATTGGTCGTTTCGTATGGAGAAGAGCCGGCAAGAAACTCCACTGTTACTCTTTTAAAAATAATTGGCATTTACAATATGTTAATTTTTTTAATAGGTATGGGAGCCACACACGCATATCTTCATCATGGGGACACATCTTTTGAAGCCGATGCAGAGGGCCTAGACAAGTGACAATCGCTTCGAAAGCGTTTCGTATTTCTACAACGACTTTCAACAGGATTGACATAAGCTTTTCGATAGCTTATGTCAGTCCTATACATTCCTGCCTTTTCCATAATCGTTATCGCTGATAGAATGCCACTTTGTCTAGGGCCTCAGATTACTTTCTCTGGCATCTCTTGTCTCTTGAGATAGTTTTGGTGTTCCTTTGATGTCACAAATTCGTGCTCCACAAATGAACACAATATACATTATATTTGCCGTCATCTTGCCGACAGATATTAATAGACGAATCATGAAGTCAGATCTTATTGCCGAGGTGTCCATAGTAATATATCTATGCTCGTGACGGTTCCTTTTTTTATTCTTGGTGTAATCCTCATGACTCTTACCAACTAAAACTTCACTGTTTCTTCTACTACCTTGAGTTGGGGGCCCGGGCAATACTTGTACTTTCGCCGCACCCCCGATTGGTATCAGTCTGCCATGCTCATTGGGCCCCATCACCAAGTGCCGCCAATCCCAGGACCGCACGTCCTCCAACAAAGGCGAGTGTGAAATACTGCGTGTCATCTATTTTAGTGACCTATCGCCGACATTTGATACTACAACATTTCACCAGTTATGAATGTAATTCCCATGTAATGGGGGCAATGAAAAAGAATGAATGAATGAATGATATATTTATTTGCAAAAATATAGGTACAAAAGTTCTTAAGATGTATGGGTTTCACTATATTCGGCATTTCAGCAGCGCAAATATTTAGATTTATATCTTGGTTATACTTATAGCATGCAGTAAACATTTAGTTATTAGCAATAACATAAAAATACTAATAATAGTTTCTTAATACCTGTACGACCCCGCGCGGTACACCTGCGTACCAAAAACTATTGTAGTTAATTAGAATGTCCTTGAAGAATTAAATTTGGATTACAATGTAATTAATAAAAAAATATACAGACGAATTGAGAACCTCCTCCTTTTTGAAGAAGTCGGTTAAAAATTAGATATAACTCTATTGATTTAAAATAGTAGATACTAGAAGAAAAAAGATAACCTGACATAAAATTCAATATTTTATTCGACAGGTAACTCCGCCATTGTTCACAACTAAACCTTGAGCCACGTTTTATCCGCTATTCGTAATGCACCATCAATATTTCTCAATACAATTCAAAAAACTCAAAAGCTTTAAAAGCCTATATCCTATTGAAGAGGCTGCCACTCACACCGCAGCGTAATTTGCATTCACTGAAAAGGATATTGTAGTCCGAACCACTCACGAACTTAATCGGCTCTTCTTTGGAAAGGATGGAAGGGAGGGAGGCACGCGTATAGAATGATAATGAGTTGCTCGCTACGGCTTTATTGACTCCCGGCGTTTTTTAAATCTGATTGGTCGCTTTCCGACGTTCCTTTTTTGAGATAATTTTGTATGTCTGAGTTCCAGGCTTTGTTGATTCTTTTTATCTTGTTAGGCGAATAGAATTTGTCTTAATAAAAAGTTTGGTGTATGTTGGTACTGTTCTAAACTCTATAGAGATGTTGTGAATGTTATTGAGTTTTCGTAGAGGTTTTTAGTTGTGGGAACCACCCTACACAAATTCGAATACCCCTACCTGCTATGTAAATAACAGTGACGGAGTCACTTAAAACATCGTCCATATTTTACTAAGTTGGAAAAATACATAATATTGAAGCTTACTCAAAAACTACGCAACTACGCGCTTTGACAGTCGTTACGGGTCGTCAGAAGCCCGAAAGTCTGACAACCAGTCTTGCCAAGGGGTATCGTATTACCCAGTTACTGGGTTGTGGAGGTCAGATAGGCAGTCGCTCCATGTAAAATACTGATATTCAGCTGCATCCGGTTAGACTGGAAGCCGACCCCAACATGATTGGTAAAAGGCTAGGCAGATGACTCAAAAACTACGCAAGCAAAGTTAATAAAATTTATATGGGACCACCTCTGAAGCATGCCCTACCAAACAAAAAAGAATCATCAAAATCAATTCGTAATTGGCGGAGTAATCGCATAACAAACACAAAAAAAAAACATACAGACGAATTGAGAGCCTTCTCGTTTTTGAAGAAGTCGGTTAAAAATATGAGAACGAATACACGTGTGATGTGTTACTCGTATGTGTATGTTATCAGCCTTCTCATCGCAGCACAAATATCTCTCCAGGAACGAACATTATTAATAATAAAAAATATTTATTTCATAAAACAAGAACATATTGCACTGTATACATTGTAGGTTATAAATTTTACATTTGTCACGTTATTAGCACAATTATATAGACTCTATCCCTTAAACTAGGTCTGGCCTGTATCTTAAGAGATAGGTTTCAGTCATACGGTACAATAACTAATTGACATTCTGTAACAAGTGAGACAGTGTCGGTGTTACTTATGCTAAAGTTATTCTATGAAATAAGTGTAGGTTACTTAGTGTGTTGTGTATGTGAGTGAGAGTTTGTGTATGAGCGTGTAGGTGTGAGTGCGTGTGTACGCGTGTGTGTGTGTGTATTGCACGGTTGCTCTCTGCATGATGGCGTTTTCAGACCAATTTATTCTCAACATTTATCTCATATCCTCAGTGACTGTAGCAACTTTGTAAATTTAAATTTGCAAATGGAGTGTCGTTGGTATTAAAATTTATCTGTAATATAAAAGTTGATTACAGTTTTTGTTGGTAGCTTGCGTATAATGGCACGATCGTTATCCAGAATACATGTACTGTTATATTGATAGTAAGTTTGAATGGTGACGACATGGACTGTTACAAAATGTAGGTATACATATGGGTCCTATCCTAACGAGGAAACGACTAGCTATCATTCTCGATTCTAGGTCCCGTGTAACTAAAAGATACATACAGGGTGTAAAAAGACCCATCACATAGCTGTCAACGTATTCTGTACATCAAATTAAGTACATTGCACAAAAATAATTGCTGAGTAACGACTTTTATCTTTGGTGTGAAAAATCGCTCTTTACGGTAGTGTGCAACGTAACGCACATAAAACGTTGTGTTTATGGGTGTATGCAACGGTTCAGGGTTCATGCAATTTAGAATGAAGTGATAACATTTAAATGTATACGAATCAAATGAAAGTCGAGAAAGAAAAATCAATTACAAGGCTGACAGGCAATTAATTTATAATAGGCGGGCAATTGTGTATTGTTCAATGATTGCAGGGTTCTGTATTCTCCTCCGTGCCTCGGAAAGCACGTTAAACCGTTGGTCTCGGCTGCAATTCGTGGATTTTTGGCAGCCGTTACGGGTCGTCAGAGGCCCGAAAGTCTGATAACCAGTCTTATCAAGGGGTATCGTATTATCCTCTGTTACTGGAATGTGGAGGTCAGATAGGCAGTCGCTTCATATAAAATATTGATATTCAGCTGCATCCGGTTTTACTGGAAGCCGACCCCAACATGGTTGGGAAAGGCTAGGCAGATTGATTGTTTTTTTTTGCAGGATTCTATATCTGTAGTCGAATCATTGTCCTTGTATGTCTGTCCTTTCGTCTGTAACATGCTCCTAAATTGATATACATTTTAACCAATTTTATCCTTAAAAAATTTAAAATACTATCTCGATACTCATACTTTCCACCTATTTTCCAGAACAACAAGATTAGCATTTTAGAAAATGATAAAATAATGTTACATTGTCTGTCCTGTAATAAACAGTAGTGCTAACGAGCTTCTGATGGTGTTAATTTCGTTAAAAGGGGTCTAAACCCTCTAATTCAATTTTATTTTCAGTTAAAGAGAAACGCGTTTAATCACTTTTTTTAATATTCGTTGATTAAATAAGAATTTGTAGCCTTCACGGAGTATTACGTTCCTTATCTAAAAAATGTTTTTGGTCAAATTGAATTATTTCAATAATCTGCCTAGAAGTCGCGGGCAACCGCTTGTTAGGATATGAGTCTGAAGTCGCCAACCCGTCTTGATCAAGCGTGGTGATCAATGCTCATGATGACGAGCAGAAGGCTTTGCGCCTGCGCTGCAATTGGACAGTAATAGGCTCGTATACTAACTAATATTATAAATGCGAAAGTGAGTTTGTTTGTTACGCTTTCACGCTAAAACGGCTGAACGGATTTGAATGAAATTTGGTACATGGGTAGACCTTGGCCTAGAATAGGACATATAATACTTTTTATCCTGATATTCCCACGGGATCGAGAATTACGCGGGTGAAACTGCGGGGTGCAGCTAGTTATTGATAAGGAAGAAAAACACCGATCATCGATGCAAAAAAAGCATGTCAAATAAGGCCCTAGCTTCAAAAAACAATCGCCGATCAATCTTTCGAACAGCACTCGTAGGTACTCGTACAGAAACAATACAAACATTAGAAGATGACTCTCAGCAACTCGGCGTGAAACAATGTGCGGCATACAATAAGACAACTGCCAACAAGTTAGCTGATCTTGTAGCGAAGTTAGACGGTTACAGCCGAGTGATCCACAACCGTCGAAGACAATGCGAGGATTGAATCTATGTGATTGTGTTTATGTAGTTTCTTTCTTGGTGTTTTATTATTCAGTGGCTGAGAACAGCGTGGTTTGGTATATTATAATCTTGTCTAAATAAATCTGGAATTATAAAAGAAAAATTCCCGGGTCGGGCAAAGTGTTATTGGGTTTTTCCGTTAGGATTTTTGTAGTAACAGCCCGGTGTTTAGAAGTTGGCGGTGTGATACCCCCGTGTCTCGAAAAGCACCCCACGCCCCACTGTCTCTGGTTGTGTCAGATTGCCGTCCCATCGTACTATGAGAGTGAGGGAAGAGAGAGTGCACCTGTGACTGCGCACACACTTCTGCGCTATAATATCTCCCGCGCCGAATGCTAGTCTCCGTTGAGATTGGCCGCCATGACTGAAATACGTTCTGGAAGACTATACTCTAAGCTACGGCAGAAATTTCTCCCGTCACACGAAGAAAACTAATAAGCCCCAAGGGTGTCATATACTGCTTGCCTGACTACCGATGCTGCATGGCCGAACAAAGAGCTTTACTATGAAGAATGAAGCATATAACAATATACATATACGGCTGCTGTCAGACCGTATCAAACATCAGCTTAAGTACACTTCGGTGTAACAAGCTCCTCGCTCCTCGCTAAGTCATTCTATTAATTACTTTGAAACCAAAGTTTCATCGTATGCTCGCTCACCGAGAATAATGCTTCCAATACGGGATAATATTGAAAAGTTACCGTTTCGAATAGTTTCTGATTATGTTAGCGTTGTGTAGCTGTAATAAATTGATAGTTGAGAGTTTTAATTGAATATTACCTTGACTCAGCGGCGATGGAAGCGATTTCTTCGTAAGTATATGTATACTTACGAAGAAATCGCTTCAAAATAATCGAAGAAATAGTTTGATGATAGTTTTAATATCCTTTTTCTCGAACATGCTTGGAAATTCGAGCATTATTTTGACAACCTTCTTCGAGATAAATCAAAATTGCTGTATGAACGAACTTTTTACTTCAACACACGGCAACCAAGGAGGTAACTTATCAAAGATTTTATTTAAATTTCGAATTGGCTTGCAAATAGAACAAAGAAGAAACAAATGAACATATTGGCGCATGAAAAATGATAGTTGTTCGTCATTGATTCTGGAATTTTTCTTTAATTTACTCAGTTTGAATTTCCGCGCGTTGTTTGAGAAAAGTACTATACAAGCCTTGGCCGCAATCAGGAATTGATGGACTCACGCATGAGTGCCTCGGCTTCGCCTCGGCCCTCATTTTCACGATCGTCCATCAATCCCCTTATTGCTGGCCGCGACAGTAATGTACTATTTCGTTAAGATATGCAAGCAGGATTATTGGATGGACTTCTTTGAGCTGTTTTGTTAACACTATGTTCTAGGATCATGTGTTGACAACGACAATAATATAGAACAATCAATCTGCCTAGCCTTTTCCTAACTATGTTGGGGTCGGCTTCCAATCTAACCGGATGCAGCTGAATACCAGTGTATATTACATGGAGCGACTGCCTATCTGACTTCCACAACCCAATAACCGGGTAATACAATACTTGGTGAGACTGATTGTCAGACTTTCGGGCTTCAGACGACCCGTAACGACTGTTAAAGATCCATGAATGACAGCCGGGACCAACGGCTTAACGTGCTTTCCGAGGCAAGGAGGATTCTCGGTATGTGAAGACGGTCACCCATCCACGGACCAACTCCGGCAAGCGTAGCTTAACCTGATGGATCGACCCATGCGGCTGTTATTACTTAGCCACGAGCACCATTATTTTAAAGAGCGTAAGTACATTATTAGCGGTGTAAATAGTTAATAAATCTGCCTAGCCTTTTCCCAACTATATTGGAGGCAGCTGCGTACCAGTATTTTACATGGAGTGATTGCCTATCTGACCACCACAACCCAGCGAGAGCAATAGTATAAGTAATTATATATTTTCGGGCCATTTGAGGATACTCTCGGGCCGTCGGGTTCGTTCGTTGCTGAATAGCTGAGAGTCCGCTCAATGCAATCTTCAAACATCCGTTTGACACTTTCGTTTGGCAACAGTGCCCGCCTCACGAAACGGATGCTCTGACTAACTAAATAACAGCTGCGTACTGTCACAGCAGCCTTAACTGGCCATGGGTCTTTTAACAAAAAACTCATTCTCATAGGAGTCACAGACAGTCCGTTGTGCAGGGCCTGTATGGAGGACGACGAGACAGCAGCTCATGTGCTGGTACACTGCCCGGTGGTCGCCACATACAGGGCAAATTACTTCGGTAATCCAGGTACCCAACATGAGATTGTCAGCAACACCAAGGCGTTGCTGGCCTTCTTGGAGGAGCTGGGGTGGATCGATTAAGTGATTTCCTACCCGTACGCAAAATACGTGCTTTGACGTGGAGTTGCGGATATCAGCTCGTATAACCTTACCTATTGGCAACAGTTTGGCATTTATAGTATTTGGGAGTAAAGTTCACTCATCCACCATAGAAAAGGGAGGATCCTCCGACCAGACGGGTGTTGTGTCTGGCGGGCAACTGGCCAACGATTCATGTCGGGTTCTTGTATATATGTCCATTGCACGGTAAACTTTAATTGCGCGATGCAGGATTTATGTGACGTCAGGATTTTTGTGTGACGTCAGGACTTTGATGCGTAGTTCGCATGAGGCGATTTAGATACTGCCACAGTATAAATGGGAACCAAGCATCTGTCTCCTTTTACAGAACAACAGTTCAAAATACATTTTATTAACAAGCATGCGTCCTGCATTTATTTAAAAAAGAATATGACTATCCCGACAATGTATCTACCGAATTGTACACATGGGGACAATTTGCCCCGCACACAATTGTTTTTGTGAATTTTGTATGTGTGTGTGTGAGGTAGTCTGATTTATAGGGACGACGTATTCGTAATCTTTTCTTTCGTTTAAAAACGGCAAAAAATCACGTTTTATTGTATGGTCCCGTTTTACCCTTTTGGTACGGAACCCTAAAAAAGGGGTCTATGCGTGATTGAGTCCCATTTTCATCTAAACTGTTTAAGTTTAACTTTTAAATAGATCAAGATTATCTATAGTTATCGCGTGTTAGCATGGTAATAACAGTTATTAATGTCAGTCATCTTTCCTTTATACTTCTCCGTAAGAACACAGACAATAAACCTTGTATGGATTTTCGTTATTGGAACATGTTGAAGATTACAATATATAATTGATTCAGGACGTTAAGGCGAAAGCTTCTTAATCAAAATACAACCTAACCTAACACTGACTTCCAAATTGCAAAAAACGTAAGAAAATTTGAATTTCGCGGGCTATCTCGGTGCATCCCCCCTTACCGGACTTTATTTCAGTTAGCGTTGCATTTGCGTTTTAGCATGACATTAGCGGCATTGACCCTGGGTCTATGACCGCTATTGCCATGCTAAAACTTGACAACTATAGTTAAATTCATGGATAAGGATTAGTTAAATGGATTACGCAATGAGTATGACCCGCAATAAAAGCATTGTTACTATAATTATAGGGGGACTTAATAATACGTTAATTTATTCTAGTATTAATTAATGGAAAACTAATGACTGATATTCTATTCAAATGAATCCTAATATCTCTAAATTAATCTATAAATAATAATTACTGTAACATCGCGAGCGGTATAATTCAGAGTTGCCTAATGGATATAATTATTATTTAGAAAGCCTAAAACGGTAATATAATACAACATTAAATACTACATTTAATGTTGTATTAAATGTAGTATTGATAATGTAGATTGTAGTAATGTAGTATTTATACACTACATTTAATTCTAATTTTGCTCAATCATATAACGGTCGAAAAGCAATTAACTTACGTCGAAAAACAAGTACCTACTTATTTACATTTGAGTTCAGAAGAGACTTTGAACCATGAGTTTGTTTCGCCATTTCTTCTCAGGGGTAGTCAGATAGGAAATGTCGACTCCTCTAGTTTTGTTTTTTTTTTAATATGACGTGAACCTAAATTTGATTCCGATATCCTATTTACAGAATAAACAATTTCATTTCATTTCAATGCAGGTTTAAACCTGTTTCTAATCAAATTGACTAACTGAAAGATCCCTAAAACTGCAAACGAAAACCTAAATCCCGCCACACACTCACTAATCATTAAAGCGCGCCACAAACGAACGAAACGGCGAGCTAAACAGTTTCATTAAGTTAACGCCCCATTTATTCCGGCCGCCAGTGTACGGACGTAATTATCAAGAGTCGAATGCGACACTTTGATTGCGGGCTACGATATTGAGTAATGTGTCGTTTGTTGCTGTTGTGTTGGTGGAAGAAATTAATGTCCCTAATAAATAACTAAGGTGCCTAGCCTTTTCCCAACTATATTGGGGTCGGTTACTAGAGCCACAAAAGCTCACCTGCATGTTACAGATCTTGTACCGCACTGGCTCGCCCCTGCACCCGGCTGGTGAGGAGCAAGTTCTGAGTTGCCGTGATACGCCTCCATCACACGTTCGTGAACACAGGGACCATTCACTCCACTGCGACCAGCCGCCGCGATCCTGTGGAAGAGATTAAATTAGTAATTGAATGAATCGAGAAATCTTCAGTAATTTGATTCATCTATACTCCATCCTTACTTTCTTACTAATATTATAAATGCGAAAGTAACTCTGTCTGTCTGTTTGTCTGTCGCGCTTTCACGCTAAAACGACTTAACCGATTTAAATGAAATTTGGTACACAGATAGTCTAGAGCCTGAGAAAGGACATAGGCTACTTTTTATCGACATACCATGCGGGCGAGGCCGCGGGCAGAAGCTAGTTTGAAATAAAATTAAACATTTAAACAAACCTTTTTACAGTCCGTTCAACCAATTTTGACTGGTATACCATGGGCATAAGGATGGCATTAAAAGCAAAAAAGGTTACACAATACCAACTGTCTACTGCAGCTGCCATTTGTCATGCCACCAACGCAATAGGAGTCAAAATCGGTTAAACGGACTGTAAAAAAGGTTTATTTAAATGTCTAATCTTATTTCAAATGGAGTGTAAGTATGGGTAGAGTTTCAAATAGAAGAACGTTACATTGTGCAGAGTGCCCTGATTCCACTAATATACAAACTTTTCAGTGGTCTGCCGTATCGACCGTAGATCAATCGACAGATCAATTCCAGTAACTAATAGTACTTTAAGGTTTCTATAAAAACTTATCGAAAACCAATAACACAATTTCCTATAGCCAACCCTTAAGCCATGCAATAAAAAAATTAAAGTGTTAAAAACTAAAACCCAACTACGACTAAAAAGGTATAAACAAGACACCACAGACAGACAAATTAAAAATCCGGAGTCACACGTGTTAGGGCATAAATCGAACAGATTACGTGTGAATTTAATGGACGTCACATAGCCTATAACTAGCGGACGATCAAGACGCTTCCAAGAATACCGCATTTCTCAAATTGTGATGAGTGGTTTAGAAGATAGGAGGGAACAGATGAACATACTTACATACATACATACATACATACCGGTCAAAATCATAACCCTCCTTTTTTCTTCGCCGTAGTCGGGTAAAAATGAGTTTAAAGTATAAATAAAAAAACAAACAAAATACTTACACAAAAAAGCAATAACGTGTAAAATAATACATTATTATGCGCATTACCTATTATTTACAGTTGAGGAGATACGGTGTACAGTCAACAACAGAAGCGGAGTGATCGGCTGTCACGGTACAGTCGACGATAATTGCATGCGATGTGACAGTGCAATGCTCATGATTGGAAACATACGGGAGTGTAATATAACGGTAGACGCTTCAATCAATCTGTCTAGCCTTTTCCCAACTATATTGGGGTCGGCTTCCAGTCTAACCAGATGCAGCTGAATATCAGTATTTTACACAGACCTCTATAACCCAGTAACTGGGTAATACGATACCCCTTGGTAAGACTGGTTGTCAAACTTTCGGGCTAACGGCAGACGCTTGAGTTCGTTTAATTTGTTGACATTATTTAATGTTCAGCAGTGAATGTTTTTGGGCTCGTGGCTACATAATAATGGTCGCACGGGTCGATGGAAGGTTAAGCTATACTTGCTGAGGTTGCTCCGTGAATGAGTGACCATCCATTACATATTGAGACCCATAGTCAGATGATGAGTGAATATTTTCGGTCTGAGTTGTATACGGTACACTAAAATCTTCAATCAAACTTTTGTAAGGGTTTGTTTCAGCCGTCTAGTATCTACCCATAAATTATTTCTATTAGTGGTTAATAGTACATTCACAGTAATTATCATAACCACAGTAATTATCAGTAATTATCAGCCTGCACAGAAAGCCTGAAATGTGGTGTTGATTGTGGTAAGACATAACAATTTTGCTTTAACATCACCCTCCTTTAAAACTTCACCACAGTCGGGCAAAAAAACAACGTGACAATTAAAATTAAAATCCCATAAAATAAAATAAAACATTTATGAAGCGTCAGAAGCTAGGTGCACGGATCCAATTGGTAGTTTCCTATGGAGAAGAGCCGGCAAGAAACATAATCATAATAAAGAATATAAAATATATAATAATATAAATAATAAAGAAAAAATATAATCTTTTCAAATTATAGTGTTACTAAGTATGGGAGACATTAATAATAATTGTAATTTCCTCTCTCTAGAGCCCTGACCACCGGCAGCTTGGACCCTGATCCTGATGCCGATGGGCTACTAGTTTTTATATGTTTAATGTTTTTCATAAAATATTTAAAAATGTAAGGATTATGTAAATAAAAAGAAACAAACGAAAATTGTAATTACCAAGAGCCTCGACCAACACCCATGGAGGCTCTCGTTAGGCAGCTGGATTATAAGGCTTAATTCAGAAAGCGGTACTCCTGGACAAGGCTCGCATTGTTAGGAGGTTCCTTTCTCTGGAGCCCTGATCGCCGGTAGTTTGGACCCTGTTCCCGATACCAGCGGGCTTCTATTTTTTATATTTTAAAATATCTTTTTTAATGTTTTTATAAAAATATTTAAAAATTTAATTTATAAATGTTTATTTTTATTTATTTGTTTATTTAACCATGTACACACATAACAAACCAACAAGAAGAAAAGAACAGAAAAATACGTACAAAGGCTAAGTACATACAAAGGCTATAATTATGCTTATTTCTAAACAAATCTCTTCCAGCATACCTGCGATAGGAAAGTAGATAAGAGATGTAGACACCGTGTGTAAAATTCGAGAGAAAGTTTTAATACATTAAAATCAAAAATAATTCACTTAATAAAATAAAACGAATAATAATATGTTAATACACTTACATACATAGATACATATCTTTAAATGAAATAAAGGAGATAATAATAAAATTGTAATCTCCAACAGCCATGACGTTTTAAAATACTCCCCACAGCTGTATGTTTCCATAATTTGGCCAGATTACTTGAATCGGAAAATTCGATAAAAGTGACGGTTTCCAGCAGTATTGACACAGCTCGCCAGGATTGTGTTAAATCCTTCTGCATCAGTCTGTACCTATAACACTAAGCTTTACGAACATAGAAAACCAATTTACTTACGTATTGAAGTATTTTTGTAGCTTTTACGGAAATAAAAGTCCCATGCAAAAAAATTGGTTTTGCTTGCGGGCGCTGATACACTGGCCTTTATAACTTAGTACCACACTTTTAAAATTGCAATTTATTCTAAAGAGTTTTGAAATAAAAAAACGATTTATAGCAAATTTCATCAGCTTTACTTGGAAATTATAGTTTATTATCTATACATGAGTAGCCTTTTTAACATAAACCAAAAAATAGCCACTTTTAACTTACGGGCAGAAAACTCAAACAACATTTTGTAACTACAGTTTTACACCTTATTTACATTATTTTTTTGATACCTTGGCTTTTGAATCAAAATTCATCGATCAAGAAATAAATGTGAAAACAAAAACAGAAACTAAAAGAGTCAAAAGTTGCAACAATTAGAAAAGGAGTGTTTTTGTTTTTAAGGGTTTTTTAGCCATTCCTTAAAAGACGGCTATCGGCTATAAAGTTTTTATATAAAACAAAAAATTCTTTTTGTAATACTTTTTATTTCGAAAATATATCTTGTGTAATTTAAAAGTTATTGCAATTTTAGTGTGGTACTAAGTTTTGATGGCCAGTGTATTAACAGACCCTGACAATTTTGTATTTTTTTTTTTTACCATAACGGGCAACCTTTTGGTCATCATCTCACCTGATGGTAAGTAATGATCAGGCCGAAAGTGGAAGCGAGCTTCACCTGGAATCCTCAACCACAGAGGAACTGGCTATCTTACCTCTAACATTGTTGTTATGGCGAAAGACTTAGATAAGATGATGGTAGCTAGCCAGGCGGACTTAAAACATGCCAACAACCTTTACTGCGCAGAAAATTTTGCTCGCTGGGAATGGAACTTCTGGGTCTGAGACAGGTGGTCTTCCCACTAGACCACAAAGGCGGTTAAAATGTTATACTTCTGTTACAGCTCAAGCTAATGATCTGAATCGGTCCTGACTCCTGAGTTTAATTCCAGGTTTGGGCAAACTGTTATTGTGTTTTTCCATCGGGAATTTCTCAGTATCAGCATCATATGAATACAGATGGCTCACTACGCAAAATCATTTAAATAAAAAGCGACTCTTGCTTCTACAAAATAAAGTGCAATTCAGGTCGCACAGAGCTAATTACCTACATTTATATTCACCTTGAAATTGCCTCTCTATCGCGTAACTCTTATAACTTCTGAGTACGTTACGCCCACTGAATACGACAACTCGAACCCGCTGCGTACATACTTGTAGCTTCATACCTAAAATGCGGAGTGTACCATCTGTATTCATCTGTGGTATCAGCTCGTACTCTGGATTTGCGCCCCCTATAACATGGCGGACATAACTAGCGAAATGCAGATTTAGGTACTGATGTTCTACCAAGCTAGTTTTAATTGATTATAATAATATTCTCCTTTAAATTCAAATATAATATAAGACACTGTCAAAACTTAACCTTACCAACGTTTGCACCGCTATAACCTACAAAACTTCACAACCCTCTACCTACTAGAATCTCAAAATAACATCATTAAAAAACCAGGCGTCGGTGCGACGTGCCAGGCATGACATCAGTATAAAATTATACAGCCTCCGTATGACAGAATCACTCGCGAACATACGGTAAGCTACTTGTATGTACATAATGTATCGTTTTGATTGACTCGCAAACAAGACCAACAGAGCGGGTAATTGGGAAGAATTTTTAACATGCCTGCTTCCTACTTATGTAAAAATAATCTTATTTTTGGGCATGCAAAGACGAAGACGTAAATATTAGAAAACTCCCGATTTGAAAGCATTCATATTCAACCCAAGGTACTATGTATTTTGGAGCGTGAAATACATAGATACAGTGCAACTACTTTCTTAATGTCCCTCGGCAAACTTAAAATATAAACATAACAAACGGAACGGATTCGGATGAAACTTAGCACACGGGTAGACCAGAAACTTGGATTACGATGACGACATATTGGATACTTTTCATCCTGGTAGCACGTTTGTTATGTTTATAGTTTAAGTTTTCCGAGGGACATTATGAAAAATTATAAGTTTCTGGCTACCCGTAATATCATGTGTGTGTATCTTGCTTAGAGACTATAGAAAACTAGCTGCACCCCGCGGTTTCACAAGCGTAAGTCTTGGTCTCGTGGGAATATCGGGATAAAAAGTCCAAAAATCCTATTTCCTATTCCAGCTCATGGTCTACCCATGTTCCAAATTTCATCCAAATCCATTCAGCCGTTTTAGCGTGAAAGCGTAACAAACAAACTCACTTACGCATTTATAATATTATAAAATAAAATGTGTGATAACGTTTTCAGGACTTATACGAGTATCTACAGGATGTCTTAAAATTTGACGTATTCTTTACAGGACGTGATACTTTACGGAACAGCGTGTAAAGTTCAGCACTCATACTCCATAAAAAAGGGAGGATCCTCCGACCAGACGCGTGTCGTATCTGGTGGGTGCCCAACGATTGATGTCGGGATCTTGTACATAGTAATATGTCGATCGCACGTATACAGAGGGACCCCTTCGAGTATACAGAGTATACAGAGGGTCCCCTTCGAGGAACGGACACAATTTTACATAAAGAACAGCGTCCAACTCGCCAGCAAAACAGATCAACTTTCACAAATAAACCACTTGAACTCCAACCTCTTCACCCAATCAGTCTACCCGTCAGAACCAAACATCACGAAACAATTGCACATCGTTCTAATGTTCAGAAACAATACAAACCGTTCTCGGAATATTTCTCCCCATATTTGTGATTCCGAGGGCGCATGAGGAAGAGATTTGCCAGCGCGTGATGTTTTTGCATGTCCCTGTCAAGAATAAGTAATTGTTTCGCCTGGATTTTCGATTCTGGTAGATTTTGCGATAGGTTTTTTATAAAGATTTGTTGGGTTTCATTTTCACCGAGAAGTTAAGATGAAGGGTTTACCGGCTATGTGAATAATGCATATCGAAATAAGCAGTGATAGCCTAGTAGTGTGATCGTCGGACTGCCAGGTCATAGGTCTCGAGTTCAAACCCAAGACACGCACCTCTAACTTTTCGGATTCATGTACGTATTGTATAATTATTACTTGCTTTAAAAACGGTGAAGGAAAACATAGTAAGGAAACCGGCATGCTTGAGAGATATTTCTCGACGGCATGTAAAACCCTTGAATGGTTTTAAAACTCTGACACCAAGGGGCTTAAAACAGTCGCTTTGGCAGAATTATAATAGGAAAATATTATGAATTATCGTAAAATGTCACAAACCGACAATTCATAATATGATCTGCGTGCGATTCAAATTACGAAATAATTCATCTGCTTGACAGTTTTCTATGGAGATTCCTAAAATGCTCCACACTATATGAATTGCTTTTGTGTCAAGATAGAGGAATTGCTAATGACTGCTGGAAATTCAGGAAATGAATTGCTTTTAGAGGAATTGCTATTGTGGCCGTTTTAGGCCCGCAGGTTAGTCACTAACCACACGAAAAGACGAGAAGAAGACATCGAAATAGAATAAGATAAAGTATAAATGAGCATGGAACGTGATGGCCATAATGTATAAACTGCCATTCTGGGTTAACACCTACTCGTGAGCTCGAGGAAATTGTTTTAAACAACGGGAATTTATAGTCGGAAAAGGTCAGGTCAGCTCACGTTACATTTAGTGACTAAAGATAGAACCAATAAAAAAAGGTCAAAAGGCTAGTCATTAGTGTTAACTGGCTATCTGCTAACTATAGTTTTGTATAATTTAGAAGCACTTTTTCAATTTTGTAAATGTGAGTACCATGGGGCCGTTTCATATGGTATCACGTTGTATGTTGACTTGAAAGAGCCTGGCAGATGAGAGTATGTCATACTCACTTAAATGTCTCGCTGATGGTGGTGCGTGTGTTGGATCATTCGGTTCCCTACAAAATGGTTGAGCTGGATGGTGCTGATCCACGTGTCATGTTCGTGAACGGGCGCCGTCAGTTGATACTGGTCATCTCTTATCTGCCAGGGCTTATTTTTAATCTTATATTTTGAATTCTTTTTGATTATTTTTCGTTTGACATTGTTCTCACATATAGAAGCACGAAGAATACTGTACCCAGGATTTTGTAAAATCTATATACATTTTTAAAAGAGTGTCCTTGGAGTTTCTTGCCCGTTCTTCTCCATAGAGATCTACGAATTTGAATGGGCAACTAGCTTCAACTTTTTGACTAACTGACCGACTCTTTGACAATTCAAAAGTGCCTGTAAATGGTTTAATTGAAATAAATGCTTTGAGTTTTTTTTTTTTTTATCATCTGCACTAAAACTCTGGTTGCCTAAGAAAGCGGTAAACGGTCATTGTCCAATTACATAGTGTTTTTTGACACTTTAATGTCAAATACTGGTAAAAATTACAGAATTTTATGACTGCCTTTGTAATATATTATGATGGAACCGCTTTCCTTAGTAACCTTAGCTTTAGAAAGCGTGGTGATTAGCGTGATTAGAGTGGTGATTAGCGTGGTGATTAGCATGGTGATTAGCTTTCTACATCGGTTTTGAGCTTGTAGCAGGGATTCTCATATCTTTAAGGCAGTGTTATGTTAAGTGTGTAGGTTAATTATAACATAGTGGATAAGAAAGATAGTTACTAACTATTTAAGTTAATTACTTGTTAATTAAATATTAATAAATAATAAATATTAATACTTCGTTCGAACTCACACACCTCTGACGTTTCGGATTAATGTGCGTATTGTATAATTAAATTATCACTTGTTTTAAAAACGGTGAAGGAAAATGTCTTGAGGAAACCGGCATGCCAGAGAGATATTTCTCGACGGCATGTGAAGCCAAGTCAGAGACCCATGGGCGGCTTTAAAACTGTGACACCAGGTTAGTCATGAAAAGAAAAATACTTGGTTCATAATTATCATTGGTTCAGAAATTATTATTTTTATTTAACTTAATATAAATAACAAACATCAACTCATGCTTTCTTCCCATGGGGGTAGGCAGAAACTACAGAACGTCACCTGCTACGATCCTTACATACTCCTTTTGCTTCGTTTCATACATCTGGTCATACACGCACGCCGGGTGCGTGTACCGCCGGGTGGGTGCGGGTACTACGCACCTGAACTTTCTGTAGAACATCACCAATAAGGTCATGTACTTGTAAGGCGTCCCTTCCCGGCATTTTCACTCACATCTGCCTTGTAAATATCTTTTTTTAGTCACCTTATCAGACATGACCAAACCATCTAAACAAACTCTTTTAAATTTTTAACCGACTTCTTCAAAATGCAGGAGGTTTTATGTTCGTCTGTATGTTTTTTTTTTTCTTGTGTATGTTCATTGATATTTTCGCCAATTGTGAACCGATTTACAATTTTTTTTTTTTTTCGAAAGGTCCCGAAGTGCTCCCATATATTTTTTTTTTAATTTTGCTTGAGTAGTTTTTGATTAAGCTTCAATAATTTCGTTTTTTATTTGACTCCGTCACTGTTATTTACATAGCAGGTAGTGGTTTTCGAATTTGTGCGGGGTAGGTTCCACAACTAAAAAGTGAAAAATAAAAACTTTTTACAAAAAAAAAAACAAACAACTTCCAAAAAAAAACACAAAAAAAGTGAAAAATAACTTTAAGCCGGTAGCAAAAAACGAAAATTGAAAAGCAAAGACACCGACTTCCGAAATTAAAGTTATGGTCACTACATCTTTGTAAACCGCAACGTTGCCTTATCACATATGTAATATCATTCTTCAGCCTATCATTCATAAAATATTCCTTTTTTTTAAAGAAGCTGTTTTCTCTCATACATGAGAGGATAACCGGCAGATATAAAATTATAGTAGGTATTAGAAAAATACAGTACATGATTTATTTTAAATAAAAAATGGATCAGCCAAAAACCTTTAAATTAAAACTGAAGTATTTCTTAACAAACAGTAATTCTGTAACTCGTAGCTCCATAGCATCTACGCGCTACGGCGTAGCGCTACGCCCGCTACGACGCTACGAAGCTACAGATGTACGCCATTCTACATTATATTGGAAAATAACGAGCCATAGACAATAACTCCTCATTTGCTACTTTTTTTTGTAGCTCGCATGTCTTTTGTGGTGGTGCTGCCATGCAGACGGAACGACGATGTAATTCCACCCAGACATGGGAAGCGTATGACGGAGAGATCTAGACATGCGACTTTTTTCAACCGCAATTTTTGTAGGCATTACATACTCCAATGACCTATTTAAGGTGTATCTTTTCATACACGAAATCTCTTAAGGGGTCATTGTACTCATCATTATGAACAACTTTTACTAAAGGATCATCCCTGAAATCGTGCAAAAAAATCAGCTGTTCCCTACATTTTGACGAGCTATGCGAACATAAATTGGGGGAACAGCTGATTTTTTTTCGCGATTTCTTTGCCTGTCCTATAGCGAAAGTTGATGAGTACAATGACCCCTTAAGAGATTTCGTATATCTATTCGTGAGTAGGTACGAATTATTTAAGAGATTTCATGTATCTATTCATACACGAAATCTCTTAAATAATTCGTACCTACTCATTAGTTTATTTTAATTGCATTGACAATTTATTTTATTCTAATCTATTCTGTAAAAATATTAGCTGACTGCCTCGTTGGTCTAACGGCCGCAAGCGTTACTGACCATGAGGTCTTGGGTTGGATTCCCGGATTGGGAAAATGTTATTGGGTTTTTCCATCTGGAATTTATCAGTAGCAGCCCGGAGTCAATATTTGTGTTTGTCAGGTTAAAGGCAATGGGCTCACCACCTATTACATGGTTACTTAAACATAACTGGTGAATGTTAATAATTAATAATAATTTTGTAATATTTATTGTAATATTGTTATTCAGCATTGGATTGTAATTTATGTGCAAAATTCACACGTCCTTTCGGCATGCACCAAGCGACGGCAGAGCATGGAGAATATTATCAAAATATGTATGACAATTATACGCTAACCCACGTTAGCAAAAAAAATAAAAAATGTTTTGATTTGTTTTGAAATGTGAGTGTACTTTTGCTACACCTCTGCCAAACCATTCAGGGATTGAAGGCGTGATGTTATGTTTTGCTGTAAAATGTTTTGAATTTGAAGTCATCTACGACTATTTAGTCGATACGATTATTTAGTCGCTCGTCTACAAACTTCCGTACATAAATGTTTAATCTGCGCGTTACGATTATTATACTCGTGCTGTAAGCGCCGTATATCATGCTCAGCCCATTATTTCTATTGTGCGCCTTCCGAGGATTTTATAGCTTCGTATTACTCTTTATATTCATTTTATTGTATACACGTTCTTGTTTCATTTCAGAACAATATAGGTAAAAATATCATGTAATATGAAGCTAACTGAGAAAAAGCTGTTTTACAAAATAAAAAACAACCGACTTCCAAAAAAATACACTAAATAAGTGAAAAATAAATTTAATTTCAGAAGTCGGTCTCTTTGCTTTTCAATTTTCGTTTTTTGCCATCGACTTCCGAAATTAAAGTAATTTTCTCTTTTTTTTGGAAGTCGGTTGTTTTTTTTTTTTTTGTAAAAATTTTTATTTTTCCTTTTTTAGTTGTGGTACCTACCCCACACAAATCCGAATACCACTACCTGCTGTGTAAATAACAGTGACGGAGTCACTTAAAACATCGTCTACATATACTAAGTGGGAAAAATACGTAATAATGAAGCTAACTCAAAAACTACATGAGCTAAGTTAATAAAATTCCACGTCTGAAGAAAGACATACCAAAAAAAAAAGAATCATCGAAATCTATTCATAATTGGCGGAGTAATCGCGTGACGAACATACAAAAATAAAACAAACGTACAGACGAATTGAGAACCTCCTCCTTTTTGAAGAAGTCGGTTAAAAACATAAATCCATTTTCACATTTTTGAAAATACAGTGTAAATGCAAATGAGAGATGGTTAACCCTACAATAAAACAACGAATAAATTCAACAAAAAACAATTGCCAACCACATAAAATACTACCATTCAGCCTCGTCTGTTAGCCTAGCGCCCGACCCAACATAGGTCAGGCAAGGGTCGGCTGCAAACGAGTGTACTCCCGCCGATGGCGAGCAATCTCCCTGCCAATATACTAGCACTAAGTGACGGCACTGGCGGTACCGACGGCACATTTAGTGGCACGGCACTACAGGCGCTAGCCAACAAGACGGCGATAACAACAACCGGTTTGCGCTGAAATTTACAATCGAAACGTACCCGTCAAAGGGGGGTGGTGGAGCGTAAGGGATGAGATGAAAGCGGCTATGGCTTTCTTTTGGACTAGCTCTTTCAAACTCAAATTCAAAGCATTTATTTTAAATTAAACAATTTACAGGCACTTTTAAATTACCAAGGAGTCGGTCAGTCAAAAAGATGCACCTAGTTATCCATTCCAAAGCTTAGTAGGTGCCTATGGAGAAGAATGGCCAAGAAATTCCATGGACAGGTTTAAAAACAAAAACCATGTAAGAAATCGACATGTGTTTCACCTCTCAATAAGGCATCCTCCAGATGACGATTGACTTGTCGCAAACCCGAACACGACGTGTTACCCACGCCGAGGGCCGCGCGTAGGTAACCGGAATAGGTTACTAAATATATCAACGTCTATTTTTATGATGGATTTCTGCAAAGTTACGCCTGAATCAATTAACTTTTAAATCAAATCAATCCTTATAAAAGTATTCTACGTTTTAATCCAAGAGGTCGATGTCAGTAGCAACCGGGTACCCTGACACTCAATTCAAACGATCAGCTTTTTAAATACTACCACCAAATCACCTTCATCAACCACCCACACTATCTACTTCTGCCGCTAGACATTATTGATGGGTTCCGATTTTGAAAAAAAAACATTACTCTCCTCTTGGGCTCCGCCACAGTCGGGTAGAAATAGATGACGAAGACTTTACTGAAACATAACGCAGGTAAAAAATACTATGGTGGTCTTGTCTTACGACATATAGCATTGATAATAGGCAGAGATTATCACTTAACATAATATTATGCATTTTAAGGCCAAATTCGCTTGCAACACTAGCAAAAATCAAATCGCTATTCGCCTACAGTTCAAACATCAATACAATACTGTCGTGTATGCAAATTTCAACCCTCGGGTGTACAACTTCAATTTGTCAGCTGCCACCCCATACTTCCATTTTTAACCCTGCTCTTTTACAAACGTTCGTTGTATCTCGATAATTAAATTCGGTGTATATTTGTTTCGGATCTAATATTTACAGGATTTTGCATTTGTGATCTTTTTCGACGAAGGGATCAGGTTTTTTGATGAATATTTTCATTTCATGTTTCTGTTTTATGTCTCCTCAAAATAATATTCAAATTTTCTAAAACAGCTTTATATCAGACCTAGGTGTACCCCGCGGTTTCGCCCGCATATATGTCGATCTCGTGGGAATATCGGGGTAAAAAGTATTCCATGTGCCAAATATCATCCAAATGCGTTCAGCCGTTTTAGCGTGGAAGCGTAACGAACAAACATAAACAAATCAAATGTTTGCTTGTGGTGTGATGTTTCATAACATCAAACACTATCCTTACATATTCTTTCGCTTCGTTTACATTCATACATCAGGGAGGTAATATGCGTAACACACATAAAATGGCAATTGCTCGCAATCGGTTTCATTTTGACAGTTCACCCACGGCCGTTGTGTTATTTACGTTGTTGGACAGACGAATTTTACAAACATAAGAAGCATTGGATTAGCAAAATCCTTTGAAACCCTCGGATTGTGATTGAAAGTCTGTTACGCAATAGGGAATATGCATGTGATTCAAATAAGGGTCAAGTATTTTTTTTTATAAACTACATTACTTCAGAATTATGCCTCCACCAATATTTTTGAATAAAATTTCCTTTTGAGCGAAAAATTATTATTTTTGAAGTGCATAAAAACTTTGCGAAATTCAAATACTTGAAAAGCGACGCTATTGGTCAGAGCGAATGTGACGTAACAATTCATGACAACAATCAAAATGTCATTATGTTTTATAGGAGTCTTTAAAATTGACTTGACACTTTGTTTGTTGTCATAGACTCTGACATCACCACACCAAGCGTCAAATGGAGGGCGTTTCAATAGCCCGGATCGGTTGGTTATTTTTAACTTTTTTTTATGTACTTTGAATTGCGTTGTTTTTTGCCATTTGTAACCCATAGAATAAAAATATTTAAAAAAATACTAATAATAATCTCCGGGTGCTGGTCATACGCACGCCAGTTGTGAGTATTACGTACTTGACCTTTCTAAAGAACGGCATCAAAATAATCAAATATAGTATCCTAAAACATGTTTTATTACTAAACAATTTCTCACAAAAACTTGTTTATCTATTGCACAAGCTCTGCAAAATTGCTGAACGCCAACATGTTTTGTCTAGTTTTAATTTGAACCGGCTTTCAAAGTGTTTTGATTGGGGCGTCCGGTGTTGAGGCATCGATATATTTTAGTAACGCCTCGCTGACGGGGCTAAAATGAACATTTTAATCTTTGAAAAAAGTCAATTTTGTATATTTGGATACAATCTGTTTTTTATTGAGTTCGATAAATGAGTCTCGGTTTCGGACGAATGATCACCTGATGAAAAGGTGGTCTTTTGATAGCACAACACCAAATCTAGCATTCCAAAAATAGTGCATCATTTGCCTAGCCTTTTCCCAACAATGTTGTGGTCAGATTCAGACTAATCGGATACAGCTGAATACCAGTATTTTACATGAAGCGACTGCCTACCTGACCTTCACAACCCAGTTACTGGGTAACACGATACTCCTGGGTAAGACTGGTTGTCAGACTTTCGGGCTTCTGACGACTCGTATCAACTGTCAAAGATCTACAAAAAAATATATTTCAGTGCGATTAGTAGACGTGCTCAAGTGCGGTTCGGAGAAGTGCCGTTCAAATCAGTGCCAAAGGTGGAATACCTCGGACCAACGGCTTAACGTGCTTTCCAAGCCACGAAGGAGTCTTGGTATGAAAAGATGGTCACCCATCCACGGACCAACCACGGCAAGCCTAGCTTAACCTGATTGTTCGACCCGTACGGCTGTTATTACTTAGCCACGAACTCCTCAAAAGCCATTGAGCTCATTCAAAATATAGTGCAAGTTTTACAACTGAAATTTTCTACGGTATACCTGCAGGTACATTTCAATAGCAACTGCATGCATTAAGGCAGCTGTAACCGGAACATAACAATGCAGGTTGTTCGCAAAAATAGCTGTGTTAGAAATGTACTTTTCCAGACGAGCTTTCCGAGTACATTTAAACGTAAAGATTTTTGATGTACACCAACTACTCGTCATTAATTGGGAAGCCTTTTTCCAACTATATTGGAGTCGGCTTCCAGTCTAACCGGATGCATCTAACTACCAGTATTTTACATAGAGCGACTGCCTATCTCACCTCTACAACCCAGTTACTGGGTAACACAATGTATTACCACCTAATTATTATACTACTCTTTGGATATTCCCTAGTACATAAATTCTAGTATTTAGGTCTTATATCTTCAAGTAAAGTATTGAATCACGTCAGCAGGGCAACTGACGGTTGAGGATAGAACTTCTGAGTTCCTGGCCTCTCATTAGGCATTTTGCGCCTGACCTGTTCAGCGTCCTTACCGCTATTTAAACCTCGCACCATACTACTCACGGCCTGAGTGAGAGCAAGACGGAGTAGGGTGCTGGCGGCTCTCAAGCTTCGAATAGTTTAGGTAATTGCTTTGAAATAAAATCGTTAAAAAAACACAAGACCTGTTTTTATAGTTAGTTCAGTTATTATGCAAAGTTTCATGATCTAATTTGAAGTATTTTTTAAACACCAGCGGTTTATAGTTCAGTTTAGAGGTAACTTTGGATTTTTTTTCTGTAGAGAAAATTTTATGTAATCGTGTTTTCGCCAAACATAGGACCTACCATGAATCTTCAAATTTAACATATATTTATTTCAAAATTAATGCTGCAGTAGTTTTGTTATCATTAGCATCAGCAAAGGAGGATCATGTTAAGTGAATTGAGGTAGGGATGGTATTTTTCAACTGACCTTTCCATGGTGTGTGGTGTTGTCGTGGTGCTGCTCAATGATCTCCGGGTCCTCAGTGGATATGTCGTGCCCGTGTCGGTGGCCGCATATTATGTGCGGTATCTGGAACAAAGAGACGGAATTATAATATATAAAAAAAGAAATTATCTATAAAAATATACTTAATTTTCTTTCTTTCTCTATAACGAACTGCGTTGACCATTTTGACGACTTATGTTGGAAATATTCCACTTTAGGGTTACGTATGCCAAACTGAACTCTATTATTAATCCTTCGTTGTCCGTCTGTCTGTCAGCGGGCATAATCTCATGAATCGTAATAGGTAGGAAGTTCAAATTTACACAGATTGTGTATTTATATTGCACTAAAAACAAATAATAAAAAATCAATAAAGTTAATCCCCACACAAGAAACGTGATTTTTTCGGCGTTTTCTGATCGATCTTAATAAGGTACGCAACCCACCAACTAGTGAACTATTTTTTGGGGTTTATTTGTAAACGTTGCTCATAGTTATGTGACGTTCAAACGTCAAAAATTTCTGGATAATCAGTAGTTGATAATTATTTAAGTTTAAGCAACGTTTATACATAGACCTCTTTGTTGTTAATTCAAATAAAACTCTGTGAAGGACACTTTATTTATAATGCAAAAAAACGTCAGATTAATAATTAATCAATTTTTAAAAAAGATAGTTGGTTCTAATTAACAACAAAATGATGCCCTAATTTGTTAAACAAAAATGGACTTCAAAACTTAGCTTCACTACAAAAACCTAGCCACAACAGAACTGTTACAACATTCGCGGCCTCAGAAGCTCTTTTTGCTCAAAAACAAAATGTAACGAGCGCGCTTTTGCACCCACTAAATCACCCGCTTGTTGGAAACCTGCAGTAAATGGCCAAACCATGCAACACTCTGCTGACCCTGTTTCATGGACCACTTTCATGATCATAAAAAACTTTATGCAGATGAATCTGACAGTTTATGTTCAGGGTTGGTTATATCTAGTTCTGCATGGAGGTAGATAGATAAATAAAAGCCAACATTAAATTTTCCATTGGAAATAGAAAGTATCTTTGCATCATAATACTTTGTGGGGCAGAAACGAACTAAAAATAAACCGGCCAAGAGCGAGTCGGACTCGCGCACGAAGGGTTCCCTACCATTGTCTATACAAACGGCAAAAAAATAACGTTTTTTGTATAGGAGCCCCCTTAAATATTTATTTTATTTAGTTTTTTAGTATTTGTTGTTATAGCGGCAACAGAAATACATTATCTGTGAAAATTTCAACTATCTAACTATCACGGTTCATGAGATACAGCCTGGTGACGGACGGATAGACAGACAGACGGACGGACAGCGGAGTCTTAGTAATAGGGTCCCGTTTTAACCTTTGGCTACAGAAACCTAAAACCGAACCCAATTTTTCTTTTGTGAGTTTCTGGCGGTTTCTACATCGCCACATGCGAACTACGCATCAAAGACCTGACATCACGTAAACATGTTGACGTCACATAAATCCTGCATCGCGCAATTAAAGTTTACCGTGCAATGGACATATGTACAAGAACCCTTTACTATGGAGTATGAGTGCACTTTACACCCTGTTCCTCATAGTCCTAAAAGTTATTTCGAAAACTTTTTGCATAATCTATACCAGTAAAGAAATAGCCTTTTAAAAGGTAAAAACCAGTCTACAAAATATTGTCGTATTCTCCAATACCCGTTCTACTTCCCCCACTTTTCAAAACTATTTCCGTAATGCAAGAAAAACATGCCAGCCCTCAGCATGTTTGTTCAGGCACCCGATGAAACGAAAACTGTATCGATGTAGCGATGCAACTCGGTTCAATCGCCCGAGCAGGATATTCGATACAATCGATTATCTATTCGAATTGGGACATCTCGATAAACGGAGTGATTTGTGTGCTGTAATCTATGCAGAGTTGTGTTTAGGGATTGTGTGCACGTATGCAAGTTATTGGTTGTGGGTTTGGTTACATCTTTTGGTGGTAGTTCATAATTACATTATGATTGAGATCTTTCTCTAGCATTAAGTACGTAACGACCACTGATAGAAACGTCTTCTCAGATGCTCAAACATCATAAATATTTTGTTCTCTGAAATCTTCCAGGGTTAAAACATTAGGTTCATTGACTATGGCAAAAATAAAACGGTCAAGAAGACTACTCACCCTTGACAAACAGTAAGTTACATATTTCATGACTACCCTCTTTATGTATCAGGGCAAAAATACGAAAAATTTAATTATAGTTAGATGTTTTATCAGGCCGGGTCGGCATTTTCCGGCCCAGTGACCATCTTCGCTACATTAGGTTAACTGACCCGCTCGGCCCACGGCGCGCCGGGCCGTTTTTTTTTGTTTATTTTTATATTTTATGTTTTTTTTCGGCCGGCGTTTGTTTTATGCGTGGTAGACGTTGTACTTCAAGCTTGGGTCCTGTAGAGGTCGTAAAGTCCGTTTAAAAATGTTATTGGCCTTTTGTCAAGTATCGTGATTGTGATAATATTTTTAATTCAAAGAATAGTGTAAAATCCATAAAAAGTTATCGGATCGCTTTCATTTCTATCATTTTGACAAAAAATAATCAAAAATTTCGAGCAAGCCTTACTGTAGTTGCTTATGATTTGTACCATCTGACATCTTGATAGTACCTCTCGGAAAATGGGTTGGTACTATCTGAGGGCCAACTCTAGCACCGCGCGCGCCCATTGGTTCATATCAAATAACGCGCGCTTCCCTGGCTTCCTGTTACACACTTCTGTCCCTTTCACGAAATCACTTCCACAGATTTCAAGAAAACGACTCATGAAAAATACTTAATTACACTATCAAAATACAAAAATGCAAATGAAAATAATAATTTTCAAGTCGAAACCATAAAACACAAAACATAACTACAGTCTAATGAATCCACGTACGAGAGTAACTCAGAAACAGCGGCTGAACAAAAGCGCCTATTGTATTCACGAGAGCAATGCTTCGCACAAACTCGAGAAGCCCCACCCACCCATTATTCAATCAATTGTAGGTAGTATTTGTCGAAATGTCGTAATTATTTTGATTTGAGTTTTGAATTTAATAACTTTTGTAGGTTATTGATGTGATGGTGTTGTTATTCTTTATTTTAATTGGGTTTGAGTACTTTGGAATAAGGTAACAATGGTATTAGGTATATAAAATATTTTTTAGTTAACGGTTTTTCTACCAAATGACCGCTCCAATAATTTACACAATCATAACCTCTAAACTTCGTAAACGTTTCAACAGTATTTTACCAAAACTACTTTCGCCACCTCCCCAAAACAATAAATTATTTAATTTGTACACAATAATAATTAACTGTCATAGCCCAACTACATCCAAAATTAGATTTTACACACGACATAAATATTGACTCCCAGAATAAATAAACTGGCCAACCACTTATTTAAGTCCGTTCCTGACGTGCGCGGTGCGGGAGCGGTGACAGTTGTCCCAAGTTGACGAATCGTTATATTATTTCAGCATCAATTCATATCGATAGAATTCGTACACCACAAACTACTTGTTTCGCACCTCTATCGTATTATTTCCATAACAACCGCTCCCATAGAAACGCCATAGCAACGTCTGTTAGCTCAATAAATATCACACAATTTCAACGCATTGTTACAATTTACTTTCGCCCTCAAAATGGTACTATTCCTCGTGAAAAGAGGTGATCAGAACCAGTTCCTGTATGAGACAGATGTGGATAAGGAGGTGGATGATGTCGTGAAAGATATCACGGCGATCTTCAATGGCAGACTGAAGGTGACCAGACTGTGCTACGAGATGGACGAGTTGCAGAAACATGGGACTTTCTTACCGCTTGAGATGCAGGGGTTGACTGAAGAACAGGTTGGTAAAGCTTTGATGATTACTCAGCCGTGAGGCACACATTGTTGTTATAACATTATTTTCACTTGTTTTGGTATTTTGTCTTTCACAAACTGTGTCCAAAGAAACGAACGATTCCATTCTATTCTTAAACAAAAATAAAACCAATAATAGGTGGACAAAGTGCTGCGCAAAACCCAAATAAATAGAGATCAGTACCCTAATTTCGTAATACATGATCAATCAGGAATCGGTTTGAAACAAATGTCATCCTTTGCTGCATAAATTCGAAAACAAATCTGCTCAGCAACGTAACTTACAAACTTATGAAGTAATGGACTAGACATTTGTTTCGAACCGAGAGAGAAATCTTCGAGACGAGCCAGATACAATGAAAAAGCAAATTAAGTAACCTACCGGTAATTGCAGCTAATTTATGGGACTAAATTGCGTTACTCAGCCTGGAGACAGTTGTTAGTTCAATCTAGGTTGACTTTTCACGTCTACTGCAATAAGACTCCAAGGTGCTTAAGATCTACATCATAATTTCCACAGCTGTACTAGTCTTATCGTCAAAATATCTCAATAATTACAGATAAAGGAGCTAAAACTAGAAGATCCTTGGGCCAAGCGCTGCGCTCCGCCAGGTCACGTGTTTGTGAAGGACGACATGGGACGCCGCTGTGGCCTCGCCCCTCCTCCCAACATGCAGGAGATCATTAAGAAGGCCGCTGAAGATGCTAAGGAGTTTATTAGCAAGAAACATGTAGGTTTTATCTTTCAGAACGGTGAAGGAAAACATCGTGTGGAAACCGGCATGTCCTAGAACCAAAAATTCAAAGACATGACATCTGCCAACCCGCACTGGACCCGCGTGGTGGATTACAGCCCACTTTAGAGAAAGGAGGCCTATGTCTCAGCAGTGGGAACATTATAGGCTAATAATATGCTATGTAGGTTATCTAGTTCAATTACTTTTGGTGTCCAATATTATTAGTTTTACTACATCCTTCAGTCGAGAAATTATTACTACAATCAACATGATTTTAACAACAATTGTTTGGCAAACGAGTTGAATAATCATCGCAGCTGGTGTTACTAGATTTTGAGGCTACATAGTTTGTAGACAAATTTAAGAATGCTGCCATCCAGGTATTATTTACCCATGGTAAACGGGATAGTCTCTTCATGCAAATAAAGGTACTGGACACAATCCAATCTCAACGACTTGAATATTATTTTCAGGTCGATCTCCGCAAGTGTCTAACCCAGAAGGACGTAGCCAGAGCCCTGGATGAGCTTCGAGGAGCCACCAAGATTGTATTCCCCGGAGGTCTCCCACCCCATGACCCAGTCCGAATGGAACTGGACAATGTGGAAGATCTCTCGGGAACCCAAGCTTCTACCGAGGTTATAGACCCGACTCTAGCCTGTCTGTGGGCTTGTGGGAAAAAGTTTATTAGTGGGAATAAACTGAGCGACCATTTGGGTACTTATATTTTTTTTCCAATTGCTTGGCTTACTATCCATACTAATATTATAAATGCGAAAGTAACTCTGTCTTTCTGTCTGTTACCTTTTCACGCTTTAACGGCTGAACGAATTCCGATGTTCGGCACACAGGTTGACGATGACCTTGGGTTAGGGACACAGGGTACTTTTTATCCCAGTAGTACGGTGCCTTGGGATAATTTCCCACAACCACGCGGGCAAAACCGCGGGCAAAAATTAGTTTATTATAAAATTATTGGCATTTTGATTTCGAAATCTTATAATTTTTTTTCGGTTTCTTACTAAATTGACTGGCGACGTGGCTTATTGGTGTGGGAGAGCTTGAGCATATAAAACTGTTCTTTGTGATTATTTTTCATCAAAATCATCAACCAAAAGCCGATTATGCTGGCCAGTACTCATTTGATTTGATAAATAATATAGCAGCCTATTCCAACCACTTTGATTTATGGAGTATGTCACTGTAGTCAGTATCTAAATTGACCTAATGTAAATACCTACTAACGACCCTACCAAATTGGCATTGTACATTTAGGTGAATTGGACCGCTAAATTGGAGTCATTAATCAAAAATTCGAAGTACTGAATAAATATTAGGACATCCTTATTCGAATACTTATCGGCCTTTCAACAATTTCAGGCAAAAACAACAAGACTAAAGTGACAGTGAAGCTCTGCTCCAACTCCGAAGGCGCTCCAGGTCGGGAACCCCTCATGTCTGAAGAGGACCGCAAGCAGCTGACCTTGCACGCATATAGGAAGCAAGAGGAATGGAAGAAGCTGGAACAGGATGAGGATGACAGCTATCTGAACTCGAAGTGGTCTGACAAACAGAACATGAAGAGACAGTTCCATGGACTTGAAAATATCTCTTGGGGACCCACTATGAGAAAGTAGATGTCTACTGCAGTGCTTGTCTTAAAGAAGCATGTTTATTTTGATTATTTTAGCAGTATCGTTATTTAAGTGGCTGTCACTTGCTATTTTTCTTTATTGGTATCATGTCATGTATTTGCACCATTGTCTTTTCAATAATTATAGGTTACGTTTTCCTGTCGTTGGATTTTTATTTCAATCTGTCTATTATTTTTCCTAGACTTTCCAATAAATGAGTGACATGTTTTTAAGGTGTGACCAAACATAAAGCGGCAATCTTGTGCAGATGCCACGCTGTGATTGAAAGACGCTTTTGTCTACCCGCCGCGCACAAACATTTTTAACTAACTAGAGCGCGGCAGAAATGTGTCCTGCAAACACCGCGTGTGCCACACCTTTAGTGTGCCTTTAGGGTTCATCATGTGCACGTGTGTATGAGTTTATTTGATTCTGATAACATTTTCCGGTATTAATAAAAAACCCGACTGCGTAAAAAGCGAACTAAAAAGATGGAAAGAAGATGACGTAGGAACATTAGTAGAATGTATAATGGAAATCATCTTATTCTTAAATTAAAATAGTCATCGTTGTTATCCATCTTAGACCTGTCAATTAAAAGATAAATAGATAACTTCGTCACATTTGTAAAAAACATCATTATTATCGAAATGTGATGCAGTCGAAGGCATATAATATGTTTTGAACTTGGCGCGACTCTTACTACATATATGTATACTTCATTCATTGTATTATTGAAAAAGCCTTTTTTAATGACATTACTTGACATCTTGGAAACTACATAAAATATTTATATCTGACTAACGACCCGCTCCTGATTCGCACGGTTTTTACGACTTGAAAAAGCATCGAGATTTCTTAGTTACATATAACTTTATACTAACGTATTATTATAACGGTCATCGGTCCACCTTGTGGGGGGCCTTTCAATACGCTGCGGCAGGTTATACAGAAGACTGAAGAGTATCACCTGCCTCTCTGCTTGGCGTTTGTGGAATACGAAAAAGACTTCGGCAGACTTGGGCTGTACTGCAGTATCTCCAACGGTGCCAGATAGACTATCAGTACATCGAGGTGCTGAAGTGTTTGTATGAAAACGTTACTATGTCAGTCCGACTCCAGGACCAGACCTCGAAACCTATCCTTCTGCAGCGGGTGAGACAGGTAGACGTTATTTATGTATGTATCTAATTAAATAATGAACTTGTCTTTTCAGCCTTCGAGCAACATGCCCGCCTGCCCCCAGAATGTTTTTTTTTTGAGAAGTTAACAGTAGACCAGCTAATATTAACGCTAACAGTATTATTAGTGTGGGATGATGTATGGCGTTATCATGAATAGAATCTATGTTAGGACACACGGTTGTAAACATATTACAATTTTTGGGCCCACTTTAAGGGATCTCGCGTATTAGATGGCCATGTCCACGACCAGTGGTCGCTCTGACCAGAGGCCAGGTGAGTATCTGTTCCTTGCCAGAGGCCCTAGATAAAGTGACATTCTATCAGCGATAACGATAATGGAAAAGTCAAAATTTGTATAGGACTGACATAATTATTATGCTATCGAAAAGCTTATGTCAATCCTGTTGAAAGTCGTTGTAGAAATACGAAACGCTTGCGATGCGATTTTCACTTGTCAAGGCCCTCAGCAAAATTATAGAACGTTGGCCGTTGTGACCAAGTGCGCGATTCATATCGGCTACAGTTTACCTGGTTGGTGCGACCACTGGTCGCGGTCATCTAGTGCGCGAGATCCCGAATAGTTTATTGCACCTGATCCTGAGATTAAGGGCGAATTTCACCAATGAGACTGCGTTTATGGGCTGACAGTGTCATTATTTTCTGTGGAATATTGACACTGACAGCTCTTGAACGCGTTTTAAATGTGCTGATCGCGTTCAGTTTCGTTGATGAAATTCACCCTTAGACAGTTTCAAAAACAAACATCAGAATTTACCAACCCGCGCTGCGTTAGCGTAATGGATACATCCCTCTCCCTCTCACATAGAAGAGGCTTATGACCCAGCAGTAGAAATATTAAAGACTGACTATCCTACTAATATTATAAATGTGAAAGTTTGTGTGTTTATGTGTTTGTGTGTTTGGATGTTTGTTACTCAATCACGCAAAAACGGCTGAATGGATTTGGATGAAATTTGGCAAACAGATAGTTCATGACCTGGATTAACACATAGGATACTTTTTATCCCAATATTCCCACGGGATCGAGACTTACGCGGGTGAAACCGCGGGCCGCAGCTAGTGTTATATAGTTTCAAACAGTTGTCAAATTCTCACCATGCAGCCAAAAATATCCCGCAAAATAACTTGACCACTTTGTGAAAGGAATAAATGCCATGTGAAATCATAATGAATCAAGATTTCAGTAGGCCTACCAGCACCGCTTGCAGCAGTATTATTTTAATCTTACTCCGTGGAGGAAAGAGTTGGAGCTATACGTCCTGTAGAGCTTCATCTCTTTCCTACACTGAAGTATTATTAAAATAATACTGCTGTACGCGGTGTTGGTAGGCCCCCAGATCAAACTTGCTACATTGAACTGAGTATTATAGAGACTCTCATGTCAAATAATTTACTTTCCACCCGGATAGTCCGTGTGTCCCTCTCCATTATCAAAGTGATACATCTTTCTTGCGATTCCTTTATATGTAATCATTTCTTCACCCGTTGCCATCCATCATGCCAAATGTGGGTTCTATGTTATCTACTTAAAAATAATATTCTAGTAGAAGAATGTTTTCAAGTAAGAATAAAATATGATTGATGCATTAGACCATTGTTTGTAAGCCCGGTGCTCAGGTGGGAATTTCCTTTGATATTTCAGAACGTAGATTGTGCGTAGGGAGGGGCTTGTGGCTAACTAATAACAGCCGCACGGGTCGAGCGATCAGGTTAAGCTACGCTTGCCGAGGCTGGTCCGTAGATGGGTGACCATCTTTACATACCAAGACCCCTCCGTGTTTCGGAAAGCACGTTAAGCCGTTGATCGTGGCTGTCATTTGTAGATCTTGGCAGTTGTTACAGTTCGTCAGAAACCCGAAAGTCTGACAACCAGTCTTACCAAGAGGTATCGTATTACCCAGTAATTCGGTTATGGAGGTCCAATATGCAGTCGCTCCAAGTAAAATACCGGTATTCAGCCGCATCCGGTTAGTCTGCAAGCCGACCCCAATATAGATGAGAAAAGGTTAGGCATGTGGCGGTACCTACATCGCCACATTCGAACTACGCATCAAAGACCTGACGTCACACAAAAATCCTGACGTCACAAAAATCCTGCATCGCGCAATTAGAGTTTACCGTGCAGTGAACATATATACAAAAATCTAATATCAATCATTGGGCAGTTGCCCGCCAGACACAACACCCGTCTGGTCGGAGGATCCTCCCTTTTCTATGGTAGATGAGTGAACTTTACACCCTGTTCCTCATACCCCTAAAGGCAGATGATGATTTCAGAACGTAGGTAATAATTAATAGCAGCTTGATCTCTCTAAATAATCATGAAGTGTAGGTACATAATCACTGCCATTGGCAGATAAAAACGACGACATAGTACTTCCCTACCTAACCCATTCGTTCCGCCTGCTGAAGATTGACCACCTGGACATGAGATGCCTTGGCTTACTTGGAAGTCTTTAAACAGACACCGTACCCAGGTATCCTGTTACACCCTTGATTTTTACCACGATAATCATTCAGTCGCCTCTATGGAAACCTACACCTAGAAACAAGCTGGACTTTTTCAGTCACAAACAACATCACAAAGTAAAATTACAGTTAAAATATTCAGTTTCCCCACAATGACAACATCCCATCCAGTGCCAATTATTCTCACGCACATCCCAGTACTACGTTGCCGTAATTACGGCTCTCATTAGCGGAGACAATCCCGATATAACCGCTTGCAGCTGGCTTGAAACGAGGCAGGCGAAGACAGAAGGTTAAAGATAAAATCAGTATGACATGTGGCGGCACCTACATCGCCACATGAGAACTACGCATCAAAGGCCTGACGTCACACAAAATCCTGCATCGCGCAATAAAAGTTTACCGCGCCATCGACATCAAGATCCCGAGATCAATCATTGGGCAGTTGCCCGCCAAACACGACACCCGTCCGGTCAGATCCTCCGTTTTCTATAGAGGATGAGTGAACTTTACACCGCAAAAAGACGTAGAAAACGAAAATAACCCTAAAATATCAACTCGGCTCAAACCTACTCCAATTAGTTGACATAATAATATTTAATTATTAAACTATCACAAAAAAAGAATCTATTTAAATACTATCCCAAATGGACCTCTGCAGATGGACAGTGTGTCACTACGCTATTCGTGCTGTGCCTGAAATGAACTGAAATGAAATTGTTTATTCTGTAAATAGAATAATGGAATCACTTTTACACGTCATATTAAAAAATATTCAAAATAAGCTAGATCAGGTCGGCGTTTCATATCTGACTACTCTGAGAAGAAAGGCCGAAATAAATTCAGACGTCGGAGTCTCTTTTAAAGTCCAGAGGACCATGTGGATTAGCGTCTGAAATGGTCTTTTGAGGAAAGAACCACAACAATTTGAGTGGACCTGCACTCAAATCGTTGTGGTTTTTTCCTCAGTGCTAGCCTGAATTTACTAGAAAGGCAGGCTTGACTGAGGATAATAAATGAAAAGAGTGGGATGAGTTAAGAGATGACCTACGTCATTCAATATATCCATGTCACATTGCGCTTAGAAAGAGTGAAAATACTATAGTTACGATATACTTTTTGACTCCTAACGAGACAAACATCCCATCAAAAACATCATAAAGAATTAATGAACCTTCTGCATCTCCCAGTAACCTCAAAAAGCGGTTCAAACCAGTAAATTCCGGTTTATACTGGTTTATACCAGATGGAAACGCTGTAATCCGGTTATGAGCTCCGTATAAGAAGGATAATGTTTGCCCGTTAATCTTACCCGAATTTACGTGTATATGGGGTTTCAGATCGATGGTACCTTGATTAGGAACGTAATTAAGGAGATGAAAGCGATACGTGGATTGGATAAGGATGTTGGCATCTTAATAAGAAGTAAATTATGGAGGTTATTATCTCGCGTTAGTGATTGGGTGGTGGAAGTAACAAGGATGGTAATTTTATATTTTCCGACACCTTTTTTTTATACTAGCCTTGGTTGTCCCACTCCCAGGCAAAGGCATCCCTCCACTCCTACCATTTTCGCGAGCCCGTGCGTCCTCCTTCCAGTTTTGACGAATCCTATCCAGCTGGTCCCGCCATCGCCTATCTGTTACTCACCTACCTATAATTTATTACGTTTAGGTTAGGTTAGTTTAGTATACTATACATAAACTCACGCCCTTTTCCCATGGGGCAGAAACTATAGAACGCTACATACTACGATCCTCATACTCCTTTTGCTTCGTTTACATTCATACACGCACGCCCGTTGCGAGTACTACGCACCTGACCTTTCTGAAGAACATCACCAATAAGGTCACTATATTAAATGTCCTTCTAGGCCGTCCTCACTCATATTATCTGCTTTGTAATAATACTGTACTATACTTCGATTATTACACTCATATTATCAATCTATAACCATCTAACTAAATTGGCACGCGTCGACGGGTGAACTTTATTTGATAACATTTTTAATTCCAAAATTCTCGTGAGGAGCTCGTGGCTAAGTAATAACAGCCGCATGGGTCGATTCATCAGGTTAAGCTACGCTTGCCGGGGTTGGTCCGTGGATGGGTGCCCATCTATACATATCGAGACTCACCCGTGCCTCGGAAAGCACGTTAAAGCGTTGGTCCCGGCTGTCATTTGTGGATCTTTGACAGTCGTTACGGGTCATCAGAAGCCCTAAAGTCTGACAACCAGTCTTGCCAAGGGGTATCGTATTACCCAGTTACTGGGTTGTGGAGGTCAGATAGGCAGTCGCTCCATGTAAAATACTGGTATTCAACTGCATCCGGTTAGAGTGGAAGCAGACCCCAACATGGTTGGGAAAAGGCTAGGCAGATGATGATTTTCAATTCCAATTACTTAACTTTTCCAAATAACGTTGAATTTAATTGTAAAATTCGTAACTGCATGAAATCCACACATCCGAAAGTAATTCAGTTCAGGCAAAACTAAGAGATATACGAAATGTTATTTTGGTTTTAACTCCAGCACAACAGTCGTAGAAAAGCCACGATATGTGGGTTCATAGTTCAAATTCAGAGTTTATGTTAATTTGCTCCAATTTTCCGTTTTCCGTTTTCAGCTAAAAACTAAATGAAACTGTAAATATTTCGTAGTTTAGTTATATACCTACCTGTGTATTGAAATTTATTGTAAGTACGAATTTATTGTTGTAGGTACAAGATGTCGACGTCTGTTCAGTGGGATTTCCCATCGGCAAAAATTATGAATTTCCTTACATACATTCATCCCCTTTTTAACCCCTACAGGCGATGAATTTAAAAAAATCCTTCCTTTATGCTCACCTTCCTTAGATAAGGAACTCTTGTGCAAAATTTCATGCTTCTAGACTGAGCAATTTAGGCTGTGCTTTGTCTCTCAGTGACTGCATGAATTTAAGATTCGTGTAGGCTCGGAAAGCAGTAGTCACTTAGACAAATTACCTCATCTTGAAACCAAAACAAAATTGAATGCTATTGTCTTAGAGAAACACGTGTGAAGATGTCAATTAGCGGCAGTCTATCACAATCAACTGCTAGACATAACCATCTCCCCAGTTGTGCAACAACAGCCGACTCTCCAGCCTATGACAGCCACTTTTTTTAATTTATTTATTAGGTACACCAACGACTATAATTATTATTTATTTACAATACATTTCATTTTATTCTAGGATCTTTGCTCTGTGTAAATATGTCACTTATGGTAGCGCTCCACGTGTACAAATGTACACGGCAAACTATGAATTTAAATTGGATTTAATAAATTAGATTAGGCAATACATGGATTACTTAATTAATTCATTCAAGGACACTGAAGAGACAACATAAGTTTTATTGTTATATCGACTATGGACATTTAGTGTCCCTCGAAGTGTTTACTAACATTTGAATTTAAATTGGATAAAGATTATAATTAGATTGGTACATTTGATTTTTGTACTTTATTTCAAAAACTATTTATAAGTGATCAACCCCTTTTAGTTTTTATTACTTTTTTTTAAATTCTTTTGGGCTTATAATCCTTTCATTTGATATCCAAAATGGTACGATTAAATTTTTTTTTGTTTTTATTTCCTGACTTTATGTCCTCTAGAGGGCGCCATTTAATGTGACGGCCCATAGCCTATAACCAGCGGACGATCAAGACGCTTCAAACGATACCTCAACGATACCTCAGAAGATAGAAGGGAACAGATGAACATACATACATACATACAAACCGGTCAAAATCACAACCATCCTTTTTTCTTCGCCGTAGTCGGGTAAAAATTAAATATTTTCAATAAAGTGCCAGTCAATTGATATAAAACCTTCAACATGTTTGCCACTGCGGTTTGGCACGCATGTTAACATTCGGAAAATGTTGGAAATCATTTCATCAGCTCCCAAAGTAGATCGTTTTATCGAGAGTATAATAATTATTCAATTTGGTCATTATGTTTTCATAGGCAAACTGTTAATTAAATAAATATTAACCACAGGCAGCTTTAATCATCAGGAAAATTATATTATAATTCGTATGTTAACAACCAATCAATCTGCCTAGCCTTTTCCCAACTATTTTCTCCCTTGGTCAGACTGGTTGTCAGACTTTCGGGCTTCTGACAACCCGTAACGACTGTCAAAGAACCACGAATCCACGAATCCGATCGTGTCCACGAATGACAGCTGGCATCAACGGCTTAACATGCTTTCCGAGGCACGGAGGAGTCTCGGTATGTAAAGATGGTCACCCATCCACGGATCAAACCCGGCAAGCGTAGCTTAACCTGATGGATCGACCCGTGCGGCTGTTATTACTAAGCCACAAGCTATTCGAATGTTAACATCCATTGTTTCTTAATATAGACCATCTCAAATTCTGCTTCCATTGAGGAGCTTTTCCATCATCACTACGCTTGGCAAAACAGTTGGCTATTATCATGTGATTGTGACTTGATGCTCAAGCAACAATAATGTGCGCAACGTCCCACTGCTGCCCTGTTCCATAATGAGCATTTTTTGTTGATTTTGGATCTTGAAATATTTGTACGAGTAAATTCAGGCTAAGAAATCACTACCTGGCTCTTCAAAAGCGGGCTCAAAAACCCCTAAACCAATTCATTAGTAGCAAACTAACTATAATAGTAAGCCGTCCATTCACAAAACCTTCCAACCGAACTGACATACGCCAGTCATTGTAAATTCAAAATGGCCGCAGAGTGACGTCAGACTGGCACATATGTCACGCACACACCAGTGACACGGACAATGAATTGACACTCCACAGATAACACACAATGGCCCGTTATGTTTGTTTGTCATCAGAAGTAGAACAGAATTTCATGGAATTAAAAATGTACAGGTGAACAGCTGTTGAACAGGGACTATGGGGGTTCACTTTGTCCGTTTCTGGAAACATAATATCAAAGTCAAAGTCAAATCCTTTATTTTAATTAGGCATATAAAAGGCACTTTTGAACGTCAAAAACAAAGAAATAGGACTGATTCTAGTGGCCTCTACCAAAAGGTAGTTTTCGTATGGAGAAGAATGGGCAAGAAACTCCACCGTAAAGGCTCTTTCATACTGGGGCGATTCGTCGCGCGACGCGACGCCGCCGCATTGTTCGCCGTGAAGTTTTCTCAGAAATTGTTTTGTTTATTCGCGTCGCGTGGCTAATCGCGCCAGTATGTAAGAGCTTTTACTCTTTTAAAAATGTTGTACAATACATATTTTGTAAACATCAATTATATAATTTCATGTGAAGACGATGCACCTAGAATAAGATTACTGTACCACAATAGGTAAAAAAAATGAAAAATGGAGCAATGACAAATAAATTAATTAAGTATGTGATACCACAATATACGATATTACAATATTCCTAACATTTTTACAAGTAATACTAATAAGACAGTGCGTGAGTTTAAGTAATAACACATAAGACTAGACTGACTGGTAGAAAATGCCTCAGGCATAAAGTCCGCCTTTGTACAGATATTTTTTTACTTGTGCATAAAGTTTTAATAAATAAATAAATAAGAACAGTCGTCGAGATAGGACGGAGCATACTACATACATACTGCCTGTAAACGGTTCCATATTTCCCAAAAGTCGCATCGTTCTATTTACGGTGGTGTTCTTAGTTCAAGTAGGATGGAACGAGCAAGCCCAGAAGATGCCTCACTCTTGCTTTGAAGGCTGACGGCTGTCATTGTAGTAACAAAAAAATTAAGTAATAAAAACTATAACCTAACTACGACTAAAAAGGTATAAACAAGACACCACAGACAGACAAATTAAAAATCCGGAGTCACACGTGTTAGGGCATAAATCGAACAGATTACGTGTGACTCCGGATTTTTAATTTGTCTGTCTGTGGTGTCTTGTTTATACCTTTTTAGTCGTAGTTGGGTTATAGTTTTTATTACTTAATTTTTTTTTTTAATTCTTTTGGAGTTATAATATATATATTTTTGAAATGTGCTCATTAAGCTCTTTCATTTGATACCCAACAAGGTACGATAAGACAATTTTTTTTTTAAGTTCCTGACTTATGTCCTCTAGAGGGCGCCATTTTTAATTTAATGTGACGTCACATAGCCTATTACCAGCGGACAATCAAGATGCTTGTAACGATACCTCATTTGTTAAATTGTGATGAGTGGTTTAGAAGATAAATGGGAACAGATGAACATACTTACATATATACATACATACATACATACATACATACATACTTACATACATACCCGTCAAAATCATAACCCTCCTTTTTTCATCGCCGTAGTCGGGTAAAAACAATGTGATTTCCGAAAATAACTTCTGCACAGATAAACAATCATAATCTGTCATTTTGTCTATTCTTCCGTCGACAAAACCCGTTTCTACGGTGGTCATGCTACGCATGCTGGTCCAGTCCACCTTGACTATATGCTTCCTAATTCCTTGAAGTTTCTAACTCTTGGGAAGCAATACTACCATACATTTTTCTGCCTTCAAACACCGCTGCTTTACGGCCTTTCCATTACTCAAAAGGATCAACAAAATCCCCCATGTCTTAGCAATACCGTGCAGAAACACCGAAAGTCCCATAAAACCTTGCTTTGCGTATTAAAACCTTATTAATATTCAGAGAGTCCCGTGCTAATTGTTAAAGCAGTGTACAGCGGCATCTTCTCAATCCGGCTCGTTTTAAATTAATTTCTTTCGCTTACTTTAATGATCGTCCGTTGTTAATGTCGTAATCAAAGAGTTTTCCAGCTTTATGGTAGTTGTTTACTCTATCATCTGCGTCTGCAGATGGGTATTCAAAGAAATCTAATTTCTCACCAGATTACACCAAGTATTCCACGTAAACATGTGCTCACGTAAATTATCATGGAGGTCACATAGAGGGTGTAAAAAGACCCTTCTGCACCAAGCCATCATCCACGCATTCTGTACATTAAACAACGTAACTTTGTGTAACAATAATTGCTGAGAAACTGCTTTTATTTTTGGTCTGACAATTCATTGTTTACGGTAGTGCGCAATGTAACGCACGCAATACATTATGCATGCAACGGTACAGGCATCGTGGAAGTAGGTATTAATAATATTTAGTATAATAATATTTAGGAGTATTAATAAGTTCAATCAATCAGCCCCGCCTTTTCCCAACTATGTTGGGGTCGGCTTCCAATCTAACTGGATGCAGCTGACCACCAGTATTTTACATGGAGCGACTGCCTATCTGACCTCCACAACCCAGTTACTTGGTAATACGATACCTCTTGGTAAGACTGGTTGACAGATTTTCGGGCTTCTGACGAACCGTAACAACTGTCAAAGTTCCACAAATAATAGCCGGGACCAACGGCTTAATGTGCTTTCCGAGGCACGGAGGAGTTTCGGTATGTAAAGAATAAAGATGGTCACCCATCCACGGACCAACCCCGGCAAGTGTTGCTTAACCTGATGGATCGACCCGTGCGGCTGTTATTACTTAGCCACGAGCTCCTCAGGAGTATTAATAAGTTAAGGCCCTGAGGCCCTTTTGGCATTCCAATGGTTGTTTTCTGTTTTATAGTTTTAAGGTGTATTTTTCTGCTACAATGCCAATAAACGCATTTTTCTTTTTTTAAGTTTTAATAATATTTAAAACTTGTTGTCGTAAAAAAAACATTAAAAAAATGTTGGAACTCTGACCTATAATATCCCGCCCCGCCCCGCGTCTCGCGTCTTGAGAAATGTTGGTGGAATACAAGGTACACCTCTGCCAAACCCTTCTGGTAATGCAGGCGTGATATTATATATCTCTTACCTTTTCATAAGGGCCATCCACATATGGATAGTACGCATTACCAGTCACAAAGCGAGCAAGCATTGTATTTGACTGTAGTTACATGTGTGGAATTAGCTTTACACGTAAGTACACGACAACAATATCACTATTAATCTGGAGCATTCATTACATCAAAAGACCGTGTTAATTAGTTTCAAAATCATGTTAATAATGCTATGTAGTTTCTGGCGTAGAATTAGAATTAGCTAACGAATTTTAGCTTAAATTGGTTTACAACACACAACATCACGCCTGTAATTCTTGAAGGGTTAGTCAGAGGTCTACCACAGTACACCCACATTTCACCAGTTATGTTTAAGTCCCATGTAATAGGGGACGAGCCTATGGCCATCAGCCGGGCAAAAATCCAGACTCCGGGCTGTTACTTTAGTGACTTCTATGTTTCTTGTGTAAATATTCTGTGCCTTACCTGGGTAAAATATAGTACATTACTGTCGCGGCCAGCAATAAGGGGATTGATGGACGATCGTGAAAATGAGGGCCGAGTTTTTTGTTTTTATGATTGGCATCTCGTAGGTTTTACCACAAAGGGTACTATCTACTTAACCGGACTGTCCTGCGAAGATGCTCTAAGCTATGATACTAACTCAAAGCGCCTCCAGCCAGGGGCATTTAAAAACTAATCTAAAACTAATTATAAACTAAACGACGGCTCGCTAAGGGCACCCCCTGTGGGGTACGGACCTCGGCTTAGGGCGTCGCTGGGGGGAGGGCAGCTAGTGGGGACAGGCTGGATCGGGGAGTTTAAATTAACTATTACTACTACTGGCGGCTCAGCGTCCGCCTGTGCGGGCGCTTCACCGTCGACAGACAAGGGTCGGGGAGGAGTAGGATGAGTCGTCATCCTGTTAGATCGGGGTCGCGGTCGAGGAGGTCCTCGACGTCGAGGTCGGAATGAAGGACGGCGTCTGGTTTTAAGAACCGTACTGGTGGCCCTATTGCTCTCCTGGAGGAGAGTTATGGGGTCGTCGGGGTCGGTGAGAGCATGCCTCGGACGGCGGGTATGACTGATGCGAGAGGGGGTATAATTGGCCGCCTCGACAACCAGTGGGTTGCGATGTTTGGCGGCGGAGTCAAAGAAACGCTTAGAGAGGCGTTTTAAGAATTGAGCTATCGTGGGGATTTTAAGGTCGAGATGGAGGATCTCGTTACGGACATAGTAGGGGGAATCGGTAGCTCTACGGAGGAATCGGTTCTGAATGGTTTGCAACCTATGAATATGGCGGGGTCTAGTGTGGGCAAAGACGGCACCGGCATATGTCATGATGGGACGGATACACGCAGTGTAGATACGCAATTTGCACCTAAGTGACAATTTGCTACGTGCATTTAGGACGGAGTGAAGCCTACCTAGAGCGAAAGCGGCTCGCGAGCGAACCTGCTTTATGTGCTCTTGAAAAGTGAGGTGGTCATCGAGGACTACACCGAGATATTTGGCTCGCTTCTCCCAAGGGATCGGCTTGCCGAACATGGTGATGGGCTCGGGGAGGGTGGGTTTCTTACGCGGTTTGGAAAAGAGAACCGCCTGGCTCTTATCGGGATTGACCTCGATTCGCCACTTCCTGAACCATTCGCCGAGCTTGTCGACTGAGGTTTGGAGAGTGTCGCGAATCGTAACGGGACTACGGGCCTTAAAGTAGATGGCCGTATCGTCTGCGAACAGAGCCAACTGTGCCTTTCTACTTTTGGGAATATCGCTAGTAAACAGCGTGAAGATGAGCGGGGATATGACAGAGCCCTGGGGGACACCTGCGCGAATGGGACGGGGTGAGGATAGGGCACCCTCTATGCGGTAGCGAAAGGTGCGGTTTGACAAAAAGTCTCGTAAGATGAGCACGAGACGATCGGGCACACCGAGTTGGTATAGCTTGTATAATAAGCCATTGTGCCAGACTTTGTCGAACGCCTTCGCTATATCGAAGAACACCGCCCCCACCATTAGGCCTCGCATAAAGCTTTCGCTTATGTGCTCGACTATGCGGTGGGCTTGGTGGATGCTGCAGTGTTGGGTGCGGAACCCAAATTGCTCGTTCGGGATGAGACCCTTGGTCTCGGCGTAGTCTCTGAGACGCTTATAAATAAGCCTCTCATAGATTTTACCGAGAACCCTGAGCAGACTGATGGGACGGTAGCTAGAGGGATCGGATTTGGACTTGCCGGGTTTGGGGATACCTATAACGGTGGCTTCCTTCCATGCCTGGGGGAAGATATTATTGCCGAGAGCACCATTGAAGATGATGGTTAAGAGCATTATTAAGTGAGAGGGGAAAAGTTGGATCACTCTATTAGTGAGTCCATCTGAGCCGGGGGCTTTACGCGTTTTAAGACCTTTGATGATCTCGTGCACCTCATCAGGAGTGATGGGGGGCAGTGGATCATCGGGGTCTTCGACGGGGGGGAGAGATGCTCTGCGTTCGACTTCAGCGTCAATCTCATCGAGATGAGCTTGGTCTACAGGCAGTGTGCTAGGCGAGCATTGAGCCTCGAGACTATCGGCTAGGCATTCCGCCTTGTCGGAGTCGTCGAAGGCTATGGTCTTATCGGGACGGATTAGGGGGGGCATGGAAGCGCCCTGTTGGGACTGGAGATTTCTCTGGAGTTGCCAGAAGGCTTGGTGAGTGGGCTCGAGATCGCTCAGCATCTTGTCCCAGCCCGCTTCACGCAACTCAGCAATGCGTGTCCTTACTTTACGCTGTAAGTAGCGCATGTGAGATTTGTTAGCGGAGCATGGGAAATTGCTGTAGGCACGGGTGGCCGCGTTCTTCTCCGTCATCAGATCACGCACATCGGCCGGCAATTTGAAGCGGTGGTCGTCCACCACTGGAACTTGCCTTGAACAATCGTTCAAAACCGATTGTACGTGATCCGTGAGCGAGTCGATCGCGGCCGTCGTGTCTGCGACAGAATCGAACTGTTCGGGAATAGAGTCCAATTGGGGGGACGTGTTGGATTTCAGCAATTCGCCTACTTTCCTCCAGTCCGTTACCTTCTTGGTGGCGGGTGGTTGGGAGGGGTCGGGGAGACCTATGCGGGGGGCCAGTTTCATGACTACTGGGCGGTGGTCAGAGGTGAGCTCGTGCACCGTTTCTATGGAGTTTAACCTAAGGTTGACGTTCTTAAGGATCGCCATGTCTAGGATATCGGGGGAGTGACTGGGTTCGTGGGGGAAATGAGTGGGAGTCATCGGAGCGATGATATCGAAGTTATGGGAGTTTGAGAGGTCGAACAGGTGTCGCCCTCTAACGGAGGTAGTGGAACAATTCCAGGCCGGGTGTTTAGCGTTGAGATCACCCGCTATAATAACGGAGTCACTCAAGCCGAGTAGGGCGGTGAAGTCATTGGAGAATTCCTGGGGATTCTCCGTGGCGGAGGAATAGGGAGGGAGATAAGCAGAGACTAGGGTGATCGGCTGATGGCCGGACATGCCTAGGCGGCATACTGAGACTTCTATCCGAGAGAGAGAGGGAGGATCTATTGGGATGCAATAGAGTTCCTTTTTGTAATATATAAGGGTGCCGCCCTTGTGACAACGGGTTCTATCGTTGCGAACTATACGATAGTTTGCGATAGAAGGGTTCCGTTTATGGGGTTTGAGGAATGTTTCCTGTACTAAGAGGATATCTATCTGATGGTCGCGGAGGAATTCCGCGATCTCATCTCTTTGGTGTTGAATGCCGTTGGCATTGAAAAATCCTAAGTTAAGGGATCGGGGTTTGAACCTAGCTACGGTGGTGTTAGACATTATGGGGGGTAGGGTGGTTGGCTAGGGAGGACATGGCTTGCGTGATCTCGGGATACGCATTAAAAATTTGGTGAATCCTACCTACATCGTTGGCATTTCTGGCAGCAACGATTTCGTTGGCCATTTGCCTAGCGCGTGGGGTGAGGAAGGTCATGTAGGTAGAGGTGATCACATTGAATGGATCGAAAGGGGCCGCCTGGGGAGGGGGGTGAGGGCGCGCTGCTATCAGAGCAGGAATCGGACGAATAAGGGGCGCAGGAGCGCGAAGACGGGGATCCATAAGTGGGGGGGGGACGCGAGTGGGGGGGGGGGACCTGGGGCTTGGGGTACCCTAAAGCAGGGAAGGCCTGCTGGTGATGGAGTTGGTTCCAGGGGCTAGGCCTTTGGGGGCTGAGCCTTTCTGGGATATGGGCGGAGGGGGCCTTGTAGGCGGAGGGAGCTTCCCTTGACTGGCGAGCGTCTGTACGCTTCGCCAGTTTGGAGGAGGGGGCTTTGGGGGCCTTGGGGCAGCCCCGGTAGTTGGCTGGGTGCCCTGACTGGCCACATAGCACACAGCTAGGCGGCTCGGTGCAGAGCGAGCGGTCTTTGGGACGGGAACATTCTGCCGTGCCGTGCTCACCCAGGCACTTGACGCATCTGGGGGTGGCATAACAATGTTTTTGTGAATGCCCGTACAGTTGGCAACGGTGACATTGACCGACTGTGGCATTCTTGTGGGGTTTTTCAATGTCAAAGCCCATCAGGTTGCAGATGGCTTTGACATTGAATATCGGGTGTAGGCGGGCCTCTGAGGGGGGGCAGACCACGAGGACCATGTCGAACGCCTCGCCGTTGCGAGCGCGATGCATGCGGTGAACCTCGTCGACGGGGATGCCCTGTGAAATGAGATCATTTTTAATCTCGGATGTGGCGAGTTCGCGTGGGATACGTTTAATCACCACGCGAGTCTGTTTCTCCTCCGGTAGGGAGAAGGTGTGGAATGCCACACCTCTGGAGCGGAGGAGTCTAGTGAGATCCCTGTAGTCGTTAGACGTAGGGATGGTCACTTTGATACCCTGTTGGGTATTGCGGGCATTGGTGTACGCGATCTTTTGATCACAACACCATTTGGAAATATCGGTCCACTTCCCCTTGTCCTGAATGAACACGGGGGGAGGGGGCGATTTTTTGATTATGCGAGGCCCCGGAGCAACTTGTGCTACTATCGTGGCGGTCGAGGTGGAGGGGGAAATCGCGGTGTCAACAACGGTAGTGCTACTGGGCACTGTACCGGCGACTTGCGCTACGGGGGTAGGGGTGGGGGAAATGACGTCATCGATGACGACGTTGTTTGTTTCCCTATCGGAAACGGGCTCCTCGACCGCGGCCACCTTGGTGGCCTGGGTGGAGCTATGCTTCTTCTTCCTCTTCCTCTTGTTTCCCTTGCCGACGACGGGCAAGAAGCCATCGTCGTCGGTTTGGGACGTAGAGTTGGAGGATAAGACATCCTCCGAGTCGGAATGTAGCGGGAAAGAGGCCGCTGCTACACGCTTTGAGGAAGCGGGCATGGGGGTATCTGCCCGCTTGGAAGAAGCGGGCTCGTCTATATCCATCTCACCGGTGAGGCCGGATGAGCATGGTAGACTAACTGAGACAGGGGGAATGACTAAGACATCGCTGAAACCAGCGATGGTAGGGTCGATCGGGGTATTGAGCGCTCGCTCGATGCGAGAGACTTCGTCGGCATACTTGTCTGAGATGCCTTCTTTGACCAGGATGGCCTTGAGACACTCAAGTATGAGGCGGGCCGTGTCGTTAGGCACGGCGACAGCCATAGTCGTAGGAAGACTAGGCTAGAGAAAATAAAATAAAAGGGAGGAAATGTAAGGGGAACCTAACATTTGCCCTAACACCTAACTCCCCGGGTGGACTTGCCCGGGGATGTGTGACCCTCCCTGTCGGGTATAGACAGGGAGGTGTGTAACCTATTGGTGAGCCCTAAGCTTGCTTTGGCCCGTTGCCTATCTTATTTGTGCAACGGGGTCCTAACTGGGTCTGGTGCGAAGGGGTAGACACACCCAACCGACACCAGGTGTGTTGCTGTGAAAGGAAAACTGTCACCAATGCCGACTAGGAGATCCCCCAAGGCCGAACACTGGGACCCGTCCAACTTTCTGCCTCACCCTGATGGGGATTGGCGGGTGCGTTTGGGTCAACACCCCCTCGGTTTCGTTGGCACCGTAAGGTATCCACCGAGGACCACGAAACTGTGGTTTTTTACCCGGAAGGGGCAAAAATCACCGTCGAACGTATATTTTAACGATATACTGTTAAAGAAATAATTATACTAGCTGTGCCTTGAAAAAGGCACACAGCTAATAAATCGAAGATAGTCAAGGCGACTATGACGTCCGTCGCGGGGCGCGACGAAAACACGATCACTGGCTCTACTGAGCCAAACACACGAGAACACTTAACACTGCGCAAACACGTCCGTCCGGGACCGCTGCCGCGCGCTAAGTGAATGATGAGGGCCGAGGTGAAGCCGAGGCTTTCATGCGTGAGTCCATCAATTCCTGATTGCGGCCAAGGCTTGTATAGTACTTTTCTCAAACAACGCGCGGAAATTCAAACTGAGTAAATTAAATAGAAATTCTAGAATCAATGACAAACAACTATCATTTTTCATGCGCCAATATGTTCATTTGTTTCTTCTTTGTTCTATTTGCAAGCCAATTCGAAATTTAAATAAAATCTTTGATAAGTTATCTCCTTGGTTGCCGTGTGTTGAAGTAAAAAGTTCGTTCCATTTTTAAATAGCACGACAGATATGAGTTTTCATAGTAATTTATTTGGCCGCTAAACACGCCAGATACGGATTTTCATAGTAATTTTGCTGGCCGCATCGTCACTTGTTTTTTACCAGTACAGCAATTTTGATTTATCTCGAAGAAGGTTGTCAAAATAATGCTCGAATTTCCAAGCATGTTTGAGATAAATTTATTTTCTTTCTTTCTATAGAGTTTGTTACAAAATAAATCATATAACAATTTATAGTTGTTACAAAATTGAATACCAGCGCGGTGCGGCCACAGATCCGGGCTCAACGAATAATTATATCCGGGGTAAGTACTGCTACGTGATGCTACGGACGTGCCAAGGTGGCGAGCTGCCTTGTAACTGACTTGCTACTGGGTTCTAACTGACTTGCTACTGGGTTCTAACTGACTTGCTACTGGGTTCTAACTGACTTGCTACTGGGTTCTAACTGACTTGCTACTGGGTTCTAACTGACTTGCTACTGGGTTCTAACTGACTTGCTACTGGGTTCTAACTGACTTGCTACTGGGTTCTAACTGACTTGCTACTGGGTTCTAACTGACTAGGTACTGGGTTCTAGTAACATACAATCAATCTACCTAGCCTTTTCCTAACTATGTTGGGGTCGGTCTCCAGTCTAACCGGATACCAGTATTTCACATGGAGCGACCAGTAACTTGGTAATATGATACCTCTTGGTAAGAGTGGTTGTCAGACTATCGGGCTTCTGACGACCCGTAACGACTGTCAAAGATCCATGAATGACAGCCGGGACCAACGGCTTAACGTGCTTTCCGAGGCATTGAAGAGTCTCGGTATATAAAGATGGTCACCCATCCACGGACCAACCGCGGCAAGCATAGCTTAACCTGATGGATCAACCCGTGCGGCTGTTATTACTTAGCCACGAGCTCCTTGAGTTCTAGCCACATACATGCTAATCAAATAGCGCTGAATTAGTACTACTTGCATATTGAAGTATATTTCTAACAATTTATAGGTATTCAAATATGTTTGCCATACCTATTGTTAACTCTGTTTTTAAGATATAATTTCGCTTCGATTTTGTTTGTCATTTAATTTTTTCAAAATTCTCTTAATTTGGTATTATAAACGGCATAACATAGATACCTACTTTATTTATAAAACCTATGCTTACAAATTAAAACTTTGGCTTAGACTTTGAAGGTGGTGCAGCTTTGGAAGGATATTGCCCAGAAAAGTCACTATTTATGCTGCAAAATATTGAATATTGCTGTGTTCCGGTTTGAAGGGTGTCATTTTGTTTATACAAGGTCCTTGTTTGCCTTCCTGTCACTGTATTGTTGTTTTTCTCAGTACCAAACATTATGATTGCTTGATCGAGTTCAGTCATTTGTGGTTTTAGGATTTTTTTTTGGAAAATGCATTGTTATTATTATTGGGTTACCACCTATGAAATTGGCGTTTTTTTTCTAACAAATAGAGAACCTCGTCGCTTGTATGATTTAAAATATTTATCAATTGCTTGGTATTATATTAAATAATGACCATCATAGACAACTACCAATAGTAAAAAAATCTTATTACTTATAGTTTTCTAAACATTAAAAATACCTTAAAAATGACTCCTCAGTTTGTTAGCAGAAATGACCATTATTTGTTTTAACTTAGCCAAAACTTATTTTTGTCGCTTAATCTAAGTGGCATATTACGTTATCTTAGTTTTTAAACATTAGTGCATAAAAGTTTGTCATAGTTGTTATAAAAAACGTTAGTATGAAAAATGCAACTTCTTTAAAATTCTCCATACAAAACGCTGATTTTATAGGACCTAATATATAGTGCTAACGAAAACTTTGAAGTCAATGCACACACTTCCGGTTGACTTGCAACCACATAGCCAATGAGCTGCTAAAATAGCGGAAGTAAACCAATATTTAGGTAACACGTCGAGCGAAAAGGCTTCTGAGTTTTCATGTTAGATAATTATTCTAGAAAAAACATATTTTTTTTAAGTAAAAATAAAAACTTACATGTAAAAAAAAAACAACCGACTTCCAAAAAAATCACTTAAAAAGTGAAAAATAACTTTAATTTCGGAAGTCGATGTCTTTGCTTTTCAATTTTCGTTTTTTGCAACCGATTTCCGAAATTAAAGTTATTTTTCACTTTTTAAGAGTTTTTTTTGGAAGCCGGTTGTTTTTTTTTTTTAAAGTTTTTTTTTTTCACTTTTTAGTTGTGGTACTCTACCACACAAAATCGAATACCACTACCTGCTATGTAAATAACAGTGATTGTATCAAATAAGATATCATCTATGTAGACTAAGGGAGATAAATACGTAATTATTGAAGCTAACTCAAAAACTTCTCAAGCAAAGTTAATAAAATTTATATGGCACTACCCGGCAAGCACCAGCTTTCAAATAAGAAAAAATCATCAAAATCGGTTTGCCCAGTCGAAAGTTCAGAGGTAACAAACAAAAAAATAAAATAAAAAAATACGGACGATTTGATAACTTCCTCCTTTTTTTGAAGTTGGTTAAAAATAGGCACTTTCTTGGTTTAGAAGGCACGGTTACCATGGTATGTACCTACTCTGTGCAATCCTTGGCCATTGCCTTAAATAATAAGATTCATAGGAATGGTCATTTGTATGTATGCAATTTCTTTGCTCGCATAGAGCCTTCTTGGCATTTCTTGTTCTAGTAACAAGGCCAAGTGTTTTTCACTTCAGGTATTTGATAATACTATCTACTTACGCCAGTCTGCCAGTCTTGCGGATGTCATTCGTGGATCTTTGACAGTCGTTACGGGTCGTCAGACAACCAGTCTTACCAAGGGGTATCGTATTACCCAGTTACTGGGTTGTGGAGATCAGATAGGCAGTTGCTCGATGTAAAATACTGGTATTCAGCTGCATTCGGTTAGAAAGTAAGCCGACCCCAAAATAGTCGGGAAAAGGCTAGGCAGATTGATCTACTTGCGCCAGTTACTTGTCAATTCAAACGCTCCTCACCAGCGTTTAGGCGATATTTTGCAAAATTATTCAAGTATATCCTTATTTTAGTTCAACAAACTTTCTTAACTAGTAACGTAACGCAGTTACCTACCCACAACGTTTCTTTAACAGGATAATATCACTACATATTTATATTATTATAAGACAAAGTCCTCCGCCACGTCTGTCTGTCTGTTCGCGATAAACTCAAAATTGACGGCACAGATTTTCATACTGTTTTCACCAATAGAAAGAGTGGTTCTCGAGGAAGGTTTTAGTATATAATAACGGACATCCACGCGGGCGAAGCCACGGGAATCAACTTTTTGACAATAATTACAACTGCCTTGCTATTTGTTGAAGCCACGTATCTATACAATCTGACCTAACCATCAAGTGCTTACTGAATTTGTCTTACCAACACATTAAGACCACCATCGCATTAAACCATAACCACACATTTAAACCGCTTAACGTCAGGTTAATTCAAGGTTTTGGTCTCTCTCTTTTACTGCTCTACTATTCTACGTACTAGTTCAAGTCACTAGCCCATCCAAACGCTCCTTATCTTCAGAAATGTACATCACGTGCCGCCTGCTGACTGCAGATTTTTCCTTCGCGCTCCGATCCAAAGATATTGATAATTCCGAGTGACCTTCCCAGACAATTGAGTTCGGTGGGTCGACGGTTTATGTAATTGAAACGATTTATGAACAAATGTTTATAGGAGCCTCGCTTGTTATGTAGGTTAGGTTCGTTGGTGTTTTGTTAAAGAAATCGGAGAGGAAATAGTTATTTGTTATGCAAGGTTGCAAAGTTGTTTTTTGGCGCGGGTACTTGTATTGAAACCTGAGCGAAGCGAGTGGTTCAAATATAGAATCCTGAGCGATGCGAAGGTTCCAAAGGTACGAGACGTAGAATAACTTTGCTGCCGAGCGAAACACACAACTTTTCATCTCACTACAGCGAGGAAAATGCTTGATGTCTCCATCCATTGAACAAATATTGTACGCTGGTGTGTACTTCGCGCATTTTTTCCGGAAGAAAGCTCAATTCGGCATTATGTACCGCTTGCACTAACTATGAACTGCTAAACAAACCAAAATGATGTAAAGTGAATTGAATTTAAAGAAGAAAATGTTTTTTTAAGTGAAAACTTCTTTAGGCGCGTTGAGCTATTTTTTTCGTGCTAGCCAGTGCTGTTATTCTAAAAATGAGGTTGGCGCATTGACTTGAAATAAGTATTCATGCATTATCAATGGACCTGGCGGTATAGAAAATTATTGAATAGAAAGGTTAGAATTTTAAAAACTCTTTCCACGCTAGTGGATAAAATGCACTTATGCACTCAGATTTCGAATGATGAACAGAATCTTTCCGAGCTTGTGAGGTGAAAAGGTGTTTTCTTACTTACAGTTTCCCTTTGGAAAATAATCTACTAGTATCTATTCTAAAAATAATGCTGAAGATTTTTTTTGTTTGTTAGAACGTGCTAATGTCTGGAACTGCCAGTTGGATTTGAAAAATTATTTTAGGATTGGATAGCCCAATTCTTGAGAACGATTATAGGCTATTTCACATCACGCTACGAGTCTAAGGAGCCGAGAAAAATAAAAAGAAGTCGAAAAGAACGCTAAGCGAAAACGAAGTAATAGCGCGGGCGATACACCTCTGGCCAATCGTCGGGAAAACAAAGCATAATGTCATGTTATTACAAGCCACATTAGCAATTCCTCTAAAAGCAATTCATTTCCTGAATTCCCAGCTGTCAATTAGCATTTTCTCTAATTTGACACAAAGCCAATTAATTCATCTACCCCTTTATTCATAAACGTTGCTTAAAGTAATAATTAGCGACTGTTTAACCATACATTTTTGACGTTTGAACGTCACTTAACTTTAATCATCGTTTATGAATAAACCCCAATGTGTGGACTATTTTATGAATCTCCATAGAAAACTGTCAAACAGATGAATTATTTCGTAATATGAATCGCACTCAGATCATATTATGAATTGTCAGTTTGTGACATTTTACGATGATACAGAATATTTTCCTATTATGATTCTGCCAAAGTGACTGTTTTAATCCCCTGTTCGTATGTTTCCGGTTACTCCAATTGTCATACATTTTTCAAGCACTTCCTGGCATCCGATTGAGCCGAAACTTGGCATAAATGATAAATGATTTCTATTTCTGTAAGTAGGTTTGTACAAACACTTTTACACATTTGGGTTTGACATTTGGGTAGGCCGCCTATAGTACTCAAACTGCCAGATAAATACAAATTATGATCCACATAGTCCTCAAATTCACAATAGAAAAAAAAAAAACATCCATATATGTAAAACTATCGAGACATTTTGAAAAAATGATACCATGGAGCTGGTCTAATGATGGAGTCGGAAGTTGGCCATAGGAACTCCTCAATCAAACAAGATAGCACCATCGCGTTTGGACTCATTAGCTACGAGTATGTATTAACAAGCGCTTTGACACTAGGTGATGTTCAAGGTCTGATGATGGAGCCGGAAGGTGGCGCTGTGAAAATCGTTTTTAGTTCAATAAAAGCTTGTTTAAATAAAGATTTTTATTTATATTTTATTTTATGTTATGTATAACCCAGATTAAACTTTAACGTTATAAACTCCCATTTGGGCCAGTCTGCAACAAAAGTAGTTCGCATATAATAACTTGGTGCAGTATGTTTCACCCGGGTGCACCATATTTTAGCAGAATGCGACGCGCCGTCACACGGTAACACTATCATTACAGAGTTACCAACGATGGCTGAAATATCTAAAATGGGAACTGTTTTAGGAGTAGCGTCAGCAAAATGGGTGGGATTCTGTATTTTTGGTACAACCTCTGCATAGCACCTAAAATTATAGTAATTTTTCTAGCTTTTTACACAGGTAACTCGACTTTGTTGAGGCTTTTAGTTTTACCAAATCATCACATTTTTAGTTTTCCGTAGTCAACTATTCGCCATGTCCGTCTGTTTGTCTGTCCGTTTGTCCGCGGCTTAGCTCAGAGACTGTTGGTACTAGAAAGCTGTAATTAGGTATGGGTATACATAACCCACGCCGACAATGTAGTAAAATAAAATCTTGAATAATATTTTTTTAGGATTCCCCTCCCCTACACTTAAAGTGGTGTTTTCTTTTGTCGCCTATCCCATAGCATGGGGAATCAGGCTGTTTGTTTAAAAATATTGTATGTTTGTGAAAACCGTTTTTGGATTCAGGGATACGTTTGCGAAATATTAAGCTTTAAAGTGATATTTTTTGTAGTCTCTACAAGTTAACGAGTAATAATCGCCTACCTTACATTTGTAGTTACAAAATCATGTTTTCCCAAACATTCCTTATGGGAGAAAAAGTTTTTCAACTACATTGTTAAGTTTGTACTTGGGATAAATTCATCCCAACTACGGAACCCTTCACTGTACGTGGTTTGATACGCACTTGGCCGGTTTTTAACGAAGTTCCAAATTCCTTATCGCTTGTTATACTCTGCACACTGACAGCTAGACCGGAAAAAATGTAACATTTTGACCGTCACGAGTTCAAGACACTTTTGTTTCATAATAAAATTGTGCGAAACCATCGGGTCACTTCTATTTTTTTTTCTTTTACTACGCCCTTTGTGAAAAAGAAAAATATTGAAGTAAAGTCTCGGCAAATCCCTAGTAACGAATATCTTTTGCAGTTTCAGTTATTTTAAATGAAATCTTCTCAGTTATGCTGAGTCTAGATCTTTAAATATATATTTTAATTTTTCTTCTACTCAAATCAATTTCTTACTTTACAGAGTATTATGCTAAAATATGGATTCGTAGGTTACAGCATTTTAAAGTACTTGAGCTGATTTTGTAGAAAGACTTGGTACAGATTTTGTATAACAGAACAAATAATTATTGTACTTGTAAGGAAATCATTGATTTTTTTAAGGCTGTAACTTAAATGATCATTTATAGATGTAACCGCAAAAAAAAAAACTTCTTGTGTTAGTTTTGTGGATGAAATAGCTATGGTGGTATTATTTAAATATTAATCTTTCGACGAAGTTTGAAAGTACCATACTGCTACATAAGTGAAAACACATACTAAAGAAGTTATTTCCTCCAATAATCCCACACACATTTGTCTCTTCTATGCCAAATATTCCACAAATAATTGGCCGAATATTTGCAATATATTTGGTCGAATATTCACAACTTATTTACCGGCTCGAACGCCCACATGAGCCGAAAATAATATTACCATTTATCATAAACTTATTACACGTTACATGTCCACTATATTAATTAACAACAAAGTTGTTTGGGAGCCCGTGTTGGTGGCAATGCTGTCGGTGGTTAACGCTGAAAATCAGCGTTGTGGCTCTGTATCGCATAGGGTCGGTAGCTTTATGCTGAGCGATAGCCGTTTTGAGTGGATGTGACGTATATTTTCCTTTAACTTGTTTTTTTTATGTGTTTGTATTTTTTCTTTGCATATTATAACGAAAATTAACGTATTTTCTTCTTTCTTTTTTGTTTGTAATGCGTTTCGTTGCCTCTCTGTACAAAAAAATCTCGTCAAATATCTCTTTTTTTCCATCATTTTTTAAAGTTTATCACTCTATTTTGTATTTATCTTCTATACGTCATGAGCAGGTTCGTTTGATATTTTGTATTGTATTATTTTATTTTCTATTTTTACCTGGCAAAAAATAAATAAAAATAATGTCTTTACTTAATTTTTCAATTAGGTACCACATCAAAAGTAATAAAATTAGTTTTGGAAAACCAGCATAATTATTTTTTATCAAATTGACTAATAAAATAAATTGTCCGTACTCAAGAACAAGAATCTGTTTGCGACGTTTACAGGAAGGCGTTGTTGCTAAAAAATTCTGAACTTTATTTGCGAAATTGTATTGAAAAAACAAGATGGCGGCGTTAGTTCCAATTTTAGCCACGATGACCTTGTAGCGATATTTTAATCAAAACACAACTGTCATTCTTAGGCAAAACGGCTACAAAATGGCTTATTGGCCAAACAGCGTGTGTCAATTAGATAGACATTTATTTTCCTGTGCTACTATCGTTTCCTGAGATCTTTTTAGACAACCTTAGCATAGACAGAATTTTATCTAAACATATTGGTTTCTTAGCACTTATATTTTTAGACAAAAAAAAAATTACTAGACCCACGTTCACCCACAAAGAAAACAAATACATTTTTCCATAAATAGCTCAAATATTCGTGTTGTAATCTTTTTGCTGATGGTACAAACTCATCAATATTCATCGATGTCAGCCGGCAGATTTATTAGGCAGAACATATCATTAAGGTGGTCTCGCGGAGGGTAGGCACACATATTTCATGTTTCTATGCGGATTACCTCGATACCTGTAATGAAGATTGATTTATGTTATTTTTCAGGCTGATTAGGAAGGTTTTACATGTATATACGTCTCTATTTTGCCCCCTATTACATGGGACTTAAACATATCTGGTGAAATGTGGGTTTATTATAGGTACACCTCTGCCTAACCCTTCGGGGAAACAGGCGTGATGTTATGTTGTTGTTGTGGGTTTATTTCACACATGCTTAACCCTACAAGTCGCATTTTATAAGAAAACCATGAAAAAATTAAATAACAAGAAGCCAAGTCCCGTACTTAAAAACATCCAAAATCTTCGCAATCTCATCTCAGCAATGTCAAAAACATAAGTAAATTCGAGATATTTTTGACAAATTGAGATTGAGATAAGAGTTTGAATGTTCTTAAAAAAAAAAAAGTGAATTGCCTCGCTGATAATCTGCATAAACGACTAAGCATGACAAAGTATCTTTATGGTGCCGAAACGAAGACTCTGACAGTCGTATTGGTCTAAAATTTTAAAGCCGCTCAGCTAGATATGGAAGAGGTGATACTCGGATTTTTATTAGAATAGTATCGTAATAAAACTTTAACTGAAACTTTATAACTAAACTGCAAACTTTATAAAACATTTACCATTTGACAATGACACTTAGGTTACAAGATCTCATCTGTACCAAAAAAATGTGTTTCTAGCAAATAAACTTTTGATTTGATTCGATCAATCTGCCTAGCCTTTTCCCAACGATGTCGGGGCCAGATTCCAGTTTAACCGGATGTTGCATACCAGTATTTTACATGGAGCGACTGTCTATCTGACTTCCACAACCCAGTAACTGGCAATACAATACTCCTTGGTAGGACTGTTTATCAGATTTTGAATAGTAGTTTATTTTAGAATAGTATATACTCCATTTGAAATAAGATAATCTCTAATCTTATTTCAAATGGAGTATAGTATCCTGTTAATGAAATGAAATGAAATTATTTATTCTGTAAATAAGATATTGGAATCACTTTTACACGTCATATTAAAAAATATTAAAAATAAGCTAGATGAGGTCGGCGTTTCCTATCTGACTACTCTGAGAAGAAAGGCCGAAACAAACTCAGAGGTCGCAGTCTCTTTTAAAGTCCAGACATAATCTTGGTCAGACCATATGAGGATTGCGGACCATGTAGATTAGCGTTTGAAATGGTCTTATGAGGAAAGAACCACAACGATTTGAGTGGACCTGTCCAGTCAGTGCAAGCATTTGTCAATTGTCAATATCCGCCTCTGTACATTTATGTGCTTAAAGTATTAAATAAATAAGATGCGAGTGTAACCGCGGGCAATAGCTAGTTCTTTACAAACTCAACTTTAGATTCCATCATTAAAACAAAAAACAATCGTTTATTCAGCCTGCATTTATACAAAAATTTGAATCCAATAAAAACTGAACTCTCAAGCAAAAACATGGCGACGACAGGAGGGATCTACATAAATTGAACAATATTGTCGATAACCAGTATAACTTGAGCCCGCATTCCAAACTATTTCTAATATAGAAGAGACCAATCTAAGTTAGGAACAATACCACTGAAAAATCTCCATAACTATATTGGCACGTACTTCTCGAATACAATACAATTCAGTCCCAAACAAGATTTTAAAACTGAAATAGGAGAATTCTTTGTATATTTTCAAGCTCTGGAAAATTTCTGAAATATGGACTGAAATTCTGGTTGGAAACTGTGAATGTTAACGAATAAATGTATGTGTTTTGAGCTGACACCAGCTACGTCGGATTTGAAAGAGTTATGTAACAGCAGAGATAATAGCATGTGTGCCTTCACTGGTTTAATAAGTTCAGTACAGCATTGCTATTCTGTAACTATCTCACCGTGAAAACTTAGGTGAAGTGAGCGCGGAGTGAACTGTCATTGTCATCAATACCTACTGATGCTGAGGCAGTGACAGTTCACTTCAAGCTCACTTAGCCTACGTTTACACGGTGATGAGATTTTTACAGAATAGCACAACTAATGCTAAGTATTAACTATTGTAATATCGTATACTTTTACAATGTTTGTAAATATATGAGCACCATGTACCTATCACATAACTGATTTATTTGTCATTGCTCCATTTATAATTATTTTTGCCTTTTGTGGGACAGTAATCTTATTGTAGGTGCATCGTCTTCACATATAAGTATATAAATCATGTATACAAAGTATTGTAAAACATTTTTGAACAGAGTAACGGTGGAGTTTCTTGCCCATTCTTCTCCATACGAAAGCTACCTTTTGGAATGGGCAACTAGAATCAATTCTATTTCTTTGTTTTTCATTGACGTTCAAAAGTTTCTTGTATGTGCCTATTTGAAATAAATTATTTGACTTTTTTTAACTTTTTTTAAGGTAGTGACAGTTCACTTCAAACTCACTTCACCTTAGTTTTCACAAGACGGGCAAAGTGTTATTGGGTTTTTCCGCCTCGGATTTCTCAATAGCCAAGTCGGTCCAACCGTTCTCAAATGATGCGCTTACCAATCATGTGGGTTTATTATGTCTATTATGTTCTAGAATCATAATTAATTGCTTATCAATTACTCATTAAGTTTGATTCGCAATGAATAGAGTTTGAATTTGCAAACAAGTGCGTCAACGTCAACCTTACTACACAAGTGACCGCTGAAAAACACAACTTACATACCTTTCATGTCACTCGCTGCCTAAAAACTTACACACCTAAAATTAAACACACAGCAACTCACACATCCACAAATTATCAATTCAATCCCTAAAGCCTGTCCGCCGAAGTCAGTCTGGCACCAAACACGTCCAAAAGTTACCGGAAACACCACAATAGTTTAAACTCGCAGTTATTCCCGGGGAAAAGTTTTCAACGTTTACAAATATAAATAGAAATGCCACGGAATTATTGTTTTGCTGAACGCTTGACAAAAAGTTACCCCGGTCTCCATTTTTTATTTTTCAGGGGAATGTGTGACATTCTTTTCGTAGAGTTGGCTCGTGGCTTTAGTTTTTGGAAGCTTGCGGCACGTCGTAAAAATATATGTTGGGTGAATTAAAAGAACCTCTGCGTACGATGTGCGATGAATAAACTTGGACTGTCACCCCCGTCAGTTACGATACCGACTGGCTATTTTTAGACTTGAATTCCTCTTACGCTGATGTCGATCGCGTACGTCGGTCGCGCGTGCGTCGGTCGCGCATGCGTATATACATTGTGTTCTTTAAAGCACCATACTGCGACGCTAACGTCCGCAGCGCGTACGACGTTGCTACGCGTACGCGGCCAACCGTACGCGACCGACATCACCGTAAGAGGAATTCAGGCCTTAGTTGTAAAGGAAAATAATGAAAATAGAACAAATAGGGCGAAAATTGCTTTTTCACAAAAATTCTAAGAAAACTCCCCGTCGTCCACGGTAATATCATCACAAAAAAAAAGCAAAAAAAAGTATAAAAGGCCACATTATGTGGCCTTTTATAATTTCTAGCGATTACCATCTTTAACACGAATCTCACACAAGGAGCCGACCGACAAGGACCTCCTATTTTATTTCATCCCTAATAGATAAAATAAACATGAATTATTTCACGAAAACTATAAAAGGAAATGACGGATCCCCGTAACGGACCATATTAGCGGTAAACCTTGAAACGATCCATCGGTCCATCAACTGAACAATAAAATGCGGTCCGCTAAGGCCTCGTTCACGGCCTGGAGCAGTGTGACTTGCGTCAAGCGACACGCGCGCGCGTCACCTGTCTCTCGCTCCGCAAGTTGCGTCGCGGTGATACGTGGCATGCTCTGATCAAAAGCTTTAAATCGTTAGACCTTGCCCTCAACGCACTAAGTCGTGCGAAAAAAAACTGAGAACACTCACTCAGTATTTTTTTTCTCACTTAATAATAATGGCGTTTTCATGACAACTAAGTCATATTTCTGCGACATTGCATGTGTCAGTGGTGTCAAAACGAATAAAAAAGGCGAAAATCTTTTGACGCGGCTGGTAGGGCGAATTTACGATTTAAATCTTTGCTCTAAACAGCTTCTTTCATTTGTTTTCTCCGCAGTCACTGTCACAAGGCGCGTGTCGCTTGAGCGTGTAACTCGCGCCGCGGGTTAAGAGGTGCTGTTAAAGCGAATCAGGCTGGAATTGGGATTGCGGGTCGATGTCATGTGTGATAGAGGCAGTAGAACAATTTTTGTTTATTTTAGCAGGTATTTTTTTGTTAAATTGGATTGTGTTTTCCAAAGATTGACAAGGACATAAAAAGTCTTTCATCACGTTTTTTTAAGTTTCTAAGAGCGATCCTCATCACGCTTGGCAGACAAAAAATGGTAGCATGGGAAAGAATGAGTTTTATATCTTAATATGTATATGTTGAACACTGGTTTTCTTGGAACAGCAATTAATTAGCCAGATTATACAAATAAATTATAATAATAATATAACATTATTGTGTTACTAATACGCCTTTCAAAATGTTTACAAATTCTTTGTATTAAAAAAATGGTTTCCATGAATCCGACTTAAAAATAAATAAAATGTATTAAACATTTTATTTTTTAACGATGTGTGGTTGAATGCTGTTGATAGGTACAGAAAATGTATTAATTATTCTTAAAAGGCTGTATTTTCTGCGAAATTAAATACGTTCAATATCTTTCATGCGTTTGATGAGTATATCAATAGCATGTCATTTTCATTCATTGACGACCTGCGTATTTCCAATTAGAAAATACAGTATTTACGTAGGACATTAAAAAGAGCTTTACAAAATTACAAATATCCGTCCAGGGGGCATTCATTGTCATCACCTACCATGCTACCGACTTGATCGTGATCATATATTTGTATTTAGATCTATTTTGTTTAATATTGCTGATTAGTTATCTTTTTGTATGCACGTGTTCCTGTGACAAATAAACCTATTTTTCTTTCTTTATTTCCTATATGACTTTTCACTCCATCTCTAGGACTTACGTTTTACACAATTTTTTTCTTGTATCTGCACAAGACTTTTAAGCTCATGCCATGTTAAAATTATAACCACGTGGCAACGGCAACGGAGCTGACTACACAGAATTTGTGTAAAACTTAAAGTCAGGGAATGTAGTTCCTATGCAAATTGAGTATACTAACTAAAAATGTCCGTACCTAGATTTAAATCAACTGTCAAAGAATGACAGTTGTTTATGAAATGGATATGAAATAAAATGAAATCTTTTTATTCCAGATATAAAATCCACGTACAGTTTACAGTAAATACATACATAGATAACGGAATAACACTACACTAACACGGATATAACACTGCAAATTGACGTAGGTTGTCAATTTGCTTATCAATTCATTTTCCCGACTGTACACTGAAGTACTTATCACCACTCGTTGAGGCCATAATATAACCCTCAAAAAACCACCTAAGTACCCAAATCAGGGACAATATAACCCATCCGCAACGTATAAAGCCTCACGTAAATCAGTAAAGTCGAAATCAAACCAAATGTGCTGAAGCTGACAGGGACCGCATCATACGAGACCGAACCATTTAATATGTATCCCTGTCCGCTTAATGATCGCGCCGAGATTGCTAGCAATCACAGATTTTATATAAAATTGGAAAGAGTATTGTGATGAAATAAATTGCGTTTGTTGGTTGATGTCAGATTGTTTGCGAATAAAAGTAATCTGGCGTACAAAGGATGGAGATCGATGTAGCAATGCAGTTTATCTGATAGTTTGTTCAATATGCTGGGTCTTATGTTTTAATTAATGTGAACGAATGAATGAATGAAATGCACCGACCCCAGCGTGGTTTAACCAGACTCGATAAATCGAATGAACTCCAGGATTTGCACTAGCCTCTGGAGCCTCATTATTCATGGGGCTACAGAGGCCGTTGCATATCAGGGTGTAGACCGGGGGACGCGGTTATGGTAGCGTCTAATGTTTTGATTTACTCGTTCTGTTAAATATAAACCGATTGCTTAGTCTTGAATTAATTAAAAGCTCATAAAAGTTACTCAAATCTTCGTCAGATAATCCTGTTTTAGAAAATGTTGATAAAATATTTCTAACTAGCTGTGCCCCGCGGTTTCAGCCATGTAAGTCCCAATACTGCGGGAATATCGGGATAAAAAGTATCCTATGTTCTATTCCAAATCATGGTCTACCCCAGTGCCAAATATCATCCAAATCCGTTGAGCCGTTTTAGAGTGAAAGCTTAACAAATAAGCAAACAAATGAACTCACTTTCGTTAGGATATATTAGTAGATCACGAAAAACCAGCCAAGAATTTAAAAAAACTTAAGATTCTGCCCAGTCTAAACAAAAACAGAACCAGTATGATCAAAAACATTATTATTCAAAACACTCACTCAAGAGCTTTGGGAAAGCCTAACAAACCAGTAAACAGCCAATTCAATTTAAATATCACGTACCAAAAAACGTACCAATTTATTTGTCACCGCAATAAAATAAATTGTATCACTTCTTCATAATCCCGTCCCTAACCCGTTTACGGCCCCAGTATATGATGAGATCTACCAAGACGATTCCCTGGACACGGCAATATCCGTTGCTGCGTAAATAACGCTCCCGACATAAATATTAGATTGACACCAAGCAATCTACTGCGAACATTATCCTGCGATACGAATTAAGTGTTATGGCTGGCGGCGCAGGGTGTGCGAGCGATATTCGGTATACAGCGAAATTTTGATCAAAAAAAAAAGTTTGATTTGCTGAAATTATATAGCGTTAGCGGCACGCGAGATCGAATTCGGCGTGGTAGGAGGACTTTTCATACTTTCCGAAGTTTTTAAGAGAGGTTTCAAGTTTCAATTATTTTTAATTTTACCCGACTACGGCGAAGCAAAATCGAGGGTTATGATTTTGACCGATATGTATGTATGTTCATGTGTTCATATCTTCTAAACTACTCTTCACAAATTGGACAAATGAGGTATCGTTGGAAGCGTTTTGATCGTCCGCTGGTTATAGGCTATGTGATGTCACATTAAATTGAATATGGCATAAAGCTATGAACTAAAAAAAAAAACTTTGTGTGGCTGTGTTTGGTATCTAATGAAAGGGCTTACTTAGCACATTTCAAAAATATACATATTATAACCCCAAAAAAATTAAATAAAAATAAAAGTTATAAAACTAAAACAGTCAAACGACGAAAAACAAGACATCACACAGAAAAATTAAAAATCCGGAGTCATACGTGTTAGGGCATAAATCAAACATACGTGTGACTCCGGTTTGACTTTTTTTATCGTAGTTGGGTTTTATTAACCAATAACGAAAGAGTTGAGTGTATTTTGGGAAAAAACGCGTACGCGGTAGAACATCAACCTTTCTGAAATTAATATTAAACCTTCCTTATGATGTTCAGAAATACTTCCTCTCCTTTTAACCTAAATCATTTATTTGGGATCGGAATATTCATTGTCTCTCCTTCTGCCTTTAAATCCATCCAAAGTCTGTGTTTAAAAGATCTTTTATTAGCGATAAGACCGCCTATTGTGTCACCCTAGGTAAAATTTATGTATTTATATCTTTAATTCTTCTTCTATTTCATGTATGTTAGAATAAATAGACAAGGTATTGGTAAGAACCTATGTTCAGCAGCGGATTCCAAAAGGCTCAAACGAACGCTCAAACTGAAAATCTGCAAAGTGGTTGGCAATTTCTTTTATTTGGGGAACTTTAAAAACAGATGTCGAAAGTGGAAACGCTTGTACTAACTTCGGACACCAAAACTTCAGCCGATTTTAGGAATCTTTGTAGTGTTGATATTATTTTTATCTCATTGCAACAATCGATTGATCAGTACCACGGTTTGTCTACCATCATCATCATCATTCATAGCCGACTTCTCCCACTGCTGAACATAGACGTATCTTCTCATGTGCGAATCTCCACTGTCCAGCTGTGCCAGCTTCGTCCAGGTTCTACCCATGATGGTTACAATTTCGTCTCCCCATCTCGCCGCTTGACGACCAACACTTCGTTTGCCAGTCCACCAACCAACCTCATAAAACCGAAAACGTCTGAAAGTTTTTTAAGGGCCACGAGGAACAGGGTGTAAATTTCACTCATCCAGCATAGAAAAGGGAGGATCCTCCGACCAGACGGGTGTTGTATCTGGCGGGCAACTGCCCAACGATTGATGTCGGGTTCTTGTATATTTATGTCCATTGCACGGTAAACTTTAATTACGCGATGCAGGATTTATGTGACGTCAGGATTTTTGTGTGACGTCAGGTCGTTGATGCGTAGTTCGCATGTGGCGGTAGTTACCGCCACAGTTCCATTGATCGTCAAATCGATGCCAATTGGTTCCATTATCAAACTTGATGATATTTGTCATATATACGGCTGGGTACTGTACTCAGGGCTCGTGGCTGAGTGATAACAGCTCACGGGTCGATCGAAGGTTAGCGCGGTCGGCCGTCATGACATCCATTACAACTGATCATCACAAAGCACGTTACGCCGTTGGTCTCGGCTGGCATTCGTAGATCTTTGACAATCATGACGGGTGGTCAGAAGCCCGAAAGTCAGACGACCGGCCTTACCAAGTGATATTGTGTTACTCAGTAACTCGGTTGTGGAGGTCAGATAGGCATTCGCTCCATGTAAAATACTTTCAGTTGCATCCGGTGAGACTGGAAGCCGACATCAAAATAGTTCGTAAACTTTGAAGTACCTACAGTCTATCTGCCAGCCTTTTCCCAATAACGACAGCAAAATAAATCATTTCAGAAAATAATATTTTTCATATCAAAACTTTGCTAATTAACTATCAACAATATTTTTTCGAAACACCTGCAACCTGAAACTTCGTTCCAAACTGATTAATTAAAAGATTTTTCGCTAACCGTACCCATGCGTTGGAAAATAACCAACATTTGAACTATGCGCCTCTGCATTGCTCTGGAGCTGGCTCCGAGCCAGGGTGCTGGGTTTTAATAACATTTTTGAGTTCTTTTAACGATGAGGTCTCTGTTCTAGTTTTTGAGGTGGACCTACTTTTACAGTGTAGGTAGTTGATCAGAGGTTTACGAGCTTGATAAAACTATCAGGCAGTGGATTGAAAACCAAACACGTAGGTACTCAATGTGACTTTTCCAAAATCATGTTATATTTCTTTAATATTTTATTGCTAACTTAAGCTGTCTTACAAATAGATGGGCAAAGGTCTCCTCCATATTTTTCCAATTTTCTTTATGCGATGTCTTCTCCGTCCAATTGGTTAGGAATGAGTCCAAATCGTCACGCCAGCGTTTCTTAGGCCTTTTTCGGTGACGATGCCCGTCTTCAGGCACCTACTTACACAGTGTCATATTCTTTCTAATACTTGTTTGTCTTAGCCGAAAATGACTTCATCATTTCAGCCGAAAGACGTCCACTGCTGGACATAGGCCTCCCCCATGCACCGCCACTTCGACCGGTTCTGTGCTTCTTACATTCAGCGGATTGATACAGTCTCCACCTTGTGGGGGAAAATGATTTACCTACGATTAAGGAAAACTAAGTGAGGTCATTAACGTTGACGGTACAAAATTGTCCATAGACTAAACATGGCAATAAAGACTTGTATTCGTTTATTAATACTGTATTGTGGTGTAATTGGACCAATTCGGTACTGAAATTACAAGACATACATGAGGGTGTAAGGGATAGCCCTCCGCAGACTGATAGGATGAATTTAGCATATCATACTAAGACGACCGGTATATGAAATTATTTCAGGAACGTTATGGGAATCCAATAAACCTGATTTGTTTCATTACCTCACGCGCAATGTATCGTTACCGTGGCAAAACCCACGTAGCCGCATTCCCCGGGGCCCGGTCGCGCCACGAGATTTATCAATGTAAATTCTGAGCTTCACGCGTCGTTCGACATAGTATTTCAATATCCATTGCTGGTTTTTTAATTGTAGCTGTTTTATTTACATAACTGGAGTGCTGCGTAAAGAGAGTGTAATTTTACATTGAAATAAAGGAATACTAACTGAAAAAATGATTTAAAAAAATGAAAACTTTACTGAGAAAATTTCCGGTGGAATAAGTAGGTGAATGGCCCCTGTTAATTTGCGGAGGGCTGTCCCTTACACCCAGTATAGGAGCAGAATTACTAATCAAAGATTTGGTCTGGCTTTAATCACCTGCTATGTAAAGTACATATACACATAACTCCGTTCATTAACCCCAAAGCCAACCCCATATAATTATATATAATCCACCTCAAAATAGAGCGCCCCGCCCCTCCCACGCACCCTCTACAAGTTTTCAGCTCGTGTCAGACAATGCACACGTCAATTATGTGCCTAATCTGTTCCCGCAGAATGCCCTCGGGAAGTCCCACGTTCGAACCCCGACTCGGAAATTTCACTGCATTGGCGTGTCGAGGGGGTGACTAAAATGGTACGAGTGAAACTTTTTGTCGTTTTGCTTTGCTCCCATTTCGATTTTATTTGGCGTATTGGCGTAGTCAGTTTAATGGTACGAAAAGTTTGCTTGTTATACATTTTTCCTGATGTGTGAAATAGTTATCTTGTTTAACACGCGTAGCATGACTATGGTAGAAACGCGTTTTGTCGACGGAAGAATAGGCGAAATGAGTGATTGTGATTATTTATCTGTCATTTTATCTATTCTTCCTTAGTTAACTATATTTTTAGGGTTCCGTAGTCAACAAGAAACCCTTATAATTCCACCATGTCCGTTAGTCTGTCCGTCTGTCCGCGGCTCAGCTCAAAGACAGTTGGTACTAGAAAGCTGGAATTTGGTATGAGTATACATATACATTACGCCGACAAAGTGGTAAAACAAAATTGATAAAAAACGTTTTTTTAGAAACCTCCCTTATACGTTAACTGGGGATTTTTTTTTTTTTTCTCGTCAATCCCATGATGTGGGGTATCGTTGGAAAAGTCGTTTAAAAATAATGTGATTTGGTGACCATTTTTGGAAACCATTTTTGGATTCAGGTATCCTTTTCCGAAATAATAAGCTTTATTTACTATATTAATCGGTTGAAGGACACTGAACGAGCAATAATAGAAGTTTTAATGTTATAACGCCTGGGGGCGTTAAGTGTCTGGCTAAGTCATCATCTGCCTCAAACTGAATAAAAAACCAAGAAAGAGCGCTGTGAACAATACAGTAAAGCATGCCAAAATTACACCTCCACTCTGCATGTATACGCTCACACGCACACTGTTACACCCATTTACAATGACACTACACCTAACTAAGTTCACACATGTTTACGAAATCGGCCTCACGTCACTGTTGACAGCGCTGTCTTGGTTTTTTATTTGGTCTAAATCATCTGCGTGGCCTTTTCCCAACTATGTTGGGGTCGGCGTCCAGTCTAACCGGATGCAGCTGAATACCAGTATTTTACATGGAGTGACTGCCTATCTGACCTCCACAACCCAGTTACTGGGTAACACGATACCCCTTGGTAGGACTGGTTGTCAGAGTTTCGGGCTTCTGAAGACCCGTAACAACTATTAAAGATCTACAAATGACAGTGTCTCTTAAAAGTCAACTTCTCTGACACAATGAATCTGGTTTCACCATAATTTCCAAACAGCCGCCAAATCATACTCAACAATGCATGAAAAATATTTTAGCTAATTAAATAATTGATTTACGACTCTATTTCTATACAGTTAAGTTTCAAAATACAATGCATCACAATTGTGTGTGCCCAAAACAAACCAGGTTTTAATTCCGGTGTTTACTTTCGATCAGATTCGATTGAATTCGTGATGGTTCCGGTCTGGGCTGTGTGACGATGACTGTCAACAATCGGCTTTACGTGGTTTAAGTGAATCAAAGAAATATTGCTATCAATAAAAAAAATTGCTGTGAGTAATTACTGAGTGGCTGTGAGTAATTACTGCTCAAAATAATAAATTTTACCTGATGGTATTTGCCTACAATAAAAAAAAAAGGCAAAAATGTATTGGACTGACATAAGCTATCGAAAAGCTTATGTCAATCCTGTTGAAAGTCGTTGTAGAAATACGAAACGCTTTTGAAGCGATTGTCACATGTCTAGGACTTCTGAAGGCCAATTCTCTTACAAAAAACGTTCACATTCATGTTGCAATCTGTCAAACTTGTCAAAAATGTTAGTAAATTGATGGTTTTTTTGACAGATTGCGAATGAGATGCTAATGTAAACGTTCTTAAAATAAGGGAATTCCCTCGCAGGTCGATTTCATTGTCGATCGCACCTGGCCGCACGCGATGCGTGCTCCATGGCGACTTCATACTATGTATCTATCTTACTGGCCGCTGCGGCCTAGCCACTAGTGCGCGCTATTGCCCTTAAATAAAAAAATATTGTCAATGGCTGCTTGACAACTACAGAATATAAAAACCAGTTTTTCACGTTATATTTTCTTTCAAAGCAAGACAGTCAAGGGGTCCTTAATTAAAACATTATTTAATACAACATTGTCATATTATATGCGAGCTGTTGGATCGGCATCCTGATGCCTAAAAATCATGCGCGTACCTTTGGACCGCCACGAGTACTTACGACCTACCCTCATTATCTCACACTTAAACCAGCACAATGTTTTATAAAAAAATAATGTTAGCCAAAAGGCTTTTCAAATTAATTTTATTCATATCTAATTGTATTTTACATTTAATCTTATACAGGGTTACTGGTAACTCGACGTATTCCTTGCAGGACGTCATAGTAGGGTTAAAATGCAACAAATTAAGCCACCAAATGTTCTACCGAAATTCAGTAGTTTTCGAATTAGTTAAGAGTTTTAGTTTTTTTATGAAAAATCCCAGATTGAATCATTTGAAACCAATTTAAAAATGATTTACGGCGCGACTGTACTGAAATTTAAGTTATTATCATAGTTGACGCCGTAGCAGGCCTTTGTTAATAATTAAAAGTTCAATAATGCCTAAAACTTTGGCAGATATCACTAACCAAACATTTAATTTTTTGTAATTTTTGCTATAATTCATAAAAAATGTAGTCTAGTGCAAAAAAATAATACTGAATTTCGGTAGAACATTTGGTGGCTTAATTTGTTGCATTTTAACCCTACTATGACGTCCTGCAAGGAATACGTCGAGTTACCAGTAACCCTGTATAATACTAGCTTCCGCCCGCGGCTTCGCCCGCGTGGTATGTCGATAAAAAGTAGCCTATGTCCTTTCTCAGGCTCTAGACTATCTGTGTACGTCATACTCGTAGTAGCTTTATGCATGCAAAGTCTCAGCCCGATTGGTTTAAAATTGACAAAGTTTCATACAAACTTTCACCGCCTATTTTATCCCCTTGGGGGTAGAATTAATCAAAATCCTTTCTTAGCGGATGCCTACGTCATAACATCTACCTGCATGCCAAATTTCAGCCCGATCCGTTTAGTGGTTTAGGCTGTGCGTTGATAGATCACTATGTCAGTCAGTCAGTCACCTTTGACTTATATATATTTAGAAGATAGAAGATAATATAATCTAACACTAAATTAAAGGCAATGCTAATTCTTTGGCCAAAGAACGAGCCAGCCCTCACGTAAAGTGTCGACCAGTCGGCGAGAAACCTTAGACGCGCACTAGGGCCCCATGACACGAGCGTTTTGACCCCAAACGGCTCAGAACTTTATTCATTTTATAAAAATAAAATGAAAAAAAAACTCCTAAATCATTCATTTCTTTTCACCGTTCCTCGGAATTCCATCATAATAAAACTTAGTCAGCAGGAGGTTGTTTGGCCCGACTCGTTTGCACGCCGGTTCTATCCAATCGATATTTATTCAATAACTGTCGGCGCTCGGACTCCTGATAAGACAGCCTGGGTCTACGACAATGTGCTGGTTGGTTTAGTGACGCGACGTAACATAACTGCCTTGAAGGTTTTAGGAAAATAAAAAGAGTTTTATTTTAAAGTAGCTGTGCCCTACGCATCATCATAAAGGTTCTTATATACTGGCGCGACTTGTCACGCGACGCGATTTTTTAACAAAACAATTTCTAAGATACTTCACGGCAGAACAATACGGGCGGCGCGTCGCATCGCGCAACATTTAGCGCCAGTATATAAGAGCCATAAGGCTCGATCTCGTGGGAATATTGGGACCCCCACAACCCAGTAACTGAGTAATACGTTACCCCTTGGTAAGACTGGTTGTCAGACTTTCGACCTGTAATCACTGTCAAAGATTCACGAATGACAGCGGGGCCCAACTGCTTACCGTGCTTTCCGAGGCACGGAGGAGTCTCGGTATGTAAAGATGGTTACCCATCCAACTCCGACAACCGTAACTTAACCTGATGGATCGACCCGTGCGGCTGTTATAACTTAGTCACGAGCTCCTTCATAAAATACAAAAACAGAAATAATGTCCATTTAGGTTCATGATTCCAATTTGTTATCTATACATTTCCTATACGAGATGATAAATTGGAACCGTGTCGTTTATCGGAAATGATGTTTACGAGAGGTAGGCAATTTCCTTTCCTTAGAAGGTTTTCCTGTTACTCTTTCATTTTCGATTTATTTAGTTGAGCAGTCCAAGACAGTTAAATCATTCTTCTATTGAAGTCGGTTATAAAGACATGTCCTTTTTTCTTTGAGTCTTTTTGCAACATGATTATTGGCAGCCATGTTTTACTGCTGAATAAAGGCCCTTTTGTGCCATGCTTTCAAGCACCCTGATTGTGTAACACACGATCTATCACAATCTGTTTCATTTTGACAGTTCAAAACTATCATTGCGTTATTTACGTCGTTGAACAGACAAATTTTGAACAGGAGTCCTAAACCGGCCACATTAGCAATTGCTCTAATTTGACACAAAAGCAATTCGTCATTTGTGGACCATTTTACGAATCTCCGTAGAAAACTGTCAAACAGATGAATTATTTCGTAATATGAATTACACGCAGATCATATTATGAATTGTCCGTTTGTGACATTTCACGATAATTTCCTTCCTATGTATTATAAAACAAAGTCCTCCGCCGCGTCTGTCTGTCGTCCTGACGCGATTAACTTAAAAACGCGCGACGCGACGTCGATATTGTTCTGCCGTGAAGTTTCTCAGAAACTGTTTTGTTAAAAGTCGCGCCAGTATGTAAGAGCCTTAAAGCTGCAGTTGCAGTAGCCTTTCCTAAACAGCAAATCCAAGTTATCCGAGGTGTTTAAATAGACTCCAGACCCAGGTTGACTGAAGCAATGAAAATCTGTTCAGGTGGAGGTTCATAGACGCCTCCGCCTTGGAGTGTAAATGTGGTGCTGTTCCACAAACGATGGGACACGTGAAGTCGTGTCTTGCGTGTCCTGTCAGCTGCATGTTACAGGAACTGATGGATGCTAGTGAGCTAGTGATGACGCCAAATACGTGGCTGAATTCTGGGCAGAGTCTATTTCGATTACCATCGACACGTTATGAAGAAAAACAGCAAATCCAAATTGTAAAACCAACCGAAAAGGTAAAAACCGGCCAAGTGCGAGTCGGACTATAAAAACGGTAAAAATATCACGTTTGTTATAAGGGAGCCCCCTTAAAATTCAGTTTTTTAGTATTTGTTGTTATAGCGGCAATAGAAATATCTGTGAAAATTTCAACTGTCTAACTATCACGGTTCATGAGATACAGCCTGGTGACAGACGGACAGATAGACAGAAAGACGAACGCACAGCGGAGTCTTAGTAATACGGTCCCGATGTACTTTTTGGGTACGGAACCCTAAAAATGATAGATCGTCTATTCAACCAAGTTCAATATTCGTCTTCCAAATGAGCATGCGAATTGAACCAATATGGAACATGGAGGCAAGGATGTGTAACTTGCTTGCAATAACAACCCCGACCTTCCTTAAGTGCTATCCTCTTCGGTGTGTAGGTTGAGTATGAATCGGCTATAGAGCGTGTAGAAGTTCTTATGTAACGTATGATGTACCGCAAGTGATGAAGAAAAACTTTGCATACGTCACTTCTGGGATAGTTTATAAGCACTATCTGCATTTGTTATTAATTGTATCACCATGAGTGATGATCCTTATGCTATCTTAAAATACATCCAAATCCCAAATGGCACTGAGCCGTCGACTAACCCAACCATACTGACTACCTAGAAATAACTTATACAGCACAGAATAAGCTGTTCTTGTCTTGCTTGAGCTGACACGAGACAAAAATAAACGGTATAATATTTTTTTTTCCAGATATTGGCACTTAAGTTTTTGTGTCAGTAAAATAAACATGATTTATAAATAGATTTCCACTGAATCTCAAAAGCGGCTTTAAACAACCTCATTTAGGTTACGCTGTGCGTGTATTTTTCGTCTAACAGTCAAAGTAGAGTCGCAAATTTCGCTCCACACCTCAAATTCATACTCTAACATCACAAACTTGAATCAGTCAGTTCCGGGCGCACCTCAACCCGGCGTAGTTTATGACAAATCAATATTTATTCAGTGTTTGCAGCTTGCATAGACTTCGAAGGGTTAAATTATTGAGTACCACTGTTTTACGAGTATCTATGCAACAGAGTATGAGGGTTACGATGCTTAATTTTTTTCAACTAAGTACATACGTAAGGGTGTACCCAATTATAGCGAAGCTCATTACAGGGTTGCATATTAGAAAATCAAAACTTTCCTGAGCAAATTTCAAAAGAACAACGTACAGATCAACAAAGTTTATAATAACGATGGTCATTTGATCAAAAGTTCAGCTGACCAAAGTCAGGAATATCAATGTTTAAATTATCTATTACACTATTGACCAAATCGTTTAAAGGTCAAAATGGATTACTGGATAAATTATTAACGAGCGTGACAGAAACGAATCGCTGCAAAACTGACTCCACGTAGTCTTGTCTGCCCTAACCCTAGAGTGTTATTTAAAATCGCGTAGGCGCGGAGGGGCGACGCGGCCCGCGAGCTGAGAAGCAGATGGTTTTAATGCTCGCAAGCGCGGCTGAGGCTGGTCGGCTTTGCCGGCCAGCAAGCCGAAATCGCGGTGGTGAGTGTGAAACACATCTACGACGATAATCTCGCATGGGACCGCCAGAGTCCCGCAGCGCCGGAGCCGTGACAGAAACCATGCCTGCTGCATGTTGATTGCTTGCTTGCATGCTGCATGCTGCGTGCTTGCAAGACAAGCCAGTAAAATCTGCCGCAGAAATGTTTTTACCATTGTCTAATTATCCACTCGCAGGCAAATTAAAATTACATCTAGCAACTTTTGATCAGTCGTTCATTTGATGTCACATACATTGGGATTCTAAAATTTGTCTAAATAAAACAGTTGGTCATTTAAATTTTGTTATTTCGTTTATTGTTCTTTTGAAATTTGCTCGAGAAAGTTTTGATTTTCTAATATGCAACCCATTACAGCGATGTACGTTATAACGAAAGTACGTGATTGTAGGTAAGTAGTGATTATTTGAATTTGGTTTTTGATGATAAGTGATTATTCGAATTTGGTTTTTGATGATGAGTGATTATTCGAATTTGGTTTTTGAAGATGATAAATAATTAATAAATAGTAGACTACACAAGACACGCCTAACCTTGTATCCAAACCCACGAGTGACTGAACTGTTAAAGCAGAAAGCGGTGGTAAAAAGGCTGAAGAGGCACCACCTTCTATAAGTGCGAGGCTGCTCCGCGACAATGCCTTTCCACATGGAACAAATTTGCTTATGGTCCAACGATCGATTGCAAATGCGTTCAATCACTTATCATGTTGGGGTCACCAATTTAGGGGTATGAGGTACAGGGTGTAAAGTTCACTCATCCACCATAGAAAAGGGAGGATCCTCCGACCAGACGGGTGTTGTGTCTGGCGGGCAACTGTCCAACGATTGATGTCGGGTTCTTGTATATATGTCCATTGTACGGTAAACTTTAATTGCGCGATGCAGGATTTATCTGAGACGTCAGATCTTTGATGCGTAGTTCGCATGTGACGATGTAGATACCGCCACAAAGTAACAGGAAAAAAAAAACTGTAAGCAGGTTTGTACAGTCACTTTTACACGTAGTTTAAGGACTACTACCTACAAAGATGTGATTGGAACTAGATGATGCTCTAAGACCGATACTAATTAAATAAACAATCTAGGGTCTATTTAAATCCTTGTTTCCAATATTGATGTTATTTCCACTTAAACAAGTATCAACTTTATGAAAGTGTAAATAAAGTTGCTTTTAGACCGACTAGTACGGTTGAAAAAGTTATAAAAAAATAAAAGCGTAATATATTATGAAGTTGTACCACAAACTGAACCCTTTGTGTAGGCATTACAGTTGTTTTTCCTAAAACTCGTGTTTGTTTACATGTTTGGCAAATAAAATGCGGATGCAGTATAAATTTCATTCATTCTCTGACATACAACGCACAGCTAAAACTACTGGGTCTAGAAACAGTAAAAACAAGTAGACTTGTAACAGTGAGATACAATATCTTAGAATTCTCCATGATATTTATGTTTAATGTTCACAATCGTTAGACGTGTCTCTTAGAATAGATAATTCAAAGTCAAACCTTCAAAGTCCAAACCATTTCACTTCCAAAATATTCAGTGAAATAACTTTCAGAACTTATATCTGCATCAGACTTAGTGTCAAATTATTGCAGAAGTTTACCTGAAGTACAGTCACAAGCATCAATAATAAGTACCTATTTACTTATAAATTTTAAAGTCAGAATCAGAATTCGCTTGTCAGAATTAAGAAACCATTTTCTGGTGAATAAATGATTGACATAAGATATTTAAAATTAGTCATCGTCTGCCTTTTCGCAACTTTGTTGGGGTCGACTTCCAGTCTAACCAGATGCAGCTAAATACATAACCATACAGTATTTTACACGGAACGACTGACTCTCTGACCTCCAAAACCCAGTGATTGGGTAACACTATACCCCTTTGCAAGACTGGATTTCTTAATTATTATCGTCATTTCAGCTGAAAGACGTCTACTGCTGGAGATAGGTCTCCCCCAAGAACCGCCACTTGGACCGGTTTTGTGCTTCTCGCATCACAAGGTCTTCGGTCTAACATGTGGAAGGCCTTCCAACATATTTCTTAATCCTGGGTTAAAAAATACTATGTTCCTAAAGCAAGCCAATTTTTATCAATGGTTTGAATATGCTGCATACATGTTTATTTTGGTGACTGTACAAAAGCGAAGGTCAGTCAATGTCAGACGGTTAGAATCGATACAGGATTGTTACGTATTTCGATCACATGTTACGTATTATGTAGACTTAGATCAGAATTTATGTGTGCCACATTGTATCCTTGGCTTACTAATGGCGAGGGACCGTTTCAGACAAAACCTATGATGGGGCAGAATAAAAACACCTGTGCAAATTGGTATCTGCTTTTAGTAAGTTTTGTGAGATGTGCTTTCTAAGACACGAAGTACTGTGCTGTTTTTAATGTTCCCAGTGTGAGGACACAGGCCTCCTCTCTGTGAAAGAGAGTGGGGATGTAGTCTACTGGCTGCGCGTGATAGATGTCACGCGATTTGGTAGATGTTACATGTCCTAGATTTCTAAAGATGTTATCTTTATAGCTATTCTCATCATCAAACTTATAGCTAAATGACAACAGAAACCCCCTGCAATTATAGAGGTATGAGGTACAGGGTGTAAAGTTCACTCATCCTCTATAGAAAAGGGAAGATCCTCCGACCAGACGGGTGTCGTGTCTCGTGGGCTACTGCCCAACAATTGATTTCAGGATTGTATATAAGCTAGTTGAGCGGTAAACTCTGCTTGCGCGATGCAGGATTTTTCGTGACGTCAGTGTGATGCGTAGTTTGCATGTGGCGATGAACACAATCAACATCACAACTGAACAGCATAATAACTAAAACATTACCGAAACGCAACATTAAATAAAGCTCAAACCTAACGCAATAATGCCGCAAAATTTATAGCTTTGAATAATTTACGTTCAATTATTATTATGAACATTTATAGCGTGCAAAGTGAGGTGTTATAATTATTAACTATTAGTTATTATTTACTGATTCGGGAACTTATCAATCATGTGTTTTAACTAATTTATTAGAGTTTAGTTGGCAATTTTGTGTGCCGCTTAATTTTGCGGATTGGCTGACGATAAATAGGGCAATTATTAAATTAGTATTAAATTGCTAGATATTGCGACTAGAATATGGCAATCTATTTCTGAAGTACCTACTAGCGGTTTCCCTCGGCTAAATCACGTACACGAGGAGATTTCAGGTGAACGCTCTTATCCGAGCCGAACGCGTTGAACGAGTCGAAGTCAACGAGAACGATAGGAACAGGCCTACACTGTCCTGCCATATGTAATAACACTGTAATTCGAAAATATTGTAACAGCCAATTATTTTTAAAAGAGTAACCATGGAGTTTTTTGCCGGCTCTTCTCCATAGGAAACGACCAATTGGGACCGTGCACCTAGCTTCTGACGTTTCATAAGTGCTCATGTAGGTTTATGTGAAATAAAATATTTTGATTTGATTTGAACGTTCTTCTAGCTTCCGACGCAGGCAGGTATGCAAGGTTTCATAGTATTTCATAAAGGTTGCTGAAATACGTTTCGTTCGGTTCGTTCGACGCGTTCGGCTCAGATAAGTGTCCGTTCACCTTTAATCGATTGTTTAGAAGAGAGAAAGATAATGTGAGAGTTTCAAGCAGAAGGCGCGCGAAAAATTGTAATTAATTTTAATGTGTACGTCCTTGTCTAACTTGTTGTACTGCCTAAAATTGGAAGCGCACTTTTTTATATTTTGTCTCTGTTCATGTTAACATGCATGTAAGTGTGTAGCCTCTACTGGCGATGCAATAAATAAACCGCGCAGTTAAAATAAAATAAAAATAGAAAGCCTTTAATTCGGACCTTGATCCATATGATGTTAGTAATACACACTACTTAAAAACAATGCTGGTAACAATCATAATACAAAACAAAAACAAAAATCAGTTCGTATACCTGTTGCGCTCACCTGACGCATCGGGTACACGCACATGAACATGCACCCAATGCGTCATAATGCTGCAACAAGGCTTATCACCAAAGAGAATCATTGCTTATCACTAATGACCTTCAGAATGCCGTTGACGCTCCCACGCACTCTGTGCATCATGGACGCAATCCTTTTTCTCAGGATGGTATTGAAACCACCGGTAAGTCCTTCGGCAAACATTCCTGATGCACTGCAGTAACGTGAAAGCCCCAACAACCTTCTGAAGGCATTAAACGAAGCTTTATTTTCGACCTTCCGGAATGTAAAATAATCCTTACGAGTTTTGTACTTCAGCCTTCGAAACGTGCCAAACACACAGAGAGAGGAGACTCTCTGTGTTCGGTACGTACTTTTACACTGGGTAAATGGATTTATGATCCCGAAAACGAATTATTCATACCCTTCCCAAAATAACTCATAATAATACAACACATAATAAAAAATACACGTTAAAAACTCGCTTTTTTAATCCAAAGGGGATCAAAAACACTTACCGTTGAGGGTCGTATCAAAATAAGATTTAAATAGGTCATAGGGGTCACACGTTGCGTGCAACCTATCTCGTAGGTCATCTCGATGCGTGGAGGTTCTACTTGATTTGCATAAATAACCTTCAAACATGACCTCTAGCGTATAAGCATCAACATGAGCCATAGGTGCTAGAATATTGGGCTTATATGTCACTGTTGTTACCTATTAATAACTAGCTTCCGCCTGCGGCTTCGCCCGCGATGTATGTCGATAAAAAGTAGCATATGTCCTTTCTCAGGCTCTAGACTATCTGTGTACCAAATTTCATTTAAATCGGTTCAGTAGTTTTGGCGTGAAAGCACGACAGACAGACAGACAGACAGAGTTACTTTCGCATTTATAATATAATATAATAATATTATATATATATATATATATATGTATATAAATACATAATATAGTATGGATTTGGATAAAAATTCTAAAATCCAATTATTTTTAAAAGAGTAACCACGGAGTTTCTCGCCTGCTCTTCTCCATAGGAAACGACCAATTGGAACCGTGCACCTAGTCTGACGTTTCATAAGATAAGTGCCCATGTAGGTTTATGTGTTGTTGATATTTTGATTTGATTTGCTTAGAATTGTTGAAAATATAATATAGTCTGCGAGGTTCGGATAAGTGCTCAGGGCGACTTAGTTCACTCGTGGAAACCTTTTAATTGCACCAACCATGATGCTTGCAGGATTTAATTAGTAAGTTAATTGACTTTGTGTTGATGTTATTCGGTCTCAACTCAAAGAGGACAGTCTGTACCGAGTTTCTGATTTAAAAAAAACATTAAATGAACTCAGAACTATCCTAGGTCTTTCATGATGTAGGAAGAATGGGAGTCTTACAAATCAAGATCCTAAAAATTAAATGAAATTAATTTAATAATTAATTCAATTCTGCAAATAGGATATCGGAATCACGTTTACACATCATATGTCCCTGAGAAGAAATGGCGAAACAAATCAGGGGTCAGTCTCTTTTAAAGTCCAGACATAATCTTGGTCAGACCATGTAGATTAGTGCCTGAAATGGACTTTTGAGGGAAGAACCACACAGATTTGAGTGGACCTGTCCAGTAAGCATTTGTCCACACAGAACCACCCCCTGTCTAGTTAGCATTTGTCAATGAACTTTCACAGCGTCGATAGAAGCTCTAAACCAGAAGACACAGACGACGGCGAAATGACAACAACTTCCGACTCTCAAAGACAACAGTTGTTCAATAGAAGTTAAGATACAATGCCATAGACACGCTGGTTTAGTTAAAAGGTATTTAGAAATAGAGATTTTCCTAGAACATGTGATTTTGACTTTTAAAGTGAATTTCGCCAAAAATTTCAGATAAGAGGTATTTGCTCCTCCTTCTAATAAAACCACTAAATCCCCTTTTACAACGCCCATGACTAAATAAAAATAGCTGCGCTTCCGCAGGCAACTACATAGCACCACAATTACTTTTGGTATGTATAATAATTTCAGCATCATAACGCGTTGTAGATGGTTTGCATAGCACGCGGTCGCTTTGCGTGTGGTACATAAGTACATAGTAGTACATACCACGCGAAATAATACATAAGTGAGAATTTTGGAGAGAATTTGGTGCAAGTTGGGTTTTAATTGAGGTTTAAAACTTAAAGTTAATTATGTTGTAGTAATAATATGGTTACGGCATATAAGGAAATCTGGAGTTATAGTTGTAAGTTAATTAAGGACATTTGTATGTAATAATAATATAATCTGCATGATAATTATGACATATATACATGAATAATTTGCACGCTTGCTTGCAGGCCTTTATTACCCTGACTTTAAGACTGTAAGATCTTCCCTTGTAAACTATGTATTTTCTTGCAAATAAATAATTTTAATTTTAATTTAAGCGTGGTGATCAATGCTCGTGCCTTCTCTGTATGCGAAGAGGCACTTTGTCATGTGTCCTGTTTGTCATAACTTACAAGCCTCGTAGTACGAAATGTCATTATTTAGTTCACAATTACGTATATTTTGAAACTTTTAATCGTGATTTTGTTTAACAAATAATTCTTTATAAGTTACAACTTGTAGAAAATCATAGCAAATCCTGAGAGTGTTTGGCGACTCTCTATTCCATCTTACAAGTTTACAAGTGTCGTGCTTAGTACCGCAATAAATGTTTAAATTCGATGTTCTTTTTTTAAATGTGGTCAAAAGAGAGAGATGATCTGATGCCCATGTCCCAGCAATGGGAACATTAAGGCTGATTATGAATATGGAGATGAGCTATGAATTTAACCAAAATTAATATTCTAGGTAACTTGTGCACGTAGACTTATAACTTTTGATAAACAGGGCCCTGCAATGGGACAATAATAGTGAACTAGTTAGGTAATATCAAAGCATGAAGGAAATGATTTAGTATACTGTAATTGGCGATTGCCCTAATGTGGGCCAAAGTATCATCTGATGTAGAAAAGGAACACGCATTGGTTCTATGCTACGCTTGCTCACAGCGTAGATATTGGCGATTTCTGACTATGAAATTCAGTACACCAAGCACGAGAGTATACTAAATAACGACATAGTAGGTAAAGTCTCTCTCTCGATACCGTTGCATCCAAATACGCTCCCTTAGAGCTAAAACAATTTCTGTACAAAATTTGCGACATGGAAATTGTGACTTTCTTATTTTGTTCAATATTCGTGCTAGGGATACAAAAATACCTACTGTTCTATTAATTCCTTCACATGTCGAGAACGTAAACATCATTTGAAAAAGTAACAGAAGGTATAACTGAGAAAGTTTTTAAGTCCAAGCATCACACCAGCGGATCATTATTAAGGTGCAAGAATTTTACAAAGATAACGGTTGATCGACAGCGACCATTCGAAACGTTGAACGTAAACCGTATCACATGCTCCACATAGAATCGATCTGAGCAGTTGATGTCATCGGTCTACTGCAAACCGCAATGTAGTTTGCACCTTATCAAATCCTACTTTTCGCCTACGCTCACATCTCGTCCCACACGGTAAGCTAACAAACTTAATCTGCACTGTAACAGAGATTCAGCAAATTACCTCAACTAATGAAAGTATAATGCACCCCACTGTTATAATATACATTAGAAAATCCACTGTGCACGGAAAATGCACTGCAGGTGAAAATAAATGTACGGAAAATTCGCTGTATTTGGGAAGTAAGAATAGGTAACGTTTTTTTCCTAACTGAAGAATGAGGTTCGTGAAATTTATTTTAGAACATGTTTTTGTTTGTAATTTTTTTTTATTGTTTTTTTATTTGATCTAAGCCATGTGTTGCTGCATACTAGGTGACCAGAAGCCACTGTAGGTTTTTTATACATTTTTCTTTATCAGCTAATTTACACTAGCTTCTGCCCGCGGCTTTTTCGGCGTGTTTCTTGGATAATTCAAAGGATAACAAAACTTTCCCCATTACTCCGCATCACATGCCCATACCATAATAACCGATTCCCACACAATTTTAAAGTCACCGGTGCCACTTTCAGACTTCCTCTAAATCTCTCCAACAATATTCTCCACTTTATAAAACATCTAGATTCTAGACCCTTTCCAATTATCCTTCGTCTCGTCTTAGAAATTAGTTTAACAATTCTATCTAACAAGAAAATTACACCAATCGTGGCGCTTGCAAATTGTTACGTGATATTAGCATTAGGGAATCAATTTAAATGGAGCCTTCGAGAATTTCTGCTGCCGTTAGGAAAATACATCTCTTAAGGGGGATGCGCCAAGGTAACCCGTGAAATTCAAATTTTCTTACGTTTTTTGCAATATGCAGGTCAGTGTCAAATGTATATTGATTAAAATAATATTCGCAGCCGAAACAAATATGGCTTTACAGAATTATAATCATTAGAATTATCAATTCAACTCTCGCCGGCGCCTCCAGCCTATTGTAAGCGCTGGGCGCGTTCACAGTATTGAAATCTATTTATGGTTATAAGCTATATAAATAATAGGCAGTCATGGGTCATAACGACAGAAAGAACTTAAAAACAGAAGTCAAAACTTAAAACTGGTATTAGCGCCATCTATATTCTGTAGTACAGCACTACAGCGAGGGAATGTAAGTGACGCGAATCCATTAAGTTTATCCCCTACCAAAAATCGCTCAACGCGCCTAAAGAAGTTTTCACTCATAAAAAGCAATACTGGATTTTCAAGAGGACGTGCTACGCGGTTATCACATAAATTACTTCTTTATGATTTGAATACAATCGCCGTGTATTCGATTTTGAAAAGAATTCTAAATTCGCTTACAACCAGTAATTTTTCTACCATGGTGCATGATGATGGTAATATTCGGTTTAGCTGAGAAGTCCATTATTCAGGGTTGTAAGTTGAATCGGGCCTCGGAGTACCAATTTTTGCTCAAAGTAAACATTCTTTTTTTTTTCCAAAAGTAAGTTAAACTGGTATATAAATCTCCCCGATTAAAAAAACGTTTAAATAACTCCTTAGCCGTTCCAGTTTCAAAAACTACCACAGACTAAAAACCAATACAGTTCACCGACATTAAACCCTCATCCATAAAAATAACGCCACAGTATAACAAATAACAGCAGTCCTTCTTTATGATTGGCTGTTTACGAGTGCGACGTCACTACGGAGCTCTGTTGATTTGTTTTTATTGCCTCCCGCAGAATTATGCCCGTCGGCCAGATGAGTAATGATTATGACATGAATAAAATGAAGGTGTTGCTTAATTCTTAAGTCTGGAGGTAAATTAAGGTTTTTTTTTTAAAGATGGTTGAATGGAGTAATTGCCTTGTTTACAGCATGAAGATAATGTTCCCTGTTCACTCGTGGATTTCATGAAAAGTCCCCGAGAAGCATGTGCCACAGCAGTGTTAACATTATAGGCTGTTATCTAACTGCGTAACTTATTTTCGTAACCGATTAAGACTAATTTATTTCATTTTGACAGTTCAACAACATTCATTGCGTTATTTACGTTGTTGGGCAGAATTTTTCTTCGAACTTATGAAGCAATGGATTAGAAGAAATATATTGGATTTCCGCCTGTTTCAATTAACTAGCAAATGAGTAAGAAAAGAACTCACCGCACACAACAGCACGAGTAGTAAGCACCGTATCAGCATAGTGGCTGAACCTCTCCTCACATCACGTTACACGAAACTAAGTCATTTGCACCTGGAACAACGAGAAACTGACGTTACTTCACATGTAAAAAAATATTACTTAGTAGTTGGTAATTTTTGTTTAATAATTTAGAAACAGCAAAACCTGGTGGGTATTGTTACTTATTTTTCAAAAATTCCCACTAGGCTGAGTTAATTAAACTAGTGGGGATCTCTGGAAAAAAAGTAACACTCCCCACTGGTGGGGATTTATCGGTAGAGATTTCTGGAATAAATCGTATATTTAGTAGGTACATAAGTATTTTAATAAATCAATCAATATTTCAAAGAAATAATGCATGCTGAGTTAATACACGGAACAGATTATGTTAAAGTGCGCTGCTCTTGATAATTAATTCACGTGAAAAGATTATACATCGCACTGTTTATAAATCGAGACTCAACATAAAATAAACAACTCTCTTAAATTAAACATTTAAAAGACTCTCGATAAAAACAAAGCATCTATGTATTAAACGATTTTTTTAAATTTATTGTTTTATTGCTAAGAACACTCTGGTTCAGCCATTTGGCAGCTACGATGGCGCAGACAGACACACGGATACACACGTTAAACTTATAACACCCCTCTTTTTACGTCGGGGGTTAAAAATGAGCACACAAAACTTCCAATATTTTTTCAGAAGAAACGATTCAACAAATTTTCCAGCAATGTCTTGTTATCATTTGTTGTTATTTATTCGGATACATAAATACATAAACTTTCGCCTTCATCCCATGGCGATAGGCAGAAAGTACAGAACGAAGACGATCCTTACTTATTTCTTTTGCTTCGTTTACGTTTCTACATCTGGTTATACACGCACGCCGATTGCGAATACTACGCACCTGACCTTTCTGTAGAACATCACCGATAATGTCACTCTATTGTCACTGTGTTTTTATTTATTTATGTACCTAACCAACAGTTTATGTACACACATAATCATATAAACAGTCAAGAAGAAATGAACAAAAATAGATTACATACAAAGGTAATAGGATGGATTAACAAAAATGTAATTAAAAATCATTTACAAAAATTGAGGTTATAAAACTAACCTCATTTTGTGTCAAGGGTGATTTAAAATTATAATTTCGGATTCAAATGCTCAAATCAAAACACTCAATTTGTAAGCGGCTCTACAAAATTAGCATCCATAGGTTGGTTCTCTGATCCATTTGTTTACATTTTCATCACATACTTTTGGAACAGACTATAGGTACTATAAATATACTATACACCTTCACCCATGCCCCTTGGTAATCCGTAGAAAGTTTTTTATAACTATTCCATAATTTAGGCACGGAACCGCGCGAGTACGTGCCAAGCCAGAGACGTCACTATCACGGACTGGCTGCCACACGAGAACGTTCCCAATTTGAAAACAAACGAACTTCGATTTACGGATTTTATTGTTCAGCAGTTTTTGAAAATAGATTATTAATCTTTGCTCACTGTTTGATATTTTGTTGAATTTTCCTGTGAGACCTAGCTACATCGATTTTTCGGTTTTTTAAACCCCTGTGTTGCAACTTTCATTGATGTCGTTACAGTGGTTTTCGAGAACGTCGTAGAAAATATAGAAATACTTATAGTAGATATAAGATTATTAGCATGTCGGTGCCGCCATAAGATTTTCCCCTACCAAAAATTGAAAGAAGTCTCTCAAAGAAACACTTCGAAAACTGTTCATTTAATATTGATAACATTTTGCAATATCGTAAGAGTTGTTCAATAATTCAGAAAAATACTAATTCATTACACTTTACGAATAATTAATCAACTATTATTTTATTCGTAAAGTCCGATGGATTAGACTTTTTAATTCTACAAAGAAGAAGGCTCAATGATCTGACAGTCGGATAAAACAAATGCCTCTGCATTTTCCAATACCTTTTTCTCTTCAATAAAGAAAAAAATACTCTCAAAATCGTGACTTTATTTTCCAAATATCCTAAGTCAGAGTATAAGTAAGCTTAGCCCGGTAATCTAGATTCTGCTGACGTATATCATTCTACCTTTTCAGCACATAAACTGTAGCTAAGGAAAACTGTACAAGAGTTAGAGAATTTGGAAGAGAAAGGAGTAACAAGTTTTATATTGTTAAATTGATTCGAAGGCGTGACTTTGCGGAAATCCATTATAAAAAACAGTAGACGAAGATATTTATTTAGTAACCTATTCCGCTTAACTATTCTTAAAGAGTCATAAAAACCCTGTAAGAAATCGACACGTGACTCTGCGGTGTGGCAACACGTCGTGTTCTGGTTTGCAACTGGTCAATCGTCATTCTGAGGATGCTTCGATGAGAGGTGAAACACGTGTCGGTTTCTTATAGGGTTTTTTATGACTCTTGAAGAATAGTTACTAAATATATCTACGTCTATTGCATTTATTTAAGTTTAATATTATCAGCCACATAAAAATTGCGGACCAAATAAGAAGTTATAGCGGACAATTTGATAACCGACTTCAAAAAGCCGGAGGTTCTCAATTCGACTGAATGCATTTTCTCTTTACTCTGCCAATTATGTTAGATTTTTATTGTTTTCATGATTTTGATAGTTGTAGTATTCTTTTTTTTATTGTTGTATTTTGTTAGTTGTAATGTTCTTTTTTTTATTGTTGTAATTTTTATTATTGTATTTTATTAGTTGTAATGTTCTTTTTTTATTGTTGTATTTCTTGTGTGTGTCCTTATTATAATATTTTTCATTCTCTCTTTATATCTTCTTTTATACGGTGTGCCAGCCATACATGCATCGTGGAGGAACGTACTTCCCAAAGATCTACCACATCCATACTCCCTAGATCCGGGCCCACCTTGCGTGCCGCACAACTGTAGGTAACCGACGCTCTGGCGCCGTTCCGATCCGTTCTTATTGATGACAACCATTACTTTGCCCTTCAGCGTATGCGGTAAACGTATTGTAGAACTTTCGATATGTGCTTATGTAACGCTACGGTGGAAGAAAAATCGAAACGATGGGTAATATCGATCTGTTACACTACTTTTTTTATAATTATAATACAATGATCGAACAATGATCACCAGGTTTGGTCACACATCTCTGACTGTCGAGTCTAGGTTTCCTCAAACACTCAATCTGCCTAGACTTTTCTCAACTTTAGATTATAGATTAAGGCATTCGTGTATGTATAGATTTTATATATTCTTAGGCCCATTTTTGTATAATAAAGTAAACGCAATTTTGTCTATGTCTGCATTAAAAACGGTACAATGCAAAAATGTTATTGCAACCTAGTTACAAAAGGACATTGACCATCCATATATGGGAGTTGGACCAAGTGCTGCCCAGAATGGACACATAGTGCATTATGTTCCTTGGACATATACTAGCCTGTAAACCAAAGCTCAATAAAATCTATACCAGGAGTTTTGAGAAAAACTCTTTTATATTGAGTATTTCTTGTTGATGAACACCAACCAACCGATGGCGCATTTTTAATAAATAATGACTGTAATTATGTTAAACAACACATTACTATTTTATTTGTGTGCACATCATTTTCATATTAAATATTTTTTAGTGACCATCCATATTCGGCAGTTGGGCCAAGTGCTGCCCAGAATGGACTCATAGTGCATTATGTTCCTTGGACATATACTAGCCTGTAAACCAAAGCTCAATAAAATCTATACCAGGAGTTTTGAGAAAAACTCTTTTATATTGAGTATTTCTTGTTGATGAACACCAACCAACCGATGGCGCATTTTTAATAAATAATGACTGTAATTATGTTAAACAACACATTACTATTTTATTTGTGTGCATATCATTTTCATATTAAATATTTTTTACTGACTATCCATATTCGGCAGTTGGGCCAAGTACTGCCTAGAATGGACACATAGTGCATTATGTTCCTTGGATATATACCAGTCTGTAAACATAAGCTCAATAAAATCTATACCAGGAGTTTTGAGAAAAACTCTTTTCTATTGAGTATTTCTTGTTGATGAACACCAACCAACCGATGGTGCATTTTTATTAAATAATGACTGTAATTATGTTAAACAACACATTACTATTTCATTTGTGTGCATATCATTTTCATATTAAATAATTTTTACTGACCATACATATTCGGCAGTTGGGCCAAGTGCTGCCCAGAATGGACTCATAGTGCATTATGTTCCTTGGACATATACCGGTCTGTAAACCTAAGCTCAATAAAATCTATACCAGGAGTTTTGAGAAAAACTCTTTTCTATTAAGTATTTCTTGTTGATGAACACCAACCAACCGATGGTGCATTTTTATTAAATAATGACTGTAATTATGTTAAACAACACATTACTATTTCATTTGTGTGCATATCATTTTCATATTAAATAATTTTTACTGACCATACATATTCGGCAGTTGGGCCAAGTGCTGCCCAGAATGGACACATAGTGCATTATGTTCCTTGGACATATACCAGTCTGTAAACATAAGCTCAATAAAATCTATCCCAGGAGTTTTGAGAAAAACTATTGTTTGTTGAGTATTTTTTATTGATGAATAACTAGTAACCGATGGCGCATTATATTAAATAATGACTGTAGTTATGTTAAATAACACATTATTTTTTGGAACATTTAAAAAAAACATTGAAAAATATAAATATCCGGTATCGGTAACAGGGTCCAAGCTACCGGTAGTCAGGGATCATCTGACCCTGGATACAACCCTGGGCTATACTAGGTACTTGTCAAGACAAAGCCAACGAGTCCAAACACGATGGTGCTGTCTTGTTTGGTTGAGGAGTTCCTATGGCCACCTTCCGGCTCCATCAACAGACCCTGGAAACTGCCTAGTGTAAAGCACTTGTCAATGTATATTCAACGTGTCCAAGCACTATGGTGCTGTCTTGTTTGGTTGAGGAGTTCCTATGGGTACCTTCCGGCTCCATCACCAGACCCTGGATACAACCTTGGACTATACTAGGTACTTGTCAGGACAAATCCAACGAATCCAATCACGATGGCTCTATCTTGTTTGGTTGAGGAGTTCCCTTTGCCACCTTCCGGCTCCATCATCAGACCCTGGACACTGTCTAGTATAAGGCACTTATCAATATACATTCAACGAGTCCAAACACGTTGGTGCTGTCTTCTTTAGTTAAGGAGTTCCTATGGGTACGTTCCGGCTCCATCATCAGACCCTGGACACCACCTAGTGTAATAGGACTTTTCAATACTTATCCAATGAAACCACATACGACGTGGCTATCTGGTTTACTTGAGGAGTGCCCGTGACCACCCTCCAGCTCCATCATCAGACCCTGGACACCATGTGAGGCTATAGCACTTGTCAAGATAAAATCAACGAGTTCAAACTCAACGACGCTCTCGTTTTTCCAATAATAAAATGAAATAATTAAATAAAACTAGGTAGGGACCTACCTGAAAAACATTAACCTCTCTCAGGCATTATCTTATTAACCCAGGGACCGTTTTTTATTTTTTTTATTTTTTTATGTATGTATTGATGCAAGGAACCATTTGGAAGCACTCCCATGTCTGGGCAGCATTTGGCCCGAATCGGTCAATATCCTTTGTCTTATGATGATACAGAATACTGGTTATTTTAAGTTATATATTATTTTTTGTTTTATTTAAGTATTGTCCTATCATTAGTCTATTAAGTTACTCACTATTTATGTCTACCATCAATTTTAGAAAATTTTAATTTAATGTTGCTCTTACGACACCTGAGATACAGGTTTTTCCTAGTTCAGGTCGAATTCCATTATTTATACCAATACCTACCACTTTAGTATAAAGCTTAATATTGTAAATATGCATTGTTTTATTGTAAAAATAAATTCTAATTCTAATTCTAACTATGTTGGGGTCGGCTTCCAGTCTAACCGGATGCAGCTGAGTACCAGTATTTTACATGGAGCGACTGCCTATCTGACCTCCACAGCCCAGTAACTGGGTAATACGATACCCCTTGGTAAGACTGGTTGTCAGACTTTCGGGCTTCTGACGATCCGTAACGACTGTCAAAGATTCACGAATGACAGCCGGGACCAACGGATTAACGAGCTTTCCGAGACACGGAGGATTTCCCTAAATTGATGCTCGCATAATTAGCTCATCAAAATGTAGGGAACAGCTGATTATTTTTTCGCGATTTTAGGTTGGTCCCATACCGAAAGTTGTTCATAATTATGAGTAAAATGACCTCTTAAGAGAATGCCCACTGCGGGAAAGTCCGAAAAGGATACCGGGACCTTGGCAATAGGCAACTGAAGGAACACGGGTGGGTTTAAGTCAGTAAAAGCCTGACACGCCCTCCCGCTCCGCTCAGAGCGGGAAAAGTCATTTGATGATTTCCCAAACAAAAATAAAGAGGTTGCCCACGAATAAAATTTTACCCTGTATTATAATTAGTGTTAATTTGTTTATTATATTTAACTTATACTTCTGCGTAAGCTATTGGCTATAGGTATCAGTGGAAATCTCTTCAGATGGTTCTCATCTTATGTGGCCAACAGATGTCAAACTGTTGTTCTAAATGGATACACATCGAGAACTATGTTTATTCCCTCAGGGATTCCACAGGGATCACTTTTGGGGCCCTTGTTATTCAACATCTTCATCAATGACGTCTCTTCATGTTTCTCTAACTCAACAGTTCTTTTGTTTGCGGACGACATGAAGATTCTAAGTGAAATCCGAACTTATGAAGATGCTGAACGTCTCCAACATGATCTGGACAAATTCCAAGAGTATTGTACGGCCAACCGCCTGGACCTAAATGTCTCGAAATGTTGTACTTGTACCTTCGCTCGTAAACCTAAACCTATTCTGTACGATTACAAACTAGCCAACACTTTAATAGCCAGAGTCAATACAATTAGAGACTTAGGCGTCACTTTTGACTCGAAACTTCTTTTGGACACACACATCGATAATATTATTAAAAAAGCTTCTAAGGCACTAGGTTTCATCTTGAGAATATCAGCCGATTTTAAAAATATCAAAACACTCAAAATTCTTTTTTGTGCTTTTGTACGCAGTCATCTCGAATACTGCTCACCAGTATGGAATCCTATTTATAAAACTTACGTCAATCGCATCGAAAATATTCAAAAGAAGTTCTTGAGGTGCATTCAGTTTAGATCCAAAACCTATTTGCCTAATTATTGCAGCCGCTGCAAGAAGTTTCACATTCTGCCACTAATTGAGCGGAGAAACATTGCCGACATGGTATTCTTGTTCAAATTGGCTAATGGTTCAACCAATTGTTCAGAGTTGATGAACAAGATTGGGCTGCGTGTTCCATCCTTCACCTTAAGGAATCATCAGCCTCTATATGTTCCCTCTGTACGGTGCATATATCGACAAAACTCTTATATGATAAGAGCTAGCAGGGCATACAACTCGATGTGTCTGAGTGTTGATGATCTTGATTTATTCTCCACCAGTGTTTCTAAACTTAAAAAAATACTGTGTAAAAACTTCTTTGAAGATCACCAAATTCTCTAACTTAAAAATCTTTTCTTAATTCTCTCCGAGTGCTTTACTCATTCTTACTTTCGCTTGCCTGTCTGCTGTTTCTTGTGCTACCCTAATATTGTCAGTGAAAACTTTTAATTGGCCTTCTTTCACTAACTGTCAACTATCTGTATCCTAGCTGTAAGTTACCTTAAGAAAAAAAATAAAATAAAATAAGACTAGCTGCGCCCCGCGGTTTCACACGCGTAAGTCTCGATGCCGCTGGATTATCGGGATAAAACGTGGCTTATGTCCTATTCCAGGTCATGGTCTCCTGTGCCAAATTTCATCCAAATCCGTCCGTTTTAGCGTGAAAGCGTAACAAACAAACAAAATCACTTTCACATTTATAATGTAGATAAGTTATTAGTTAGGATAGTTACAATTACCATGACCATCTGTTGATTGAAACAAATTATGAGGCAATATTTCACCACATTAGTATGTTTGAGCCACTAATCTCGCTCTATTAAATACAGGTATCAAGCGTCTTACACTTGTAACAATTACGAAAGCACTCGAAAGAACCCGAACGTTCAGTAAAGCCTTAGTTTTGAAGAAAAAACTATTTAATCCCCGAACATTGAACTGGAAAGTGTGCGCTGAAAGGATGAGCCCCGCGGAATCTCCTCTAGTGATGGGGGATATCACTGAGGAGTATGTATGTTATCGAGTGAACAGCTGACACTGAAAGAAGTGTCAATTTTGTTTCCAGTAGTGCTATTCTGTAAAAATCTCACTGTGAAAATTTATGTGAACTGAGCTTGGAGTGAGCTGTCACTGCCTTAACATCAGTATGTATCGATCACAATGACAGCGCACTCCACGCTCACTTCGCCTAAGTTTTCACGGTGAGATGGTTACAGAATAGCAACGCTGTACCGAGGTTTATCATGCAGAAGTATGTATAATTATAGCCATCGTTAAAATAAGTAACTTTAGACTTTATTAGTTTACAATTTATTAGCAAATGTGAAGGTTACAAGGAGCGGGTTTTTCCTTCCTCCTTCCTTTGATCTTTGACTTTGCATTGATAAAACTAAATCAAAGAGGGTAAATGTATTGCCTTAACTAGCCATTAGTGACCACACGGTTTTAAGAAATCCTGTCTTAATGTATTATTTACCTATATTTATTTGGGACCAGTTTAGACTGTGCATTATCTGTCAATCAATCATAACACAACATAACATCACACTTGATTGACCCGAAAGGTTAGACAGAGAAGTGTACCTATAGTAGATACCTATACCCAAAATTTCTGTTATGTTTAAGTCCCATGTAATATATGTGGGCGAGCTTACTGCAACCGGGTACAAATCCAAACTGGCTGCTTTTCAATCAATCAGCAAATATTTTAGTCTACATATTTGACAAATAAAACAATCAAAAAGTAAAACAAACATTTCCTTACACAAACTGACATTCCAAAGCCTTTGTCCTGCCCTTCAATCAAGTCAAACCTTCCTATAGACAGAATAAACATTTACCTTTGAAGTTTATCGACATTTCCCATCACTAGGGGTGCCGTCAAACAATCCGTGAGCTGTTCACGAAGTTTTGGCAAAGTTTCGCATAAAGTTTACGAATAAAGGATTCGTCGAATCGGCACGGATACCCGACAATCGATGAAGAAAACATGGAAATATAAACATTATTTTATCTGTTAGTTGTTACTCGGTAGTTTTTTTTTGTTGTTTTGGGAACACGTTTTTGTTTTCTTTTTATTGTTTTGTAGCTGGTAGGTGTATTGATTTTATTATTTTTCACCAGTATTGGACATTAAGCCTGAATTTCCTCTTACGCTGATGTTGTTCGCGTACGTCGATCGCGCGTGCTTATAGACATTGTGTTCTGTTCTATAAAGCACCATACTGCGACGCTGACGTCCGCAGCGCGTACTACGCTACTACATGTACGCGACCGACCGTACGCGACCGACCGTACGCGACCGACATCAGCATAAGAGGAATTCAGGTCTAAAGGTCCCAAAAAAAAAAGCCATGTATTTAGACAGCCGTTATTATGTGACCACTTTCTTAAGAAACCAAAGCAAGATAATTATTATGTTAGCGCTCATTAAGTTTTGTGCGAAATTTTAATAATGGTGATTGTATTAGGTGCTTACTTATTTGTTTTTTTACTTGAAAAACGTTTTTTCTTGCCACAGGAATGGGCAGTGTATTTATTTCGTGGGATTACCCGTAATAAATATACAAGAGCCAATCTCAAACATTTTCATAGGGCCCCCTTTAAATGGTAATAAAAGTGTGGCGTTATTAACAACTTGTATGCATGTAATAAAAACATACCTACCCCACATAGCACACAAGAAATCAGAACAATGTCAGAAAAAGAACGCTTAAGTAATCCACCTAAATGGGCCAAAGCTAATTTCTAGCTACATAATTCGCTCGTATATTTTCATTCTGTGACAGATGGCGTGTTATGAATGCATATAAGCCACATAAGTATTACTACACTGTAGCTAAGTAACTTAAAAACAAGGCTTTTAACATTTCCCGTTTATATTAAAAATAATTTTAGTTCCTAGTAGATTAGTTAGAGAATATGATGAACCTGACGCAACATTTTGCTATGTGTATTTTATCAGGCGTTGAAATAAAATGTTATGAATCTGCCTTATATTAGATACATTTTTACAACTCATGCCTTTTGCCATGAGGCAGGTAACCCTGTCTTATTAGGTTTAATAAACACTTTTAATTTGTTTATTAATATTTTTTCTCCTTTTTTTTTAAGTAAGCCTATTTTGTCCCACTGCTGAGCAAAGGCCTCCCCCAAATCCTTCCAGGCATCTTTTTCCAGGGCCACCTCGATCCTTTTCTTTTTGCTTAAACTAATTAAAAAGTATTTATGTTGATTCTTCTTCGTAAAAAATGCGAGGTAGTAATGTTCGCAGACAATGCTGTTGTCATGTTTAATTCAGGAGTAACTTAATGCTAGACTGGTGGTTGGGAACTCAGACTAATGAGACGTCTGCTACATCTTATTAGTCTGAGTTAGCAACCACCAGTCTAGGGCTTGTTGCAAGATCAATAAAATTCAAAGTAGATTTTAGTTACTTACAAAATAAATCATGATGTACGTGGTCATTATCATCTGCCTAGATTTACCCAAAGTCGTTAGGTCAGCTGAATACAAATATTTTACATAGAGCGCCTGCCATGATGGATGTGACCAGTGCCTAGCCTCTTCCCAACTATGTTGGGGTCGGCTTACAGTCTAACCGGATGCAGCTGAATGAAGGATATGACCAGGGATCGATAAAAAAAACCCCTTATCGCCGCTTTCAGTGGTTATCTATATTTCTGATTTATTTATAAAAAGTCGTATTTGACAATAGACGCTTGAAATTTATGCTTCTATCTGGTTTATTCTCTTAATTTAACTGTTCTTATTCAAGCAAATGTTTTAAATACTTTAAAATAAAAAAAATGTGCTTCTCGACTGTAACATAACATTCCAATAATGTAATGCGCATTTTCATATGGCAGTGCCACCCAAGGACTCTACGAGATACGGCCGTCCTAGTGTGGAGTTCATAAGCAAAATACTTCCTTTGCGTCTTATTTAAATATGTATCCCCAGCTAATAAGAGGAAACAGGGTCGGTCTTTTTCTCCATACAAAAAGTCATAATTCGAATTTCGGCTTTCGTCTATTTCCTCCTCCAATATTGGACAAATTTGAAAGATATTTTATAAATTGAATAAGAAGGATATTTACTGTGCCCCTCTTGATATTTTTTTTTGTTGCTTAATTTTCCATACAAAATGTGAAAAATTCCATAAAAAAACACGTCGAGGCTGCCGTAAAAGCGCGCACCAGGCTCTAAAAAAAAGACCAGGTTACGGAAAACCAGTAACAAGTGGAGGCGCGATTGTCAAATTCGATTTTAGTTGTGTCACAATAATTTTTAAATTTAGAGAATTTATTTGGCAGAATAGCTCCAAGATTCTCATAGCCAAAAGTAAGGAATTTTAGTGATAGTTTAGTAAGTTTAGTTCGGTGTACATGAGAATCGGCACCAATGTCTTTTAAAACAACTTTATCAATCATGTTTTATGCAAATAAATATCATTTCTATTTCTATTTCTTAAAACTTTACAAAGTCAGAGAAATAAATAAAATTGCTCAGCAAAATGACTACCAAATTAAATCATTGTCCTTCTACTCAAATCGCAACTGTCATTCTTTGACAGTTGTACGAAATGGCTATAACACGGCAAAAATAAATACTTAAATATATAAATGAATTAAATTCTTAAATTCTTAAATAATCTTTCAATAAATTAAAAAATTCTTCAATATCTTAAGAGGTCGATACTGCCGACGATACACACTACTTTTTTAGGCGTTTTGACGACGAGTATGTGGTATTATTATTCTACACGGGTAGCATGACTCCCGTAGAAATTTATTTTGTCGACGGAAGAATAGACAAACTGACAGATGAACAATCACAATCTGTCATTTTGTCTGGTTGAGTTGACTCGGGCCCAGTTGTCACTGACCGAATTGGCGTAGTGTGTCAATTTGATAAACAATTATTACCAATCAATTTGATAATAAACAAGAGTCAATTTGATAATCATGTCTAAACGTAGTTATTACTCATTGAAAACCGTTACTCATAAAGGTACCCAACTTTTTACCCGACTGCCCCAGAAGGAGGGTAATGTTTTTGTTGAATAAAATTAACTTAATCATTCTATTTATATCTTTGAGTCAAGAACAAAAATAAACCATAAGTACACCGTTTGATACGAAAATAATCTATAATCTAAGTATAGATAATGTACAAATTGCCTTCACGTGTTCTCCGGAGTGGTCCACTTTGCATAATGATAAGGGGTTGTCTATCAAACGGTATCATTATGGATAGCTCTTTAGTTTATTATGAAAGCTGTTTCCATCGATTTGTTTGTTCTTCACTCATAATCACGTGTAAGGGAAATTGCGAGTCTATGTTCGCTTTTAACTAAAGGTGGGTTTAGACCAAACGAGCGAATGCTCATTCGATAGAATGAGCATTCGCATGAATTTGATGGAGTAGGGATACCTACTCCATCAAATGGTGTAAACAGAGACAGAGCATTCTTCCGTTGTTCTATATTTTTTGCGGAGATTGCATCTTTGTGGTTTGTGTTTTTACAATGTTCAGTCACGAGCAAAAATATGTATACACTCAGCAAAATTCAATAACGTTTTTCTCGTGGAATAACGATTGTAACTTTGAGATGATACCTATTTCATAATAATAGGGGTTCAAAAATACTATGTTCGTTATATCATAAAATTATAATCAATACAGTTGGAGAAAATAACTTTTAAGTGTATACATATTATTGCTCGTGACTGTTCATATTGTAGGATCCCACAGACATCTCAAACCATGGTAGGTTTCTAGCATTCATAAGTAAGCCTTAACAAAAATGAGTGAGTTAGTTAGAGTGAGATAGTTATGATTATACATCGGTCAAGTCGCTAGAACACAGGAACGCTTTGAAGAGACCGTTTCGAGGAGCAAGCACGTCCGAACACGAAAGAACGCTCTAGGCAACTGATCGCACGCTCGTGTGCCATGTACATCAAGCGAGCGAGCATTCTTAGAGCATAGAACATTCCATTGAATCTCCGCAAACAGGATAGAGCAACGAAAGAATGCTCTGTCTCTATTTACACCAAAATAATTTAATGGAGTGGGGACAAAATGAGCATTCGCTCGTTTGGTATACACCCACCTTAAGTGCTTATTGCAAAAAAAGTTGCTAGGGTGAGCGTAGTGTTAAAAATAACGGTTTATTTTGATTTTAGAGATAAAAGTTGTTTGCAGTATGTGGTCTTAATCAGTCACATTATATTTTAGGTCAGTGCAATAAAATGTGGGATTTGTTTGTAAAAGATAAGAGGCTTTGTTAGCGGGTTTATAAGGGAAGAGCTGTTAAAAAACTTAATAAAACTAATACCCGACTACAACAAAAAGGAAATATTTATTTTTTATTTCATGACTTTATGATTTCTATGGGGCGCCATTTTCACGTGACTCTGACACTGTGATGTCACATAGCCAGCGGACGATCAAGACGCTACCAACGATACCTCATTTGTCCAATTGTGACGAGTAGTTTAGAAGATAAGAGGGAACACATGAACAAACATACACACAAACATACATACATACCGGTCAAAGTCATAAGCCTCCTTTTTGCGGTTTCTTAAACCAATATGCTCTTGTAGTATAATTGTCTTATTCGAAATTTGACAGAAAACATAACATCATGCCTGTAATCTCCGACGGGTAAGGCAGAGAATTAACTATAGTACACCCACATTTCGCCACTTATGTTCAAGTCCCATGTAATAGGGGGCGAGCCTATTGCCATCAACCGGGCACTAATCCAGACTACGGGCTGTTACTGAGAAATTCCTGATGAAAAAAACCCAATAACTCTTTACCTGACCTGGGAATCGAACCCAGGATCTCATGCTCAGCATTAGCGCTGGGGACCACTAGATCAACGAGGCATATAAATAAGAATAAATAATTAATATCCAAAAGAATACCTACAAACACCTACAGTTTCGACTTAGACCCAAACTAGGCAAGTATTTAGTGAACTAAACTATCGGTTTGCGTTTTACCAGACAGAATGACAGCGCCACGTGACTGCGTATAAAATTTTCTATGAAAACTTCATGGAAATTGTTCTACCAGAATCGCGTCGTAGCACGGTCGCGTCGGGCCTGTCTGCAGGAGCCTTTATGCTAAGTTTTGACTTATACAATTATAAATACGAGCTGCGCTCCGCGGTTTCACCCGCGTAAGTCTCGATCTCGTGAGAATATCGGGATAAAAACTATCCTATGTCCTATTCTAAGTCATGGTCTACCCTTGTGCCACATTTCATCTAAATCCGTTCAGCCGTTTTAGCGTGAAATAGTAACAAACAAACTCACTTTCGCATTTATAATATTAGTTAGGAAGTTAGGATTCCTTCCTACCTAGTCGCTCATTTTAATAATTGGTCAGTCCACTACCAATTCCCATAACGGTGTGCATTACTATAATAATTATGAAAATTACCTATAAAAGGCGATGATGGGCTATCAAACCGTTACTTTTTATATTCGATTATGGTTATAAGCCCATTGGGTTATGGTTGCATCTGGCGTGACCTAGTTTAAGAAACGATTAAGTTGGTTGATATTGGATATAGAACTACCCCTTAGAAGAAATGAGCGTGCAGAATTGTAATTACTTAATAATCATAATGACCATCACAGTTATTTGGGAGTTAAATAACGTACTCTGTTGATGATTGATGTTTTAAAAGTTTAATGACTCGTTTTACAATGAATAAAAGAGAACATACAGCGAAATTTACGATGACACGGTAACGCATGTCATTCAGTCTATAACGGCGCTGAACGGGAAGAACCGGCGCACATGCGATGTTTTTGACGTCTGGATGACACTTAACGTTGATGACATTGACAGCATCAAATTGGCGAGCAGCGGCGCCAATTTTTTTTTTATCTGGTCTGACTAGTTTGTAGTCACAAGCGCTGAGCATGAGGTTCTGGGTTAGATTCCCAGGTCGGGCAAAGTGATAATGGGTTTTTCGTCAGGAATTTCTCAGTAGCAGTACGGTGTCTGGAACGCACCTTCTATGCCTCGTATATTGCAGATATTACGTCCATACCTCCATAGGCGACGGTGACTGATGGTATTTTCATTACAAAATATGTTTTCAGCGAATAGGTTTAAAAAATCTCCATCGTCATTACTTTGTACTAATGACTCTCAAATTGCTATCGTTATTTGCCAGTTCGATATTATTTTTTTTAGCCTGATTTTCATTTATTTTTTCAAGATAATATTTACTGACATAATTTAAAAACTACCAGAACTAAAATAATAATACTCATTCCATTATATTTGGATTATTCGCAGACGCGAGACTGAGCGGTCGTGTTTTTGTGTTGATTATAGAGATATTGATTTAAGTATTTGCGAATAATGTTATTGTAATAATTTGCGGAGTCAGTTTACTGTTTGTTGTGAAAGATGAACTAAATAGTTTTTAATCAGCGTTTTCGGTGTTAGTAGAATGTCTAACCCAGGAGATAGCCCTTTCGGCCGCAGCCAATTAGTACGACGAAGTCCCCCACCGACGCCATCGCCTGCCGATCAAAAACAGACAAGAGAACCAGCGCCGCCAGCAGCAACGGAGAACGAAGCAGCTACTGAAGTCGTTTCTACGTCGGAGGTTCAGAGATGGCTGGGGTCCATCGATACAATTTTGACCGAAAGGACATTGACCATCCATATATGGGAGTTGGACCAAGTGCTGCCCAGAATGGACACATAGTGCATTATGTTCCTTGGACATATATTAGTCTGTACACCAAAGCTCAATAAAATCTATCCCCGGAGTTTTGAGAAAAACTCTTTTCTATTGAGTATTTCTTGTTGATGAACACCAACCAACCGATGGCGCATTTTTATTAAATAATGACTGTAATTATGTTAAGAAACACATTACTATTTCATTTGTGTGCATATAATTTTCATATTAAATATTTTTTAATGACCATCCATATTCGGCAGTTGGGCCAAGTGCTGCCCAGAATGGACTCATAGTGCATTATGTTCATTAGACATATACCAGTCTGTAAACCTAAGCTCAATAAAATCTATCCCCGGAGTTTTGAGAAAAACTCTTTTCTATTGAGTATTTCTTGTTGATGAACACCAACCAACCGATGGCGCATTTTTATTAAATAATGACTGTAATTATGTTAAGCAACACATTACTATTTCATTTGTGTGCATATCATTTTCATATTAAATATTTTTTAATGACCATCTATATTCGGCAGTTGGGCCAAGTGCTGCCCAGAATGGACTCATAGTGCATTATGTTCCTTGGACATATACCAGTCTGTAAACCTAAGCTCAATAAAATCTATCCCCGGAGTTTTGAGAAAAACTCTTTTCTATTGAGTATTTCTTGTATTTCTATTGAGTATGACTGTAATTATGTTAAATAACACATTATTTTTTGGAACATTTAAAAAAAAAATGAAAAATATAAATATCCGGTATCGGTAACAGGGTCCAAGCTACCGGTAGTGAGGGCTCCATCATCAGACCCTGGATACAACCCTGGGCTATACTAGGTACTTGTCAAGACAAAGCCAACGAGTTCAAACACGATGGTGCTATCTTGTTTGGTTGAGGAGTTCCCTTGGCCACCTTCCGGCTCCATCATCAGACCCTGGACACTGTCTAGTGTAAGGCACTTATCAATATACATTCAACGAGTCAAAACGCGATGGTGCTGTCTTCTTTAGTTAAGGAGTTCCTATGGATATCTTCCGGCTCCATCATCAGACCCTGGACACCACCTAGTGTAATAGGACTTTTCAATACTTATCCAATGAAACCACATACGACGTGGCTATCTGGTTTACTTGAGGAGTGCCCGTGACCACCCTCCAGCTCCATCATCAGACTCTGGATACCATGTGAGGCTATAGCACTTGTCAAGATAAAATCAACGAGTTCAAACTCAACGACGCTCTCATTTTTCCAATAATAAAATAAAATAATTAAATAAAACTAGGTAGGGACCTACCTGAAAAACATTAACCTCTCTCAGGCATTATCTTATTAAACCTGGGACCGTTTTTTTTTTATTACATTTTTTTATGTATTGAATTGATGCAAGGAACCATTTCGAAGCACTCCCATGTCTGGGCAGCATTTGGTCCAAATCGGTCAATATCCTTTGCTCGATTGTGGCTGAGGGAAAAATGAATACCGATCAAAAACTCCGTGTGACCAATCTTTGCAGAAAAGTAAACCATGGGACATCTCAGATGGCCGTGCTGTACCAATCCCTGAAGCAGAAGTCCATCCAAGCGCACACAACCATCCAACACCTTCAAGTGCAGCAGAATGTTGCGGAATCCATTAGCCAGTTCAAAGAAGTCATGGAAACGAAGATGAGCCGACCCGAATCAGACAGTACTTCCTACGCTAACATGGTGAAGAAAGGCTCTGATAAATTTATTCGCCCAGAAAATCTCAGTTCGGTCGCTATATATCCAAGCGATAAGACCAAAACCAGTGACGACACCAAGTCGTTGGTACAAAAAATTATCTCCCCTGAGGAATTAAAACTCCATGTCCGCGGTCTAAGGAAAATTAGAAACGGAGGCGTCATCATTAGGACGGACAACAAAGACGACATTAATAAATTAAAAAGCTCACAGAAGCTAGTTTCCTCAGGTCTTACAGTTGAAGAACCATCCAAACGCCGTCCTAGGATTGCTGTCATTGGTGTTCCCGTAGCCCTAACTGAAAAAGAGGTATTTGATTGCATTTACATCCAAAACTTGACGGATAAATTGCCAAACATTACTCGTGAGTCCTTTTTAGACAGTGTAAAATTGAGCCATAAGTCAGGAAAGAAAGATCGTCCAACTTGCAATTATATATTGGAAGTTCCTGCTTCTATCAGAAAAATTATGATGGACCAAGGCCGAATTTTCATAAACTGGACATCATGTCCAGTGAGAGATTTCACTATTGTGACCAGGTGTTTTAACTGCCAGCAGTTCGGACACGCTGCCAAATTTTGTAGAGAGACGAGCCCTACTTGCAACCTCTGTGGCGAAACAGGACATTCTTTCAAGGAATGCAATAATAAAGGTTCTCCACCTCAATGTGCGACCTGCAGACGTTTCAAGAGGAAAAATGATCATCCAACTGGTGATGTAAATTGTCCAGCACGTAAATATGCAGAGGACAATTATATTAATTCCATTGACTATGAAGGCGCCTAAGAGCGCCGCCGACTACATAGTTAATTAAGCACATAGACAGTAGGTTAACTTCTACATATAATTGTTTTTATGGCCAATCAGCTAATCTCTGATTTAGATGGGTTTTCCGTGTCTGAAGCTAAAATCTGTAATGTTGAGGAGTGCAAAAAGTTAGTCTATACTGGGGATAAAACATTGACTTTACTTACACAAAATATACGCAGTATAACCCGAAATTTTAACGGTCTCCAAGTTTTGTTGCAAAATCTTGATATAGGCTGCGACGTTATTGTTCTAACTGAATGTTGGCTATCCAACAAAACTGCCAATATACCATCTCTCGATGGCTTTAATGTTCACAAAAGCGATAGAACATTCAACCAGAACGATGGCATAGTGGTTTATATTAAAAAGAATTTAAGAACATTAGTAGATGAACCCCATTTTCTAGACTGCAACTGCTTAGTAATTAAAATTATTCCCGATACAGTAATTATGGCTATTTATAGGCCTCCATCCCAAAGTCTTGATGGGTTTTTGGATTCCCTTAACAGTAATTTAGCAAAATTATCTTCGTTTAAAAATGTCATACTGGTAGGTGATATCAACATAAACATTGCTGCCGAAAAAATCGATACTCATTCACATAACTACCTTAATATTTGCTCATTTCATGGACTATTACCAGCTCATTATCACCCAACCCACCAGAGCGGCTCTTGTCTAGACCATATCCTTATAAAATCGAAAAGTCCATCCAAGACATTAGTTACTAATTCGTCACTTACCGATCATCAAGCTGTTTTGCTAACACTACTAATATCTTCACCTAGATATAAGTGCATGCGCAGCAATACTAAACTCAGTATGACGAGTCTTGAGACTGATTTTCGCGGTATTAATTTTGACCTCGTTTACAATTCACACGATCCAAATGTTTCTCTACAATATTTTGTAGATTTGTTACAAGCTACAATAAGGAAAAATACATTAACTAAAGTAATACCTAGAAAGTATAGTAATATTAAACCATGGATTACGCCTGGACTTGTTCGCTGTATCAGAAATAGAGATAAACTTCACCATAAATCGAAAAAAGCACCGGATAATGAACTACTATCAATTACATACAAACGATATAGGAATTTCTGTAATAATCTTTTGAAAAAGCTAAAAAACCAATATGATCAAAGTCAACTACAGAAAGCAGGTAAAAACAGTAAACTTATATGGAAATTCATAAAAACTAACACTATTACGTCAAAAAATCCCGAACCTGCTCTTGATCTTTTATCTTCTCAGCTAGGCCCTACCGCAGCAGCAAATAAAGCTAATAACTTCTTCATTAACGTAGGAAAAAACTTAGCAGAAAAAACCTTAATAACTAATCGGTGTTTCTCCATTCAAAGTCAAACTAAGACTAATGCAACTCGTAACTCTTTTGTCTTATTAGATACTGATGTTAATGAGGTAGTAAGTATAATAGATGGATTAAAGGAAATTTGTGCCGTAGGTTGCGACGACATACCTAATAGCATACTCAAAAGATTTAAATACATCATTGCCCCTCCGTTGACTCACATTTTTCAGTTATGTCTAACAAAAGGAGTATTTCCTAAATTACTTAAAAAAGCCGTAGTCACCCCTGTGTTTAAAGCCGGAGACAAAAATTGTGTAAATAACTACAGGCCAATTTCAGTTTTAACAGGCCTCTCAAAGATATTGGAAAAAATTATTAACAGTAGATTAGTAAAATATCTCGAAAGTAATAAATTACTTTCTGATCATCAATTTGGTTTTAGGCCCAAAAGATCAACAAGCCAAGCTGTTCACCAACTGACAAATTTTATAAGCACAAACCTGGATAACGGCATGCACACGATAGGGATATTTTTAGACCTTGCCAAGGCTTTTGACACAATTTCTTGTACTTTGCTATTGAACAAGCTGGAAATGCTGGGAATACGGGGAATTCAATTCCAACTATTATCTGATTACCTTAGCGACCGCCATCAGTGTGTAAAAATAGGTCAGTGCATGAGTTCTGAACTTAGGAATAGCTGTTACGGAATCCCGCAAGGCAGTATTTTGGGTCCTACTTTGTTTTTAATTTATATAAATGACCTGTGCAATTTAACACTCCAAAAGGGGGTAATTATGTCGTATGCGGATGACACTGCTCTACTGTTTGCTGCTAAATCAAAGGCCGAGGTCTATGAAGTAGCACAGAATGGTTTTACTACCGTGTCAAATTGGCTTCATAAAAATCTCTTAACATTAAATACAGATAAAACCAAGTACCTATTATTTACAATGAGAAATACTAATCCAACGCTTACTAATCCTAACATTCAAGCGCATAACAATTGTGATTTTCATTATGCTGACATTGCGTGTACTTGTCCCACTTTAGCTAAAACCGACCATATCAAATATCTAGGTGTCACGATTGACACAAACCTGAATTTCCGCAAACACATCGATTTATTATGCAACAGAGTGCGTAAACTAATGTACATTTTCAAAAATTTACGTAACATTGCCGACTTTCAATTAATTAGACAGGTCTATTTGGCTCTGTGTCAATCTATTATTACCTACTGCATAACGTCCTGGGGTGGTGCCGCAAAATCAATTTTACTGCACCTAGAACGCGCCCAAAGAGCAGTTTTAAAGGTTGCTACTTTTCGTCCATTTAGATTTCCAACACACCAGCTTTATATGGCATGTAAGGTGCTAACAGTACGTCAGTTATTTGTTTTGAATGTAGTTCTATTCCAACACACTGAACTTTATTTTAACCCAGTACCTTCAGACAGGAGAAGAAAAGATTTGGTTTGTGCTAACACTCAGACTAAACATGCTTTTGCTCGTCGATTTTATTTATTTTTGGGACCCTACTTGTATAACCAATTTAACAGAGTGCTAAAGATTTATAGTTTAAGCTATAATAGGTGTAACTTACTAGTACAGGAATATTTGGCAAAACTCAATTATGCAGACACGGAAAAACTACTAGAAATATTAAAATAAAAATTCCATTCACCTACTCTAATATAAGTCTCTTCCTTTACCTAATTAATAATAGTCTCCACTTTATTTACTTTAATACTATTCGTTAATTTATTTAAAAATAATATATCTTACATAATCTAGTTTTAAAAAATGTACCGAAACAGTTACTATTTCAGTCATTGAAAATATTATGTCTTATTTTTATTTAGCTTCTTATAAAATTATTGTCTTCTTTTAAAATGTTTGATGTAAATTGATGGCCTGAAACACAGGTTCTCACAAACCTAGATCAGGCAGGTCTATATTACAGCTAGAATTAAAGTTACCTCGTTTGTAATTAATGTTAATCATAATTTTACCTTATTGTTTTACTTGAATAAATTTTATTATTTATTATTTATTTATTAAAAACATCTAACGGGCCTCTGCGAGTTGGCTTCGGCCCCTAGTACGCCTTCCAAAGGTCCGGGACCCCAGGGTCCCGAGATATGTAAACAAATATAAAAAATAATAATATGTACAAGTTTATAAAAAAGGAGGGGAAATTATCATAGGGCATAAAAACTTTCGTCGGAATCGCTGTCAACAGGAAAAGAGCCTAAAAGGCTGGCAGCATTGCCACATTGTATGGCAATCTTTGGCCAAAAAATAGGCCAGCCCTTAGAGGCCCTAGACAAAGTAACATTTTATCAGCGATAACGATGATGGAAAAGGCATAAATTTATAGAACTGACACAAGCTATCGAAAAGCTTATGTCAATTCTGTTGAAAGTCGTTGTAGAAATACGAAACGCTATCGAAGCGATTTTCACCTGTCTAAGTGTCTAGGCCCTCTGGTCACATGAAGGTCGACCAACCGCTTGGCAATGTCCCGAAAAACTAAATGGGCACTCGTAGCCCTTGGCCCTAATTTATTCTTTTGGCTTTAGTCATATTATAACCTTACCAAATGACTAAGCCAAGCCAAGTCTATAATAAACCGCTGTTATGTCTTCCTAGGTCAATAAACTGTTGGGTCTAAACGATTTGTGGAAATGTAGAGTATGAATAACACAAGCTATACAGCATATATTAGAAAGGTGTGGTCAAATCTTTGTGTGTGGTACAGACCATCAAACTGAACAACTTTCTCCATTGTACTGTGGTGGTATCTACAACGCCACATGCGAACTATGCATCACACTGACGTCATGCAAAATCCTGCATTGCGCAAGCAGCGTTTACCGCGCGCCGAGCAGTTTACAAGATCCAGACATCAATCGTTAGACAGTTGCCCGACAGACTCTTGTCTGCCACCTACGTCTGGTCGGAGGATCCTCCCCTTTCTATGGAGGGTGAGTGAAGTTTACACCCTATTCTTCATACCTCTATATTATGATCAGCATCGTCATCGCGAAAAAAGTATCAACTGTCCCATACCAAAACTTCAATGCTTACTCGACGCAAATGTATGGGACGGTTGATTATTATGTTTCTCATGCTGTGCCAATAATTAAGAGCGCAAGTATGAATTACCAGCAAACAAAAGAAAATATAAAATTTGTATTTTATGATCAAAGTTATTATTGGAAGTAAAAAGTGGTTGGTTGAAAATTCCAAACGGAACTTTAAAACTAACAGCTAGAGGCCCTCGTTTTAATGTTTTTCTGTAGCTTCAAATAGGTACATCAGACAAGAAAATAACTGCTCTCAATAACAACACTTAAAATTGAGTTTGTTTGAACACTTAGCGTTTAATCACTTAATTACTCACTGACTTTATAGGATTTCCTAATAGACAACAATTGAAAACAATCATATAGACAATTTTGTTTCAAAAGGAAAGGTTTCTGCCAAACATTATATCAGCGTTAACGGCAGCAAGATTTTTCCCCACCTAACGACTACTGAAGTAATCCACACATTGTCTTATTCATACGCATACCCCAACCAAATCAGATCGATATCACACAAAGAGTTGCCGTGAGTCAAACATTGATTTTTCCACCATTAAACATGCAGACTGCCGGCAGGGTCACATGCTAATACATATACCTCCTTTTTTATGGCAGCAGTCGGGTAAGATAATCTAAGGTATAATAAATCGCTATTTTCGTTTTATTGCCTTTGTTTTCTGACGAATTATACCCGCATGGTTTCAGTGTTGTGACGAATTGCGGTGAAAGGTTTGATGTTAGGTTATTTTGATGAATGTGGTATAAATCGAGGCGTAAGTCTTTCAAACATGCATACCTAACCTCATGCCTGTATACCCCGAAGGGTTAGATAGAGGTGAGCCTATAGTACACCCACATTTCGCCAGTTATGTTTAAGTCCCATGTAATAGGGGGCGAGCCTATTGCCATCAACTAGGCATAAATGCAGACTCCGGGCTGCTACTGAAAAATTCCTGATGGAAAAACCCATTATCACTTTGCCCGACCTGGGAATCGAACCCAGAACCTCATGCTCAGCGTTTGCGACTACTAACTAGGCAGTCCAGATAAAAACATTCTAGCAGTAATAAGAATCATTGTTGGCGCCGCTGCTCTCCAATTTAATGCTGTCAATGTCATCAACGTTAATTGTCATCCAGACGTCAAAAAACCGCATGTGAGCGGGTTCTTCCCGTTCAGTGCCGTTATAGACTGAATGTCATGCGTTACCGTGTCATCGTCCCATGTAATAGGGCGCGAGCCTATTGCCATACGATCCTCTAGATATCCATATCCATGTAGACGTCAAATTGACGTTTCAGACACTATAATTTCTTCTATTTGAAAATTAATGAGACCGAAATCAATTAAATTTGAAAATACAATGCTTATACCAGAATACGTTCTGTAGAAGTCGCTTTAACATTCCCGAAGCGCGTTTCGCGTATCTAATGCTACGAGCCTAACACAAGCTATGCTCGTAGCGTACGTCGATACGCGTGTAGCATAATTGCAATACATCCTATCTAAACAACCTTTAAAGAAAGAGATGAAAGCTATTGGCTTAAGTATGCGATGTGTTGAATGCTCTACGTTGCATTAATCTAATCGCAGAACGCTATATTCTAGATAAGGGCATAATATTAAGAGGCGTTCGTTTTTTAATGTGTTTTTTAAAGTTTTCTTTTGCCATAATGAACACGTTAATTTGTGATTACACTTTAATTAGTACTCAGTGTGATTAGTACTTTTTCTGTTGACAGCGATGCGGACGAATTTTTTGATAATTTGGGTTTTTTATATACTTTCTTGTACATTATTATTATTTTAAGTCTGTTAGTTTTTAAATTATTTAAATTTTAATATAATCTTGAAAAATTAATTAAATCTGATATACAAAACTAACTGGTTTCTCATACAAATGTTCATCTCTTGTTTTAGCTCCTTAAGCGATGATTATCCAAAAACGCCGAAACACATGGTTTTTCATTTGAAACCAGAATGCTAAATACCAAATTTCATGGTTTAATTTTCAAAAATGACGATTTTCCATACAAACTTTCTTCCTGAATTTACCTACCCACGTATTTTTAATAATTCATCTCCCTCAGTGTCACTAAGAAGGTCACAGAAAATCAAATTACTTTCAAACGCCCCCTAGCGAATAAACATTTGATAAAGAACTTTACAAATTGAACAATGATTAAATTGATAAAGTTTTGAACAAATACGTAACAAGATATAATAATTAAAATAACGGCCTGACCAGTACAAATATTGGAAGGCAACCAGTCCCGTGAAAGGAATTAAATTCTTCAGTAATTAAGTTTAAAATTAAGTGAAAATATCTTGAGATATTTGCGGACGATAACTAAAGAAGTCGATTAAACTAAGTACGTACAAATTATTGATCTAGATTCGTGTTGAAAGACGGTCTAAATCAAATAATTTGACGGCACAGCAAGTGGCGCCACGTCGTTTTGTTACGAAGTTACTGGAATCACTGAAAAGGTCGGATACGAGCGACGCTGGCTGATTACTGTCACTCTAGCGGAGCGTCGCATCTATGGTTGCGTGGCGGCTGTCTTTTTACTAACTACCTATATAAATGTCTAGAGAGAGTGTCGCGCTGTCAAAGAACAAAAACAAACAGTCAAATTTTTTAGACCTTGGTTGCCATGTTGTGTTGAAGTAAAAAGTTCGTTACATTTTTAAGTAACACACATTATTATCTGAATTTTCATAGTAAAATTGCAGCCCGCATCGTCACTTGTTTTTTTCGATTAGTCTCGAAAAAGTTTGGCAAAATAATGCTCGAATTTCCAAGCATGTTTGAGAAAATAAAATTATTTTTCAGTTCCAGAATTGGACTTAAAATAACAAAATTCGGCAACACACGGCCAGGTAAATATTCCAGTGCAAAATAAAATCCTGACTTAAAACAACGCAAACACAGATTTTAATGAATTGCAAAGAGAGTAGAGCGTAGAACAACGCACTACTATTGACCGACTTAATGAAGTCTATCCGAGAAGCACCTCCCAGATTGTTTCACTTCCACCTGCAGGGCGAGGTCACACTGCTAGCGACCTCGCTCCGCTTCGTTTAGCTCTATCAGATAAGTTATTAATGCAGTGTGTTTGGCCCTGATTTCTGGCGGGATAAACGGTTTTGGGATGTTAGCCAAATTCTGGTTAAAACTTATTTTGTGTGTCGTGATAAAGTTGCTTTTAGTTATCTAGTTGCGCAGTTGTAGTAAATTAGAATTGTTTTTAACCAAGGTAAGTAATATTGCAGGAAAATGGTCTCATTTCGTTACAGGTTGTTGTATTTGTTTCAGAACTAGGATATTAGATAATACTACTACAGTATTTTTTCTTTTATCTTTTAATAGATATACGATGGTTTTAATTGCTTATTTTTCATTTCTCGCTCATCTTCCTTTGAAACCGGGCCTTCATAGAAACTTTTTTCTTACAGTTAATTGTTTCTTTTATATCTGAAAAAAGAATCGTCTGATTTAATTGAGCGAGCTCGGAGTTTCTTTGTCATTATTGTTTGCTAGTGAAACTCTCGCTGAATATAATTTAAATCGAAATGTTCTTAAGAATAAAGTTAGATTAAAGCTCTGGTCAAACTGAGGCGAATCCTACGCGGGATGCGGGAAGAAATTCGCTCGCGCCTATTAATCAACTAACTCGTATGGAGGTGTTCAAGCTGGCGCAAATATTCGTGTCACTTCTTATGCTGACAAGAGCTAAACCGCGGTCACTGTCGGACTGCCTATAAAAGAAAGAGAAGCGCAATGACACAACGCCTGAATTTATTGCAAAATATGAAGCAATTATTTATTTACTCAAAATTAGTTGAGTAGGTAATCGAAAATAAAAAACAACTAAGTTCTGGAATTAAATAAGACGTTCGTCGTACGTTGGTATTTAATACAGATATTTTGGATTGGACTGGAACTCAAGGTAAAAGGATAGTTTATTGTTAATTTGTATCGAGTTTTTTTTTCAAAACGAGTTTTGGTAATAACCAGGTTCTAAAAATTTTGTGTTCAAGATTAACTTATTTATTTTTCCGTACAAACTATATATGCAACATTTTTTTTAAAGACATGCCTACTTAGAATACTTTCCTGCTCTCAGCGCCTAATAATAGACACAAGCGACGCGCGCAGTCAAGTCCCGCATCCCGCGCGGGATTCGTATCAGTGTGGTCACTGGTCAAGGCTTAAAATAGATTTCAGTTCGAATTTCAATTTTACTGATGTATTATTCAATAGTGAATGAGCTGAAATATTTTCTAGTAGGTATAAACGTTGCCAGATTTAGCATCCTCATTTAAAGTGTAGTTTTATTAACTGGTACTTATTAGCGGGTTGGTTTCGTATTTGAAACTATTTTCAGTTAGAGACTTTAGTTTATGAAATTCAATTAGTAATTTTGTTTTGAAAACATACCAATTTTTATTATTTGTTCTTTTTAATTGATTGCTTCATTAGTCTAGGTTACATACTCCTTAGACTCCTGAGTGTGGCAAAGTATAAGTAGGAAAAAATCAAGTGTTCTTAAAAAAAAAACAATTAAAAAAAATTCAGTGCCTAAGCTTTTAATCTGTCAAAACAAATCCCAATCCCTATTAAAATTGAAGACAAAATGAACTGAAAGATTCGTTAGTCGCACAAAAATTTACGGACTACCAATAAAATTAAAACTTTTGAAAAGGCGATGCTTTAGAAAGAAAGAAAGTAAACAACAAAAACCGGCCAAGTGCGAGTCGGACTCGCGCACGAAGGGTTCCGTACCATTATCTATAAAAACGGCAAAAAAATCATGTCTGTTGTATGGGAGCCCCACTGAAATAATTGTTTTATATATTCTGTGAATATTTCAAGCGTCTACCTGTTGCCGTTATCAAAATCGAGCAAAAACGAGCAAAAAATTCACGTTTGTTGTATGGGAGCCCCCTTAAATATTTATTTTATTCTGTTTTTTAGTATTTGTTGTTATAAATTTCAACTAACTATCACGGTTCGTGAGATACAGCCTGGTGACAGACGGACAGACAGACAGACAGACTAACAGACAGACAGCAGAGCCTTAGTAATAGGGCTCCGTTTTACCTTTTGGGTACGGAACCCTAAAAAACGAAGGAAAGACGGAAGGAAATAATATTGTTAGTCGCCAGTCAGTATTAACGAGAACCCGATTACTGTTTCTCTGGAAGTTGGAACAAAAAACGTAGCAACGAGAAAATACTGAAGCTGACATGACTTTTAAAGAGAATGAACGTTACTTGGAAAGGCTTGTTTATAACATCTATTCAAAAAGAGCTAGTTTATTTTTACCCGACTACGGCGAAGAAAAAAGGAGGGTTATGATTTTGGCCGGTATGTATGTATGTATGTAAGTATGTGCATCTGTTCCCTCCTATCTTCTAAACCACTTATCACAATTTGACAAATGAGGTATCATTGGATGCGTCTTGATCGTCCGCTAGTTATAGGCTTTGTGACGTCACATTAAATTAAAAATGGCGCACTCTAGAGAACATCAAGTCAGGAACTTAAAAAAAAAATTGTTTAATCGTACCATGTTGGGGTATCAAATGAAAGGGCTTAATGAGCACATTTCAAAAATATAGATATTGTAACCCAAAAAGAATAAAAAAAAAAATTAAAGTTATAAAAACTAATACCCAACTACGACTAAAAAGGTATAAACAACACATCACAGACAGACAAATAAAAAATCCGTAGTCACACGTAATCTGTTCGATTTATTTATGCCCTAACACGTGTGACTCCGGATTTTTAATTTGTCTGTCTGTGATGTGGTTGTTTATACCTTTTTAGTCGTAGTTAGGTATTAGTTTTTATTACTTTAATTTTTTTTTGTAAACAGGAACTTAAATAGCTCTTTAATCCCTAGGGACCAAATGTGATGTAAATTTGGATATTGTTAGTAAAAGTTCCAATCACCAAAGAGATCAATCACGAACATTGTTATATGAAAAACTAGCTGATGCCCGCCACTTCGCTCGCGTGGATGTCAGTTATAATATACTAAAACATTACTCGAGAACCACTCTAACCATTGGTGAAAACAGCATGAAATTAAGTGCAGTAGTTTTTGAGTTTATCGCGTACAGGACGACAGACAGACGCGGCGGAGGACTTTGTTTTATAATATGTAAGGATTAACAGACTGTATGACAGAGAGAACCGCGGGCGAACCAAATTTAAAAAAAAAATTGTGTAGGCTGTATGATAAAGCAAACCGTGCGCGAGCCAAACAAAAAAAAAGTTTGTGAAAAAATTGACTTCTACACTATTACATTCTACTATTGTCCTATTACACTAGGTGGTGTCCAGGGTCTGATGATGGAGCCGGAAGGTATCCGTTGGAACTCTTCAATCAAAGTAGACGGCACCATCATGTTTGAACTCGTTGAATATATTGACAAGTGATTTACACTAGGCAGGGTCCAGGGTCTGGTGATGGAGCCGGAAGGTGGCCATAGACATACCTTAACCAAACATGAGTCCATTCTGGGCAGCACTTGGTCCAACTCCCATATATGGATGGTCTATGTCCTTTACGATGATCAAACATCCAAAATATGGCTGAAAAATTTCTACAAACGAGACAAAAAACGTCATCTAAAACCAAGAACCGAAAGTAGGTCATCCCCATAATATCTGTTCGGGAAATATAAGCCTCATAAATAGAGCAGGACCCTTCTCAGCCTGGGACTATGGCCCAATAGTGGGTATTTGGCTGGCGGCCAACCAACCAATATGTAATGGGATGATGGAGATGATTGACACCGTTTGGCCACAGCGGACGCTTTAGTTTGGCTTTATTATGGTATACTGGATAATATGGTGGCTGAATTTATGGTGGTAACGTTTATGATCTCAGCGTGACGTGTAGGCATATGTAGCCAGCCAGCCTCTTTGTATAAAAAAACAACGGCTCATAACATAACATAGAAAGAAAGAAAGAAAAAAGGAAATAAATAAAAGTATTTGATTTGGGACACGCACATGAAAAACAAACAGTAATAAAAAGTAAGTACTTATCACTATATAATATTATAAAACAAAGTCCTCCGCCGCAACCTTCTGTTCGCAATAAACTCAAAAACTGCTACACCGATTTTCATGCTGTTTTCACCATTGAATAGAGTGTTTCTCGAGGAAGATTATAGTATACAATTTGTTAAGCGGGCGAAGCCATGGACATTAGCTAGTTTAAAATAAAAAGAACAATTTAAAAATAACAAAATACTTATATAACGACCTGTGCGAGGCCAAAAAGGCTCCTATCTCAACATAACACACAACAACACGCCTGTATTCCCCAAAGGATTAGGCAGAGGTGTCCCAATCCCACAAACACCCATTTTCTTACCCGACTAGGGCGAAGAAAAAAGGAGGGTTATGATTTTGACCGGTATATATGTATGTATGTAAGTATGTTCATCTGTTCCCTATCTTCTAAACCACTGATCACAATTTGACAAATGAGGTGTCGTTGGAAGCGTCTTGATCGTTCGCTAGTTATAGGCTATGTGATGTCACATTAAATAAAAATGGCGCGCTCTAGAGGAGATAAAGTCAGGAACTAAAAAAAAAAATTGTTTGATCGTACCATGTTTGGTATGAAATCAAAGGGCTTAATGAGTAGTTTTCAAATATATATATATATAATTATACAGGAAAAGTTTTTATCCACTGCGCAAATTTTGACAAATTAACCTTAAACCAGTTTTATTAAACATAATTTTTTTATTTTGATGCGTCTTAATACAAAAAAATAAAAAAATCGTTAACAAAAGATGTTTATTTTAAAAATGGTTGTATGGCTAACCGGCGCCGGCAGCGCGCGGCGAAGCGGAACGCGCGAAAGTACCTACCTATCAGCTGTGCGCTCGCTCGATTCGCCGGCGTAGGTATTTACGTGGGTTACTGGCCCTTGGATCTCGCTCAAAGAAATCAAAAATGCTTTCTTCGATTTCGATCGCCAGTCAGGGTCTGCCAGACCCTCGTGCATGATTCGGGGTTCTGAACTGTCCGTGATCAAGCAGCCTTTGAGTGGCCGCTAAAATGGTCCTTTCATTAGGGACCGCGGGGTTAAGGATTCCATGGGCTCGCATTCGAGGTATGCTCTCCGTCGCATACATTCTGCGAGCTGCTCGCAAACTTTCACCACTCAGTACATACACTCGCACCATCTCGTAAAACTCGCGGTTACTGAAGTCCGACATCGTGACCGGTAGGTACAAGCACGACACGTGCGGCGCGGCGCTTGCGCGGGAAAGCGATTAGACGCGACGTCACACGACAGCGCGTGCGATGAGCGAACTGTCGGCTACAGCGCCCGGCGCCGCCCGGGAGGGGGTTGCACCCCCTTGCAACACCGCCGCCTGTGCGCCGGCCGCCGCACGCGCCCATTGATATTATTACGAATAGTTTGTGTCCATATTTTGCTGATTTAAAGTAGGATAAAAAAACAAAAAAAAGTATTGAATAAATAATGGAAATGTGTTCTATTACTGATATTGAACCACCAAAAAAAATTTGCGCACTGGTCAAAAGCTTTTCCTGTATATTATAACCCCAAAAGAATAAAAACACGCCGGTTGCGCAGTACCAAAATACCTGTGTTTTGAATGTCAAAGTCCTATGAAAACAGTAGCCTCTTGAAACGCAAAGGTTCAAACGCGGTCGCGTTACTAACAAACTGTCAAAGCAAATCAGCGTCCAGATGAGGCCGAATGCGGCATTTAAAGGTGGGTACTGACCGGTGTAACGGGGTGTAATGTAACATGTTACAAAGCGAGCATTCATGCAGTCAGTACGTGGAAGCGAGCACGAGCACGCGAGCAACGAGCCGCTCCTTGTTCGTTTGGAGTGCTCCGTCGTTTTTTGGCGAATCCCTTTGAGTGTTACGCTTTACAGTCAGGGGCCGTATTATGAAGTATTAATGCCATCATTATTCCACTGCGAAAAAAGGATGGTGCTATCGGCCTTGTATAGCTCCGTCTCTCACTCACACTGGAAAAATGGTAGCATTATTCCGTCATAATACGGCCCCTGTACGCCGCGACAAGTCGTCACGAGCGCACAGAGTGTCTTTCGAATCTGGAGCACGGGCGAGCAAAGAGTTCGAAACGAGCATATTACACGGATTTTAGGACACGGTGTAACGTAAAATTCTCGCTGCGATTGGTACATTGCGGCCCGTAACACCCCAGTGTCGCTGTTTGACTAACGCAGCCCATTTATTGGACGATAGTGGTACGTTGCTGTTAGTTGTATGTAGGTATATCTCAAATATATTTTTATATTTCAAATGACATTACTTATTATAAATTAAATATAAATTGTTAGAAACTGATTAGGTATTATAATAAATTATATTGTAATATTATGTAATAGGTATGCAATATTATTATGAAACGCATACCAGCTCAAACCTATTATAATATTATGTACTAGTCGGAGTATGTATTGTTCTGACGAAGTTGTCTTTTACAAAGCCCAGTTAGGTTGCGTCATAGCATAATGTATGAAAATCGTTGACATGTATCCTAATCCCCGAAAGTGAGTTTGTTTGTTACGCTTTCACGCCAAAGCGGCTGTGCAAAATTTGATACACGGGTAGACATGACCTGGGTTAGGACATAGGATACTTTTTATCCCGATATTCTTACGGGATCGAGACTTATGTGGGTGAAACCGCAGGGCACAGCTAGTTTCCCATAATTTTAAAGACAACTCCAATTTGTTCCCTGACAATAGCTAATAATGTGGTGTCGTATTACAATGGCCGCATCTTCACGACTTGACCTCAGGGCACCAGCTAGTACAGAACATTACCTGTGACCATGTAGGGGAAGACATAAATATTTGCTTAACTTGTAAAGTGCAGAGATGGTGTAAGTAATTTAGTGTGATAATAATAGGTAGGTATTTTAAACTAAAGTTGGAGACTCGTTGCAGTTTTTTTTAAATTGTATGTCATTGTTTATGTCAATGAGATGAAAAACTGAAGTGTTAATCGACTTTGCAATGACTATTGCTGTGCCATATTGTGTAAAAATGCGCAACCAATGTGTAGCCATTTAAAGCTGCTATAAACACTACTTATTGAAGGCTTGCAAAAGTTTATTTGTTTATTTTATTTATTTTATTCATGTTTATTTGTTTATTTTATTCATTTTATTCATTTTATTCATTTTATTCATTTTATTCATTTTATTCATTTTATTCATTTTATTCATTTTATTCATTTTATTCATTTTATTCATTTTATTCATTTTATTCATTTTATTCATTTTATTCATTTTATTCATTTTATTCATTTTATTCATTTTATTCATTTTATTCATTTTATTCATTTTATTCATTTTATTCATTTTATTCATTTTATTCATTTTATTCATTTTATTCATTTTATTCATTTTATTCATTTTATTCATTTTATTCATTTTATTCATTTTATTCATTTTATTCATTTTATTCATTTTATTCATTTTATTCATTTTATTCATTTTATTCATTTTATTCATTTTATTCATTTTATTCATTTTATTCATTTTATTCATTTTATTCATTTTATTTTATTTCATTTTTTTATTCATTTTATTATTTATGAACACACAGTAAAATACATAGAGATACGACATAATTATAATTAATACCAAAGCTACTTATAACTAAGCTCTTTCTTTGTGCTAAGGCAGTGAATACACCAGAGAGTGAATTCATCGTAGGTACTGTCTACAAATCTGATGGGTCGAAGTAGCCTAGCTTGGGCTTCGGGCCGGCTTACACACCTCACGGTAAGCCAGCTGTCTGATGTGTTATCAGCTTTAATGCATCTCCGAGAGAATGGTACACAAAAGGGTTAAGCTACCATTGATAATTTTGTAGTTGGCTTTAGACTAGACAGATAGAGTCATCAAAATCAATCTGCCTAACCTTTTCCTAACTATGTTGGGGTCGGCTTCCAATCTAACCAGATGCAGCTGATACCAGTGTTTTACATGGAGCGACTGCCTATGTGACCTCCACAACCCAGTAACTGGGTAATACGATACACCTTGGTAAGACTGGTTGTCAGACTTTCGGGCTTCTGACGACTGTCAAAGATCCACAAATGACAGCCAGGCCAACGGCTTAACGTGTTTTCTGAGGCACGGAGGAGTCTCGGTATGTAAAGATGGTCATTCATCCACGGACCAACCCCGTCAAGCGTAGCTTAACCTGAAGGATCGACCCATGCGGCTGTTATTACGTAGCCACGAGCTCCTCCGTTGCCTTATCGCATCAATCCTCAAATTGCCAATACTCCATCTCGAACAGTAAAATCACGCTAAATCATTACCTAACTCTGTGCTAGATCAATACCGGCAATCCATTAGATCAAGCTTGTCCAAACAACTTGTATAATAAAGATAGATTACACTACAACATGTTGTGAACACGCTGGGACAGGGTGCAACATGAAACCTTTCGTTGTCGTCACTGGACAGGTTAGGTTAGAAGGTTTAGGGGTCTTAACTATTGGCGGGGTCCGTTAAGACTGATGCCTGCCAGGGTTGCGGGAAAGTCCGAAAGGGATACCAGGACCTTCGCAACAGGCAACTGAAGGAACACGTGTGAGTTTTAGTCAGTAAAAGTCTGACACGCCCTTACGCTCCTCCCAGAGCGGGAAAATTCATTTGATGATTTCCCACTCCCAAAAAAAAAAGGGTTCTTAAAAGATTATGACTAAGAAATAACAGCCACACAGGTCGATCAATCAGGTTAAGCTACGCCTGCCGCGGTTGGTCCGTGGATGGGTGACCATCTTTACATACCAAGGCCCCTCCGTGTCTCGGAAAGCACGTTAAGCCGTTGGTCCCGGCTGTTATTTGTAGATCTTTGACAGTTGTTACGGGTCGTCAGAAGCCCGAAAGTCTGACAACCAGTCTTACCAAGGGGTATTGTGTTACCCAGTAACTCCAGTCGGCAGTCGCTCCATGTAAAATACGGGAATTTAGCTGCATCCGGTTAAACTGGATCTCAACATAGTTGGGAAAAGGCTAGGCAGATTGATCCTGTTCGTCTTCCTTTCGTGTGGTTGATGACTAACCTGGTGACAGAGTTTTAAAGCCGCCTCTGACTAGGCTTCACATGCCGTCGAGAAATATGTCTCAGGATTCCTCACAATCCTGCCAGGGTTGCGGGAAAGTCCGAAAGGGATACCGGGACCTTGGCAACAGGCAACTGAAGTAACACGGGTGGGTTTTACTCAGTAAAAGTCTGACACGCCCTTCCGCTACGCCAAGAGCGCACATTCAAAAAAAAAAAAAAGCGGTCGTAAACACTACTTTTATTTAAAAAATCAAAGCTTATTGGATTCCTATAAATCCCCGAACTGCACGTCAAACCTAAAACAATATACACTATTACCCACTAACTCAACAATTTGCCTAACTCGTAACTCAAAAGTGACTTAAACTAAACCGCAGTGGAACTTCTGGTAATTGTTTCAGCATTCACCGGAAGCCGGTAGTAGCGAGCGACGGCGGCTTCCGGTGCCGACGTCACAGGCTACCATTGTGCCTCTTTAAGGGTAAAACCGTTTGGGCCTCAGCCGACTGTGATGTAAAGAGGGGTATTGTGTTCAAGTAGGTAATATGTTGGGGTGTAGGCAAATCAATTGTGATAGGTATGTGATATTTGAGTACCTGTTTTGTGGGGGACGAGTATTATACTCGAACTACAAAGGAAATTCTGCTACCGTTAAATATTGAAAGTCAAATAGTTCTAGTAAACTGGTATTGTAGTTTATTTTTGAAAGTCTAGGCTGAGTAATGAGCCAAATAGATAACATAGTACAGTGTTAGCGCGGGGAGAAATAAAAGTGGACTCTATTATAGGCAATGGTTTAATGCCGTCTGATCTTTACAAATTATAACTTTCCCGGACAAACAGTTATTAGAGAGGAGTATCGTCCGTCGCGGTGGAGTCCGTGGAAGCGACTGGTCATCAGGCCAAGCCGTGTCGCCGCTGCGCCGCGCCTAGGCTTTTCGATGACGCATTGATCACGCAGCCTGCTCATGCGCGCAACGTGTTGGGTTCGATTCCCATTATCCAATTTTTATTACCATTCTCAGAGCACAATATTCCCTTATTTTCTATTTTTGGTGTGAAGTCGACTCAAAGGACCATATTTAAAGTGTCTTATGTATAATTCCACTTCAAATTAGATTACTTACTGCCTATTTATTTCCAGTCTAAATCAATAAACTTCAATATTAATTAAGTACCGAAATTCATTACTCCAACTTACACCGTGTATTATAAATCTAAAGGATTTATGGCTGAACAATACAATGTATACGAGCTATATATAAGATATATACAATTAAAGACGAAGGGGCGACAATCGATATCTGTCGAAGAATCTACCAATTAAATTGAGAGTGTAAGTAGATGCATAGAGCAATGGATGCGATAGAGGTGGCAATGGAATTGTTGGAAGGAAGATTGTTGTTCAATTTCTTATCTGTTCTTCTCCACAGAATAGAATAGAATACTCTTAATTATGTACACCATAAAAAATACAGATATAAATGCATCCATAGTTGCTACTACGCTTTGGAATAAACAACTAGCTTCATCTTTCTGATTGACCGACCCCTTGACAACTCAAAAGTGCCTGTAATTGGTTTCATTGAAATAAATGCTTTTAGTTTGAGTTTTTAAAGTAGGTTCATTTATTTTGAAAACAGTATGATTGGTAAATGAAAAAAGTGTTCCTTTGTGTTAGTAAATAAGGGTCGATTTATAACACCATCGTCGGATACAATTATTTTTTTCTATTTTTTTTTTATCGTTGTCTTTTGATTTACTGGACAGTAATTTGTTTGCATGAGTATTGCTATAAGTGAAGACTATTTAGTAATATAGAAGGGATAGTACCAGTATTATCATCTACAAAGGACTTGTTATGAGAGATAGAAATGTGGGAAATAATGAGAGATGATGATGGGTGATAGTGTGTGATGTGGGTTGATGGTGATAATGTGATGAGTGTAAGTGAAGGACTGAGTGAGTGGGAGGAAAAGAGTGTGGTAGAATCAACATGGCTGAAGGTTGTGAGGGCGACAGAGAATACAGTAGCTATTGTATCAAAAGCGAGTGTAATTAAATTAAAAAAATTAAAATCCCCCGACAAAAACAAAGCATCTTATAAACGATTTATTTTATTTTTATATATAGCTAAGAACACTCTCAAACAAGTCACCTTTCAAACAAAACCAAAAAATTCAAAATTGGTTCAGCCGTTTGGCAGCTACGATGGCGCAGACAGATACACAGATACACATGTTAAACCTATAACACCCCTCTTTTTCCGTCGCGGGTTCAAAATAGGTAAACATGAGTTTTAGATTTAAAAGTGATTTTATTGGTACTCGAAGACGAAACGGAACAAAACGGGAAGTTTGTTAATAATCAATCTGCTTAGCCTTTACCCAACTATGTTGAGGTCGGCTACCAGTCTAACCGGATGCAGCTGAATACCCGCATTCTACATGGAGCGACTGCCTATCTGACCTCCATAACCCAGTAACTCGGTAATACGATACCCCTTAGTAAGACTGCTTGTCAGACTTTCGGGCTTCTGACGACCCGTAACGACTGTCAAAGATCCACGAATAACAGTCGGGACCAACAGCTTAACGTGCTTTCCGAGGCACGGATGAGTCTCCGTATGTAAAGATGGTTACCCACACACGGACCAACCCCGGCAAGCGTAGCTTAACCTGATGGATCGACCCGTGCGGCTATTATTACTTAGCCAACACCCATCATTACAGCATCCTGCTGAGTGGAAGCCTTCTTGTCACAGTCATGACGTGCAGCTGCCGATTATTCATCTGTATACTCGTGATCTCATACTTTTACTTAGAACTATTTTGTTTAATTTAATATTGCTGATTTCTGTTATGTCTTTTTATGCACGTGATTGTGACAAGTAAACCTATTTTTCTTCTTCATTTTTCTGTATTCAGTGCTTTTCTTTGCTGGCCTCTTCTATTGCTTCATCAGTCTACAGCCACATTCATCAACCGCAATAACAATTCAAGGGCTAATTAAAATGGATGACCCCTTTACATACTCATTGAGATTTAGTGCCTTTATTGTAGAGGGGTCGATGCTGTCAAGAATAAGTATAATATTGTACTGTCAAACATAATCCCATACAAATTGGTTGGTTGAGCTCACGGGACTTGAATAAAACCAGTCAGGTGCGAGTCGGACTCGCGCACGAAGAGTTCCATACAATTATCTATAAAAACGGCAAAAAAAATCACGTTTGTTGTATGGGAGCCCCCCTTAAATATTTGTTTTATTTTAATTTAATTACTTATTTTCAAAGTGAATATATAACTAAATATTCTGTCTGTTATCAATAAATACCTGTTGCCGGTATCAATATCGAGCAAAAACGAGCAATAAAATCACGTTTGTTGTATGGCAGCCCCCTTTAATATTTATTTTATTCTGTTTTTTAGTATTTGTTGTTATAGCAGCAACAGAAATACATCATCTGTGAAAATTTCAACTGTCTAACTATCGCGGTTCATGAGATACAGCCTTTGTTTTTTTTTTCAGGGTGGAACATCTTCAATGACTTCTCCCGCTCTGGGCGGAGCCGAAGGGCGTGTCAGACTTTTACTGACTATAACCCACCCGTGTTCCTTCAGTTGCCTGTTGCCAAGGTCCAGGTATCCCTTTCGGACTTTCCCGCAACCCTGGCAGGCATCGGTCCTACTGGACCCCATCAATTGTACTGACATCTCTTTGAGGCGCGCGTGGAACACAACGCGCCAACGACTCGGGCCTGGTCCTTATCGGACGGCAAGCTATCCATTGCTCGCCGTCCGCAGGCCCACGCCTATGGTGGCCGGGAATCCGCCTGGGATTCCCGACGCCCAGGGCGTCTCCAGCGGCGGCGGTTAGGGGCGTGAGGCCGCAAACTTTGCCTTTCCCTCATGCGTCCCCCCTCCTCCTTCGCGAGCATTACTGCTTCGCAGAAGGAGGTGACGGCTTCCCATGCCCTCTCGCTCCGTACCATGGCCTGGACCAGGGCCGGACGCGAGAGGTCATTGCCGCCAATCGCCTCCACGAGGACACGGCGGTGCTCCGCCCAAGCAGGGCATACCTCCACCGTATGCTCCACCGTGTCCTCCGGGCATGAGATACAGCCTGGTGACAGATGGACAGACAGATAGACAGACAGCGGAGCCTTAGTAATAGGGTCCCGTTTTACCCTTTGGGTACGGAACCCTAAAAAATCCAAATAGTAGATAATATTTAAGCCGCTAGATTTTACAAATTCCCTGGGATGTCCTGTTTTTTGTTATTTTCGAACCATTCTATTTTAGTAAAAACATTGTTTGAACAAGAAAATGATAGATTTAAAGCCTAATGTTCAGGAGTGATTGTTTTTGGTCCTTATAGACGCAATATTGTTTGCAGTTTTCTTTTTTATCATTTCATATTTTCTTTCTTACTTTCTTGTCTTTCTTCTTTCTTTTATGATTTATCTATTATATTCGAGTATTATATTATTTTTTCGAGTTCCAAAAATGATCATAGATTTTTTTTAAATAGTCCCTGACTCCCTTGCTTTATTAAACCAATGTATGGTACCTATGCAATGTGTACATGGCCTAAACAAGTTATCCGTTAAAATAAGCTCGTAAAGCTGTGGACGCATTGACAGGCGTAGGCATCAGCGAGTGAACACACTTGTATAAAATTAACTTAAATCATTCCTGACAGGTTCTGTTTTCATTATTTTATGTTGTTTGTCTATGTCAATATCAATTAATAGTAGATAATATAATGCCCGCTATCTCGCTATTGAAATTGATTTTGAGACCATGTTCGGTTTGTTCGTTGCGGTCCCAATATTAATTTTTTGTGTTTTTTTGAGAAGTCGGTTGTTTTTTTAAATTAATATTAGTAATATTTATTTTTCACTTTTTAGTTGTGGTACCTACACAAATTCGAATATCACTACCTGCTATGTAAATAATAGTGACGGAGTCAAATAAGATGTCGTCTACATAAACAAAGTGGGAAAAATACGTAATTATTGAAGGTAACTCAAAAACTACTCAAGCAAAGTTAATAAAATTTATATGGGACTACCTCTGAAGCATGATCTACCAAACAAAAAAAGAATCATCAAAATCGAAAATAGTATCTGTGTGCTTTAATTCCATTATATAAAAAAAAAAGTTTTTTAGTTCATCGAATTTATGTGAGTGTCATCAGTCGTCCCTCTATCAATACCTACATCATTTAATTCATCATTGATGACAAAAACGACTGACAATTAATTAATAAAATTAAACTTATTGTTATAACAAGCGACGCCGCCCGCGCCGGCGCGCCACGCTTAGGGAAATAATTGGGTTCTTGTTCAGTGATTGATTGAATTGTAAGATAGATGCTGTGAAGGATTGGGACGGGTTATCTTTGAGCTTCATTTCACTTGTGTAGGTACTTAATTGCAGAGTACTGGTAAGATGGTCAGACGCGATCAAGAAGGGTGTTGGAGGCAGCATTTACCGAGCGGTCCACACTGTAGAACATAACATAACATAACGGTTATTTGTACTCAATAAAATATAGCCTAATACAGTTATATTCTTCAGAACTGTAAAATGTAGGTAAGTGACGGCTAAAATTGTATGAACTCCTAAATTCCAAACTAGGTAAAAACCTGTATCTTGGAAATCAGTGCCTTTCCGTTCTAAATTAGGTGTGAAACTTACAAATATATTTATGAAAATTCAACAATTAAATGTCTTAGACTATGAAAGAAGATAACCAAGTCTACAACTTGACGGGTGAGGGATGTAAGTGAGTGTGTGTAGTGTAAGTATATGGTGTGAATGTGCGTGTAGCGTGAAGTGTGGATGTAGGGTGTGAAATTGCATGGTGTATGTTGTGTAGTTATAGGGTGTGAATGTGTGTGAAGTGTAGGTTTAGGGTGTGAATGTGTACGCAAACGTCTAGGTGTGCTTTCGGTATTCTATTTTAAAATATCCAGTATTTTTTCTGTAGGTATAATCAAGGGTTAGGAGCCATTTGGTGACAACTATTTTACATTGCTGTTTAACTAAAGGATTTATATACACACTGCAGAAGACGCACGCATAACTTGGAGACTCGTCGTATGTGGTCCGATGTGATTCTCAGCATTGAGGGAACTACGCGAAAGAAGACATAGTTGGAAGTTATATTGAATGAAATTAGTTATCAATGCTGTATTTTTTTTACACGCTATGCTGTTGTTCTTGTTAGGCAAACACTACATGCAACACTAACGAAAAATACTCTCAATATTAAGCGATACAGGGCATCCCAGGGAATTTGTAAAATCTAGCGCCTAGGGCTTAAATATAATCTACTATTATTTTTTTTAGGGTTCCGTACCCAAAGTGTAAATCGGGACCCTATTACTAAGACTCCGCTGGCTGTTTGTCTGTCCGTCTGTCACCAGGTTGTATCTTATGAACCGTGACAGTGAGACAGTTGACATTTTCACAGATGATGTATTTCTGTTGCCACTATAACAACAAATACTAAAAAAACAGAATAAAATAAATATTTAAGGGGGCTCCCATACAACAAACGTGACTTTTTTTGCCGTTTTTATAGATAATGGTACGGAATCCTTCGTGCGGGAGTCCGACACGCGCTTGGCCGGTTTTTAAATATTGTACCGTGTTTTTTTAACCGAATAAAGTTGAAAATATACGGAAGTTTGATAACCCAAAAGTTCATAAACTCTTGTTATTTTATCACTTCAAAGAAAAGCATAGCAATGCTGCTCGAACAAAATCAATAATCTATACTAATATTATAAGGAGGTAAAAAATTTTATCTTTATGTTCAGCCTATAATGTTCCCACTGCTGGGACACAATCCTCCTCTCTTCGAGAGGGAGTGGGCTGTAATCTACTGAAAAACTGGCTTGTCCTAGAGCAAAAATTCGAAGACATTGTAACATCTACCAACCCACACTGGGTCCGCGTGGTGGATTACGACCCGCTCCCTCTCACAGAGAGGAGGCCTGTGTCCCAGTAGTGGGAAAATTACTGGCTGATTTTGCTACGTAGACGAAGTCGCGGACAGAATCCAATCTAGTCTTCAACATTAGACTATGAGACGTTAATCTCTCGTAGTA